>JAUDYJ010000006.1:16341148-17013960 GCA_030761175.1 Masticophis lateralis
TTCCTTTATTTTCCCTCTGTGCCAATAGGAAGTTGGCAAATTAATGCCAACTTAATGTCTTATGGTTCAACTCTCTAAATTCTCAATTGATAGATTCAACGTTTTAGACAAGATAACCAGCCTGTGAAATACTTATTAAAATTTCTTGCCACAAATTCTTTACCACTAGCCAACTAAAATACCAGTGAGGGTCCTTGGTGCTCTCTGAGCTTGGTTGTTTATTTTTGGAGACGTTTCATTACCCAAACTAGGCAACATCCTCAGTGCTAAATAAAGGAGAGGGGTTTGCTCTCAACTGATATCACAGAACTGTCAAACAAGTTAATAACAACCGAAGAATCTCTAAGTCCATCCCCACCAACACTGACAGGCCAAGCCACTAGAACAGTGATGGCTAACCTTTTTGCTACTGCGTGCTAAAAGTGGGGGGAGCGCAGTGGGGTCACACGCACGTGTGCCCACATCCATAAGTCTATATGCCCCGCCACCCTGTGCTCTCCCCACTTTTGGCACGTGATGGCACGGTGGGCCTGGTAGGCCCGTTTTTTGCTCTCCCCAGCCTCCAGAGCCTTTCTAGGAGCCTGGGGAGGGCAAAAATGGACTTCCCCAACTCAAGGACCCCTCATTTCAATCGTGAGCTACAAATACTCTCCTTTGTTGGTACCACATATGGGTGTCAAATGCTTTAAAATTCTAATTTTATTTTTTCATATGGATCCATTGAGGACAATGTTCATTTGCTACCTAGGGTTGAGGACAGAGTTTTGCTTCCATAAAATCTGGACCAAAATACCTACAGAAAAATTATATAGTATTTTAAAATTATAGGTATATAAGTATAAAAATTCAAGGAAAAAGCACTGGAAGGAAAGATAGTAAACCAAGGCAAGGGAGAATGGTGGTAGGAAATAGCATGAAATTCTCCCACTACTGGCCTGTACTTAGTTCAAATTTGAGTGTTTATTAAAATAAGCTACCTTAAGCAAGAATGGACTATACTATATGCTGGATTTTACAGGGAATTTGAAATATTTTACAAGATGCATCACTTATTCACACCCCCAGCTGCGTCTAATTCTTTGTCCTGCTTTCCGATTGTGCAATTAATATGGTTTATGAATCTGTGGGTCTGTTGTGCTGCTGTATACCAAGGGACCTGTCAGATAAATCAATGCTTTTTGCCAGGAGTTAAAGACTCAGCAAAAGCCCCACAATCTAGACTCTGTCAACATTGCCACTGTGCTAACTTTGCACACAGGGTGCTCAGCGAAATTAGAGGGAATATGAATCGTCCTTTGCACAGCGAATGAAGGCTTCCTGGTCCTTCAAATCTTGCAAAAATGCATAATCTCGGCAAGAACATGCGAATTCCAGATGTATCCAGAGCACTGAAGGAAATCTTTTTAGAAACCGAGTGGAGGGGTGAGGGGAGTATGGTTTCCTGACAACACTTTCAGTTCCAATCACATCTATATTTCATACCCAACCTCCTGCTTTTGATATTAAAATACCTTCAGTAAATAAGTTAGAACTCTTCATCAGCCTTCACTGAGATGAACATGAATGAAAGACTGATTGATTTTGCATTTTCCCAGAGGTGACTAATGTGCTCATCAGCCATGAGGGGAACTTATTTTTAAAGCTTAGCGCTGCCTGAAAATCAGGTCAGTTTAAGGTACCATATTAAGAAGCGAGTCAGGAATACAGACAAGGATGGATTCTGTACTGGACTTTAAGCCTAAGGGCCATGAAAGGATACAGAGAGTCACCAATTCTTATTTTCCTTTGTTGTGAAATCTCTTGGTCAATTTACTCTATTTTCTTGTCCAACTTGCTACACATCTGGAGCAGTGGTGGGTTTCAAATTTTTTTACTACCGGTTCTGTGGGCGTGGCTTGGTGGGCGTGGCTTGGTGGGTGTGGCAGGGGAAGGAAACTGTAAAATCTCTCATTTCCTCCCAATCAGCTGGGACTTGGGAGGCAGAGAATAGATGGGGGTGGGGCCAGTCAGAATTTTTACTACCAGTTCTCCAAACTACTCAAAATTTCCGCTACCGGTTCTCCAGAACTGATCAGAACCTGCTGAGACTCACCTCTGATCTGGAGGTTAATGAGCACTTCCCACACAATGAAAGGAAATGATCTGTACTAGAATTACAGGTAGTCGTCGACTTACAATCATTCATTTAGTGGCCATTTCAGGGCTGAAAAGAGTGACTTACAAATGTTCCTCGCACTTAATGACTATCACAGCAGTTACATGGCCAAAATTTGGATGCTTCACAACTGGCATGTATTCATGATGACTGCATTAGCCAGAGGTCATGTAACTTTTATATGCATTTGTAACTTTCCTAGCCAGTTTACAACAAGCAAAGTCAAAAGGGGGAAGCCAGATTCATGTAATAAATGTGTGATGCATTTGACAGCCGCAAAAAGATTGTAAATTGGGGCACAACTCACTTATCAATGGATGTTCTGGTCCCAATTGTTGTTGTAAGTAGAAGACTTAACTGTAACGCTACTTAACTTATTCTGAAATCATCTGCAGTCATGAAAATAAAAAAGATTAGTTTAAGATTGTCGATGCCACCAAATTATTGAGAATAGTGAAAAAGAGTTTGCTCAGAGCTTGATGGAACCAATTCACGTGGGATAAAAATGCTCATAAACCTAAATATTCCAACCTTTAAATGAACTGATGCCAATCGCTGTTGCACAAATGAAAATGTTCACTGCTGCTGTGATTTTACTGGTTTACTGCTGCTATTTTGGATAGTCCCGCTTTCTGTATTACTGTTTTATAACAATATATATATATTATGTATTACACGAAAAGGGGAAAATGGAAACTTACTAAATCATATCTTCTACAGTAAACAAAGCTAGACTTACACATCTATTGCCATAATTTTAAATAATTGAACCCCAAATATTAAATATGCATGTGAAATTATATGTAAGGAGTAATGCAGTCCAACTGTTTAAATCATCCTCTGAATAGGACTCCCAGCAGTAAAATATTCAAACGTAGAAAGAGCTGCTGGGCCATTGTGTAATTGGCAGAAAATGGGTGTCTTTCCAGATTCGTAGCATCTTTATGCTGCTGTCATTCAGTCTTAATTTATTGATTGATTGATTGACAGATTTCCCCCCACAATTTATATAACTACCATCTCACAAAACAAGTGATTCTACAACAGGGGTGACAAACTCATGGCCCGCAGGCTGGATGTGTCGCGCGCTGGCCATGGCCGATCCCGTTTTAGCGAAGGGGGGGGGAAGGTCACAATACGTCACGTGATGACAACATGATGCTGTGAGTTTGACACAACATGGCATCTATTTCCAATATTCTTTTGTAGTTTCTAACATATAAAGTAAGAAAAAGCATGTAGTAAAATCTCCTGCAGTCCAGCTCAACTCCTGGTGATTTAATGGACGGGACCATGTACTTTCTCTGGCAACAACATTGAAACTTTTTGCCTGCATGGATGCTTTCTCCATCTAGCCTTGTATTCTCTTCCAGGCTCCTATTCAAACCCAATCTTTCTGAGTTTGAAATCCCTGAAAAGGTCAGTCTACCGCTTTCAAAAAGCAATCTTCACCAGAACAAAATTAATTTAAAAAGCAAAGCAGTATAGCTTAACTAGTACAGGTAGTTCTCGAGGTATGATCACAGTTGAGCAACATAAAATTTATGTGGCTAGGTGAAACGTTTGTTAAGTGAGATTGTCCCATTTTACGGCTTTTCTTGACCACATTTGTTAAGTGAATCACTGCAGTTGTTAAATTAGTAACACGGTTGTTAAGTGAATCTGGCTTCCCCATTGACTTTGCTTGTCAGGTCACAAAAAGAGATCACATGATCCCCGGGAACTTTAGCCGTCATAAATGTGAATCAGATGTCAAGCATCTGAATGTAGATCAGGTGATCATGGGGATGTTGCAACAGTCATCAGTCATCAACAGTGTGACAAATGGTCGTAAGTCACTTCTTTCAGGTCCTTTGTACCAGGGGTAGGTTCCATTTATATTTACTACCAGTTTGCAACAGGAGCGTGCATGCATGCTTGCTTTGCTTGCATGTGTGGTTCTGCACATGCGCAGATCATCAGTGATGATGTTGGGGCAGGTGGGAGGAGCCTCCCACAGCCATTACTACCGGTTCGCGAGAACCAGACTGAACCAGGAACAACCCACCACTGTGTTGTACACCTTTGAGTGGTCACTTAGTGAACCGTTGTAAGCCGAGAACTACCTGTATTGTGCAAAGCCTTCAAGCCATCCCGTAAGCCTTACTGCATGAAATATTATGTGACCGTTTCAAGAGCTTCTTTGCATCATCTACAAAGGTTGACTCAGCCTTCCAGCCTTCCAAGGTGGGTAAAATGAGGAGCCTATTGTTGGGGGCAATAGGCTGACTCTGTAAATCGCTTGGAGAGGGCTGTAAAAATCACTGGAAAGCGGGATATAAGTCTAAGTGCTATTGCTATCTGCATTTCCACGTGCACAAAAATATCTCTGCCAGTACTACTTCCAAAGCAAAGCTGTTTGCTCAACTCTATCTACTCAACCACTTCACAAGAACCAACGTGGCATTTTGAGCCCAGCATCTTCAATAATTTGCTGCCATCTCTTTTATTTTAAAGGGTAGACAGATGTCCGACAGATGTGAAATAATAATTCGTTTCATTCATTATAATTTTAATCTATTGGAATGAGACATTGATATTAACACGGGCTTTGATCAAAACAGGTAATCCTCGACTGACCCAAAATTTTGCTTGGTAAGGAGGACAATTCTTAAGTGAGTTTTGTCCCATTTTTGCCACAGTTAAGGCAAATCGCTGCAGTTGTTCAGTTAGTAACATGGCTGTAAAGTGAATCTGGCTTTCCTCTCGACTTTACTCGTCAGAAGATCACAAAACTGATTATGTGATCCTGGGAACAGTGCAACCATCAAAAATATGTGCCTGATGTCAATCAATCAATCAACCAATCTCATTGCACGTTTTGCACTGACAATAAAGATTTGATTTGATTTGAAGTGTCCAAATTCTGATCATGTGACCATGGGATTGCTACAATGATTATAGCAGCACTTTTTTTCAGTACTATTGTAACTTTGAACAGTCAGTAAACAAATGGTTGTAAGTCAAGGACTACCTGTCATGTGTGGGAAAATCAGAAGTCCACGCAGTTCAAATGAATATAGCTTCATAGTGCTTTACAGCACTCTCTAAACAGTTTAATGAGTCACCAAGTTGCTGCAACAATCTAGGTCACAGGTGTCAGACCTGATCATGTCATGTGATGTGTCGCGATGCTTTTTGCCTTTGCGGAGCCAGGGTAGGCATGGCCTGCGTGTAACACATCTGGCCCATGGGCTGCCAGTTTGATCCCCTGATCCTCATTTTACCAATCTTGAAAGGAAGAGGCAACCTTGAGCTGGTTAGGATTGAACTCCTGGTAGTGGGCAGAGTTAGCCTCCAATACTGCATTCTAACCACTGTGCCACCAATAGAAAGGTTTATTGCAAGCTTATGCTCTCTACAAGAATCTGAACTACTAACGGTCAAAGCAAATTGACAGTAGATAATAGTAATGGAATTCAAGGTGGGCTGGACTTAGATCTCTTATGGGCGCAAAGGGACTCAAGACTGATGACATGTCAACCTGGTCATCTCCTACACTACCTGCATTCAAGTTCCAGTTATTCCGATTCCTTATTCATGTTGTGGTCCATCAGCAGCCTGTGGAGCTGGCAGCAGAGTCGGACAGTGAGGAGGCTGGGAAGGACCATGGGCCAGTTCTGGAGTCTGGGGAAAGCTCGGACGAGGGTTCTGCGTCAGAGGCAGAGAAAGGGCCATCTGGGAAATACGTGCTGCCTCCGGAGCCTCCAGAGTCGGACCTCAGTGAGGCAGAGGAACAGGGGGAGCCTGTTCCCAGTGTGCACATGCACAGAGCTGCCAGAAGGCAAGAACAGCTAAAACAAAAGGGATGACTCGGGAGTAGGGCTGGGAAATGATTTGCCTTTCTCATAAGACTTAAAAGAGGAGTAAAGGCACATGGGCCTTTGTAGGAAGCAACATTTGTTCATTTAGTTCATCTTAAAGCCTGAAGCTCTGTTTGATTCTGGACTCCGTGTGGCTTTGCCAATTAGGTCTTTGGCAGCATGCCAAGGGAGATAAAGGTGGGTGATTATCCCGAAGGACTCTTTATAACTAATCGGGACTCATCTGTGAATGAACAGAATTCACAGCTGTTGCAATAAAAGAGATTTTTGGGACTACTTATTTATTTATTATTATTTATTAGTTCGATTTATATGCCGCCCTTCTCTGGAGACTCAGTGCGGCTTACAATGCATTAAGCAATAGCCTTCATACTTTTGTATATACCTGCTTAGTAGGGCTTTTGCCCCCCCCCCCCCCACCACCCAGCGATGTTCTTTTTTATACAAAGTCAGTTATTACCCCCACAATCCGGGTCCTCATTTTACCTACCTTGAAAGGATGGAAGGCTGAGTCAACCTTCAGCCTGGTGAGATTCAAACTTGCAGTAATTGCAGGCAGTTGGTGTTACTTAACAGCACTTTAGTCTGCTGCGCTACCAAGGTTCTTGTGTGTTTTAATGACTCGGGAAGCCTAGGTCAGAACAATTCATGCATCTATACCAATGTTTCTCAACCTCAGTAATTTTAATATTTGAGGTCTACAACTCCCACAATTCTGGAAGTTGAAGTCCACACATCTTAAAATTGCTAAAGATAGGAATGTTGCTCTATACTCTTAATTGTTCATAAAGAACCACTGACAAAACTGTTGCTACAAGCTTACTAGTTTGTAAACGATCTGTTAAAACCTCTAGCGCAGGGCTGTCAAACTCCCCACTCTTGAGTCGGATGCGTCATGAGCTGGCCACGCCCACGCCCGGTTTAGCAAAGGGGGGAAAAGTCCCGATATGTCATGTGAGTTTGACACCCCTGCTCTAGCATTACAGAGTGCACTGATATGAGCAGACTCTCATCAAAACTGCTTTGACCTATTCCTCATTCAAGATTTCTGAAAAATATATGCACTTTGACTTCTTGAAGTAAAACAAAAAATAATCCAATTAATTGGTGTAAGATGTATACATATCCAGCAAATGGTTGTCATGAAACGCAGTCTTAAAACATTTGAAATATTAATCTTTCTTTTAAAAAAAAACTATAATAAAATGTGGGTGTATAATGATAAGAGAGGAGAATGTAGGGACAATAATCTAGGCCTGAACTGTATTCTAATATCAAAACTATAATAGAGAATCTTGAAATGTATCAGTGGAAAGCCATACAAAAGTATCCTTTAATAAATGTCTTAGTCATTTCTTCTACTCACAAACACACAAAGCAAACTTTATAGATTCCAGGCAAAAAAAAATATATATATAAATTCCACCTTTACCCAAAACCAGGTATATTCATCATTTAAAATGAAACCCTGCAATGTAACATTATAATGCAAAGTATTATAGAATGCAGCTCTACGGGCAATCAAAAAACATGTTTCGTGTAACTTATAATAAGAAATTGCAACTGCAATTTCAAAATAAATCTTAAGAAACTTCATTATACCAACTAAGTGCTCTGCAGAGCTAGGACACTCTCCAATGCAAATGTAAATAAATAATGACAATTACATTTCCTTTAAATAAATATTAATAAATAACCTAAAGCTTTTCTTCCTGAATGAATAAGCCATGTTCTTGAGACAGATATCAGGAAAACTCAATGTGATGTATTAGACAGTATAGCGGTTGCCAACCTCATACCTTTGAGTGTGTTGGGAGTCCAAGACATGTAATACTGTTTCTTTATAGTTGCTGTTAACCATGAAGCCTTTTCAAAGAGACGTGCACAAATCCAATGAATAAATTCCCACCATAACCACAACACTTCATGGCTGAAGCCTCAAAACTCAAGACTGAGCCAGAGTATCAGAAATCAGATGGAAACACTTGTCTAAAGAGCCAATGCAAGCCACACTCCCTTGATTTTACCCCAATGTATTTCATCTCGTAGGACTGCAATGGGGATAAAAATGGAACAATCTGCATGCATATGGTGTTTCGATTATTAGAGAAAAAGTGGGATATATCAAATGTTTTAAATTTTCTTACCGAGAAGTTTCCATGGTCTCCTCCTTACTACCCTGTCTCTCCTTGCAAAATTTAACCAAAATGTTCGACACGTAATAGCAATAGCACTTAAACTTATATACCGCTTCTAGTGCTTTTACAGCCCTCTCTATGCGATTTACAGAGTCAGCCTTTTGCCCCCAACAATCTAGGTTCTCATTTTACCCACCTTGGAAGGATGGAAGGCTGAGTCAACCTTGAGCCGGTGAGATATGAACTGCACTCTAACCGCTGCGCCACCTTGGCTCTTCAGTAATTTACAGGCCAATACAGTAGTGCATGTTTTTGACTCATTTATTCAATTGGGTTCTCCTTATCTAACTTTAGGATTTGTATAGAGAACAATTGTGTTTTGAGTCATATTTATACAGAAGTATTGAAAATACAAAGGGGTTCACACACTTTTAGGCACCACTGCAGGAGTGCTTGGAGTGGCAGTATTATTCCATTCTATCAATAGTCACAGTGGGTGGAAACACTTAGTCAAAAATAGCTAAGCAAGGATCATACCCAGTGGTGAAATGTAAAATTTGTTACTATTGGTTCTGTGGGCGTGGCTTGGTGGTGGTGTGGGGTAATGTGACCAGGTGGGTGTGGCCAACTTTTTTTTTTTACTTTTAAAAGCATTTTTTCTACAACCTCTTCGATGAAGAGGTTATTAAAAAATGCCTTTAAAAGCCTCTGATGATCAGGCAACTCAGCTGGGATCATCAGAGGCTTTTAAAGGCATTTTTTTCCCCACAACTTCTTTGGACGAAGAGGTTATAGAAAAAATGCTTTAAAAAAACCCCTCTGATGATCGCACGGCTCAGCAGGGCATGTGGGTGGGGGGGCGCACAAGGATTTTTGCTACTGGTTCTCCGAACCACCTGCCGCCATCGCTACCGGATCGGGCAATCTGGTCCGAACTGGGAGCATTTCACCCCTGATCATACCAGTTGGTATTTCTGAAGAAGACTGCCAGGAAAAGTCATGGCTGTAGTCCACACTGAAAAGTCTAAAACTATCCCAGAAGAGGATGAAAGGGTGGGTGGGTGGGTGGATAGATAAGTAGATAGACAAGACAGCCAGAGAGACAGGAGTGCAACTAGGAAATCTTTCTTAATCCTGAACACAGATTATGAGATCAGCCAAAAGGGTTATGCACTGACAATTTTGAAATAAGTACATTTCCGCCAGCTCATTTCCCAAATGACTTGAGACTGGCTCTCTCCCAAGCCTATCTTTAGAAAACCTCTTCCTACTAGGGAAAGTGGATGAACAAAAAATCTTCTTCACTTGTTAATGAGCCTTCTTGGAATATTTCCATCGAGAATGATCAGATACCAGGTGCACTTTCTAGCACAAGATAAAGATGCTTTTACACTATTCTCCCAGAATTGCTGTTATGTTTTGACCCTGGGTTAGCAAATGGGTACCAGTCAGATGGTTTGAACTTGTTAGCCTGGCCTGGGAGGTCAAAAGCAATGGATGGTTGGGATTATAGACCAAACCTTGGGAAAGCACCAGTTTAGATATCCTTGTCCCAAAGGTGCTTTTTCAAGAGGCAAATTTTCTAGTCTTTCTTTCTTTCTCTTTCCTTCCTTCTTTCTTTTTTCTTTTTGTCTTTTCAACAGTTCTAAGAAGGCTCCACACTAATGTGCACCACTCAGGTGATTCTGATGACACAGATAAACCTCCAGGTGATCTGAATGACCCACTAAAAGAATGCAAATGACCAGCTCTCTGCAAGGAATATACATCTTTCCATTCCCCACCATCCAGTCAGAGCTGAAGAAGCTTCTTGGATGAGAAGTGAAACATCTTCAAAGAAAAACCAGAAAGTCCAGTTGCCTCCTGAAAAAAAAAGCACCCTTGGGACAACCATCAAGAGCCTGGTGGAGCAGGGGACTAAAGCACTGTTAGTTGCCAGCTGCCTGCAATTACTGCAAGTTCGAACCTCACCAGGCTCAAGGTTGACTCAGTCTTCCATCCTTCCGATGTAAGTAAAATGAGGACCCAGATTGTGGGGGCAATAAGCTGACTTTGTATATAAAAAAAGAACACCGATTAGCAGGGCCCAAAAGCCCTACTAATCAGGTATATACAAAAGTATGAAGGCTATTGCTTAACGCATTGTAAGCCGCTTTGAGTCTCCGGAGAAGGGCGGCATATAAATCGAACCAATAAAATAAATCGAACCAATAAAACCATGACCTGGATGATTGGCAATCTCCATAGACACTCAGCTATCCTTGTTTTACTGTCACTACCAGTTGAATAGGGGACTCGGTGGCTAAGACGCTGAGCTTGTCGATCAAAAGGTCAGCAGTTCAGCAGTTGGAATCCCTAGTCCCACATAACGGGGTGAGCTCCCGTTACTTGTCCCAGCTTCTGCCAACCTAGCAGCTCGAAAGCATGTAAAAAATGCAAGTAGAAAAATAGGGACCACCTTTGGTGGGAAGGTAACAGCATTCCATGTGCCTTTGGTTTTTAGTCATGCCGGCCACATGACCACGGAGATATGTTTGGACAGCGCTGGCTCTTTGGCTTTGAAACGGAGATGAGCACCGCCCCCTAGAGTCGGGAACGACTAACACATATATGCGAGGGGAACCTTTACCTTTACCTTACCAATTGAATGTGTTTTACTTACAGTATAGATAGTCAAAAACAGTGAAAACCAAAACAATGCCTATTTGTAAAATGCCTAGTAGATACAACAGAAGAATCAAAAACTAATTTTCAGTAAATAAGTCATGTAGAACCAATTTCTGTATTGATCAGATAGTATTTATATCATCCAATTTGGTAAATATCAGTGAAAGCATCACTCTAAAACCTGTAAAATAGTCTATTTACACTTCCACTTAGGATCTTAGGGCCACTCCCCAATCAATTCATTTTATAATTGCATGCTGTCGTCTCTGACCACACTGAATGAAATGCATTTCACCTACTGCAGCATCATAGGCATTAACTGTTTTAGTATAAAGTATATGTTACACAAATGGAGGAAAATAATTTTCTCAGTTTAAATGGATGTGTTTTCATGGGGCAAAAAGTTTAGTCTTCTCTAAACAGAAAATGTTTAGACATCTAGCAGCGCTAAGTAAACAGAGGCTTAACATACTTAGATTTCTGAGTTTAAAAAGTGTAGAGTATCTGTTGTAATGCAAACTGAATATTCTACTTCCTTTCCTACAGTATACAGATAGCAACATAGTGCAGTGTGACAGCATGGAAATATTTGGGGGGACTTTAAAATTCTCCACACTTCTAGCCTTCCCAACCTTCGGATAGACATCTATGATCTCACACATCTCAGTTTCCTCTACTCACGGAATACTGACAGTCATCAAACATTTAAGTCAATATAAAAGCTTTCCCTGCATGGTGGCAATTCCCATGTTTAAATTTGGATCAAATGTCAATCTATGAACAAACGCAAGAAGTTAACTAAATTAATGTACTTTTACATATTTGATAGAGACAACCAAAAAGGAATAAGGCAGCAAACAGGCTAAAAGCAGGCCATGGAAGAAAGAAGGTGAGGAAAGAAAAGGGGGTGGGGAGGTGGGGGAATGGGATATAGAAAATGAGAAAATAGATGAATAATAAACAGAAAAAAGTTGGAGGGTAGGAATGAAGAAAAACAAAAGGGATTGAGAATGCAGGAATGACAAGGGGTGTGACTCAGAAGCAGATAAATGTTTTAAAGGTTTATAGATTACACGTGAGACAGAATTAAAAGAAGGTGAAATTGGAAGATTTTGATGCTCAGTAAACCCTTTCTATCTCAGCCAGTTATTTTCAACACAAGATTTTATCTTGGTTGCAGTTCCTTTCCAAGGCAATCTTTCCCCATCTCTACCTCTGGAAGAAAAAAAGTCACTTTCACTTCCCATTATTTCTCCTGTCTGCAGCAGAGAAATCTTTTGCATTCTAGTTCACATTTATGGCCATCATGTTGTGTCCATATATGGATCTGGAATTTGAATGCAGGAACAACAGTCACCGAAGTGTAAGTGGGTTCCACGGTGAAAAATCAAATCTTCTGCATTTAAACCTTGAACTATAGAGATTCCTGCGGTCTGGAATAAAATTTATGGGAAGGCACATGAGTGAAAGCCTGGAAACCGTGACAGGTTAAGATTTCAAAATCAGTATTGTAGAAAAGTTTTTTAAAAACATACAAAGAACAAAGAACACAGCCTCCGTATGATCAATCAGACTGCCTTGCAATAGAAAAACTCTCCAATAGTTACTTCATGCTACATAAAGCAAGTATTTTAAGATGAATCATGCATTGGAAAAGCTTATTTTGTCTGGCAAAATTGGAAATAAAATTCCAAGAAGCATCACTTGTGCACCAATGAAGGACTATGTGTTTCAAAGGCAGGCTTTGCAAATATTCTTTTATATCCATCTGAGAAATACAAACTTTTTTTTTCTTTTCCCTTTCATCTTCTGCTGAATAAATAATCTGCAATTTGATAAGCAACATAAGGGTGGCTTGGTCCCTATAATATACAGAGGAAGATTTGTTGACTTAATAACTTTATAAAACCACATTTATTTTATAATTATGGTGCCATGTTCGGGCTTTCAAATAGTTTTATTCTCTAAAACACCCAAAGGCACATTTTGTATATTAGAATCTAAATAATTTGCACTTTTATTTCGGAGCATAAGTTACACCACAAGAGGCTTATTATGGAAATAAACCCCAGTGAATACATTTTTACTGCATGAGTAAAGATGCAGTAAACATGTTGGAGAGATAACCGTTTGGTAGCAGGAGATGGTGTAAAAGATTATGACTGTTATGGAGAATTCTCATTTTTTAAAAATGGTTGATGCCAACTTCTTTTTCAATCAGCAGCTTTCTCTAAGCCTGTTCTTTCAATTTTACATTTGTACTTTAGAATCAAATATGTATCTCACCAGGCTAATCTAGTTCAGGAGCTTGCATTTCTGAATCCTGTTTTTAAAAACTTTCCAATATTGTATGTATATTACAGCCAGTGTAATATATGTAGTCCTCGACTTACAACTGGTTGCTAAATGACCGGTCAACTTTACAATGGATTCCCCAAAAAGGTACTGTACTCATGACCCTGTTCCAAAGTTTTGACATCCCCCCCATAGTCAAATGACCTCATTTTGGGTGCTTGGCAACCAGCTTGCATTTATGTCCATTTGCAGTGCCCCATGGTCATATGGCTATGATTTATGATGGTTTTGCCAGAAACCACTGTTTACCTCCAGTTTTCAGCAAAATCTGGCTCCTAGCAAACAACTGGTTAACTTAACAACGGTGTCAGACACAAGAAATCAGGAACCAGGGTTATTCAAATTAGTACAAGTTTAATCCATGCTAGCTCTCTACAAGAATCTAATGGACAAGATTCTCTCTACAAGAATCTAATGGACAACTAATGGACAAGGCAAATTGGCAGTAGATTAAAAGTCAATGGAATTCAAGGAAGGATGGCCTTAGATCTCTTGTGGGCATGAAGGGACTCAGGACTGATGGTGTGATTGATCCCTCCCTCAGGTTCAGCCTGGTCATTGCCTACAGATTGCTGCGAAAAAGGTCATAAAAACAGGTCCACCCATTTTACAACCCTCATGACTTATGACCATAATTGCCAGGCTCAATTACGGTCATAGGTCAAGGACTACTTGCAAATTATATTAGATAGAATCCTGGGCTTTAATTAAAAAAGTAAATTTTCAACGAATCTCATATTCAGATACTGTTTTCCCTGTCATATATTTGAAACCCTTGCTATGTGTTTAGTCAGTACTGTTGTTATTTTCCTAGTTAATAATCTTTACCAAGGGCAAAGAAAGGTGAACTCCATGTTGCTGTAATTTGAGACTACGAGAAAGTTAAGAGTATTCAAATTACTCCTAATGTGCCACAGATTTTATTTTAGCATAATGAGAACAGCCTCAATCTTAGACCCTCCCCCCCCCCCCACATCTCTATCCAAATAATAATCTGGATTTATAGATATAGAATAATTCTTCTGGATAATAGTTTCATGAAAGGTTTCACCAAATGCCCTGCTTTGTTGTAAAAGTCAGTTAGCCAGATTCATAGACTATACATCACCAATCAGTGCACAAGCCAGATTTTTCCAGATTCAATATGGTATAGGTAGACCTTGATTTAAGACCACAATTGGGACTAGCATTCCCGTTGTTAAGCAGGGTAGCTTATTAAAATGAAAATGGCTTGCCTTCAAAAGTTGTTATGTAAAATCTTCAGTTGTGCAGAAATGGACAGACTCACTTTGGAACTCAAAAATAAAAGTGAATCAACATATTATGAAATCTGGACTAAATTTTAGGTATGGTTAGAAAAGAGGAAGAATGCCGAGAAGAAGGTGTAGTGAATGTCTAGAAATATATATGTCAAAGTATACTGAACTTGTGCGTGTGATATAAGTTTACTGGATATGGATATAGTTGTTTAGGAGGAATTATGTAGTATGCTTGACATGTAATGAAGTAAGATATATGTAAATTGGTGTATAGATTAAAGGAATAAATTATTTATTAATTTGAATTAGATGGAAATGTTAGAAACTGGAAATGTCAAACCATGTCCATTGTTTTTTTTAAATTTGAATTTTTAATAAAAAACTTTTTTTAAAAAAAGTTGTGGGTATTCCAATTACCGGAGGTTTTTAAGAAGAGATTAGATAGTCATTTGTCTGAAATGGTGTAAGGCGTTGGATTAGAAGACCTCCAAGGTCCCTTCCAATTCCGTTATTCTGTTATTTTGTGGTTGATAAGTGAATCACACCTAATTTTATGCACTTGTTGGGCACAGTTGTTAAACAAATCACTGTTTGTTACTTGAATCATGCAACTGTTGAGCAAATAGAATAGAATAACGGAGTTGGAAGGGACCTTGGAGGTCTTCTAGTCCAGCCCCCTACTTAGGCAGGAAACTCTACCCTCTGATTGACCTTAATAGAAGCCAGCTGGAAAGGATGCAAATGATGATCACATGACCCTGGGGCAGCGCAAGTGTCATAAATGTATGCTGGTTGCCAAGCTCTCAAGTTTTGATCACATGACCATGGGGCTGCTGCGATAGCTGTAAATACAAGAACTGGTCTTAAGTCCCTTTTTTTGTGTGTGTCATTGTAACTTCAGTTGCAAAATAAATGGCGGTAAGTCAAGGACGACCTATAGATCAAAACTTACCCATTCTACCTACCTCCACATTATAACTTCATGCAATAACAGAAAATAGCCACTTGCACCACAGACTTATACAACCATCATTTATATTATTTAGCAACAAATGTCATTTCAGCCTTCACTTCATGTTTATCTAGAATCCTCTAAACACCATTTCTATTAGAATGGCACAGCTATGCACAGTTGGTGGGTTTCTCACTGAGGGGAACTTTTGACTCGTCCAGTCTTGTAGCTTTTGGGTTCAAACTTTCTCCTTTCCTGTATCAGTTCAGCAACAGTAATACCATCCCAAGTTGCTATTAGTTCAGTCCTTTAAATGCAACAGAAGGCCAACATTTTGACAGCTTTACAGCTTCCCATCATGGCAACTTCAAAGGTTTCCCCCCACCTCAAATCATTGAATGGCAAGATAATGCATTAAAGATGATTTGGGGATGGAGGGAAAGAGATCAGTGACTGAATGATATTCTCAGCTGGTGGAAGCCATTAGCATTTTAAGGGTGGTTGCAACAAAGGTGATTGCAGGTAGACTTTAAACTCTTTTTTGGGGAATGGCCAAGATATGGAGGTATCTGCCTTCTAAATAGCCTTCTCTGCGAATCCTATCTATACTCTAAATCAGGGGTCAGCAACTTGTGGCTCTGGAGCCGCATGTGGCTCTTTCACCCCTCTGCTGTGGCTCCCTGTCACTCAAATTTTGTGTCACAACTGCCTATGTGTGATACCTGCTAGCACGTAATTTATTGAGCTTTTCCAACCCCGGTAGGCCAACCATGGATAAATCCAAGAAAAGAAAAGTTTCAGAAGAAAACAGAACATTTAATTCAACTACATATGCTAGTTTTGTGGGCGCTCAAGAAATAGACAGGCACGTGAAGGGTTTTGTGGCTTCCAGTGTTTTCTTTTCTGTGGGAAACCGGCCCAAATGGCTCAGTGTTTAAGGTTGCAGAGCCCTGCTCTAAATCAAAAAAGAAAAAAGAAAAAACTGGAAGAGACAAAAAACCAGAAACAATTCACCAATCTCGCATCCTGAACGATTTGGCATGGAGTGACTGCTTGCTTACATCAAATAACTACCTGAATATGTTAGATTAAAATCTTGAAATAAACATTTCCTAGAGATACTGTAAATCGTGCAGGAGGGTTCAGAGCAGGGGTGAAATCCAGCAGGTTCTGACAGATTCTAGAGAACTGATAGCGGAAATTTTGAGCAATTTGGAGAACTGGTAATTTTGAGTAGTTCAGAGAACTGGCAAATACCACCTCTGGCTGGCCCCAGAGTGGGGTGGGGATGGGGATGGGGATTTTGCAGTATCCCTCCCCCAGGAATGGGAAGGGAATGGAGATTTTGCAGTATCCTTCCACTGCCATGCCCACCAAGTCACACCATGCCCACCAAGCCACTCCCACAGAACTGGTAGTAAAAAAAATTGAATTTCACCACTAGTTCAGAGGTAATGATTAAAAATAATAACTACACAAATGAATTACAGTCAATAAAATCAGAGCATTAAACAATCTCAGCAATTGTTATATTTCATCACAGGTTAAAAACCTTCCAAAAAAAGTTCTTAAAAAAAATGACCCATATAGATTTGCTATTACATTACAACCTTAGAAGAATTGAGCTCTGCATTTTCCATCTGAATTCTTAAATTCCAATGAACTTGGGGAGGGATAAAATGAGGAAGGGATAAAATTTATGGAACTGTGGATTGCTTGCAGAAATATTCCAGTCTGTCTTTTAACCAGCAAAAATATTTTTCAGTTTTGAAATCAAAGCAGAGAAAGAGATCGTCTTCAATAAGGAAATCAGTGCATTTTCCTTTTTTTAAAAAAACAACCTATCACAGAATTCTTCATGAAGGCCTTAAGGAATTTAAATATAGTGGCCACTAGAGGAGAAATTGTAGGAGAACCAATTAGAAGAACCCTTAGATAGTTGCCTCATCTAAATAAAGGCTCTGATGTGCATGCTAGCTATTCCTTTTAAGGATTTGCTCCTTGGATGCTATACATCTGTGATTTTAACAGGATTTTAAAATATAACAGCAGTTTACTTTTAACCACAGCCTGATTTTAAAACTGCTATCTAGGATACTTTCAGTTTGCTGCAGGTTTTACTACTTATTTCTTTCCTCTTCTTTTATTGATTTTTTTATACTGAACTTTTCCCCATATGTTCTGAGGGAAAAAGCAGTTAACTCTAGTTCATGTAGCTACATTCTGAGCAAAAGACCTATTCTGGTTTTATTGAAAATATAGATGCAAGGGAAGAAATTCCCTTATTCTATCTTTGTTCCCTGAAACCAAAAGACTGGTGCCAAATATATCTCACCCTTTTCAAGGATTTCTGTTTTTCAATTCTAATCTTTATCATTGCATCACAGCTACCGCCACCACCAGATGGTTGGGAATCTCAGACATACCATCAATATTTAAACTTCTGAATGTTGTTATTAAAGAATGGGGGCTGAGTACCAAACAACAGCCACCTATGTAATATTACAGCAAGCAAGTTTCAAATGCCTATTTGTGGGTATATTGATAATGAATGGCAGAAGAAAACTGGATTTCAAATGAATTTGCCTGGATAGCTCAACAGACTAAAAGCAGACTAAAGCCTGTTATTAACATCCAGCTGTCTGCAATTACACCAGTTCGAATCTCACCAGGCTCAAGGTTGACTCAGCTTTCCATCCTTTCTAAGGTAGGTAAATTGAGGACCCAGTTTGTGGGGGCAATAAGCTGACTTTGTATAAATATACAAAAGTATGAAGGCTATTGCTTAACGCATTGTAAGCAGTCCTGAGTCTTCGGAGAAGGGCGGCATATAAATCTAATTTAAAAAAAAAATTGTTGACATCATACATCATACCTCAAGATATGGGTTCATTTTAGAATCTTGCCTTCTTTAAACAGTTATATCTGATTATGCTAGGGCATGCAACAAAGTCCAACTCAAAATCTTATCAAAAGTTGGTGGAAATTCATTTGGAGTTATTTCTGGGTGAAATAAATAGATAAGTAATAAATTATTACTTATCATATCTACATATATAATAGTTGTATCTTTATTATGGACACAAAGCAGTATTCCAAAGGAATGACTCCAATATTAGAGAAATAAGAAATGTCTACCCTAAAAATAATGGCGCCAGCTTCAGATCAAGAAATGTTTATTAGTAAAGACCACTGTGATTTCTTTTCCCCATTTCTTCTCTTTCTCTCTCTCTCTCTCTCTCTGTTACAATTAAAATAGCAATATAGGCTAAGAGATTCTCAACATAACAGGTAATTCCAAAATGCTAAATGCCTTAATGGATAGGCCAGACTGTGGCCTATTTGGAATTGGGCCCCATGAGCGGAGGGCCAAAGCTTGCACGCACAGCTTGCGAGCAGCAGGCCGGGGAGGCACTCGTGCATGTGCACCAGCCCGGCACTCACACAAGGGCTGTGTTTCGTGTGCATGTACCAGTCTGCTGCTCATATGGTCCAGCATCCCTCTCCCCCACCCCTCCAAGCCAGGCTGCCAAGCCGCAAAGATTGAGGACCGCTGCATTAAATTGCAACATTAACTTAATATTGTTTACAAGCTGCTTAGATTCTAGTGGTTAAGGCACCAGGGTAGAAACTAGGAGATTGTGACTTCTAGTCCTGCCTTAGATATGAAGGCCAGCTGGGTGACTTTGGACCAATCACTCACTCTCAGCCCAATTTACCTCACGAGGTTGTTACTGAAGGGAAAAGAGGAAGAAGTTGATGCACTATGGGTGTTCACTATCTTGAATTATGTGTACACAATAAAGGTGAAATACATAAATAAAGTAATGCTACTACTGAACTATCTCTGAAAAGTAGAACAACATTGACATAAGACAACATCATGCCATGTTAAGAGGCAGAATCCATGAGCATTTCACTAACACAGCCCATTTGAACCCTGGGTTAAGGTTAGTAGAAAAATGCAGCTATCATTTTATTAGATGCATTCATTTCTAGTGAACTCACTTTGTAATACAAGGAGAGGGAGAGGAGAAGCCAAAATGTTATGTTGAAACTAACAGTTTTAATCTACAAACATAAAATGACTCAATCTTAAACAGCTTAATTATTATCGGTCAGGAACTTGTATGGTTTGATTCTGTACAACTCATTAAAAAAAGGTAGGAAAACAAATCAATCAATCTATATTACGGCCACAGACCAGCAAATCAGATTATATGCCTCCAGTATAGTGTTATGGAAAAAATATCTTTCCTGACTTAAAGACAATATTAAAAATGGCAATAATTTCCAGGAGAAAGAAGACAAAACACTAATAATGATTGCTGCCTGAGTAATTCCAGTATGAATCTGCTAAAACAGGGTGAGCTGAACAATGTCCGGTGATGAATTGTAAGCTGTTTGGATGCCTTGGCATTAATCAACAGGCGGCTTAAAAGATCCTGTCTAGGTGGAATTGATGACCAGCTGCAAGTGCTCATTTGTGTTAATTATTCTTAACTTGCCTTGAATTATATGCTGAGAAATAGATGTTCTACCAGGGAAGGAAAAGGCAGTAGTCAACCTTGGGGTCATTTCCTACCAATAATGGCATGTCCATACCATAAACTTGTACCAGTTTTAAATTACTTGGGCCATCTTTGTTCCCTGTTATGCTGTGATCCAGATTATTGAGAACAGTAGATTAATGAAGCTATACATCCTTGGTATCTGTTACAGAAATAAACTCTCCAGGGTTCACTTAGGTAGAAAGTATGGTTTTAAATCAATATAAGCCTACGATTTAGATGTGCTGTTGGCTATACTACATCAAGAACTTCTTACTGTAGCTCTACAAACACTGAGCACCACCTTATGGCAAAGTCAGAACCCAGGCAGTACCTTTTTCGTAAACCTTTAATCCAGCATGTAAAACAGTAGTTGTTTCTTTCTTGGCTACCATGTCTCCCCACTCTAGCCCCATCCCCAGCTATCAATGTCACTACCAATACTATGTAGTCAAAATCTGTAATGCAATCCATACTATACATAATTTGAAACCATGTTATGCCATCTAAATGTACCGCTTGATTTGAAGATAATCATATTCACATCTAGTTTCCACCTTCAAATGTTTTTGTTCCCTAATGTTATTTCATTGTGCTTCTGTTAAAGTACGAAGCATAATACCAATCTGTATCTAAGAGAATATATAATCTCATTAACCAGAATTAAATAATTTGTGTACGTGCTTCTTTTTAAAAAAAAATTATTCAAGTTTTTCAATGGAATTATAAACAGCAGACATTCTGATTTAAAGAAGGAAAAAGCAATAAGAAAGTGAAAAAAAATATGGAAAGAAGGAAGAGGAAGAGGAAAAGAGGCATGCCATCTTTTTAAAAACAGTTATTATATTTTATCTTCTCTAAGGTTGTATCATACTTTCCTTCATTCCATAAAGTATCGTTTTTAATCCCTTTTTAATCCAAACCCCAAAATCACATTCATCATTCTCTTTTTTCAGCAGAAAGTATCTATGAAGCTTCCTCACTACTAAATGTAGTTATTGATCTTTCTCTAGTCAAAAAATGTTGCCATCTCTGCTAGTTCTGTCATCTCAATCAACCACCCCTATTTTGTGTGTGTGTTTTATGGGCCATTCCCAGCAAACATTCACATAAACCATTATACTGAACAATAAAAATGAATTATTGGTACTTGGAGAGATACAATGAGACATGATTAAACAAAGAGCCTAACTTAAAAGCAAAACAAGGATAACTTCAAGCAGCTTCTTCTAATACTACTACTACCTGTTGTATTAAGAGAACAAGCCATTAGCTAAATCTTATTTATTGACAGATTTTCAGGAGATATATATATATATATATATAAATATAGTGTGTGTGTGTGTGTGTGTGTATACATTCGTTGTTAATTAAGAAAAAAAGGCATATTTAGCTCACATTAAAACACTTCAGCTTACAGCCAGAGAATTACTCTGGCTGAGAAAGTCAAATAAATAAGGCCTTCTCTATAGATAATTCAATGATATTGCACAAGTTTGTGTGGCAATCTAAGGAGTCCTTTCTCTGCTAAAGAGTGATGGCAAGTGTAACGTAAGAAAGTCTAATACTCTCAAAATAGAACCTGAAAGGGTTGCTGGATATTCCTTCAACTTCAATTTTCCAATCCCTTTGTAACTCAGTTGCTCTAATTACACTAATTTATCCCAAAACTGATTTTGTGTTCTGTTTTTCACCATCATTGCTATAAATCTATGCCTTGGCCCAAAATCAAGGGTTCCAAGATAATTGGGAGGAAAAAAAAAGGTCCAAAAGGACAATATTGCTTAAGACAAGGCAAGGGTTAGTAATGAAGATTCAGAGGTGTTTAAACAAGTTCCTCAAAAATGTTTTATTTTAGAGATGATCCCTTACTCATTAATATTATTAGCATCAGCCTCTTGACCAGGGAAAAAAATACAAATAATAGACTTTCCTCCCATATTTTCCACTTTAAAAGTATTGCTTTTTTTGCCTTGCAGCGACAAAAATTAATCTGCAGTGAGAGAGAGAGATGTCAAACCTATTCCATACGTATTATATAATCATTGCAGCTGGTAAGTACTGTAGGGAGTTCAGTTCAGTTGCCATAGTATTTGGCATATTGCTATGGAGCTGAGTTTTGATCTACTTATCATTACCATTGGCAGCAGCAAAAGAGACCCATATATTCTTGCCTGGCAGTTACATATGGGTTTAAGATGGCAAATGCAAAATTTGCCATCTTAACATCTTGCACATGTAAATAAAACATGATTGTGGATTTCCTGAGATGTTTATTAGGATGAAATTCTTGCAATTTTTCAGCTCTGCATATAACGGGAAGGTGTTTGCCACCAGCATCAATCAAACATATCCTTATTACTCAGATTTCCTCCTCCGCTAATTTTTTTCAGGGACAAGGAGAAGAGAGGTCATGCAAACATGCTTTCGGTTCCGATTGAATGAACACAGCAAGCCACCTTAGAGGAGAAACTGGCTTGTTTGTCTTGTCTTGTTCAGTGCAACCAATTTTGGCTGGCTGGTCCTTCAAGTGAGGGTGTACTACAAATTCCATGTGGCAAGGGATGATGGGAGCTAAATAGTACTGGGCTGGGCCACATTAGGTCTCAAGTAAACCCCTTTCCAGGTTTGGCTACCCAAGAGGCAGGTATTTTGAACAAACATAAATTAGGGAACACTGTAATCAAGGCACCATCATCTCATCCAAAGGTTGTCTGCCTGTGACACCCACACAGCAAGTACCAGGAGTCTCTCTGCTCCAATAGGGGTGAGATGAGGAGGCAGAAATCAAAGGCTGCAGCAATGAGCCAGGGGGGTTGGTCTTCCCAGGGGACCAATCAACTACCCTTTGATAAATACATTCCCCCCCACCAAAACTCTGTGACCTGGCTGTGGTTTAGACAACAGAGATGTTGAAACAAGGATGCCCACAAGAAACAACAAGCCAAGGGAGATGCACTTCAATTCCTAAACTAATAATTTTTAGCGCTTTCATCCAAGAAAAGAGGGGCACTCTGTTCAAAGGGCAGCTTCCTTAAAAGGTGTTGCAGGAAGAAAGGAGAAAAAGTTTTGAGTTTTCCCTCTTCTCCCCTTTTAAAAAATACAGCTGTTGTACCACCATGTTGGTGAAAATAATGTTTTCTGATTAGGGCACTGTTAAAAGACTAAGTTTTCTTTTAAAGTAGCCTCTCCTAACCCCCCCCCCTTCCAAAGACAATAGCATCCCTAAACTAGAGTGTTTTTTTAAAAAATCTATGCACTGCCCAATGTTTCAGGGTCTCATTCTTGGCTATAAAACGGAGCATAATAAAATAAAATCACAGCCCTCCCTCTTGAAACTGGGAGACCTCAGCAAAGGGAGGATAGCCTCAAAAACATGCAATTTACTATTGCTTGCCATTGCTAGAGATGGTCTCCAGGTTAGGGTCTCATTAAGTTGGGGGGGGGGGGTGTTATTCCCATGAACGCAGGGGGAGAGGAATGTATGGAAGAATCAAGTCTCTTTTTTCAACAAGGTTTTTGGACTGTCCCGTCCCCCACCCCGTACCAAGTGATGCAGGCCGTTTTAACAGGATGGAGACTGGTCAGTGGATAAAGTCTTGCTCCAAAATAAAAGAGTTACCACTCACACACACACACACACACACACACACACGTTTTTCCTTCTGAGGCAAATTTAAGGCATATCAAACTAGGAGGGCACCGCTAGGCACCCCTCCGAATAGCTGGGCTTTCACATCCATCCTCAGAGAAGGGCGAACCTGAAGAGTTAAAAGTTGAAGGGGCTGAAAGCAAGTACTGGCTTGGCTTGGCTTGGTTTGGCAATCCTGGAAAGGGGTGTGAATGGGGGTGAGAAGCAGGTTAACCTGGCCCAGGATGCTGCTATTGCCATTTTAAAAATAAAAGCTTGGCAGGGCAAGAAGTGGCCAGGGAGGGAGGGAGGGAGGGGGAGGGAGAGAGAGAGAAAAAAAAGACAGCAAAGCGGTCCAACTCTTGGATTCCGCCGCCACCCATTCCTCTCTGCCACCCGGCCGGCTGTCTTCCCCACCCGGCCACCCCACTCCACTCTACTCCTGAGGAACAACTTTCCTCGGCTGAATCTCGCGAGCCAAACCTGGCTAAGGCGTGAGAAAGAGTGGGAGGAAGGGCGGGGAAGCTGAGGTGGCTGGCGTTTGTTCCCGGCGCCCCTCCGCTTCGAAGATTTCTACGTGAAATGTCTCTGCTCGAGCCCACGCTCGCAGGAACATCCTCCCCCCCCCCTCCCGCTCTTGCACAGCGACTTCTCTTCGCAGGTGAAGCGGCGGGGAGAAAGGGAGGGAAGGAAGGAGGGAAGAAAAGGGTGTTTTTTGGGGGGGGGGGACGGTGGTGCCCTCCCTTCGCAAACTCCCCTCGCCCCCTTACCTTGGTGGTTTTCTTCTGGAATGTACATCCTCTTGTTTTCATTGACCATTTAAAAGTAGAGGAACGAAGGGACCAGTAGCAACAATAATAATCACCCAAGTCGGAGTTCTGGTTTTTAATTCCTCCAAATCCCAAACAGCCGAGATCGCTGGCGGCGGCGGCGGCGGCGGCGGCGGGTGGGTGGGTGGTGGGGAGCAGTTCAAGGAAGAAACCGGAGCTGCTGCGCCGATTAAATTCCCCCGCTCGGTTATTACCTGATTCCCATGATTGCATCAAAGCCCAAACCCTGATTCGCTCCAGTATTGCCTCCTTTAGTACAATTGCAAAGCATCCTCAGAGGACATCCGGGCTCCCGCCCAAGAAATTCAGCGCACCGGCAGCAGCGACCGACTCGAAGAAGTGGCGAGCTCTTCCCGGTCTGCCGCCCGCTTCTTTCTCCCCCTGGGTCTTGGCTTTGCAAAGCGGAAAGCTCCGGGGGCAGGAAAGCAAGACCGCCGCCAAGGGAAGTGGAGAAGAGGGGCGAAGGAGCATCCCCCCGAGAAGGGTGGGAAGGAACAAAAATGTCCGGAGGATTCAAATGTCTCTCTCTCTCGCCCAAGTCAAGATCCAGGAACTAGGAAAGGCGAGCAGGCAGGCAGGCGTGGGGTGGGGGGGGGAAAGGACCGGGAAGCAGCGAGGCTGGAAAGGCGGTGGCGAGCAGCTGCTTCTCCTCTTCCGAGCCAACGCCGTGCGCTCTGCTGGCAGGGAGCTTTTTCTGCAGAGAGGAGACGGCTAGTCCCAGCCCCTCAGTCCCTCGGCAGAGCGATCGCGCCTCCCCTCCCCTCCTGCCTCCCTCGCTCGCTCGCTCGGCTCGGCTCGCTCGCAGACAGACAGAACAGCCTGCTTTGAACTGTTCCAGATGTTGGCAGCAGCCGGGCAGGAGCGCGTCGCCCGCCGTCCCTTCGCCGGGGTTGTGTTTTGTTTTTTTCCCCCCTTCTTTCTAAATTTTATTTTAAGGGACCGGCAGACTTGAGCGGAAACTTTAACCTGCCTCCTCGGCCGTCCGCCTGCTTTTCCTTGGCTGCCTGAGCCCGGGGGCTCGCTCGTGCTGCTGGTCCCTTTCCTACAGACATATGACGTCAAGAAAGGCGAGCGGGATCTGGCTTGCCTGGAAAAAGTGGGGAGGGGGATTGTTGTAGATGGAATATGGGTGGGTGGGAGAGGGAGATTGGGTGGGGACCCCGCGGGAAGACAAGAGTTCCCCCAAAACAGGCCGAATCACCTTACGCGGCGGAGGCACACGTACCACCACCACCACCACCAGTTGAAGCGCCAGAATTAGGTGAACTGGCCTGTGGGGGGGGGGGGGGGAGGGGAGGATGGGAGCGACACGGAGTAAACCTTGTGTTAAGATAGGGGGCGCGTAACACCTTGGGTAATAGAACTACTGTGCGCGGAAAGAGTATGTAAAACGGGGTTGGCGGAGAGGCGTTGAACGGGAGCCGGTTTGCGGGGCTGGGTGTACCCCGGCCGTTGTGCTCGGCAGCCCCCGCACATTCGAGCAGAGGAAGCGCAGCTGTTTGAAACGGATTAAGCGGAGCGGATTAGGCGCACGGCCGACCCACCCACCCCCCAGATCGGATGGTGGGAGGGGGGAGACAGGAGGAAGATTTCTTCCCCCGAGCACCTAACGTGTCTCCCCATCCATCCGCTGGCTGGGAACGCTCTTGGGGGGCGTCCCTACTTCCCCCACCCCGGGCGAGACCGCGATGACTCCACAACGGGAACCGAAGCGTGTGGCCGCTTGATCTGGGGTGCTGGGCAAAGGCTGCCATGTTAAAAAAAAAACAAAAACAAGGCAGCCGAAGCGGGTTCGTGTCCTTCGTCTGAGCAATGCCGCGCTCGCGCGCTTTCTCCGGACGGCCGCACGCCAGCCCTCACATCGATCGGAACAGCTAATGTGGCCGGATCGGGCGCGCCTGACTCGGCAGCGTCCGACACCCGTCCGGGTGTCTCAATAGAACACGTGCCGTCCCGGTTCTCTACGGCATTACTCGAGAGAAAAGTCCGGCCAAGCCTTGCTTCCGAATGAAAGCACGCCTGGAGGTGCCGGACAAGCTCCCATGCAACCCGGGGGAGATCGGCGGTTCGAATCCTTACTATAGGTCTCCTGCGTGAGCAGGGGGTTGGATTAGATGACCTCCAAGGTCCCTTCCAACTCTGTTACTGTTACCTGTCTTCTATGCAAGATGTGAAATGTTTTGTATGGGGGGGGGGGATTTTAAATGCACGCGGTGGGAAATGCAGGCGCGTTTGATTTGCGCGATTGATTCGGAACAGCCCAGCTAACCTTTGCCTTTGCAAGGGAATCGTGTTACTGCGCTGGAAGACGGGCGCTAAAGGGGCGCATCGAGCAAAGGGGGAGAAGGGCAGGGAGTGAGTTGTAACGGAGGATCCCCATCCCCAATGTGCTGGTGGGTCAAGGAGAGCAACCGCCCACCAGCGGCAGCAATTGGGAGAAGAGCACCGACTTTCACGGGTGAACTTTGGTCGGCGAAGTTTGTCGCCTGATGTCGCCTCACCAGGAGGAATGGACGACAGCAGTTGAGGGGCTGATATGTGTAATCCAATTCTCGCAATTTAATCAGATTCTCTTTTCTCACTATTCTTGGTGGTGTCAGAGAAGATGGAGGGGAAAAACGTAGGGGGAAAAAAATCAGTTGTGGGGTTTAAGGATTTACAACAACCATGGGTAGCTGTAATCATAATTAGTTGAGCCAACCACACTTTCTGCAGACTCAAAGAGGTGGATGGGAATTGAGAAGTCACAAAACATAAGATTTAGAGCTGACTGGTTTACAGTTAAGATGGATTCGCTGCCAATGGACACAACATCCGCCAGTTGTCTCTCTCTCTCTCTCTCTCTCTCTCTCTCTCTCTCTCTCTCTCTCTCTCTCTCTCTCTCTCACACACACACACACACACACACACACACACACACACACACACAAAGCTTGAGGCAGTGCAGGAACTACTTGAAGGAAGCAAATAGGAGCTGGGCAGATCCAGAACTTGATCATAGCCACGATGATGATGGATAACCATTCAGTTGTGTCTAACTGTTGACAATTTTATGGGCCAAGTCTTTCCACATCTTCCGATCTTGCACTATTTCTTACGAGTTTTTCTATGTTCTGGCAGGTGTCAGGTTTGATGGTATCCAGCCATCCTGTTCTTTGGCGGCCTAGTTTCCATTAACCACTAACACTTCCAAGCAATTGCTTTCTCCAGTGAATTCCCCCACAGGACATAGCCAAAATAAGTGAGACACAATTTTGTGATTTTACCTTCCAATGATATGTCTGGTGTTGTGCAATCCAGTACTTGCTTGTTGGTCACTTTTGCTGTCCCAAGGAATAGCAGGAGCCTTCTCCAGCACCACACCTCAAAAAAAATTGATATTCTTCTTGTCTTGCTTATTTAAGGTCCCACTTCCACAACACGATCATAGCCATAATACACACCAAAAGACCACACTTGGCATGCCACACTATGGGAACCATATTCCTGTTGCAATATCTTGATCTATGGATCATGCTGGGACTTTTAATTCCCAGAATTCCCTGGGCAGCATGCCAGACATCTTCAAGTTGCCAAAACTGAGAAACATTGACTCAAGAGATAATTAATCTGAGCTCACTTTCTTCGGTCTTTTTCCCAAATAAGCATGAATGAAGTATATGCTCCTGGACCCCCTTCCTGGTAGGATGTAGTTAGCTAGAGGCTGACTTTAGCTATCCCTATGATGCATTCCCTGCAAATAAAACTCTTTTCTGTTATACTTGTAAATCAGGGGTGAAATCTATTTATTTTTCCAACTGGTTCAGAGAATGGGAGTTGAAGTCCACCCATCTTCAAGCTTCCAAGGTTGAGAAACACTGATTTAGTTGATAGAATTTGTCAGTCATCATCTACCAACCACATTAGCGCTTCTGTCTGCCAAATAATGCATACACAATGACATACAGAACCAGTCCTAACATACAAATCTTTCCCTTGTGATTCCCACCATGGGACACAGTTCAATTTTTGTTCAAAATAATGGACAAAACTCTCAAACTGGCAAGTCTAGGGAAAAATCCTAAACTCAGGAAGATAAATCTATCTCAACATCTACTTCTGTCCTACTATCACAGCACCATTGAGAGTGTCCTGACATATGGCATTCTTGCATGGTATGGGAGCAGCTCTGTAACGGACAAAAAAGCTCTACAGAGAATCATTAAAACTGCCCAGAATATCATCTGGCTCCAGCTACCAGCCCTGGACAACATCTTCAAATCTCACTGTTTGAAAAAGTTGCATAATATTCTCAGAGACTCTTCCCATCCTTACAATTTTTTGGGACTGTTGCCTTCTGGCAGAAGATACAGAACAATTAAAACTCAGACCACACGTTTTCTGAATACTTTTTATCCCAGAGCTATAATTGCACTCAGCAATGAACAAGTGCCACCATCAGTGAGCTGGTGGACAGTATTACTTGGTCTGTTGTGTGCATGTTTGGGTGGTTTAGGGGTGGGGAATTTGTGGTGGGTGGGTGGGTGGGTGTTTGGGGATTGTTATGTGTGTTGGACCTGGTCTTTGGGTGTTAAGTGAATTTCATTGTATGGGTATACTGTGTATACACGTGCAATGACAATAAACTTTAATATTATAATTAATTATTATTATATCCCAAACAGCCTGATTTTTTAATATGTTTATCTGTCTCCTTGTTAGGTTATTTACAGCCTAGGAAACACCTAGCAGTTAAAAAACAATAGTCTGAACTATTGAATGGTAGCTCAAAGCTTAGTGCGGACCAAAAAGGTACCTGAACTTCAGCCAACCAACTTTAGACATTTCCAGCCAGTATTTTACTGAATTGTTTCGGTCTAGACAATTTCATACAGTTGCAGAGAAGCCCAGGATAATTTCAGGTGTATTGTGTGCTGATATCAGAGGAATAAAAAAAAACAAACCCTGAAAGACTGATGATCTGGAAATGCATTTAGAATAGGGGGACCATAGTACAGCATAGACCAGGTGTCTTCTTTTCAGTACAACATTGAGAAATGTATGGAGGCAAGAAATAAAAGATTACATTTGTTGACTTGGGAAAGCATGATAAAAATGAATAAGTTTGAATTATAATCAGTTTCACTTCAGTCGGGATATAATGGTTCAGTGGCTAAAGATACTGAGCATGCTGATGGCATGAGTTCAAGACTCGAGCATCACGCAATGGGGTGAGCTCCAGTTACTTGGTCCAGCTCCTGCCAAGCTAGCAGTTCAAACACATGCAAATGCAAGTAGATAAATAGGTACCCCTTAGATGAAAAGGTAACAGAATTCTGTGTGCTTGGGCTTGTTGGAAATTATTTGCAGAGAATTGTAGATAGTCCTATGATGCAACAAGGGATATTGTCTGAAAATTAATCAAGTAGCTGTGCTGGGCACACTCCATCCACTTTGCAAATTTTTCACATTATTTCAGTCCTGACCACTTGCTTCTGATGTAATCTGTAATAGGCAGGCATGTGCAATTCTCAGAGTGCCGTCTGCCATTGGTGCACTCTGCTAACCAAACCAAAAGCCTGACTAGTACATCATTTATATTCCCACAGTTGTCAGACCTGCCATCATATGCTTGCGCTTCGCATTCGCTAACTGTCAGCCTGCCATGAACTAGGGGGGGAGGGAGCCAGATGTGAGGAGGGAAAGCCACCAAGTCATCGTACCTTCCAGAGACACCATCTCAAAGTCTAGGAATGGAATATAATTGGCTCACCAATCAGCCCATCATTGAAGAGACAGTTCCCAAAATAATATATTCAAATATAATTGGACAATAAGGGATCAGGGAGGAGAGGAACTGAACAGGAAAAGTTAACCGGGAAATTTTGGCACACAAACTTTAGTTCTAACTTTGCTATACTGTAATCCACTTGGCTTTTAGTAAAAGTATACCTTTCACTACAAACGGACTCCAGAGTCTTTCTTAACTCTCTTAACCCTTAACCCTTAACTTTCTTAACCATTAAAGGACCAAGCTGGGACAAGTCTGACAACAGTAGCCAACCATCCTGAAATATTTTAATAAGTATTTCTGACTCCGACTTCCTCTGAAAGTCAGCCCTTGTTTTTTGTTGGAAGTAATATAAAGCTATAATAACTTTGTAGTTTTTGATGGCTTTATCCATTAATAATTTATTTAATACTTTAAAAAAATAGCTCCTATTGGCAAGCAGCACCATTAATTTAAGAATAGAATTAATGAGTTCCAAAAACGATAACGCACTGTATGAAGTAATCCTTGTTTCCTGAATGTACCACTTCATTTTTTCTTTATTATCCCAGATTCTACTATTTTAAGAAGAGACAAATTCTATTTGAAAAAGAGACCTCTTTCTATTTTTCTGTTTAGAAGCATATTTTTTCCTACATTTCTATTTTCCAACCCCTTCTCTAAATCGTTTTTTTTTATTTTGATAGTCAAGCATTAGAAAAAATGTTTTATTATTGACCTTGATATTATTGGTGACATGCATTTGAAAATCCATTTTTAAAAGGCTTTATAGTTTGGCTATATTTCTTCTGAACAAGAGATTTCCATCATCTGAAGGAAAAGCTTTTATAAGAACTTTAGGAAAAGTTGCTCCGTGTGGAACATCTAAACGAGCAATGCTTGTGTACTCTGCTGCATTTAAAATACATTAGTAAAAGGATATAGCCTTAAAAGAGTTTCAGTTATTGTGCTTTTGAGCAATAAAAAAGAAGTAAGCTAGAGAAAGCTCTGTGATGAAGATATTATGAAGGATTTTTTTAAAAAAACGAAATACAATAGCACCTTTTTCCCTTCCTTAAGTAGTTTTTCTCCATGGCAGTTTTTTTTTCAAATGGCTACTGCATATTTCATCTCCCAATTCTATTTTTAGTAGATTATCTTCACGCTATTAGAAAATTATGCTTTATATTATAATGCCAGAAGGATAGTTATTTCAGAGAAAGAGAAAGCAAGTTATGGATCTGGAAAAGGAAAAGATAGTTTTCTTACTGTTGGACATTTCTTGCAATTTTTTTTAAAAATATGGGTAATGGTTACCTGTCCAGTTGCACCCTCATGTCTTATACTTTCAGTTGCAAAACTCAAATATTAGTTTAAAAAACATCTTCCCCACCCCACTCCTTCTGAGACAATTATAGTATATTGTTTATACCAGGGGTGTCAAACTCGATTTCATTGAGGGCCACATCAGGGTTGTGTTTGATCGTGGGGGTGGGGGGCGGGGGGGTGGCCAGGGTAGGCGTGGCCAGCTGGATGTAACTCGTGTCTGGGGCACCTGTGGTGTCCCAAGAGGATCCCCCCAGGCTCCATTTTTGACTGAGACAGCTTCCTGCAGCGCTCTGCCAGCGAAAACTGTGGTGGCCCCCCTGAGCTCCATTTTCATTGGCAGAGGCATTGTGGGCCAGTCCTTCGCTGTTTCCAGGGCAGCCCTGCGAGCCAGATCTGAGAACCCTGTGGACTGGATGAGGCCCACAGGCTTTGAGTTTGACACCCCTGGTTTATACTATATAATATATACTATAAATTGTATATTCTAATATAGAATTGTAGTATTATGACATATATTGTTTTGTGTAACCATACAAAGTACACCATTTCACTATGACGGGTCCAGGCAGAAATTAGAAAAGCACTTTCTGAATGAAACATACTTGAATGATAGAGGAATTGACCAGTTTTAACTGAATAAACTATTATGTAAGACAGCTTGAGTTTCCATGACTATTGGAGAAGAAAAGGTCAGCTATAATCTATTCAGGCTTCCCAGCGTGAAACCAATGTACCAGCTGCTCTATGGCATTATGGCAAATACTGTATTACCACACAGACATATATTTTTACATTTACAACCAACTTTTTTAGGATTTAAGGCAGTGGTGAAATCCAATTTTTTTTACTACCGGTTCTGTGGGCGTGGCTTGGTGGGCCTGGCACAGGAAGGATACTGCAAAATCTCCATTCCCTCCCCACTCCTCAGGGAAGGATATTGCAAAATCCCCATTCCTACCCCACTCTGGGACCAGCCAGAGATGGTATTTGCCAGTTCTCCGAACTACTCAAAATTTCTGCTGCCAGTTCTCTGAATTGCTCAAAATTTCCATTACCGGTTCTCCAGAACCTGTCAGAACCTGCTGGATTTCGCCTCTGATTTAAAGTATATATTTTCCCCTTAACAACAATATGAGATACCGAGTGCCTTCAATCCCAACTGAAGACATTAACTACTTCATCCTGCTGGAGAAAGTTAGATCATCCTTGCCAGAATCTAAACCGATTGCTTCCAGAAGATTGGCAAAATTGCCTATATCTATCCTAAATTAGGCAACCTGCTATATGGGTTCTAGAAGCAGTCGGAAAAAAATTAAGATTTCATCTGGACAAGAACAGGAAGATCAGTAGGCCTATTAGGAATGTCATTAGACATTTCTAGTATTCCCGCATTGCACTGGTTTCTGCTTCTCCATTTAGCTTAGAAGTAAACATCGCATGAAGGGGAAGAAAGGTACATATATAGTATTCTGAATTGCTTTGACTTGTTGGAAAAGTAGATCACCGCCACTTCTTAAATATGCTTATCTGATGCTGATCATCTTTCATTTGAATATGTTTAATTCAATTATACAGGAATTTGATCTCACTATTTTACTTAACTAGAGCTGAATTATAGGCCATCCCCCACACTCACCATTTTCATTGGCTAACGTACGATTCCTTTTAAAAAATACGATTCCTTTTAAAAAATCACATTTAAGTCCCCTTTTCTGACAGAACAACACTATTAATTCAGACTTAGTATATAATTTACTTTTCCCCTTGGGCTTTTCTCTGTGGTACTATTACCTAATCAGTATTCTTCTCTCTGTTTTGATGCCTGTGATTACTTTTCTCTGTCTGACCACTTTGTATTTATTTCAGATGACTCATATTTTGTTGACTTCGGTTGAACCTAATATTTCTAAAGCAGCCTTCCTCAACCTGGTATCCTGCAAAAGTGATGGACTTCCTACTCGCATAATTCGCCTACTGTATGTTCAATTTTGCAGATATTTAAAGAAGACAGTCATTATACACAGGCTCACAATCTTACAGATAAAATCCAAAAGAGAAAAAAGAGCTGGGAAAGAAATGGAAATCAAACACTAAAGCTGCAGTTTCTTTTTTAGCCAATGAATGGAACTTAATTGGTAAACCTCCTTAAAACACTTGTAGTAACAGTAACAGAGCTGGAAGGGACCTTGGAGGTCATCTAGTCCAACCTCCTGTACTAGGGATTTGAATCATCAAACTGCCAACCTTTCTGATCAATAAGCTCAATGTCTTAGCCACTGAGCCACCTAGCCAGGCTGTAGGATTGTCCTGTATTTCTCAGTCAATAATAGAGCATACTCTCCTTTAGTTCTCAGCAGCATTAAGGGAACGAGAGAGACTTCCTTCACAGTAAAACAGAAAGGATGTGTCTATTTTTTTAAGTAACAGAAAAGGACTATTTATATTCTGAATGTTAACTAGATTCAACAGTTCAGAAAATTTGGGAAGCATAAAATAAGAGGACAATGTGAAATGGTTTTACGAGGTGGCGCAGTGGTTAGAATGCAGTACTGCAGCTACTTCAGCTGACTGCTAGTTCAGCAGATCAGCAGATCAAATCTCACCGGCTCAAATCTCACCGGCTCAAGGTTGACTCAGCCTTCCATCCTTCCTAGGTGGGTAAAATGAGGACCCAGATTGTTGGGGGGCAATATGCTATTTAGTATACTGTTGATTGTTGTAAGCTGCCCAGAGTCCTCGGAGAGTGGGCAGCATAGAAATATGAATAACAACAACAACAACAACAACAACAACAACAACAACAGGTATAACAGCTTACATCCTCCGACAATACCTTAACAGTTCCTAGGTCCCTGGTTAGGACTCGAGCTGCTGAGCTATTAACCAGCCTTAAAGGCTGTGAATCTCACTACAGATTAAATAATAATAATAATAATAATAATAGTAATAATAATAATAATAATAATAAATGTGTGGACTTCAACTCCCAGAATTCCCCAGCCAGCCATATTGACTGAGAAATTCTGGGAGTTGAAGTCCACAATCTTAAAAGTTGTCAAGATTGAGAAACACTGCCTTAGATACTAGCTTCTAGCATCTTTAATGAATTGCTCAACTCCAGATGCAATAGAAAGCTGAGGATAATTGTTACAAATAACATTAAAATTATAATATGAACAATGTGTCTAATTTATGCAACCTAATTCATAATGTTGAACTATAAAAAGATTTCTCACTATCCCAAGCAATCTGGTTCTTGCCATGCTTCAGAATTTAGCATATATGCTATAAACTGAGTTTTCATTTTTGATAAATAGTTCTAGGGAAACACCTCTCTAATTTTAAAAGAAAAATATATCCCGTTGTTTAGTCTTTCACATTGCTGTGAAACTTTGTAGGTTTTAAGCTACATGGGTGAGCTGTTTTAGAAAAAACAAAACAGAACTTTAGACATACACATGAATGCATTGATCTAAAGATTTCAGAATAACAAAATAACAGTTATTGAAGTTCAGCTCAATTATTGAAGGTTTTGTTTCTGCAGGGCATAAGGTGTAAGACAGTATATCAATTGTTAAAATTCAATAGTTCAAGCTTTACACGGAAAGACTATCAAAAATATCAAATATCACTATTCATGCCTTGTTCAATCATGTGCTCCATTTATATTAACGGAGACTCGTGTACAAAGTTAGCACCCACCCGTCTCCTAGAAGAATGAAATATTTTGAGAAATGTTTTAAAAAGGCAGGATAAAATATTTCCCCTAAAAGAGAAATTTAAAAAATCTTAAGGGGGACAGAAGAGCTTCAGCTCCCTGCCCTCAGCAGATATTTGGCGCCCATTGAGAAGGACTGGGTCAGCCTATTTACAAAACAATGGTGATGAGATTAAGAGATGACCCTCCAAGACATAATAGGATTATCTAGCAGCAGAGCTCATCACATTGCAAAATCACCTTGGGGACATTGCATCACCATCCAGGCTTCAACCAAACTTCTCAAACAACCTACAATGTTAGCTATGACCCCTACAACAACCAACAGAATACATGTTCTTGCACAGGAACAGGAAGCTCAAGGGCAAGGCCCAAGAGAAGGTATAAATAACCCTCATTCCAAACTCCATGTGGTCAGCTGCCCAGAACCACCCATGTGCTTCTGCTTCACCATTAAACCCTCTTTTCAATCTGAACTGAACCAGATGGACATTTCTTCCAACACTTGCTTAATAGGAGTCACAGGAAGCAGCCTTAGACCACTTCAGATGATTTAACGATCAGCCCAGTATTCACCACTGTCTATCTCCAAAGATTTCTCTTGCCCAAAATTTCAGTTAGACATGGCAGGGAATTCACTTGGGATCTTTTGCATGGAAAATAGATGCCGTCGGATTGGGCTGTTCCACTTTCTTGACTGTTGCAACTGCTTGAAGCAGGCTATTGGAGATATGAGACGCTTACTTAGTGCTCAAAGCCCCATGCCAGCATAGGGTCAATGTCAGCTGGGTAATTTACATCAGGATTTATGCCACTAGACTAGCAACTGTGTTTTTCTTTTTTTACAAATGATATACAGGACATTATACATTTCACCATGGCAACATTTCTAATTTATGCCCAGATAATGCAGTTCACCTGAATTTGAAGATTACTTAAGTCATATCTGCAATTGCCACAGAAGCTGTTCTTCTCCTACACTCGTGCCAGCTTGAGGCTAAACTGGTTTAAGATACTGTAATCCTGTCTAGACTGGACAATTTGCAAGATATTCAGTCTATAGACTACAATGTTCTCCTATTAGAAATTCTAATGGTCCTGCAGACTCTTAGTTTTCTTTTCCAGAAAAGCAATTGCAATTTGCCAATATATGCGCACAACACAAAAGATACAACACATACAAGATTAATACATAAAAATGCAGATATATAGAGGCACAACAAGCAGCTTTTAAAAAAATGTTTCCAGCAGTTCCCTAATGTTTTATGCCTCCTCTTATCTGTGCTGGAGAAGTAATATAGGGGTTAAAATCCTTGCTTAGTATAGAAAAGGTTGCTGGATTGAAAACTAATCCAACTCTTTTTAATATGCACTTTCTTTTCTTGAGCAGTTTTCCCCAGAGCGTCTCTTTTTTTATATATAACGTAAGAAGGTTTTAAAATAATAATAATATAAGGGTAGTATGCTACCCTGTTTCAAGCCACTTGAGGTAGAAGTACTTCACTCCTAGACTCCAAATTTAAATCTGGGAATGAACAGTGGTGAAATCCAAATTTTTTTACTACCAGTTCTGTGGGCATGGCTTGGTGGGCATGGCTTGGTGGGCGTGGCAGGAGAAGGATACTGCAAGATCTCCATTCCCACCCCACACTGGGCCAGCCAGAGGTGGAACTACTCAAAATAGGAGCCTGGATAGCTCAGCAGACTAATGCATTGTGCATTGTGATTAACTCCAGCTGTCTGCAATTACTGTAAGTTCGAATCTCACAGGGCTCAAGGTTGACTCAGCCTTCCATCCTTTCTAAGGTAGGTAAATTGAGGACCCAGTTGGTGGAAGCAATAAGCTGACTTTGTATAAATATACAAAAGTATGAAGGCTATTGCTTAATGCATTGTAAGCCGCCCTGAGTCTCCGGAGAAGGGCGGCATATAAATCAATTTTTTTTAAAAATTACACTACCGGTTCTCCAGAACCTGTCAGAACCTACTAGATTTCACCCCTGGAATGAAATCATTGTACTTAAATGACTGAAAAAAAAAGTTTGAAATGGTAAATCAGGGGTGTCAAACTCACGTCGTCACGGTGTCACATGTCCTATTGGGCTTCCCCCCCCCTTCGTTAAATCAGGTGTGGCCGTGGCCAGTGTGTGACGCATCTGGCCTGCAGTCTGGGAGCTTGACAGACCTGTGGTAAATCCACAGATGGATTAAAAGTAACCAAAAAGCTAAGGGGGAGAAACTGGCTACTCAAGAAAAGAAAAACAATAATTGAAATCATAATTCTAAAAAAAAAATTGGCAGATTTTGAAGTAGCAACCCTAATTGAAAATCTTAACCACAATGCTATTTTGCAGTGCTGTAAAAGCGGTGCATAAAAATACTAGAATTTTGAGTATTGGCTAGATTGAAGGGATCATCCGCTCACTGCAACCTAACCAATGAACTGCTGAGGTTAAGCTGAAAAAAAATTAGTTGTTCTACCCCAACCAGACAGGAGCCCTTCAAGATGACATTATAGGAAAAATTGTACTTTGAAAGTTGAAAAAAAAAATTAAAAGAAATGCAGGAAACGCTTACTTTACGGGAGACTGGAGGATTAATAGAGGGTGATGTTTTCTGTTCTGCAGAAATATTTCCCCCCCTCCCTCCATTCTGGTGATGAAATAGTGAGATTAAGCACTCAGTTATTATAAAAACAGTTGTTTCAGATCCCTTATTTATTAGGGACAGTTCGTGATTTTGGTTGTCTGTTTTTGGAAGAGAGTAAATTCTGATTGTAAAATGTTTGCTTTCTAGGTGATTCTTGAGCTAAAATCCTAAGAAATAGGATTTATTTTCACTCAAATAAATGTCTGCCTTCTAGAAAGTGGTTTACTTCAGAAACCTGCAGTTATATTCCAACTTTCTCCTATTTATACCCTTCTCTTTCTCTGCAGGTCTATAAATAGCAATTACCTTCTTGGCTTTTGAGACTAACAATTACATTTATGGGTGGTGGTTTTTTTTTAACTGTAATAATTGGGGCATAGATTTTCCACTTCAAGTATTACCTAGTCTGAATCCTGTATATCTTGTATATTTCACTATTGCTATTCTGGAAACTTCATCCAAAACCATTTTTTCCTCAATATTTCACTGAAATAAAGTTATGATAAGACTGCTTCAAATAACTCAAATAACATTACACAATCATTATCAAAACACCAAAAGCAACTGCTACATCACATTTATTTGGATGTGTTAAAATATTAATTGTACATCTGTGTGCTTTATTACGCTTCTGCTCCAAGGACATTCAAAGCTCCATTTATAGAGACTTTAAAAATGTGTTACACACAAATTGACAGCATGCAGTTAAAAGACATTTTGCACAAAAGATATAATGAGGCAATGAAAAACATTATATATTAAATACACTGAAACGATCGTCAAACAAGGCACATAAACATTTATGCAATAGGTTAATTTTTTAGATCCCTTTCTTAAAAAATTGGGGTTGGTGAAAAATGTCATTGGCCTATTTGGTCTTCTAGATCAGTGTTTCTCAATCTTGGCCACATCAAAATAGCTGGATCAACTCCCAGCAAGATTTGCTGGCTGGGAGTTGAAGTCCACCCATGCTGGGTAATGGTGAGTTCTTTCTGGTTCGGCCCAGTTCCGCTGAACCGGTAGCGGTGACGATATGACGTCACTGAACTGGTTCTGCCCCCCACCTCCCGCGTTATTTTGACCTTTTATTTGCCCCCACCCCCAATCTATTGTTGCCTCCTGAGTCCCAGCTAATGACTAGAGGGAAAAAAACTGTATAAACTCTTGCCGCGGGGCTTCAAAGGGCCACCCTACAGCTGATCAGTCTTAAAAGAAAACAAATGAGTAGACCGGTGCCTGCAAAAATAAATGGGTAGACTAATGCCTGCAAAAATACATGAGTAGATCAGTGCCTGCAAAAATAAATGGGTAGTTCCAGTGCCTGCAAAAATACATGAGTAGATCAGTGCCTGCAAAAATAAATGGGTAGATTGCTACAGCTTTGCAAGCAGTTAAAAGCATGGTAGACCAGTACCTCTGCTAAATCCTAAATAATTGTCACATGACTATCAAGCCATGCCCACAAAATAAGCCACATCCACCGAACCGATAGTAAAAAAAAATTAGAACCCACCCCTGATGCTGGGAGTTGAAGTCCACCCATCTTAAAGTAGCCAGAGTTGATAAACACTGCTCTAGATTACAAATCCAAGAAAAAGATAGCAGGAAATAGAAAGAGAAAAAATATAAGAAGAGCAACCAAGGGGAATGATGAACAATCAAAAGATCCAGGAAGGAAAATTTAGGAACCAGAAGTAGAACATCTAAGAATATTTATTTAGGGCTCAAGAAGGCGTTTTTGTGCTCAGTGCTGTCAACACCACTGTTCATTAATTAACAGTCCACCAGCACAATGTGAATATTAATTAATTTTTCAGTGGGTTATAGTTCTCCTTAAAGCTCTAACCAGGCCTGTCTGACTGCACTGTAAAATATTTGATTGACTCAAGTACAAGATTTAAATCTCAACACGTCATGATTTGTAAACCAAGGTTTATAGCTTTGCATGTCCAGCTATCAGTGGCTTTTTCCACAGGCAGAGGTTAGGCCAGGTGTCTGCAACCTTAAACACTCAAAGAGCCATTTGGACCCATTTCCCACAGAAAAGAAAACACCGGGAGCCACAAAACCCTTTTCATGCCAGACTATTTCCTGAGCAGCACAAAACTAGCATATGTAGTTCAATTAAACATTCTGTTTTCTTCTGAAACTTTTCTTTTCTTGGATTTATCCATGGTTGGCCTACCGGGAGTTGAAAAGCTCAATAAATTGCATGCCGGTGGGTGTCGCACATTGGCAGTTGTGATGCATATTTTGAGTGACAAGGAGGCGCAGCAGAGGGGTGAAGGAGCCACATGCGGCTCCAGAGCCACAGGTTACTGACCCCTGGATTAGGCCAATCAAACAGCCTAGCAAAATGGTGAAGCCAGTCAATTTAGTCCAATCTATTACTGATATAAATTTGTAGACGGTTTAATAGAAAGGAAAATAATTTTCAGGAAAATTCAATGTTGTAATGAAGGCAGAAACGTTAAATTTGGTTGATATGAATAAATTAGCTGTATAGTATATTTTGCAGCCTGAAAGGGAAAGATTTAAGTATCTTGTCCTTCAAAATGCTGGTGATTCACAATGTTCTAAGCACAGATTTTAAGCATAATTAAGCCTGATAATTTGTTAGTACAAAGTAGTAAATATAACATGGTTTATCGTGCTTCTAATTTTCTGCCTTCATACGTCCTTGCAAACCTGCTTGATTCTTCTCTTTCCTATTAAGACTCATATCTGACCCTGTCATATGGCAAGGTGAACTGCTCTGCTTCATTTAGCACCATATGTACAGATGGAGCTGGGAGTGCCTGAATGGAATAAACTTGGATTCTGCTTCATGCAATAAAACACCTTAGGCTGGCACTGTCCAGCCTCTTGGTGAGCTGCCTCTTACATTTGAGAATAGCTTGAGGTCTTTCATACCTGCTCATAATAGGCAGAATCCGTTCAGCTAAAATATCATGTAGCCAGCATGTTTAAACTTGCAGTGGTCATCTACTGGAATCTGGACCACATATTTAAAAAGAGCAAACACAGGACAAATATATATATATATTAATTTGATTTATATGCCGCCCTTCTCTGAAGACTCAGGGCAGTTACAATGCGTTAAGCAATAGCCTTCATACTTTTGTATATTTTATACAAAGTCAGCTTATTGCCCCCACAAACTGGGTCCTCATTTCACCTACCTTAGAAAGGATGGAAGGCTGAGTCAACCTTGAGCCTGGTGAGATTCGAACTTACAGTAATTGCAGACAGCTGGTGTTAATCACAATGCTTTAGTCTGCTGAGCCACCAGGCCCTTCTATGAGTATGCCCCCAAGAATATGCTACTGCTATTGTCTGAAGTAGGGGTCTCCAACCTTGGCAACTTTAAGACTTGTGGACTTCAACTTCCAGAGGTGCTGGCTGAGGAACTCTGGGAATTGAAGTCCACAAGTCTTAAAGTTGCCAAGGTTGGAGACCCCTGGTCTAAAGAACACATATATCCAAAGTTCTTCTGAAACCTACCAATTGGTTGGTTGCTGAATTCAATTTCATCAAAAAATCCTGAGGCTTTGATGATATCCCACCATAGTACATTTTTTGTCCCCCAACCTTATGGACAACCCTGACATAAAATAATGACTACTTAACCTCCATGAATGTCAAACCTACATTTTCTGGTTTTTCCCCCCCTATTGATTGATTGTTTCCTAGTGAAATTCTATTCAAGCATGATGATGCTAAAAGCAGGTTAGTGCTTCAGTTTCTATGTGTTTTTTTTTAATCTAATCAGGTGATTACTTGTAACTTCGCCATCTTCAAAGCTTTGTTTCCATCCTTCACTTTGGCCTCCAGACCTCTTTTCAGCAAGGTCCATCTCAAAACAGAGAAGTTTTTTTCATCGTTTAATTCCATTCCTTCAAATGCTAACCTGTGTCTCTTGGAGAAGATTTTTCATGGTGAAAAGGAAGATCAAAATATAATAAATAAACAAAGCCCACTGACAGGCTCCATATGTCAAACTGATCCTTCCTTGTTTTAAAATCCCAGCCAGAACCTAGTCTGGCTAATCATATTCTTTCAGAGTTAGACTTTCTAACTTACAATCCCAATGTGTCAATCCCTTTGACAATCCAAATTATATTTCGCTATCTCCTAGTCATTTTTTAAAGTGTCAGCTTGAAGTCTTCCTCCATAGCAACTGTAACCAAGGCAGATGCACAGTTTCATGGGTAATAAAGAGTAGCAGAACCAGATCTTCTCTGTCCTATTCAGAGGCGATTTATCTTAGTTTAAAGATCATACTCAGAAATTCAAAACTTCGCATTGCAAAAATGCAGAAATAGACAACACTTTTCGTAGCTGAAAAGACTGCCCTCTTTAAATCAGAACGTATGTGCATGTTAAACTGGGACAAGGTTTCAAGTCCCCGACCTAGGACAACAGTCAGCACAGAACTGTTTGATGCATGTAAAGGGTAGATCCACATATTGTATCATCCTAAGCCAATCCTTTAATAAACTAAATGGATAGAAGAACATCCTATCCTTTTAAAAGGACGTGCCCTCTAGAGAACGACAAGTGCTAATTTACCATAAAGGAACTATTGTCTATTGCGGAAACATAAAAATAAAGCAATGTATGTTTACTTTGACATTCAGGGTTATTTGGAGTCAGGAATTAGTTTTTTTCCAGGGTTGGGCTGCTGGGGGTTCACAGGGGTTTGGGAGAACCTCTAGCTAAGATTCCATGCAGTTCAGAGAACCTCCCAAATCCACTCCCGGCTGGCCCCGCTCACCCCGCCCTGCCCCTCCCAGGAGTCCCCACGTGGCCTGTTTTGGATGCAGGTAAGTCAAGAGCATGCATGGAGACTTGGGGAGGGTGAAAAGTGGGCCTACAGGAAGTCCAGAGGGCCTCCGGAGCCTGGGGAGGCTTTTTTCGCACTCCCGGAGGCTTGAGGAAAGCCACTGGAGCCAGGGGAGGGCAAAAACACCCCCCCCCCCACCATGGTGCAGGAGGCCGACTAGGCAATGCCCACCCTGGCCATGCTCACCCAGCAACTGGGCAGAGAACCCCTTGCTAAAAAATTTTAAGCCCACCCCCTGTTTTTTTTCTCAGATACAGGAAACGTATGTCAGTGATTGTACATTGGATAAGACAAAAGAAGAGCCCACTGACTGAAATATCAAGTTTGAATAATGTAAAGTGGCATTTCTCAACCTTGATAGGCTTAAGATGTGTGGACTTCGACTCACAGAATTCCCCAATTGGCTGGGGAATTCTGGAAACTCGCAGACATTAAGAAATACTGTTTTGAAGTGTTCATTCTTTGATTTATGCTTAATTAGATTAAGTATCACATTTCACAAATTTCTTAAATCCCTGAAATGTTTTTTTTAAAAAGACAAAGATGGAAATAATACCTCAGGTCCTTTCAGGGCTAAATGCTATTTTTGATTTGGAAAAAAACCCCCCTTGTTTTATAAATGCCTATGTTTCAGCCACCCATAATTCTCATTCTTTCTCTCTCTAAATTTATGACTGCAGCATAGCCCAGGAAATGTTTACCATTATCCCACCTGCCAAAAAAGAGAGAAGAAGAAAACAAAATGCCAAAGCACCATGTCATAAATGTTGCTAGCATTTTCCCATGATCAAAGCCGACTGAACATAATTCACAGGGAGAGAAGAAGGTCCCTGATAAATAGCAGGGCACAAGACTTGGCTTTTGCCAGTTGTGCAGCGCACAACAAGATCAACACACTGGCATAAAAGATGGTGTTAATTCCTTCACTGAATGTAACAGAACCAAACATAACAAGAAGGTTGTCACAACAACAACAAAAACAACAAGCCTGTCAGCTTCAGTGGGTTCTCCCAGTTTGTCTCCAGATGTGTAGGAAGAAGCAGCTGCAGAATTCCCCTGCCGAGGAAGGACAATTTGGTTGGGAATTCTCTGAATTGGGATTTTTATTCAAATAATTCTTATTTGAAGGGCCCCAACTGGGAAAAGTTGGTGTAAACCTCATTCTACCCTAATCAATGCAATTTCATATGTTGCGAATCCTAATATGGTTTGCTTGTCTGCAGCTTCAGGTGTAGCTGTAGCATGAACTAGCCAGTTTGGCTTGTCTGTGATTTACGGTTTATTCAGCCAGTTGTGGTTTCTTCAGTCTACCTCAGTTAAGGAAATTAAACCCTAGCACTGTGATGGCAAACCTATGGCACGGGTGCCACAAGTGGCACACAGAGCCATATCTGTGGGCACGCGAGCGTTGCCCTACCTCAGTCCAGCACGCATGTGCGCACTGGCCAGCTGATTTTCGGGCCTTCCTGGCCCACCAGAAGTCAGAAAACGGGCTTCCGGAGGGCCTCCAGGGGAGTGGGGAAGGCTATTTTCACCCTCCCCAGGCTCCTAGTAAGGCTGTGGACCCTGGGGAGGACAAAAAAATGGGCCTACTGGGCCCACTGTGCCATCTCGTGCCAAAAGCGGGGGGGGGGGAGAGTGGGGGGGTCACACGCTCATGCGTGGGGGGACAGGGCTCATTGAATTATGGGTGTGGGCACGCATGTGCACAATCCTCCCCACTACCCCCGCTTTTGACACACAATGGCAAAAAGGTTAGCCATCAGTGCCCTAGCATGTTGCATGAATATAATCACAGTGAGGCATATATATCACTGGGCATGGCTTGGTGGGCGTGGTGTGGCTTGGTGGGCATAGCTTGGTGAGTGTGGCAAGGGAAAGATACTGCAAAATCCCCATTCCCTCCCCACTCCTGGGGGAAGGATATTGCAAAATTCCCATTCCCTCCCCACTCGGGGGCCAGCCAGAGGTGTTATTTGCCGGTTCTCCAAACTACTCAAAATTTCCACTACCGGTTCTCCAGAAACTGTGAGAACCTGCTGAATTTCACCCCTGATATATATATGAACAGGTATAAAATGCAGAGCAGGTTTTCACACTTATAAGTTGATTTTCTTAACTTTCTATAGTACTCCTCCCTCTCCAATATTTTTTTTCCCTTCGACATCAGTTCCCTGACAAGAACTCAACTGAAAATAAAAATGCCTGGAGGAATTGCCTGTGTTTTAAAAAAAAAACAAGCAAGAGACCTGGTAAAATTTTAATATCCTTATGTCACTATTGCTTTTTAAAAACTAGACTTTGAACCCAATACACTGCATACCAAATGCTGTGTCCAGTGTTGTGCCCATCCATACATAAGGTAAACATATTTATCATTGAAAAAGGTTTCGATTCAGTGGCTACTTTACTGTGGTAACAACAGCAGCAAGTCAGAAGCAATCTAGCCAAATGCTTAGTAATTTAACCAGTAGGGATTAGATGATTATCACTTACATTGCATGCTCTGATAGCCATAAGGCCATGCTGAGCTCTGGGTAACTGGGCACAATTCCACTTAAATCAATGGAGATGCATCTGATTATCCTCAATGCTGCATTTAAGACTATCACATCCTGTTTCTCTGGTTAAACTACAAGATAATTGAACCGGATAACTGGAGATATAAAATACATGTCATAGGTGATCATCAAGTCAAAGAGAGAGATGTTTAATATTTTTTTTAGTATTTTGGTATTGTATTTGAGTATAAGTGGTTTCCTTTATTTTAATTTTTGCATTTAAAAAATGAAATGCAAACATTAAAATTTGTTTTGAGAAAGGATTTTGTAAATTTCACCAGATTCTCAAAGGGGTCCATGGTACAAAAAGGCTAAGAACCCCTACCCTAAATTATGTTCCGCAAGGGATGATCGGCTATTTGTTCCCAACTACCACCACTAAAGCTTAAACAGAAGGAGCTAGCTGAGAAGCTGCTTATGTGTAAGAATCTCACTGCCTAGATGTCTAAATGGAACCTGATAGGTTCCAGATGGAGCTTGGGCCATTCCCTGAGGCTCTGGCACACGCCTCGGCCGGAGACCTGGTGGCCGCCTGGGATAGGGCGGCCGCCGGAGCTCTGGATCGGGTCGTGCCTTTGCGGCCTCTGACCCGGCGTCGATCTCACTTGGCTCCTTGGTTCACTGAGGAGCTGAGGGAGTTGAAGCGCCGGAAAAGACGCCTAGAGAGTAGTTGGAGGGCCAGTCTTGCTGAATCTGACCGGACACTGGTGAGATCCCATATTAGGACTTACTTAGTGGCGATAAAAGCAGCAAAATGTAGCTATTTTGCTGCTCTTATTGCGTCATCAGATAATCGCCCGGCTGCCCTGTTTAGGGTGACCCACTCCCTGCTCCACCAGCTTGGAGGGTAGAGCCGAGGATTTTGTTCAATATCTGCATGACAAAATCACTCAGATTCGGGAAGATTTGGACTCCGACTGGGTGGTCTCGGGGGAAGGGACTGGGGCAGGTCTTGAGAATCTTATCTGGACTGAGTTTGATCCTGTGACCCCTGAGGATGTGGACAGGATACTGGGTGGACTGAACGCGACCACGTGTTTATTGGACCCGTGTCCTTCCTGGTTAGTGCTGGCTTCCCGGGAAGTGACACGAGGCTGGCTCCAGGGGATTATAAAGGCTTCATTGGGGGAGGGTGTCTTTCCTGCCACCTTGAAAGAGGCGGTAATGAGGCTTCTCCTCAAGAGGCCTTCCCTGGACCCGGCAATGTTGGTAAATTATCGTCCGGTCTCCAACCTTCGCTTTGTGGCGAAGGTTGTTGAGAGCGTGGTTGCGAAACAGTTTCCCCAGCACCTGGATGAAGCGACGTATCTAGATCCGTTCCAGTCGGGTTTCAGGCCCGGGTACAGCACGGAAACGGCATTGGTCGCGTTGGTTGATGATCTCTGGAGGGCTCGGGACAGGGGGTGCTCCTCTGTCCTGGTCCTGTTAGACCTCTCAGCGGCTTTTGATACCATCAACCATGGTATCATGCTGCACCGGTTGGTAGAGATGGGGGTGGGAGGCACTGTGTTGCGGTGGTTCTCCTCCTATCTCTCCGACCGGTCGCAGTCTGTGTTGGCAGGGGGACAGAGGTCGACCCCGAGGCCCCTTATATGTGGGGTGCCACAAGGATCGGTCCTCTCGCCCCTCCTGTTCAACATTTATGTGAAGCCGCTGGGTGAGATCATCCGTGGTTTTGGGGTGAAGTACCATCAGTACGCTGATGACACTCAGCTGTACATCTCCACCCCAGACGACCCCAACGATGCCCTTGAAGTGATGTCCCGGTGCCTGGAGGCCGTGCGGATCTGGATGGGGAGGAACAGGCTCAGGCTCAACCCATCCAAGACCGAGTGGCTGTGGTTTCCGACGTCCCGATATAGTCAGTTGGTGCCATCACTGACTATTGGGGGCAAATCACTGGCCCCCACGGAGAGGGTTCGTAACTTGGGCGTCCTCCTGGATTCACGGCTGTCCTTGGAAGGGCATCTGACGGCCGTGGCCGGGAGGATTTTCTATGAGGTCCGCCTGATCCGCCAGTTACGTCCCTTTCTGGATCGGGACTCCTTGCTCACGGTCACTCACGCCCTTGTCACTTCCCGTCTAGACTACTGTAATGCTCTCTACATGGGGCTCCCCTTGAGAAGCACCCGGAGGCTCCAACTGGCGCAGAGTGCGGCTGCGCGGGTGGTGATGGGAGCGACATGGCGTTCCCATGTGACACCTCTCCTGCGCGAGCTGCACTGGCTCCCGGTGGTCTTCCGGGTGCGTTTCAAGGTCCTGGTTACTACCTTTAAAGCGCTCCATGGCTTAGGACCTGGGTACTTGCAGGACCGCCTACTACCACCAATAGCCTCCCACCGGCCAGTACGCTCTCATAGAGAGGGTCTCCTCCGGGTGCCGTCAGCCAAACAATGTCGGCTGGCAGCCCCCAGGGGGAGAGCTTTCTCTGTGGGGGCACCTACTATCTGGAATGAGCTCCCCCCAGAGATACGGAGGATCCCGGATCTGCCCACCTTCCGCCGCGCTCTTAAGACTTTTCTATTTCGCCAGAAGGGCCTGGCCTAACCACTCCCCGTTTTTAGTGTTAAATTTTAAAAAATTTTAAATTATATTGGGGTGTTTTAATTCTGTCCGGGCCAAATTCATTTAATCTGTTTTTAGTTGGTTTTTAAATTTTGTATGTATGTATTTTTATTGTTGGCTGTACACCGCCCTGAGTCCTTCGGGAGTAGGGCGGTATATAAATCCAATAAATCCTAAATCCTAAAGAGAATTTGCAGAGTTGCTGATGGGTTGAAAACCTGTAGAAACTGCTTAGATAAACCGGATAAAAGAAATGAATATATGTGTGTGTGTGTGTGTGTGTGTGCGTGCGTGCATGCATGCTTGTGTCAGTGCTGCTTCAATGATCACTTCCAGTTTCTTAAACATTGACTCACCTTTTCAATCTCTCTTAAAGATTAGAAGACATTAAAGATTAAGAAAAGATTTGTAAAGTTTAGTTATCAATCCATTGAGCTTTATTGCAGACATTAACAAGTGCTAAGTATTTATTTTATTTGTTTCAGAAGCATTCTCATGGGCAATTTTGCAAATTTTGTACTTTGTATAAAAAAAGGCAGTGTTAGTTCCAAACTCTAGTCTGTGCTGAAATAGAATCTGGCTGCTGATTCCATGGAGATTACAGAAATAACAAAATCACAGATACCATCACCCAATCAACTGAGAGCATTAGTTTATTGCTACAGCCATCATGCAAAACGTAACTGATTAATTAGTGCAGTTTATTGTAATAATCATTAATATTGTATTCCATTGGAGAATACAAAAGACAACAAGAAAGGTATTCTTTTCATACAGAAGGAAAAGGATATTAAAATAGCATGCTCTCCTGATTACACAAATTTTAATGTCCCTAAAAGCATGTTGCTCCACATACGATTGCATTGTATATATTCTTTTACATTTCCACCATGGAACCTTGTCCTTGTTTTCCCAAAACAGGGCAAGATTGTTTGATGAAAAATATGGTTTTAATATATATCAATTATTGTGCAGATAATTGCATTATCCAGTAGAGTCGTAAGTACATATAGATGGGAATCAGTGGTGAAATCCAATTTTTTTTTACTGCTGGTTCTGTGGGCGTGGCTTGATGGACGTGGTGTGGTATGGTGGGCGTGGGTTGGTGTGGGTGGCAGGGGAAGGATACTGCAAAATCCCCATTCCCTCCCCACTTCTGGGGGAAGGATATTGCAAGGTCTCCATTCCCACCCCACTCTGGGGCCAGCCAGAGGTGGTATTTGCCAGTTCTCTGAATTGCTCAAAATTTCTGCTACTGGTTCTCCAGAACCTATCAGAACCTGCTGGATTTCACCCCGATGGGAATACAGGATAGTAAATTTACTTAACATTTAGAAACAAATGTTTACTTGAGTGGACTGAATATATCCATGGAATAAAATGGACCATGTTACAAACCAGTATAAGATGACATGCAGTCTCAGGAAAGTGCACGATCATAAAAAGCAAAAGATCAGTTTCTTTCTTTCTGTTTATGCCCAATGTCATACGATCCGGAGTGGCAATCGCTTACTTTCCCTACCGGTTCGCAACTGTGAGCGTGCGCATGTGCCCAGCCTTCCGTGCATGCAATTTGTTTGCGCGCACACCTTCCACGCATGCTCCCAGCCTCAAAAATATGCCTAAATAGGACCACATAGAGCTGGGGCAGGTGGACGGGCCCACCCACAATTTATGCTACTGCTTCGGCCGAACCGGGCTGAGCCAGTTGAATACCACCTCTGCATACGAACTGTTTTTTTTTTTAATACCAGCTTTGGCTTTGAAGCCAACAGGCAAAGTAAATAAAGAGTTTTGCGCTTGAATCTCTCTGCCTCTTTCCCCTTCCATCTGTGAGATGCTGAGCAAGCTGATATGTTCGCAGCTGGGGGGAAATGAGGTTCATACAGAGCAGAGTGATTTATTATTGAAACATGCAGAAATTAGCACATGAAACAATGCCTGATGTCTCATACAGAACTTTATAAGCACTCCATTACTCTCGCTGGTTTATATTCTTTTAGCAGACTTATCATTAACAATACATTTTCTGAAAAATAATGTTCTCTGCACTCAAGGAAAAGTAGAGGGTATCCTGGCCCTCCAGATGTTTTGGGGTTACAATTTTTTCAGGTGGCTGAAGCTTTAAGGGTTACTGTCCCCCAACATCTGGAAGCACCTAGTATTATTTTGATTGTTGTTCATATGTCTTTAACAATAACTAGACAATAAAAAGTAAGAGCCTAAAAGTTTTCCAACTGCATATCAGGATATAATACCTAGTACCAAGCAGGAGGAAAAGATGGCCTGCCTGTTAGTTTAATAGCTCCTTAATATCCCAAAAATGAACTGGTGAAAATTTTAGCATCTCCTAAAGGATTGGATACAGTAGGTGACTGAGAAGTTGGCCATTTCATCTTTCTGTTGATGGTCCACCAATTCTGTTGATGGTCCACCACAATAAAGATTCCTAGTTATATCAGGCATGAAATCCAAATTTTTTTACTACCAGTTCTGTGGGCGTGATGTAGCTTGGGGGTTGTGATTTGACTCGGTGAGCGTGGCTTGGTAGGTGTGGCAGGGGAAGGATATTGCAAAATCTCCATTCCCACCCAACTCCAGGAGAAGAATACTGCAAAAGCCCCATTCCCTCCCCACTCCTCTGGGAAGGAAATTGCAAAAACTCCATTCCCACCCTACTCTGGGGCCAGCCAGAGGTGGCATTTGCCGGTTCTCCAAACTACTCAAAATTTCCGCTACTGGTTCTCCAGAATCTGTCAGAACCTGCTGGATTTCACCCCTGGTTATATCCAAAGTTTCTTGACAACAATATAGAACTGGGTTTTTTCACTGCCTTTTTTGGTGGTCAAAAGAAAACAGTTTAAATCTTAGGGGATCCATTATAGGAATGTACCCTAATCGCAGAGATCATACATATGGAAGAGTTTGTCAGCAAAGATAAGTTTTGTGAGTATTGGAAGTGGAAAAGACCGCAAGAAATGACAAGCATGAAGGCAAGAACTAGAAGTGCAGTAGTTACAAAACTAATAGCGAGTAAATCCAAACACTGAGACAAAAATCCAATTTTTCTCTAGGCAATTTTTCTGTACAAAACCAGAAAAAAACCCCAATTTAGTTCTCTAACAGCTTCACTTCGTATATTTGAACAAGTCTGAAGTTGGCTTTAACTGGCATAATGATATTGTGTGGAAGGGCTATATTATATAACTGGGATGATATTATGTTGGACAAGTCTGGATTGACACACTTGAAGAGTAATAGCAGCAGTCAGTGTAGTACTATTGATACAAGTGGGATGGGGCTACCTCTGGAAAATATCTGTTTCTAGTGTAACTAACACAACTTTTTGTAAGATTACTCTTGTTCTAGTTCCTCAGAGACCCAACATAATGTCCAGACACACATAGATAATTATATATTTTGTGGCTTAATGCTCACTCTGTTATGGATAGGTTCTCTAATATCTCTCTGCAAATTGGTCTCCCAGCCTGAAATGATAGCATGTATGGCTGCTTTTGGTAAACTAAAAGTGATGGAGAAGTTCAAATATGTCATTAAAGTAATAATCTGTTAGCTGTGAGGTTTTATTCAAAGTCACATGGGAATGGTTTCCATGAATACTTATACCCTTCTGATGTAAGAATATGATAAGCAATTCAGCAGGGCTGTTTTGAGAGTTTTTTTCCTAAATGATAGGTTTCCTGCTAAGGGAAGGGGCCAAGTAATTAGAGAAAGCCTATGATAAACCCTGGCCATATTGTACTGTAAATTCTGCCCATATTGTGTATTCACATACATCTATATCTTGCTTTTATTACCAGAGTGGAATTATGCCCATGCAGCTTGATATCCATGCAAAGGGAACTTATGAATGGATTATATGAATGTCATCCAACACTTAGGTGATATGAGAAATACAAATGACTTGCATTTCAAAGTCGCAATGATTTGCAGAATTTATACAACTTGTGCGTCTGTTTAGGTGGAAATTTAAAATGTGGACCGTTGGCTGTCACAGAAATTGATAATAATTTTTGCCTTTCAGAAGGCATTTTGACTTCTTTTTTCACTTTAGTTTAATCCGTGGAACTGTTTTACAGCAAATCAAACTATAAATCCACCTAGCTGATTATCTATAAATCAGTTCGCAAAACATCAAGCCGACTCAAAGGTGCTTCTCAGCACAATCTAGGCTAATCTTTTTGCCATCGCGTGCCAGGAGTGGGGGGAGGGTTGTCACATGTGTGCATGCCCACACCCATAATTCTATGCACCCTGCCCCCGCACATGCAACCTCCCTGCTTCCCTCGCTCCTGCCACAGGATGACACAGTAGGCCCGTTTTTCTCTCTCCCTAGCCTCCAGAGCCTTTCTAGGAGTCTGGGGAGGGCAAAAACAGTACATGAAAGCAGATGTGGTCACTTCGAAACAAATCAAAGAAGTTTACCTTGGTCTCCGGGACCTCCAAGGTGATTGCGAAGCCTCTGTAGCTCGGAATGCAGCTTACTGTATGGAAAAAGTCTTTCAGCAGTGCAGGCAATGTATCAATCCGGACCTTATCAGCAGTCAGCTGCTCTCCAAAGTCATCAGGAGCATATTCTCGGAGACCAAGGAATGACATCGCCCTCCCTAACCCTAACCCTAACCCTAACCCTAACCCTAACCCTAACCCTAACCCTAGCCCAGGGGTGAAATCCAGCAAGGTTCTGACAGGTTCCAGAGAACCTGTAGCGGAAATTTTGAGTAGTTCGGAGAGCCGCCAGGTAGGAGAGTTCCCCACCCCCGGAGGCCCTCTGGAGGCCAGAAACAGCCCGTTTGCCAATTTCCGATGTTATGCTTAGCAACATAAATTTTGGGCCCAATTCTGATCATAAGTCGAGGACTATCTGTGATAGAAGGATTCCTATACGCAAGACCATTTATTTTACACTGTGCTGTGTTTAATATCCGTTTCCTTTTCAGAATTACCGGTAATGCCCAAATTCAACTTGCTCAGAATTATGGCAAAAAAGGGGTGGTGCTATAGTTAAGTAGAGTAAAGCAGTTTTCTCAGACAGCAGATACTAAGAGGAAGCCCATAAAACATTGGAGGACAAAACAATGCTAGTAGTAGCTGTGTATCTTCTGAGTTGCCTTTCAGTTTTCAACTGCAATGGATAGGGCTGCCTAGCATCACAGCTGAAGAAGAATTCAATTGCCAGTCCACTGTTTGTGAACTGAAATAAGAAACAACATCTTGCTCTTTGCTTTAAAGTAATAAAAATGCTTTGGCTCAGCTATGATCCAGAAAAGATTTTATGAAAATGATCTACTAAGAGTTTTGATTCTCCCATTAACATGAGCCAATTTAATCAAGGTAATCAATTTTTTATTAGGTTATGAAAATGAATTGAGGGCAAATCGTTTTTAGGTCAACTCCAGCCTAGTTGGAGGCAATCCTCCAGGATTTCTATCTATGGAATTCCTCCTATTCTCATTGTTAGTTTGTTGAAGCCAGCTCTCTTGAAGTCTAAAACACTACTCTGACTTTATTCAGTTACCTGTGCCTGCATTCCTACAACTTTCACTCTCTCAATCACTTCATCCCTATTAGTAAAAATTAAGCTCAGTGTAGCTAACCCTCTAGTTCAGTGGTGGGTTTCAATTTTTTTTAATACCGGTTCTGTTGGCATGGCTTGGTGGGTATGGCATGGCTTGGTGGGCGTGGCTTGGTGGGCATGACAGGGGAATGATACTGCAAAATCCCCATTCCCTCCCCACTCCAGGGCAAGGATGCTGCAAAATCCCTATTTCCTCCTGATCAGCTGGGACTTGGGAGGCAGAGAATAGATGGGAGCAGGGCCAGTCAGAATTTTTATTACTCAAAATTTCTGCTACTGGTTTTCCAGAACTGGTCAGAACCTGCTGAAACCCACCTCTGCTCTAGTTCTCTCATTCCACATTTTGGACGACAGAGTTGTCTGTCAGGCACATCAGTGACTTAGTTGGTCTTCCACTCGCTGCAGAGTTTGGTTCCCAGTTGATGTCAGGATAGTTAAAGTCAGTGGTGGGATTCAAATAATTTAACAACCGGTTCTCTGCCCTAATGACCGGCTGGGTGGATGTGGCCATGGTGGGCGTGGCCAGGTGGTGTGACAGGCAGCACTTGGCTTCCTGCACCTCCTTGGGAGCAAAAATGGGCTGTGGGGGGGTCGAGACGCCCCTTGTGCCCTGTTTTGGGCCTAGTAGGCCTCCCTGCACTTACCTGGGAGCCAAAATGGGGCAAGGAGGGGCAGGGAGGGGCCAGCCAGCAATTTAACTATCAGTTCGCCCGAACCGGCCTGAACGGGCTGAATCCCACTACTGGTTAAAGTCCTCCCTTACTATAGTAGTGTGTTTCCTGCACACCTCAGTTAACTGGTTAGCAAAAAACAAACAAAAAAATGCAACTATTTCCTCCGCTTGGTTGGGTAGCCTGAAGTACACATGTCCACGGTGTCATTTCTTAGAAATGAACATGCATGGAACATGCAGGCAACTTGTTAATTTACTTTATTGCTTAGATATATCAACAATCCAGAAACTTTAACTTTTTAAGCTAATGGGCACATTTGGTTATTTAGTTTTTATTTTTGTTTTTACAAGATTCAGAGGCTACCTGACGCCAAGCGATTCTAGGAGGCTTATGTTAAAAAAATAGAAAACAATAAAAAAATATGCATTTGGATAAACACACTGCCTACAACAGAGAGCACAACTGACAAGGTTCTGCCAGCAGGTCTAGGATAACAGCCAAGCTTTTAAAGATCTCAGAATATCATCAGGTGGGAACCAACAGTTCTCTTCCAGAAGGAGACACCGTGACAGATAAGGCACACTCCCTGGGGCCCAATCAATAGCTTAGTTAGACCAAGAACATCTTATGGGCCCACTGGCAAAATGGTTGCCATGATCGGTGCAGAAAGAAAAGCCTGTGGGCCTTTGAGTAGCCCTGAGTTATTGTTAGAATGAAAGGTCACGTCCCAGGCTGGTATTCTGTACCATGCTAGCTTTCCACCTATGATAAATGAAAAGAATATAAAATGATAAAAATAGGCAGGGCAGGAATTCTTGGGGTCCCAAGGAAACCTTGATGGGTACATTATTAACTCCCAGTCACCATGTAATACTACATGTAATACTGGAATACTGCATCCAGTTTTGGTCACCACAATGTTAAAAAAGATGTTGACAGTCTAGAACCGGGATGGCGAGCCTATGGCACATGTGCCAGATGTGGCACGCGGAGCCTTCTCTGTGGGCATGCACACCGTTGCCCAAGCCCAGCTCCAATCGCATTTCTCCATTGCGTTTTACTCTATCAATTCCAACTTCTCGTGAAAGAAAAAGATCTAGCGAAGTTGGAATTGAGTGAACTTTTTCACTTGCGCGCTTCACAATGAGGAGGCAGGGTCCCGTCCTCCTCCTGAAGCTACAATTCAACCCATGCGGCTCTTTCACCCTTCTGTTGTGGCGCCCTGTCACAGCACAGGAATGAAAGAACTGTCGCCCTGTCGCTGTGGTGGCAATGGGCGGGCAGAGCCTTAGTGCGGGAGCGAAATGCCCCTGCACTTGCCTTTGCATGGCAGCAGCAGTCCGCCTTCATCGTGCTACATTTGCTGTTGCCGCCAGCAAAGAGGGCTGTGAGAGAACAGCAGGGCCGGATCTTGTGGGGTGGGGGCCATCCCCCAAACCTGGCCTTCCTTCTCCCTCATCTGTGGGGCCAAGAGAAAGAAGGGGGCGGCATGGGGAAGCACTCCCCTCCCCTGGCTGAGCACTGAGCACAAAAGCCCAGCAGGAGGGGGACTGGCTGGCCCAACAGAAATGCCCCCATTGGCGAGGCAGATGGTGGAGAGGCCTGCTGTTCGGCACCTCCAGACACGAGCTGCCACTTTTGAAATGTGCCGCGACTTTGAGGAAACCGGGCAGTGATGGCTGGGGCCAGGGGGGGCAGTGGAGGTCTGGGTCTCTTCTTCCCTCCCTCTTAGATTTTCCCCCTCCTGGCTTTCTTCCCACGTTTTAAGGGGAGGGGGAAGCAAGGTGGGACAATAGTAGCTAAAAGGCTGTGAGGGGGGTTAGGGTTAGGGTTTATTAAAGATGGGGATGGGGAAAAGATGCTGTTCCTTTCCCCAGGACCCAGGGAAAGTAGAATAAAAATAGGTGTGCGTGTGTGTGTGTGTGTAAATAAAATCCTGGGATAGCTTCAGTCACAAACAACATTTTTGTTGAGAGCTTCTAAGTTACATAGCATTGTTTAATAAATACTAACAATAACGAACCATAATATACAGGATTAAAGGAAGGAAGGTGAAAACAGAGGAGGGGGAAAGGGAAGGAAGGAAGGAAGGAAGGAAGGAAGGAAGAAAGGAAGGAAGGAGGATGTGATGGCTTTCCAGAGGCTACTGCACTACACTCCCATCATTCCTGAGTTGTGCTGTTAAAGAAATCCAGTACCACCAGGGAGAAGTCACGTTGTGAAAGAGTGATTGAAATTCCTCCCAAAACCTTGATATTCAGGTTAAATTGCCATGTTGGCACTTCATGATAAATAAGTGGGGTTTGGGTTGCAGTTTGAGTACTTGGTCCCTAAAAGGTTCGCCATCATTGCTCTAGAAAGAGTGCAGAGAAGAGCAACAAAGATGATTAGGGAACTGGAGACTAAAACATATAAAGAACAATTGCTGGAACTGGATATGTGTAGTCCGATGATAAGAAGGACTAGGGGTGACATGATAGCAGTCTTCCAATATCTCAGGGGCTGCCACAAAGAAGAGGGAGTCAAGCTATTCTCCAAAGCACCTGAGGGCTGGACAAGAACCAATGGGTGGAAACTGATCAAGGAGAGAAGCAACTTAGAACTAAGGAGAAATTTCCTGACAGTTAGAACAATTAAGCAGTGGAACAACTTGCCTCCAGAAGTTGTGAATGGTCCAACACTGGAAGTTTTTAAGAAGAGATTGAATAACCACTTGTCTGAAGTGGTGTAGTTTCCTGCCTAAGCAGGGGGTTGGACTAGAAGACCCCCAAGGCTCCTTCCAACTCTGTTATTCTACTCTAATGTTGGGGACCCAGTTCCTAATCAGTCACTCTTGACTCAACATTTTCTTTCTCCAATCTGGACTTCATTCTCTATCTTGGATTCCTTGATATTCGATTTTCTGTTTCCTGGAGCAACTAACTCCCCATTTTGAACCTTTCTGTTTGATTAATAGTTTTCCAAACCGCCCCATTGCTTTAATTCAGCTACACACAAGTTCCCTGCATTGCAGCCCTTCTTAGCTCCTCTTCTTTTGAAATGCATATGTTGTCCTTGCTACTTGTCTTGACTCTAATCATCCTTTCAGCTACAGGAAGCTATTTAATTCTTATGTGTGACTGTTATATAAGGGATGAAATAAAAACACTAAAAATGACCTTGCTTTCCAGTGGAGAATGACAGCATTTGTTTATTAAATGGCAGGTTATTGGGTTTTTTTAAAAACTCTCAATATCTCAGAAAGACAGTACAATTGTATATCAGTAATAAGATTTGGACCATAAGAAAGGCTGAGCACCAAAGAATTGAGATCTTTGAACTATTGTGCTGGAGAAGACTCCTGCGGATCCCTTGGACTGCAAGGTGATCAAACCGGTCAGTCCTAGAGGAGATTAACCCTGACTGTTCTTTAGAAAGCCAGATCCTGAAGATGAAACTCAAATACTTTGGCTTCCTAATGAGAAGGAAGGACTCACTGGAGAAGAACCTAATGCTGGGAAAGATTGAGGGCAAAAGAAGAATGGGAAGACAGAAAATGAGGTGGATGGATGGAGTCACTGAAGCAGTCGGCGTGAGCTTAAATGGACTCTAAAGGATGGTAGAGAACAGGAAGGCCTGGAGGAACATTGTCCATGGGGTCGCAATGGGTCGGACATGACTTCGCAACTAACAACAACAAGAAGAAGATTTATTTAAATCTAGTTGATTGAAGGCTGAATATCACTTATACATTCTTTGATCAGTAGATGGCCACAATTGTGTAATCAAATATACACATACAGAATACTTCGTATCAGACAAGATACACAAATGTCAGCGGGGAGGTCTGTAATGGTTTGCAGAACTTCACTTAAAGAGTGCTCAAAAATGGCTCTGAACTGACCTGGAGGGAACTATCAAGTGGGGCTCCCCAGGGCTCTGTCTTTGACCCAGTGTTATTCATAACTTTCCATCTTTTCCATAATTCATAAAGAAAAGGAGGTTTATTAAATTTTCAGGAAACACCAAGCTAGAAGATTTAGCTAATACATAGAGGATGAACTCAAGGTTCCTTGTAATATGCTATAAGGTAAATTACCAAAGTTTGACACTGACAAGCTTGTAATAGGATGCTGTTCAACTATGGCAGATGTAGAGTAGTGCATCTGGATTGGAAAATTCAGTGGATATAGGGTTGGATCAACTTGGTATGGCATGAGTGCATGCAAGAAGGATCTAAAACAGGGATTCTTAAACTGAACAAATGATCTCTTTTCCTGTCTCAAATAATGTCATTACTCCCACAAAAGTCCAGTGCAGACAGTTGACTTGGTAATGGCAGTCCTAAACTGGACCCTCAACTTATATATAAGCATTTATACATTGTTCCTTTATCCACAGGATATGCCCAAATTACTTCCTTGGGGATAATAACCACAGTTTAAGAATAATCTAGAAGTTCTAGTGGACCATTATTTGTACATAGGCAAGTGGTGTGACATAGCATCAGAACAGACCAATGTCATATTGGATTGCATTTTCATGCAAATTAGGAATTAATTCCATTAGAAATAGGTCTATTTTACTCTGTGGTTGTTAAATTTGAAGTACTGTGTCAAGTTCTAGGCACCACACCTTAAATAAGAAGAAGCTGAAACAGTACCAGAAGAAAGCTACTGTCAGGTTTCGAGGTCGTCTCAAATGAATTGCATTTCAAACAAAGTCTTTGATGAAAAACTCTCATTTATTAAGCACGACGTTCTAACTCCGACTCATCGTAGCCAACACTGACTTCCGACCCAAAAACCCTCCCTTTCCTTTCCCCACTCCTCTGCACTCATTGGCCATCTTCCAAGTCACTCTACCCCTAATCTACTGCTCCAACTCAAAGGAATTTCCCCCTCCCATCCCATCTCCTAGGGGATATTATCTCTAGGGAAAATAAGTAGGTGAAAAGTCAAACGTCCCTTTCCAGACGCCTCTGCTTCTCCTTCTTATGTCAGCACTAGAGTAAATGCAGCTTGAAGTGCTGACAGCTACAGGATGTTAAGAAATCTGGGGGGGAAAGCCCTGAGCATCTTTAGCTTGAAAAACTGAACACTGGCAGCAGAAATGATAGTAATCTTTGAATATCTAAAGGTTTATAAAATGTAAGATAGAGCTGAAATGGAGAGCAGGACAAAGAACAAAAGGCTGAACTTTAAATAGCAATAGCACGTTAGACTTACTGTATATACTGCTTCATAGTGCTTTACAGGCCTCTCTAAATGATTTACAGAGTCAGCATACTGCCCCCAACAATCTGGGTCCTCATTTTACCAATCTCGGAAGGATGGAAGGCTGAATTAACCTTGATCTAGTCAGGATGGTACTCCAAGCAGTGAGCAGAATTTGCTTGCAATACTGCATTCTAACTACTGCTTAAATGAAGGAGATTCAAGATTTAGGCGGAATTTTCTGACAGTATGAATGGTTAAACAATGGAGTCTTCTCCTACAATAGTGGTGAAATCCCCTGTATGATGGTCAATCTATATTCTAAATTCCTAAGAGTATAGGTTCAGCTGCTGTACCATTTACACCCCTTCTTGGACTGGAAAGCCCTTCGGTCACTCTTAGTCTCCTAGAGTTCAGTAAAAGGGAGATGGATGACTATAAAAATTGAGTAAATAAATATAAAAAACACTGCTGCCCTTGAAGACCACCCAGAAGCTACAACTAGTCTAGTACGCAGCAACATAGGGAGTGGTGGACATGTTCCAATATGTTCATCATTTCATGAGTTATACTGATTACCAGTTGACTTCTAGTTGTAATTCAAGGGGCTAGTTATCATTGCATAAAACCTATTTACAGTAAGGACTAAAAGGTAAAGGTAAATGTTCCCCTCGCACATATGTGCTAGTTGTTCCCGACTCTAGGAGGCGGTGCTTATCTCCATTTCAAAGCTGAAGAGCCAGTGCTGTCTGAAGACATCTCTGTGGTCATGTGGCCAGGATGACACACAGGCACACAGAACACTGCTCCCTTCTCACCAAAGGTAGTCCCTATTTTTCTACTTGCATTTTTTACGTGCTTTTGAACTGCTAGGTTGGCAGAAGCTGGGACAAGTAACAAGTAACAGGAGCTCACCCCGTTCCATGGCACTAGGGATTCGAACTGCTGAACTGCCGACTTTTCGATTGACAAGTTCAGTTTCTTAGCCACTGAGCCACCACATCCCACAGTAAGGACGGCTTCTCTTCAAATGTTTCTGCCCATCTGGTGAGATCAAGCAGAGTGAACATGATTCAAGACAATCCATCAATCTAATCACGTCATCTGGCAGACCCAGGGAGTATACCTTCTCAGTAGCTATGGCTGCCCTCTGGAATGACATCCCTCCAGAGTCCTGTACCACTCCTGTTTTAATGACTTTCCATAATATGTTAAAAATGTGATTGTTCACTCAGGTTTTTAACAGGATGGTTGTCAAGTCATCCTCCCTTTTGTGATAAAGAGATGGTCTTCCAGTTGGGTGAATTCTGTTTTTCGTTTCAAAGGTGCTTTTTCAAAAGGCAACTGGACTATTTTTTTCCTTTAAAGAAGGGGAAGAAGGCCTTTCACTTCTCATCCAAGAAATTTCATTGGGTCTGGCAGGATAATGGGGGCAATGGAAGGATTTGTTCTGGTTCCTGCCAGAACTGATGAAGTTTCTTAAATAAGAAGTGAAATGTCTTCATTCTCCTCACTCTCAGGGTTCCAACGGATGTCCTAATTAAATCATGAGCCTCGAGCTTCAAAAGAAATCAAATTGTTTAATAGGAGCTTCATGTTGGCACGTTCCCAAGTGAAGCCAGCTCTGACCCTACGTAATTTATGCCCCAATTATGACCCTTTGCCCCCTCCCCCTAGGGTGTGTCATCAATCACATCTGCCAACGGAGCAATTTTGCGGGTTGTAGAGGTCACTCCCCTTCAGCTGCTGTAGGTAACCCTGGGATACAGCCTTGAGAGAGATAAGCATGGAATATGCATCTGTCTTTAGCTGCTGTGGTGTTTTGCTGGTTTCCCACCCCTCCTGGCCTATGGCAACTCGAAAGCAGGACAGGGATGCTTTGTGAGTTGACACTCAGGGGAAAAAACCCAGTCTAGTTGCTTTTTGAAAAAGCAACTTTGAGACAACTACTATATATATGGGATGCTTGATAATCTCTACAGATGTTCTGTTTTTTATATATGTTGTTTCCTTTTAATGGAAGCTACCTACAGTCATTGAGGAATTAGATCACACTGAAATTTAAATAAGTGAATAAATGCATGAATAAAACAAAGAAATAAATGTAAGTCATATTTGTCAAACTTGATAAAACAAGAAACATCCTAACCACATGCCGTTTTACACTTAGCCATATTTACAAAATGTCATTGTCACAAGAATAAAATAATTTGCTGCTCTTCCTTAGCTTCTAAAGACCTTTATTTGCAAAATCGCTATTTTATCATAAAAAGAATGAGTTTTTTTTTAAAAAAATTAACCATGTAAATAAGCTGGCCAGGATCTTGTTTGCGACTGCTTCTACCTGGTGAATTTGATCCTGGACTTCAGTCATAAACTCCTTTGATAGCTGTACCTGATGCAACTGATGACTTAAAGGCTTGTCCAAGAAACCACTGTGTTGAAGTGTGTTGTTTTTAAGTGCCGCAACACTCGAAGTTTTACTTTGTAGACTAAACAATTCTAAGCTGCCCAAATCCATTGGTGTTTTTTATGACCAGCCCAAATCCCGCCTGACTTACTTTAAGTCTAGAAAAGCTGTTCTGTGTTTAAGGTTAACTTTCAAAAGCTCATATATCATTTATCAGCAGGGTATTAATATTTGATCAACATAACTGGGATTCATCTGGTACGAACAACTATCACTGGCATTCTCTGAATTTTCATCTTCATGTGAAGCTCCTAGGAGCCTTCGTACAAAACATCCGAGTTTTGATTTCAGTTGTTAAGTTGAGGGAGAAAACACTCAAGAAGCAGAAACCTAAAAGATTTTCCTTCCCCCCCCAAAAAATCAATCTGAAAATATTAATGATTATCCGCAGAGGATCAGATGCTTAGCATGCACACCAGGTACCTGCAGGCATCTGAGCCCCCTCCCAGGGCGACCCAATTAGCTGAATGGTTTATTTTTCAGGAAGCTGCTGTTTTCCTCCGGTCTTTTGGATGAATAAATGTCCTAATTTGTGAGGGTGGCCTTCCTTTTCAAACAACATACTCTCTGTCCATTAGAAGCACAGGAAATGTTCAGGCAGCAAGCATCTGTGCGATGGAGGAGGCCACGCGGGCTGGGGGAAGGGTGGAGGAACATCAACAATCTTGTCTTCAACCCTTTGCAGAATTGTCACTGTTTTATATAAGTCGCAACAATCAATTAGGTTTTCTTCACAGGATGCTCTCCAAATGCCCCCAGGAACGGATTTGTATGCAGAAAGTCTATTTTATGGATTGGAATCTCCTCTGATACAGACACTGTCTCTTGGCAGATATGGCCACAAACCTTGCAGTCCATTTTTCAAGTGTGAGAACCTGTAAGTGGAAGACATCTACTGCAGGAAAGCATTATAAGAAAGAGCCTAAGAACAGTTTTGCTGGGCCGAAACAAGGACTCAGTTAACCCTAACATTCTGCATCCACATGGCGAAAGACAGAAATCAAACAAGGTATGAAGGTTCAAGCTGCAGAAAGTGTCAGGGACCAGGAAGTCAGATGTCAAAATAGAATGCAGAAAAATGAGTTCTAACATCTTTTGCCTATTTCCCCCTCCCCTAAAACTTTATTAAAAACTGAAAAAGCGTAAAACACAAAATAGCAAAGAACAGAGTTAAAAAGAAAGGGGAAAGGGTAGGGAAAAACTGGGGAGTGCAAACAAAAAAGAAAATATATATTAAAAAAGATAACTTCTGACTTTCTTTGATACAGTTTTTTTTTTCATTTTAAGACCCTGTAATCCCTTTTATCAAGGCGAATGAATGGAACTGAGCATTTACTGGCTGGATGCCCTTCCTGATGCCTACGCAGAGTTCACAGCAGATATTTTCTCTTTTTGCCCTATTAGAGAAACCCTCTCTTTTTGCCCTAATAGAGAAATTTTTGCCTAGGATTGAACTCTCAACCTTCTGAGTGGGGTGCAAGCATCTTCACCACTAGGCCACTGCACCACTCACTTTCTTTAATACAGTTAAAAACCTAAAAACCAAAGACCAGGCATAAACCATAACAAACAGTATCTTTATCATCATAAACAAATCTAACCACCAAAACCCAAGATTAAAATTTCATTTCTTCCAGTTTCAAACCAAAATCCAAGAGTAGTTGCCAAGTAGAAAGGAAGCTAAAGATTTTTTTTTAAATCAAAATGGTCAATTTAATCATCATCTCCTACTCCATTGATTTCAACACTTTTTGGCCTGTTGTACATGTATGAGTTGAACCAGCAGGGTAGAAAAATTTAGTAGATCAGGGATGAAATCCAGCAGGCGCTACAGGTTCTGGAAAACCGGTAGCAGAAATTTTGAGCAGTTCGGAGAACCGGTAGCGGAAATTTTGAGTAGTTCAGAGAACCAGCAAATACCACCTCTGGCTGGCCCCAGAGTGGGGTGGGAATAGAAATTTTTTAATATCTTTCCTCTGGAGTGGGGTGGGAATGGAGATTTTGCAGTATCTTTTCCCTGGAGTGGGATGGGAATGGAGATTTTGCAGTATCCTACCCCTGCCACGCCCACCAAGCCACGCCCACAGAACCAGTAGTAAAAAAATTTGGATTTCACCACTGGATGAGATGTCATACTCTGTCTATAACTATACTAAGAGAAACTGAATCAATGGATTTCTGAATTTATCAGACAAGATAGTGGTGGCTTGATTTCTAACCGTTTATTATTTTTACATGCAATGCATATACCTGCCTAGAAGAACGAGAAGGGTGGATATAAATCAATGTAATTAGCTTAGAGAATTATAGGCTCATTAAACTTGAGTCCTTCATTAAAAAAATATTTTGATGAAATTTAACATTGAATCATGAAGGCTGACAAAGGCAATGCTGAGAGAAACACCAAGGATGCATCTGTTCGCAGCGGCCTGGTGACATCTGCAGAGGTGAAAAAAAACTGTGGCAGGCACCACAAGGCTGAAGCTCCACCCCACATATGGGTCACCAATTGCAAGACCCCTTCAAGAAGTTTCTTGGATGAGAAGCAGGGGTGAAATCCAGCAGGTTCTGACAGGCTCTGGAGAACCAGTAGCAGAAATTTTGAGTATTTTGGAGAACTGGCAAATACCATCTCTGCCTGGCCCCAGAGTGGGTTGGGAATGGGGATTTTGCAGTGTGCTTCCGCTGCCATGCCCACCAAGCCACGTCCACCAAGCCACACCCACAGAACCGGTAGTAAAAAAATTTGGATTTCACCACTGATGAGAAGTGAAATGTCTTCAAGGAAAAACAAAGAAAGTCCAGTTGCCTCTCGAAAAAGCACCTTTGGGACTACCATAACCTGGATGATTGAGAATCTCCTCAGACATTTGTGTTGAAGCGTGAATCAGTCTCGTTCCCCCCCCCCCCCCGGAGAAACTGTAATTAATTAGAATGGATCTTGTTTTCCATGGTGTATACTCTCAAAGAAAGAAAACCCGAAGTATATATTCTAAGAAAACATTTTTATTATAAAAGTAAAAAGCCAAGTTAACTACATCTTACCGGGAGTCTTATCACAGAGACGGACAAAGGAAGAAGTAAAGTTAGGAAATTAGTAAAGTTAGTAAGTCAGGAAGTTAGAAAGAAAGAATGTAGACATGCACACTAGTTCAGAAATCACAAGACAGCCTTATCTCAGAGATAAGGTTCTCTGACAAGCTAGCGTAATGTTCAGAATGGAAGCTCAGCTGGCAAATACAAATAACGCCATGACAATTTGCAAGAGCATTTGAAGGACTGAGAGAAGCCTGGTTCACACACTTGCTGCCTTCTGGCATTAATTACTCATGTATCTCTCAGTTCCATGTAAACAGCAGGAAAGAAAAACGGGGTGTCATTTTTCCAGACCGCAAAAACTGAAGTTCCCCTGGAAAAGAAATTGGCAGTCTGCTCCTGCCAATTTGAAGTTCTCATTGACCTTCTACAGTAGCTTGGATAACCCAGGATGCTTCAATTGCTATCCTTCACCAGCCTTTTTTTTTGTGGGGGGGTGGGGGTGGGGCTAGGGAATCATTCTGTATGAGTTCATTTAAGAACGGGAAACTCTCTAAAGATTTGCCATGGATCATAATTTATCAGACTGAAATTATTTTTTATTGAAAAAGCCTTCAGTTTTGAAGTAGGAAATTCTGTGCCACTGACAGGGCTCTAAAAAAAGCTATATATTTTCACAATCTACATTAGAGTTGTGTGCATGTCTGTTTGCAATACAGAAGTAGAGCATAGGTTTGCGAAATATAAAGACATTTGATTTTGCTATCCTGTGTACAGTGCTGGTGTTTCGTATTTCCTAAAAAATCTAGATAAAAATTAGCATTCACATAAACTGTCTGTGCACTTCTCCTTATTGTATAACAAGAACTAGGCCACTTAAAAGGGACAAGAGAGGGATAAAATATGAAGTTGGCAAGCTTCTAAAGTGCTTTCTTCAAAGCAAAATAGATTTAGTACATGAAGGTCAGACTCTAGAAGAAAAGTCATTTCATTCATTTTCAATGGCCATAATAACAGAATGCATTTAACAAAATGCCAAAGTATATCAGGCTGCAAGAAAGTATTACTTTTTAAATTTGTAAAACAATTCTTTTCTTTCTCCCTTTCTTTCTCCCCCGCTCCCTCCCTGCCAGGAAGAAACTATCAATTTAGGGGGAAAAAATATTTTTGGACACTTTAAGCATATTGCTTCTCCAATATTGAAAGGCTGAAAATGGAACATGCATCTTGATAATCCTCATTCTTCTGTCAAAGTTCAGTATCTAAGCCACTCTGCTTGTGTACATTTATTTATTTCATTGCATTCATATATTATCTTCTAGAACAATGTGGCAGCCTAGTGGTTAAGATGCTTGCCTCCCACTTGGAAGGTTGAGAGTTCAATCTTAGGAAGTGACAGATATTTTCTATCAGAGCGCAAAGAGAAAATATCTGCTGTGAACTCCAGGTAGGTGGCAGGAAGGGCATCTGGCCAGTAAACGCTCAGCTACATTCAGTTGCCCTGACTCCACCTCAACTGAAGGGAACATAAAAAGAGAAAGAATGCTAGCTTCCCTGAAACCTGGCTTTTTTCTTTCACGCACCCTGTATTTTATGGTTACTTTTGAACCTCAGTCTTCCTACTCACAATTGAAGATTGCTGCTTTATACTCATTGCCTTGCTAAGAATGTTCTCTGCCTATCAATTGTCTTCTCTTGATATGCCTGTCTTGCACAAAGTTTTAAACATATGTGATGGCATGTTTCAATCATACGTTTTCTTTTATTAATTGAATGTGCAGAATACAATTCTAACAACATGTAGAATTGTTGTTAGAATTGGTTCCTCAAGAATAATTGATTCATTCATCAACATTTTAAAGTTGAATATAGCAGTCTTTAAAAATGTAAAGAAAGAAATGCAGGACAAGAAAATAAGTAGAAATAAACATAGGGTAAATTATACTATGTTTAATTCTGTTCACCGACACCAAAAAAGATGCTGAGGCCCTATAAAGAGTGCAGAGAAGAGCAACAAAGATGATAAGCATTCTGGAGGCTAAATCTTATGAAAAATGGCTAAAGGAACTAGGTAGGTTTTTTCAATCAGAAGACCGAGGGGAGACATGGCAGCAGTCTTCCAATATCTGAAGGGCTGTCATAGGGAAGGGGATGTCGATTTATTCTCTATAGTACCTGAAAGTAGGACAAGAAGCAACGGGTGGAAGCTCATCAAAGGGAGATCCAGCTTGGAAAGAAGAATAAAGAACTACTAAGTTGCAAAACAACTTGCCTCCCAGAATTGTGGGTGCTCCATTGAAGGAGTTTTTCAAGAAATGAATCATTTGTTTGAGATGTCATGAGGACTCCTGCCTTGTGCAGGAGACTGGACTAAAAAACCTCAACTCTATGATTCAATAACTCTACACCGCTGATGGCGAACCGCGGCACGCATGCCCCGCTGATGGCGACCTACATGCCCAGAGTAGCACGCAAAGCCATGTCGCTCGGCACGCGCGGCCTTGCCTGTTTGTCTTCCGGTTTTCTGGTGCTCATGCGCACATGATGATCAGCTGTCCCATGCAAGTGCGGCAGTGCTGAAAACCAGTGTGCGCATGTGCGCCGGCCAGCTGATTGTTGGGTACGCATGCGCACCAGAACCCAGAAGTTCGGCTTTTCCAGAGTGTGATCCCTTCGTGCGTCCAATAGTGCCGAAAACTGGCCTGTGCATGCACGCTGGCCAGCTGATTGTCGGACGTGCATATGTGCTAGAACTCGGAAGTTCAACTTTTCGGAGCGTGGCCCCAATGAATGTACGTGCACGTGTGTACCGTTTCTATGCAACCTTTTTGGTACTCGGTACCGAAAAGGTTCACCATCACTGCTCTACACAGTCACAGAGAGATGGCCTTAACCGAAGAAAACCATTACTTTCACATCCATCTTGCAAAAATTGTAATCAGTTCCTGTCACAATATTTTTGACACGGCTGCACACCATAAACAAGATGCATTCCCCAGAATTTGTTCTGAATTGAATCTAAGCTTTATATTTCTCTGTTTGACTATTCCAGAATGAAAGCTATGAGAAGCTTCTGACTGTGCTGCAGATTGTTGTTTGCTGAACAACTGCAGGGAAGAACAGCTGAACTTCGGTGTGAGTGAAAGGAATATATAATCTTTTGCTTTTCATAATGTATGCTTTAATGCTTACAGCTTATATTAATTTATTACTTTCTGTTTTTCTGAGAAGGCATCTCTTAGATGCAAGCTTTCTAAATCTAGTCTTTAGAATCTTTTTCCTTAGCCAGGAGGAGCTTCGTGATTTTAAAGAATTGGCTGAGATTTCAAGCTTAACCTAAAATGTGTTCAAATTTCACTCTGGGAATCTTGAGGCCATGCTGCTTAAAATATGAGGAAGGGACAGTTGATATTTATGATTATGCTTCAGAATTACATTGGAATGATAACCAGCAACGTCTAATAATGTAGTTTCATCATTTTCTACCACCAACATCCCAAGAGAGATGATGCAAAGAGAATCTGAAGTGGGAGACTAATGAGGTAGTCTGCAAGAATTGGTACAAAGTTGTCAATTTTCCTAGAGATCAGTGATTCTGAAAGGAACACAAATGAAGGGTACATGGGCACAACAAAATGCTTTATCACCAATATAGCTTGGTTTTTAGTTATTCTGTAGGAGGCATCACCAAAAGTGGGTTTCAGCAGGAGTATAATTCAGCAAGAGCAGAACTATACTGCATGAGAAATATTGCCTAACCTTTTCCTATCTTTTTATATCCATTTGAAAATTATATGCATTTGAGTCACTGCTTTGCCCTAGGATACATAAAGGCCAAGGTATTGATTCAAACGGCTTCATTTATTTAAAAAAAATGGGTTACTGATGCCTAGCTTTGATAAAAATTACTTATGGAGAAACCATGATGTTTGATGTTTGTTCTATGCTACTAGTTTTTTTAATCTGAATAAGTGACGTTGAGCTGGCCACGCCCACCCGACCCCCCCAAGGTCAAACACAACCCTCATGCGGCCTTCAATGAAATTGCGTTTGATATCCCTGCTGTAAGTGAAGACCTTTACTACTTGCAGTTAAGCTCTGAACTATTTAATTGGGTCATTTAAAATAACTCTATTAAAATAAGTATCTGCTGAAACCAGTGGCAAAATTCAGCACCTGTATTCTAACTTTGAATAACTGAATTGATTTCACTTTTTATGGAATGCATGTTTTCTCCTTAGATTTTGCATGGAGAAGTGGGGGAAAGGAAGGGGAAGTAGGATGAGGTAGGAGAGGAGGAAGGAGAAAGGAGGAGAGGAGAGGAGGAAGGGAAGGGAAAGAGGAGAAGAAGAAGAAGAAATGAGGGAAGAAATGGTAGAAGAGCAACTCTCAATGTAACTAAAATGCCTTATTTTAATGCTTTCTTTAAGGAAAACATGTATATGTAGGATTAATTATGTATAAGAAAATGTATATTTTATGTTATGTGTATAAGAAATAAAGCTGAAAAACTTTTCAAAAAAAAAAGATTTTGCATGGAATCTGCCAAAGGGCTTATGTTATATTGAGCCCTGCCCCCTGTATAACTCTGATTCCTGTGATGATACCTGTTTTATCTCAATTTTGCATCTTGGCTAGCTGGAGCCCAGATTGCATCATGCTCTGGCTAAAGTAGAACAATCTCTAACCAATACCTTGAATTTCAACATATCCATGTCCATGTTCTATCCGATATATTAGGTATATGCACTTCTTGTTTGTTACGTTCAGAATTCTTCTAAGACAGTTCTCAGTTGCTGCTTCACCCGAACCATTTCCATGGCAACCAAGTTCATCAGGATAACATGCCACAGGATTTGTAAAATCTGGTATTAACATATCTATTTTTAAAAAGTTTAAAAAAAAGAAGGGGGAAGAAATGAAGGTTAACTTCTTCCTGATTTAAAGCAGGATTGTTTGTCACATTATATCATCTGAAAACACAGTTATGGACAGATGTATTATTTTGGTCATAGATTTGGTAGGGGTTTTTTTTTTCTTAAAAAGGCTCCATAGATGCTGTCTACTCTTTTCATATCTTATTAAATACAGCAAAAGGGACATTCTGCAGCCATTTCCCCCTACATAATGTTTTTTAAAAGCATTAATGAAAATGTTAGTATCGATAATAATACATTGTCAGCTTAGTTTCAGTGAAGTCCTTTCTCATCATTGTGCCTTTTGAGTTTTTAGAGGCTGTGTGGGTATTAAGAGACAAACAACGATGCATAGCAAATATTTTTAACTGTTTTATGCAATTCAGCCTTTCTTTTTGTAAAATTCATAAAACGTGTCATTACTTGATGGTTGACTAAAGGTAATGTTTCCATTACTAGCTCATGTTTTCTATAAAGAAATGAATTACCAGCCATTTTAAAATAAGAATTGCTCCCAAGTGCCAATGTCTCATGAGAAATTCAATTACAATAGAATTAGAAAGTTTGTGAAGACTTGCATCCAAATGAGAAATAAAAGGCTGTCTAGATAGATTTGGCATCCAAAACAGGAACAAAAGACATTTTGAACAGCTTCTCTTAAAATCATTCTTGCTACAAATAAAAAAATCCAAAGAAACGTTTACTTGTGATCCAAAGATTCTTAACTAAGAAAATAGCTCTTTAAATTATAGTTATATCTCAAGCAAGCAATGCTACAATTAATTTATTTGCTGCATTCTTAGCTCTTTGTCTTTTTATTTGTTTGTTTTTTTAATCTAAGTATATCTCCTCATCAGTTTATCAGCCTTATTACTAAAATTTAAGAATTGCTGATTTAGAGAATTTAACATGACATGAATTTCAAATAGGTTTTTTTTCCCCTCATGAGGGAAAATATCAGGTGGGATTTCTGGGGTAAGGGTCTCTTTCTGTCTTTCTCCTACCTGAGCCGGGTTTGGGGAGGCAGGCAGAGCTCCCTTCTGAAAAAGGGGAGCAAATAAAGTCCCACTTGAGGACTCACTCTTAAACTATGTTACTGTCTCTCCAGAAACCAAGATTGGGGCTGGGTAGCTGCGCAAAAATGTCTGTGCAGAACAGGAATGAAAGCAAGTCTTTCATTTTCCAATGAAAGTTTTAAAACAATTACTGTCTGTCCACAAATCAGAAGTGAAACAAATTGATTAAATGTCCAATTTAAACCACTTTCTTCAAATACAGTCCACAAATTTTGTTTTTGAAGAAAAGAATAAATTACATCTTAGCACATCACTGTTTTTGGGATCCCACAACTAATGGTGTTATGATTATCAATCTAATCTAATCTAATCTAATCTAATCTAATCTAATCTAATCTAATCTAATCTAATCTAATCTAATCTAATCTAATCTAATCTAACCTATCATCTGTCTATATCTATCTATTATCTGCCAATCATCTGTCAATTATCTATCATCTATCTATCTATCCATTATCTATCTATATCTATCATCTGCCAATCATGTCAATTATCTATCTATCATCTATCCAACCAGCCACCCATTCACCAACCCACCCACCCATCTCTCTCTCTCTCTCTCTCTCTCTCTCTCTCTCTCTCTGTATCTCTCTATCTATCTAAATCTATCATCTGCCAATCATCTATCATCTGTCAATTATCAATCATCTATCTGTCTATCTATCTATCTATCTATCTATCTATCTATCTATCTATCTATCTATCATCCATCTATCTACTCACAAAGCTTTCCTGACCTGCTCCCGAGTTGCCATAGGCAGGGGGATGGGAAATCACGCCTCGCAGCTGCACTGAAGAATTCACACCTCAATCAAAACAAAACACATCCTAGCCACTCAAAGTCAAGGCCATCTCCACGGAGATCCACAAAGCCAAAAAGAGTGACTGCTATGACCCGCGAAATTGATTTGTTGGGGAATGTGGCTGGTGACATACCTTGAGGGGAGGGGTCAACAGGGCCAGAGGCAAGGTGCGAACTGGCTGAAGTCAGAGTTGGCTTCACTTGGTTCGTGCCAACATAGCGCTCCTAATAAACAACTGAATTTTTCTTGCTAAATGGCTTGGGGCTCTTGCTTTTATTAGGGCATTGGTCGGAACCCTGACTCACTCTCTCTATCTCTCTATTCATCCATCCATCCATCCATCTATCATATTTCTATACCACCCATCTCACCTAAGAGACAGTGGTCTCACTTATATACTAGGAAGAAAATGAGAGAATTGTCCCTGAGCCAAGGGGAAGATTTGGTATACTTGGGGTCATGCCTCAGGACAAGATATATGAAGAAGCTGGAGAAAAACTAATTAGTTTTAGACAGAATAGTGAACCAGGGGAAAAAAAATTGGGTCTTCTGGGTCCACTAGTTGCCCATCAGGTACATCAGAAGAAATGTACACGATTCCTGAAAATTGACAGCTTTTCAAATCAGTTGTTTCAGCTTAATTCACAACAACCCACAATGAGATCTGATGTGACTAGAGTTTTTCGTTAAAAAAAAAGCCCCCTAAGGAATGGCATGTATGTTAGAATTCACGTTACTTAAAAAACTATATCAGTTCCCATGTTCTGAAGAGTGTGAAGATTTTTTACATTTTCAATTAAAGTTGTTGTTGTTATTTTTGTTTGTTCTCTTGTAAAATTAAATTGAGGTGACAATTAAAGTAATAGAGTTGAGATGCTGCCAGTGAGCAGCAAAGTGAAGATGACGAGACTTATGCCCTTGGGGGTGGAGATTTCTCCTTAGGAAATCCTTGAGACTTGCTTTAGACATCGGACAAGGTACTGTGCCAGTAAATTCCATCTGACTGAAAGATGTCATAGCACTAGCCTCACTTGAAAATGAAATCATCATGATCATCATGATCATGAAATCATGATCATGATCATGAAATCATCATCATGATCATGATCATGAAACCATCATGATCATCATGATCATCATCATGATCATTATCACGATCATCATCATCTTTGGGACAATCATTAAAAATGCCAAATCCATTCTAAACATCTGGCTGATATGTGGCCAACTATAATTGCAATACAGAAGACATCAAAATAGAAGAGAAAGAACTGTAGAAAATCACAAAATACAACCACCTAGAAATAGAGCACCAATGGCAGGGGTCGGATCTGGCCTGCAGGGGCCGGATCTGGCCTGCAGGGTGCTTAGATCTGGCCCACGGGGCCGCCCTGGAAACAGCAAAGGGCCAGCCCACAGTGCCTCTGCCAGTGAAAATGGAGGTCAGGTGGGCAGTCCTCCTGAGCTCCATTTTCGCTGGCAGAGGGTTGCAGGGTCATAGCCGAAAATGGAGCTCGGGAGCCCGTTTTCACTGGCAGAGCGCTTGGACCAACACAGGCATCCCCAACACTAGTGACGTTGAGGTGGCCATGCCCACCCTGACCACGCCCACCCTGGCCCTCTGAGGTCAAACACAACCTTGACGCAGCCTTCAATGAAATTGAGTTTGACACCCCTGACCTATGGTAAAAGAAAGTAAAGACAGTCGCAATAGTACTAAGTGCCTTGGATGCAATTCCAAGGCCCTTGGAACACCATGTGAATACTATTGGCATTGACAAAATTACCATCAGTCAATTGCAAAAGGCAGCTTTACTTGGAACAGCTTACATCCTGTGACCATAACTTTAACACCATCAAAAAACATCTGCCTATCTCAGGTCCTTGGGAAAACCTCAATAGGTGGATAAAAATGCCAAATCCACTGTAAACATTTGCCTGACTCTGCATCCAACCATAACAATAATCAGATAGTAGAGGATTGACGGGCAATCAGCCCACTAGATTCAAAGATCATCGGAGAGGACAAATTCACATACGGTAGCTAGATTAAATCTAGACCATTCTGTCATGTGCTCCCTGACATTTGGACGCTATTAATATCCATGCTTTACATGTATTAGTGTGTCCCTAATCTCTTCCTAATGAAGCAGAATTAACATGTAGCATTTAGTTTAAAAAGGCAGTATGGAAACTCTACCTATTTCTTATTCATACTAGAAACTCCCAGAGTAGGGTTTTTCCCCACCACGATTTGAAGAAACCAGAGATTAAGACTGGTATATTTTGCATGTAAAGCAAACACTCTACTGATTCTTCATGCTGGATATTTTGATGAGCATTTTGTAGAAAGGATCAGTGAAGCTCATGTGAATGTCTTTTGTAGAGAGGATGGGGGTGGAATACACATATGGTCCAGGAGGTGAAGATCTCCTTGCTTTTCTATAGATGATCAACCACTTTCTTTATTGACTAACAAAATTTGTGGAATGTATTCTGCACAAATATTTTGAGTCTTTGATTTGAATGCTTAGCACGAAGCAGTTTTGAGGTTGGCTGTCTATACTGTAACATAACCTCACCATCCGGGTGAGTTTGACCCTGGTTTGAACCGGTCTGAACCAGGGTCAACCCATCTCTCAGCTGAATCACACATGCAGCTAGATGGGTTAATCCTACTTTATTGTAAAGCCACATTAACAGAATCTTGCAAGTCTGAAGATACAAACTTCCTTCCTGCCACCACTTTGAATAGAGTAAGACTTTCCCAAATTTTTTCCTCTGACTGCTAATCCATCGGAGGCACCTCCCTTTGTTGCTTCTTAGGTAGCATCTCTTCCCCTTGTCCTCCAAGGTCATCCACACATTCCATTACAGCTTACCTCTTCATATACAGACCTCATGCCCACCAGGATTTGGCAAAGCAAAGCATCCAGATATGCACATGTCATTCTGTAGAACATGCTGTTCCCACTGCTTTAAGAAAGATAGTTGATTCATGTGAACGTGCCTTGCAAAAAGCTGCTCAGAATGCTTTGCACACTCCTAATATCTTCACAATGGAGTTCTTTAGAATGCACGAGAAAACAGTGATTTCTGAGAAACGACATGCTATACTGCCTTAGCAACAAGGCCAGCTCTGAGAGAGGGAGATGCCCACTCAGGAGGAAACAAAAAAGAAAACTAGCAGCTTTATTTAATAGTGCACGTACAATATCTCACAGACTCCTCCAACCCTTTTAAAATTGTACTGTACTGCTATTACAATCAAATCCAAATTCTTTTTCCTGTTGCCTTTCCCTAAAAAAAGAATAGTGCACTCTATTCCCCAAACGCCTGGAGACTAGACAATAACACTGGATTACTCTGCAATGTTATTACATACTGTATCACTCCCCACCCCTGATCTCTTGGGTGGTACGATGTTGTTACTCAGAGTTCACTCACTCTCAGGCCCTCTTCAGCCTTTTTTTGTGCGCTATTAATAAAGCAGTCCTGTACAGAGTGTGCCTGTGCATGCATTGGCAGGACAGCCTTTTAAAATGTATGTCACATATATTTTTTTCAAATCACCAATTTGCAACAAATAAGGGTATGAGGTATAAATAATGCAAACAAAGGCACCTGTGCAAAGTTACTCTGTGAAGCAAAAGAAAATACGGACATCACTTATGGATGGCCACTGCCAGTGTGAAATCTAAAATTTGTTACTACCGGTTCTGTGGGCGTGGCTTGGTGGTGGTGGGGGGTAATGTGACTGGGTCGGTGTGGCCAACTTTTTTTCTACAACCTCTTCGGCTGAAGAAGTTGTAAAAATGCTTTTAATAGCCTCTGAGGATCTCAGCTGAGTTGCCTGATCAGCAAAGGCTTTTTTTCTTTTAAAAACCTCTGCCGATCAGGCAACTCAGCTGGGATCGTCAGAGGCTTTTAAAAGCATTTTTTTACAACCTCGTTGGCTGAAGAGGTTGTAGAAAAAATGCTTTTAAAAATTAAAAAAAAAGCCTCTGATGATCGCGTGGCTCAGCTGGGCATGGGGGGGGGGGGCCAGAGATTTTTGCTACCGGTTCTCCAAACTATCCACCTCCATTGCTACCAGATCGAGCAATCCAGTCCAAACCGGGAGCATTTCACCCCTGGCCACTGCTGGTAAAAGGGGTTGGAAACAGAGGTGGTATTCTGCCGGTTTGCACCGGTTCAGGTGAAAGGGTAGCAGTGAGGTTTGCGGCAATTCCCCGCCCCAGCTCCAAGCCATGCTCTTTAGGCACATTTTCAAGGCTGGGAGCATGCACGGAAGGCACATGAGTGAGCAAAGCACATGCACGGAAGGCTGGCCGCATGTGCGGACAGGGTGTATGAAGTGAGAATGCACGTGCACGGCGAACCGGTGTTTAAGGTAAGTGAAACCCACCCCTGGTTGGAAAGAATTCCCAAGTTCATGGTTGTTGGGTTTTCCCTACTTTATTTATTTAACAAAAGGGGCAGAAATACATGTTTTCTGTTAAATTTTAGATGAGCCAGCTTTTTTTTAAAAAAAAAAATGAGCTGGATAGCTAACATTTTGGCTCATTTATTTTGGCCTGGTGAGTTGTTATAAAATATAGACCAGTACTTTTTTTCATATGGACCATTGTTTCATGGTCATAGGTATAGGACCATCACATAAACCACAAGTCATCACTCTGGTGCTTACCTCCCAACCAAAGTTTAATATATTTATATGGTTGCCCATTTCACAGCAGTAACTCTAGGTCAGGGGTCAGCAACCTGTGGCTCCAGAGCCACCTGTGGCTCTTTGGGACCTCTGCTGTGGCTCCCTGTCAGGTGATTCCACCACTGGCTGGCCCCGCCCCTCATTCTCCCCTCCCAGTCACTCCTCACCTGGCCTGAGAAGGTAAGGGCGATGGCAGGGGATGGGAAAAGCGGCCAGGGCAGAGACAGAGAGATACAGAGAGAGAAGGACGGGGGGGAGAGAGGGAGGGATGGGAGAGAGAGATATGTCGAAAGAATTTTGTGGTTCCCGGTGTTTTTTAACAATTGGTTCTCTGCCCAAATGACTGGCTGGATAGGCGTGGCTGAGGGGGGGGTGTCATGTGACTGGTGGAAGTGAGTGACATTGAGTTGGCCATGTCCACCCAGGTTTTGTGGCTCCCGGTGTTTTCTTTTCTGTGGGAAATGGGTCCAAATGACTGAGTATTTAAGGTTGCAGACCCCTGCTCTAGGTAGCAGAATTAAAATTGAAAAACAACCCAAGAGTATTGGTTAAAAAAAAAACCCTGAAAATTGTCAATAAAACTCAACCAAAGTCTAAATCACATGTAAACCACAACCCAAGAAATCAACCAGCATGACTCTCTTAACAACCAGGGTCAAATAGCCAAAGGAACAACCAGACCTCTAATGTCTTTAGAAGGACATCCTTGACACCCTAATATTAAAATAAATAGAGGAAATTGTTTAAGGCCACAAAAATCCCACAGGATGAGCTGGTGAGGGACAAAACCAGGATTAGGAAACACATTAGCTGGGTTCACTTATTTTCTTCTTTCATTTTTCTTATTTATGATCTGTTGCATAAAGCACAGTTGGCTATGTTTATAGAACATGCTAAACCTCAAACACGTTTATTTAACGATATGTCATAGTTATGAAAAGCATCCTACAGCAAAGAATGTAGACATTGCAAGGCAGGCCCTGTTGCAACCAGGAGTCTTCCTGTCTAGGAAAGAGACCAGTCTGAATAATTGTGCTAATATTTTATTGCCAGATTATTCCCAAATGTAATTCTTACCAATTGCCACGTGAGAAAAGAATATGCAAAAAAAAAAAAAAAAATGAATTCTTAATTCAAGAACATCCTGCCATTATGTAGGAAGACTTTATAGCCACCTACAACTCTGTGACACATTAATATATTGCAAAACAAACATTTGATATTTGCACATATTACAGTTTATGTTTATATTCAAAAGATATATATGCATGTGTATTTGTATTCATGCACGAACACACCAGGGATGGGTTCTGTTAAGGATATTATTGAGTTACACCCGAAGTTGTGGCTTATAAAGCAGAGTACCGTTAGAGTTTTACGCACGGAAACGTTTTGAGAGTAATTGTGAATAACATACAGATAAACTGGGTTTTATAGTATTTTACTTTTAGGAAAAAGCAAAATCATAGTCTTTTAACAATCCAAGTCTTAGCCATATAAAGTGCAATGTAAGATCAATCCAGGGATATAAAATCTTCTTACCAGTTTGTAGAAAAATATAAGGAACAATCAGGAACAATATAAAAACAGTTCAATAAATATCAGACAGCAGTAAATAAATAATCATGATCAAACAGTTGGCCATAGAGATCAAAAAGAGTTACAGCATAGCAGCAGGTAAAATGGTGTAGCGTCCACACTAACCATAATTTAGCTCTCCTTAAATACATTGGCTACAGAGCTCAGCCAATCAGGATGCAGAATGACTCAGCACAGTTCTTAAAGCTACATAATACATTCATATAATACAAACATACAATGTTGGCTTATATATTTCCTGACCAACCAATTAGGCAATAACCATTTCCTAATAGGTTCGACTTATCTTTACTACCGGTTTGCAACGGGAGTGTGCGCGCTTCTGCACATGTGCAGATTGTCAATTATGACGTCCGGGTGGGTGGGCGGAGCCTCCCACTGCTTTTATTACCGGTTTTAAAGAACCGGACAGAACCGGGAGCAACCCACCACTGGAACACATGCTGGAATGTAGATTTTTGCTTCTTGAGAAAATAAAGAATTACCAGAACTGCAGTAAGAAAAGTACATGTTGTGTGTAAAGGATCATTGAGATTTGATGGATCACTTTCATTAAGGTTTTTGGGGAGGATACCTGCTGTTGTAATATCTTGTGTTTAGCTTTTATGCAGGAGTATATGTGTGTGTGTGTGTGTGTGTGTGTATGTGTGTGTGTCAATAGAATATTGAAAGTTAACAGGGCTTAATACATATTCTTACCTATGTTGAAAAGAGGTTTTCAAAGTTGTAAGTGTTCAGTATTTTAAAAAATAAGTCTTAGTTGAGACTTACTATTTTCTACTTAGATTCAGGGCAAAGACATAATTCAAAACCATTTCTCCCTGTGAAAACAATCCTTTTCAATATTCCAGCTAATACATACTTATGAATCACAGTTACAATGTTCACAGAACACGCTCTGCCCACCTGAATAAAAGAAGTCAGGCTAAAAAGAAAGTGCTACAGTCCACAGGGAATGCTTTAGTGGCATTGCTGGAAAACCAATTGATGCAAGGGTTTCAGAGAAAACAAAAAGAAGAAATAAGTTATCCCATTCCATTCCATCCCATCCCTCAGCTAACATGTCTAGAGGAGGATTCCGAGATCTGGTGCACCTCCATCAATTCCTACAAACCACTCCCACTTTATTTTAATTCCGTGAATTTTCAAGTCTAGTAGCCCTGTGTCGACTTCTGGAATTCCCAGTGAGCAACTTCAGCCAATCATTTCCTCAGTCAAGAATACCAATCATTGCATTAGGAATGACAGAATTGCAGAATAACAGAGTTGGAAGGGACCTTGGAGGTCTTCTAGTCCAACTCCCTGCTCAAGCAGAAGACCCTAGACTATTTCAAATGGCAGTCCAATCTCTTTTTGAAAACCTCCAGCATAACTCCAGATTCATAACTCCAGCATAACTCCAGATTCATAACTTCTGGAGGCAAGCCATTCCAATTATCTCACTGCCAGGAAATTTCTCCTTAGTTCTAGGTTTAATCTCTCTTTAAAAGTCTTCCGTCTGTTACTTCTTGTCCTGACTTTGGAGAATAGGTTGACCCTTCTCTGTGACAGCCTCTCAAACACTGGAAGACTACTATCATGTCACCCCTAGTCTTCTCTTCGTTAGACTAGACTAGTGATGGCTAACCTTTTTGCCGTTGCGTGGCAAAAGCGGGGGGAGCACAGGGGGGTTGCGCATATGCGTGCCCACACCCACAATTCAATGCGCCACTACCCCCCTGCGCATGCATGTGCGACCCCCCCCGTGCTTCCCCTGTTTTTAGCACACGATGGCCCGGTGGGCCCAGTAGGTCCATTTTTCGCCCTCCCCAGGCTTCAGAGACTTTCTAGGAATGAAAATGGCCTTCCCCACCCACTTGGAGGCCCTCTGGAGGCCAGAAATGGCCTGTTTTCCAACTTCCGGTGTGCCCGGAAGGCCCGAAAATCAGTTGGCCTGCGCGCTCATGTGCACTGCAGCTGAGCTAGGGCAATGCTCACGTGTCCCCAGATATGGCTCCGCGTGCCACCTGTGGCACCCGTGCCATAGGTTCGCCATCACGGGACTAGACATACCCAGTTTCCTGTAACTGTTCATCATGTTTTAGCCTCCAGTCTCCTAATCATCTTTATTGCTCTTCTCTGCACTCTTTCTACGATCTCAGCATTTGTTCTTTTTGTTCTTGTTGACCTCCAAAACCCTGCTCTAATGGAGCTGCAGAAGACAAAGCTCTTATGATGTTGAGCTTTCTAAAGTTTCAAAAAAACTTCTGTCATGGTAACCCCTAGCACACTCTGCTTCAGAATTGATAATCACTTATTTTATTTTTACCCAAGCCAAAGAACTTCCGGAATTTTGTGAATTAACAAACACAGAGACAAAAGATCTGATTCACAAGGGTACCATTTCAGCAAAGTTTGTTATTACAATAAATCCTGATAGTAATAAGGCAATAAAATCTCACTGGTGAATTTCCCCTGAAAAGGGCTGGGGGCAGGAATCAGAGCTGGCAGTTTAATGAGAAAATAAATGAGTTCACTGGCACTGGAATTTCTTCTATAGCTGAGGCAAGTGAGGTTGAATAACAGGAACTCTAAATTGCAGAGAAAAGTGAGAAACTTGAGTTTTTAGAGTTTATTCCTGTTTGTTGTTGACTTCCTTGTAGTAAAAACTGTAACAAAAAATAAATAGTATACTAGTATTCTTGACTAATTATCCACCATCACTTATGGTACCTGTCATTGAGGAAGGTTCAATAATGCTTTGCTCTAAAGCCCATGACAATTAGATGGAAAATAAAAGTATCAAGTATGTTGAATAGATGGGAACTGCATGATGTATTTGCTGAGATACTAGCAGCCAAAGAACATGTACCTCCAATGAATTTTCCCAACATCAATAGCTCCGGCATGCAGAATCCCATTTTACAGAAACAAAAGAAATGGGAATATGCAATCAGAGCCAACAAAAGTATGTGTACCGTTTTCCATTTTTACTTGATTCAGTCATGCAATTGTCATGCCGAAAAAAATTGAACTTCAAAGAGTTCAATGAAGGAAGGAGCATCCACCTATGTGGATAGGCCTAGAGCATGGGTGTCAAACTCAAGGCCTGAGGGCCGGATTCAGCACACAGGGTACTTAGATCTGGCACGCGGGGCCACCCTGGAAACAGCGAAGGACCGGCCTGCTGGCCTCTGCAGTTTTCTCCAAGAACTTGATTAGAATATGAAATGTGATGGAATCCCAACTGTCATTTTGATCTCAAGGTCAGTTCCAGGACCCTGGTTACTATCCCAGAAAACCACTTTAGTAGGTTTTAGAGGATAGATTAGAACTTGGGTCTTTTTACTTCAAGTCCTGAACCTTAATCACTGTATCACCCTGGATCTTATTTAGAAAAAAAGTTTTGACAAGATAAGTTTCAGAATACTGAAAATACGAAACTCTAGCATTCGTGATTTAACTACATGGTTTAAAATTAGTTAAACTAGGGCTGGCATATCTGGGTTGCTGATCTGTTAGAAATCTTCAACTCTGGACTACCATCTGGTGATTGCTGCTTGTTTGCAGCCCAGATCTAGCAATCCTAACATAAACATTTCCATGTTAGGCTAAGGCCTTAAGGAAGTTTTCAGCAAGAATCACAGTATTATTTTGTAGGCAGCAGTTAAGAACAAACCACGAGAGGGCAGTATTACCCATCTGCGTACTGTATAAATAAATACGTGCATTTTATCTGAACCTCCCTCCCCCCACCTTCATGAGTAGTTTTTCCAGTATGTTCAGTTGGTTTGGCCAGAAAAAAATATATTGTCAGAGAAAATAAGGGTCTCGAATTCAAAATAAATAATCAAATTAAACAAAGGAGTCAATTTACCCTACATCTGTTTCATTTCTGTTGAATTAGTATTTACTAATATATATTGCACAATTGATTAAGCTGTCATCTAATTGCCTTATTAATTTTACTATCTCTGTTGAGTGAATAGGAAAGCAGACAATTGGAGAGCCATAACATATTGGACAATTGTGTTTTAGAATATGTACCTCTTCCACAGATATTTGTGATGGTTTCTCGTTCTCTACCATGACCTTGGTTGATCTTTTAAATGCTAATCAGAAATTAATTTTAGTATTTGGATGGGGTAAAGGTTGGCGATGAGAAAAAAAAAAGCCAAGAAGGCACCAATAACTATGTGGTCTCTGTAGTTACCAGATTTTATTTTTTCTGTTTTAAAAGAGAAAGCTTTAATGACATGTGGTTAGGCAACCAGAGAATGCTTCATTTGATGGTTTACATAGGAAAACTATATACTACTATGCCATAATTTAAAAAAAACCTGTTGTTTGGTGGTGGTAGTGGTGGAATAATTATCTATTTAAAAATGGGAATAAATTGCTTAGTTAGAACTACCTTATCTCAGCTTTGGAAAATACAATATTGAAATTGCAGCAAAAATAATTTAGTATAGAAAATAATTATTTTCTGCCACTATTTTTGCAGCCAGATGCAATGTTTTTCCCCCCCCATTCAGTCATGTCTGATTCTTGGAGATTGCCTGGACAAGTCCCTGCCGTTTTTTTGGAAGTTTTTTGCCATTTCCTCCTACCCAGGGCTGAGAGAAAGTAACCAGCCCAATGTCACCCAGCTGGTTTTGTGTTTAAAGCAGGACCAGAACTCTGGTCTGCTAATTTCTCGTCTGGTGTCTTAACCACTGCACTAAACTGGAAAATCAAAAAAAGGGACCAAAGCTATGTTAATCTTTTTTTTTTCTTCCTAGCATTTTCTCACAATTGCAGGGTCCTTTTTTTTCAGATTGTGAAAAAGATCCCCCTGTGTTGATTGCAACAGGAATTAACCAACCAACTTATCACCCAAGCCTATGTTAGTCTCTGATGGCAAAAACATTAGGACACATCTGGGAGTAGTTTTTCCAGCTACACATTTTATTAAAAGGCATTGGCTCTAAGATTAAAGTGCACTGTATTCCTTTTAATCTATTTTATTAAAAAAAATTTTTTAACAAAGGTGCTCCCAGACTCCTCCTTACCTCTAGTTTATAATAAAAGAAGTATTTCCCAATATTATCAATCATTTGGGAAATTCTAAAGTAAGAATCCCAGAAACGTAGTAAATTATTAAAAAAAAGAGACTAGGAAAAATGTATAACATTTGCAAAAAATAACTTTTAACACCTCATGGAAAATAAGTTTAAAGGTTCAACGATGACTGTAAATTATACATTTTTATCCTCTCCCTTTCGTTTGTTTGCCTTGACAAAGAAGCAAAGATTTGTAGTTAAATTTTCAAGAAAAAAGAAGTTGGAAAAACCATCTCCTGACACACCAACTTAGTATTTGATTTAACCACAAAATACATGTAAGTTATTAGCACCACCCAGCAGACAAAAGTTTTTCTAGATTATTAAAATATCTAATCTCAGGCAGGGAGGCTGTCCTTTCTTTCGGTGCTGAAGACCAACCTTTAAAAGCAATTTTCCTGGAGCTTAGCAAATTTAAGAAGTGAGGACTTGGTAATTTTAAGAAGTGTGGATGACCTCTTAAAATTGCCAAGGATGAGAAACAATGTTGTAGAAAAAGATCAGATAACTTCAGGATTATCTATTGTTGTGTGGTGGGCTATCAGAGTTCTCTCCTACCGATCCATTAATCTATAGAAAAATTAATGCAGGAGAATTCTGGTTCATTTTCAGCTTAACTTTTTGTAAAACAGGGCAGTGTGCATCAGCCTAGTGGCGTGGTGTTTGTTTGTTTGTTTTTTAAATACTCCTAAAGAATTATGGACTTCAACTCCCAGAATTCCTCAGCACTCTTTATCCTCTGGATAAAAACTGCAATCCTGGCAATAAGATATCAAGAAGATGGGAAACTCTCCAGTTTCTCCATCTAAATCCAACCTGAAAATAATGTTGCATTTTCTCTAATCTTTGGGGCAAGAGAGCTCTCCTCCTATTGATTATCTCATTTGGCAGTGTCTTTGGGAGTTTGCAAAGAATTTTGCGTTTTATTTCCTAGATTAAAACCAGTATCGCACGGAGTTGGGTTTTTTAAGTTAGCTAGAAAAATATTTTTTTAAAAAAAACCACGACTAGAGGGAGGAATCAAAAGCCAAGACTGGCGATGGGAAAGCTAGAAGGGTTGCCAGTAGCAACAATCCTGCGCTAACGGCAATCGGTGCTCGATTGCCGGGGCTCCTTATTCCCCCCCCCCCCCCCCGATTGCCTTGCGATCGGTGGAAAAGCCGTGGCGTTCAATCTATTTCTCAGGACTTGATTAGCTGCGCCTGCTCCGGAACGAGGAGAGTTATTTTTCTCCGAGGCAAGATGGCCGCGTCAGTGGCTGGGGCTGCCCCACTGGGCAAGGGGTTGGACATCAGCTTGGCGGCTCTCCAGCGGCACGACCCCTACATCAGCAGCATCTTGGACGTGGCCAGCCAGGTGGCGCTCTACACTTTCGGGCATCGCGCCAATGAGTGGGTGCGTGAGCGAAGTGCAATCCCGGGACGGTTGGTGGGGAAGTGTAAGAAAGACGGAATAAAGTGTAGCTGTCGTTCCCGTACCGTAAATCCCGTAGTATAGGAGCGGAAGGAGGAGGAGTCTGTCAAGCCTCTACGTGGCATCCACTCAAGCGGGGGGTGGGGGGGGGGTCCCGTAAACTCTCTAAAAGATGTTCCCTTCGCTTTTAACTCGAGGTCATTTTTTTCTCCTCTTCAGATTTGCCTGGTTTATATTTTGGGCAGAGAATCGTTATTAGGATCATTGCCCCCCCCCTTTTTTTAACCGAAATGGTTAAAGGAGGGAGCCTTCTTCCAATTTAATCCCGTTTTATTCTTTGTTGGAGGTTATCTGACTGTTCTTTACTGCCTGGGCTTCTTTCAAAAGGGACCGTTCTCTTGCACAAGGTCTAAAACGAAGCACATGTCAATTTTGCTTGCAGAAATCCCTTCCTTGCATCAGGGAGCACTTTCTGCTGATGAACTCCGGGGATCTGCCAGCAGAGCTCACCCTGGCTGCCAAGATCAGCGGAGAGGAACTGGAATAAGGAGTGGAGAGGGGGGCAGCCTGCCAGGGGAGGAACAGCCAAAAATTACATGCCACGGCCAAAATCCCATTCGAAACAGACATACCCGCAATCTAGCACCGAGTTAAAAGAGTCTGAGAATAGATTTAATCTGTTTCCCAGAATAATTAATAGTCTGGATGATCCAAAAATCAGTGTCCTAAATCCCCCACCTCCATCTCCTCAATAATATAACATTATGGTGCAGAAAAACTTTAGCCAGCCTGTCTTTAGTGTATTTGCACTGTCCAAATACATTGAAGTTTATAACTCATTGGCAGTTATTAATTGGGTTAATAATGATTGGGATAGGTGATTTTCAGCTGTCAAGGAGGGGAGTGCCTTGTAAGGGAGCTCCTTATGGTGAAAAAGCTTCACTGTGTATCCTCAGTAATCAGGTTTGGGCTAGATGAGAGTCCCAGGAAATTTCAGATTTGAAGGCTGGCCCGGAAAGTAAACAAATCCCTATTATGGAAGGGTTTTTACTTTAATGGATGATGTGCCATCAAGTCATTGTTGACTCTGAGCATCCAAGTGAATAGATGTTCTCCATGATGAATCCTGGGAGAATCATGGTGCCAAGAAAACCGCATGGGTGTGTCTACATAATTCCTGGGAGCTGAACTTGACTTTGTTTATTTTATTTGGCCTGTATTATTTAATAAATACCTCAAGGCAGAGAATGTTTATCCCTTGGGATGGGGTGGATTGAGAGAGAGTGACTAGCTGAAGATCACCCAACCTGCTTTCATGCCTAAGGCAGGATTGGTACTCAGTCTCCTGGTTTGTAGCCTGGTGCCTTAAGCACTAGGCCAAACTGACTCCACCAGTTGCTACCAGCAGGAATAAGCCAAAAGCTTTGGCTTCAGATTGTTGCCTGTTCCCAAGGCAGATATGATAAATATATCTCTTAGGTCAGACCTGGGCATTTTATGGCCACATCTGGCTCTTTGGCTGCCCCTGTCTGGCCCACGTGAGGTCAGTTGGAAATTAGAAATCAAATGCAAATAAGTGTACACCATACACACAACACATCTACATCGGTTTTATTTTAAAGGTGGCTGCTATTTATTTATTTATTTTTTTCAATTACGTATATGCTTGCGTGCGTGCCTACTCACCTTCACAGCCTTCCACAACAGTCACAGTTTCTCATGTAGCCCCTTAGGAAAATCAATTGTCCATCCCTGTGCTAGGTAGAATACACTGGCCTGTCCTTCCACAGACATTGGCAGGATACAGTGCTTTGTCAAAATAAGGAAATCAACATCATGTTTTTGCAGTGTAAGCGCTACCTTTTTGTCCGAACTGTGCAACATCATGAAGCACAGACAAAAGGGACAAAGCTTGTGTGGGTACTGGCACAACATGACTTTTGACATTTGTCCTTTAAAAAAAAATACTTGCAGCCACCCTACTTAATCAGGAAAAACTAATTTGATTTGATTTGATTTGATTTATTAAATTTATATACCGCCCTTCTCCTTGCGGACTCAGGGCGGTGATTTCAATTTCTTTCCCCCTATTCAATCATACCTGATTCTCAGAAACTGCCTGCCTAAGTCCCTGCAGTTTTATTGGCAGCATTTTCAAACAACTGCCATTGTTTCCTTCCTAGGACTGAGAGAGGGTAACTGCCTCAAAGTCACCCAGTAGGCTTTGTGCCAGAGGTGGGACTAGAACTCATGGTCTCCCAGTTTCTAGCCTGCCTTCACCACCACACCAAACTGCCCCTTCCAAATTAACAGTAAATAGACCATAACTCATCTATATATTATCACCATCCATTTGTTTTGGTGAAGCTCTTTTCCAACAGATATGAAGTTTATAGGTCAGTGCATATATCTGCCTTTCCTTTCAGGGTCATCTTATTATTACTAATTTTATACCACTTCATTAAAATGTTTCAAGTGGTTTTTTTCCCATTGATCGATGCTATTATCTCTTTTGTTTCTTTCCCTTTTTATTTTCCTGATGACCCTTTCCTGATACATTCCTTGATTCACCACATCACCAAACTTCTCTTCACTTTCTGGAATACGTTAAAGATATTTTGCCTGTTAAATTCCAAAAATATGACTATTGAGTGTGATTACATTACAATTGGACTATTTGTGCTTTTATTGCACCCAGCATTTTTGATCACCCACGCATACTAATTCCAAAATCCAGGACTAGGCAATATGTTTGTTAGCACTGACCAAAATGAGAGAGAGGGAGGGAAAGGAGACATCTTAAAGAGTTCTCCAGAATTCTTCAACACTGGTTGCCCTTGCAAGCCCTTGTACATGGTACAATCATTGCTTGTTTTATCTTGGATTCCATATGAATTAAAATTAACTTTCTTTTCCTTTCCTGAATTATATGTACTAAATTGGGAGCTCCCAGTTCACGGTGTTTCCAGGAACAATCTTTCATCCTTGATTGGCATTTTTAATATCTTGACTCTTTTAACTTCAACATATTTGACGGGGGATATTTGAACGTATGTGACTTGGTGAAGGTTACATTTCTGAAATAAGGTTTGAAATCATATCTAGGATATGAAAAAATAATTAGCGTGTATTAATAATATAACTGATGGCGAACCCATGCGTGCCCAAAGTAGCATATGAAGCCATGTCGCCTGGCATGCGCGACCTTGCCTGTTTGTCTTCTGGGTTTCTGGTGTGCATGTAAACTGCATACTCGCCTGGCAACTGATGCGCATACTTGCATACTTGCCGGCCAGCTGATTGTCGGGCGTGCATGCGCGCTAAAACCTAGAAGTTCAGCTTTTCCAGAGTGCAGCCCCGATGTGCATAACATTTCCATGCGACAGTGCCGAAAAGGTTCGCCATCACTGTAATATAATATAGCTATCTTTAAAAAGTGGCATATATGTTAAGCATATTACTGTATATATGAGTTGTAAAGCTCTGGGTGTCCTGTAGATGGCAGCAAAGATACATAGTTTATATCCTTACTCACATCCAAATATTTTTCCAGCCCGAGACAATCTGCCTATTCTATGTATCTGCTGTGTAGATTTTTTTTTCTGTGTACATAGCCTTTTCAGGATAGTGATAATACTAAATTAAGACTAAACATTCGTTGGGTAGGGCAGCGGTTCCTAATTTTTCCAGCTCTGTAGACTGGCGGTGAGTGGGGGGGACAGGGTCTGGTTTTGCAGACCCTGTCCCCACGGGCCTCGCAAGCAGCTTGCCTGCTGCTTGCGAGGCCCGGTTCCCAGTGGAACGACTCTGGGCTTGGGGACCCCTGGTATAGGATATATAAAAATATTGGCATCCATACTAATTCTTTTAACCTGTTAATGCTTACTACTTTGCTTTGCATAATCTTTTTACTTTTTTATATTGACAGCTATTATGTGAGACTTTATTAAAGCCTTTTCTAATCACTGCAAAGACTTATTTATACCCAGGAAAATGAATTTCTGTCTCTTTGTTAATATATTTCTGTGATCAGGTATCCTCCATGCTTTCAGAAATATGGTTTGTCAATATAATGGTTTTATCAAATATGGTTTGTCAATATAAGTACAATTACATTGCATATGAATTTGATTTAATATTTAAAATATGGGATATCAGTCAATTATGTATTTTATTACAAATATTGTTAGTCATATCACTTTTCTGGTGCATTTTAAAATCAGATGGATAACAAATGTCTTGTTAAGATTTATAGGGCAATAATAACGCATACCCCAAAGGAATTCCTTACAGGCACCAGGTATTAAATTTGGTAATGAAAGCATTCTTAGGAATTGTTAGTGTTTCCTGTTGTTTTCTAGACTTAATACAGGGCATTTGCCACAAATATTATAATTCAGTAAAATTCTCAAAATACGGCTGCTATCACAAATTAACTAAAAATTGTCCTTAATTCCCCCTAATGAAGGAAACATTTCATTTTAGGAGCATTTACTCAGCACACAAGTTTTAAGATTGTGGACTACTGGGGAAGAAAGTATACTGTATGTTTTGAAAAAAGAGAATTGATTTAGAGTACATTAATGTGCTAAAAAGGCAGCGGGATCACTTACAAGTGTTAAAAAACAAGTCACTCGTCTCTACAAAATATACTTTATAATAGCTTGATTGCACGTTTGCACGACGTCAGTAAAACAACTAAAACAATTTTAATTTGATTTTAGGAGAAGACTGACGTGGAAGGAACACTATTTGTGTATACAAGGTGAGACTGTTAAAATATTTTTTTCTGATTTAAAGTCATTAAGCAATTCCATTCTCAAAGCAGAAAAGGAAGAGCAAAGAAATTAATTGTTTGAATCAGCAGTCGTGCATTTCAAAACGTTATTTTCCTCTGGGCAGTTCACAAATAAACCATCACAAATAAAATACCCTTGCTTGGGTGTTAATAGGATGAATCGATATTTAAAATAACCTGCTCAGCAAATTTATTATACCTTGGGACGAAATCCCTCACTGTGTCTCCTTTTAGAAAAATGGTAACATTGAAAAAATAGATTTCTTCCAAGTATTACATAGCAGACAGTGGAAGATTACATTTGTGTGCCTCTTAGTTTGGTGTAAAATTTTGCTGTGTTTGAGGGCCATGCCAGAGGGTCCCTACTAACAATCCAATTCTCCTCGGCAATCTTTTGATGCCATCATTCATGAGAATAATCTCATTCTTCCTCCGAAGTCAGAACTCTGCCTCCAGGCATGGAAAGGGATAGTTGTGGTTACCAGATCTGGTTGCAAAAATCAGGGCAGCAGGAAATTAATTTTTCGTGTTCCTTTGCTGTCATCTAGTGGTCATCCAGAGAGTTACAGCTGATAGTTAATATTCAATGGGAAATTGCTTCTGAGATCGCGCTACAGGTAATCCTCGACTTAAAACAGTTCATTTAGTGACCGTTCAAAGCTGCAATGGCACTGAAAAAAGTGACTTATGACCATTTTCCACAGTTAAGACTGTTGCAGCATCCCCGAGGTCACGCGATCAAAATTCAGAAGCTTGAATGGCAACTGACTCATATTTATGACATTTGCAGTGTCCTGGGGTCATGTGATCACCTTTTAGCCCCTTCTGGCAAGCAGAGTCAGAGTCCCTTAACAACCGTGTCACTAACTGCACAACTGCAGTGGTTCACTTAACTACGGCAAGAAAGTTCGTAAAATGGCAAAACTCACTTAACGAATTTATCACTTAGCTTAGCCACAGAAATTTTGGGCTCAATGGTGGTCGTAAGTCAAGGACCACCTGTATTTATACTCTTCACTTCAGTGGGCAGTTTGGGGCTTCTGAAGCACAACCTCCCTTCCCCTCTGTAAAACTCCTGCTTACTTTGATCCCGTTCACATTTGACATTTCCTATATTTATTTATTTAAAACATTTATGTAGCTGCATATTTTATAATAGACCCTGAATGGCTCCCATTCAAAAATTAAAGTGTTTTTTTTTTTGCAATGAATATCCGGTGTGAATGGCATGGCAAAAGGTACTGTGACACTTTCCCCCCCCCCCCCCGTCTCCCCCCATTTATTTTATTTATTTGCATTTTTATACCGCCCTTCTCCCGAAGGACTCAGTGTGGTGTACAGCCATAATAAAACAGTGATCGCACAAAAATTAAAAACCCAATTAAAATAATTCAATCCATTGGCCGTATTTTAAAACCCCAAACTAAAAGCCATTTAAAAACCTCTTTAAAATCATTATTCCGTCAGCCCAGCTTGGTGGAATAATAGGGTTTTCAAAGCACGACGGAAGGCAGGGAGGTCGGGGATCCTTCGTATATCCGGGGGCAGTTCATTCCATAGGGCAGGGGCCCCCACAGAGAAGGCTTTCCCCCTGGGGGTCGCCAGTCGACATTGTTTGGCCGAGGACACCCTGAGGAGGCCCTCTCTGTGAGAGCGAATCGGTTGGTGGGAGGCAATCGGTGGCAGGAGGCGGTCCTGTAAATATCCAGGTCCTAAGCCATGGAGCGCTTTAAAGGTGGTAAATGTGACCTGCTTAAAGCAAACTTGTAAGAAAACGTTCACAATAAACTGAATTGATCCTGAGTAGCAATGTGGAGAATTCAGGCACTTGTCACCAAATTGTTTCTATTCACTACCCTAGCATACTGAAGGAATAAGTCATAATAAGGAAAGTAATAAGAAATCAGTCTCTATGTACATGCATATAGATATACTTTCTCCACAACAGATATGAATTCTACAGTAGACGTTAATGAACATTTTACTCTGGAGGTGTTTTTTTTTTTAAATTCCCGTTTGACCAATCATACTTTCTCTTGCCATCTCCTCTCCCCCACCTCTTCCCCCTCCCCCAAACATAACCCACTTCCTTTTATAAACTAAATATCTATACATCTCATTTTAAAATACTGCTTGTAAGGCCCTTTAATTTTTCTGCATATAAAGGGAAGTGGAAATATTATAATAAATAAACAGCAAATGTGACATTTAGTTTTTATCAGAATATAGGTTATGTAACTGGGCATCGACTGTAAGTCGCTAGAAATTTTGGGATTGCAGTGGTTAATAATCGAAGGAAGGAGTGACACTGAATGCTTAAGAGTATCTGAATTTGGTTTCTCGGCAATATCAGCCTGGAACTTATTTAGCCTGAAGCGAGAGGCCATTTTAAATCTAATAAATAAAATAAAATGATCCCCATCCTGTTTGCTTTGCTTATGAAGTATTCACAAACAAATACTTGTAAAATTCACACATTTTGTTCTTGAAAAATAACTGGTTCAGAGTGTTTAAAAATAGAAGTGATGACAGATTGTATCTTGCAGCTGTGGCTATTTGGATAATTAAACTGGATTAGAGATTGCTGCTGCTAAAATTGAGGGGCAGACAAATGCGATTTAAAATATTAGAAGTTATCCTATTGGGAGTGACAATTAAACAAAGTGAACAATCTGCAGATTGGACGATGCCTCGATTGTTATTGTGTTTGGTTTCTTTCAGTTCCATTTTTGTTTCATTTTTGTTTGGTTGCCTTGTTTCATGTATTGTACATTCCGTCTCCTGGCTCAGAATGTCCCCTGGGACTCTCAACTTGAAACACTTCCCAGATATTTATTCTGATTCTTTTCAGTGGTATTAAATTTGGGTTCAGATTAAAATGTCCCACTAGTTTCAATTGCTGTGTGCTGAAAATGTACAGGGAAAAAAAGGAGAAACGGTGACAAAGCATCTATAGAATAAATTTCTTCTGTATCAACTCTTGTACTAACATAGTAGGACAGTTGGCCTGCAATCCTATAAGCCTTGGGTAAGAAATAAGGTTTATTTTAAGTAAAAGCCATAGCTTTATGCTTTACATGGGGGAGAATCAAATGAATACTCTGGAAGGAGGCTTCAAGATTTTAAATGTAAATTTGGGGACAATGCAACATTATTACTCTGCAAAGCCTTTGCTGGGATTATGCACACTCTGCTGTTTCAAGGTATACCACTAATAATTATATAAGTGTAAAACAACATTTAGGTCAAATACCATTCATTAAAGAAACTGCTTTCTGAAAGATGATTCAGTGATGATATAAAATCAAGTGGTTGGGAAATAGCTTAATTATAATCAGGGACCTCTGTTGGAGGGGTCAAAAGAATCAAGATAGTGTCTTGACAATTTGTGATTTTATGACCAATGTTTGTATTTATGTGTCTGTCTGTCTGTCTATTTATCTATCTATCTATCTATCTATCTATCTATCTATCTATCTATCTATCTATCTATCTATCTATCTATCTATCCTCATCTCATGTGGGTGGAACCTGGCTAAAGAGAAATACACATAAAACCTACGAAAAAGAAAGAAAACAAATACTGTACCTTTACAGGGAGAATACATGAGATGAGGGTGTAACTAACTGATGAAGCCTTATAAGGCTGAAATAGATCTGTCTTAGTCTCCCAATGGGCAGCAAAGGTTCTGCTGGCTGCCAGAAGAAAAGAAAAAAAACCCTAGAAACTAGTGGATTGTGATTTCACTGAACTAGGGCTGCATAAAATCTTGGTTTACGTAGGAAAGACTTGGCTAAAGAGAAATACACATAAAACCTACGAAAAAGAAAGAAAACACACACACACACACACACACACACACACACACGGCTTTCATGTACGACCACTAGAAGGTTATGCAGTTGGAGATTATCAGTGGCAGGTCCCTCAGATCAGGAGCCATCCTGCATATACAGTTCCTTTGTAGCTGAGAATAAATAACCATGAAGAATCATTTCTACATCTATATTTCTTTGCTTTCTTGCATAGTTCTAATATTTGAATGACAGACTAGCTTCAGACGCATAATCTTGGTATTCACTAGGAATCAGGGATTGTTTGTTTACCCTCACAACATTGCCAATGCCGTGGGATGCAGACATTTTACTTTTGTTCTCCCCTTCCTATACTACTACTTGAGCCTCCTTCATCACATACACCCCAATGGAGATTTTTCTCAATGTTTTTAAGGGGGAAACAGGTTGCACACCAGGCATGTGATTGTTCGATCAGTCTGCTACTTGGATCCAGATTGTAAGCAACAATATCCCATGTTTATTCAAGAGTTGGCCACTTTTGAGCAGTTTCTGGATAACCATCTGAAGAAACTCATTGCCCTCTTGGCATTCATTGAATCTACACCATAATTTTCATTAAAGAAAAAGAAGATAATTTTTCCTTCAAACCCGTTTATGACTTTCAACTTCTCAATTTTCTGACCATTAGTGAACATTATCCACTGCTTCTTTTTTTCGGAACTGCTGGGCTACCTTCAGAAAGCACATGTTTTCACTAAGTTGGACTTGAGAGCAGCTTGCAGTTCAATTTGAATGAAGGAGGACCATGAATATTTAACAGTCTTTGACCCTTATTACAGACAAGTTTGAGTAGAGCTTTTTGGTCTAGTTAATTGCCCTACTGTCTTTTCCAAATTCATGAATGAGATATTCTGGACAAATATGTGTAGTTTACTCAGATGACATTTTGATTTATTCAGAGGATCGTTGCATTTGCTCGTGTCAGGAATATGTTAAAGCATCTATGCAAATACAGGCTTTGTGCCAAGTTGGAAAGTGGCAGCTGATCTTCCAGCATAGGACACAAGGAATGCAGATGGATCTGGCCAAGGGGCAACCTCTTCTTACATAGCAGAGACCTAGAAATGTTAAGGATGTCCAACTTTGTCCTTTGTTGTGCCTAGTGATGCCTTGAATTCTTCTTTGAGTTATGGTTGTACTTTAGTCAAGAGGTCTCCTCCTGATTGAGAGGAAACTGTGATCATAAGAATTTGGAACATTACAGAAAGCTCAGAAAGCCTCACCCAATATCTGAGACTTCTTCTCTCACTTTAACTTCATGTAGAGAGTCATAGAGATGTCCCTTGAAAAACTATGAAGGGGCGGTTTCAACAATATCTTCAAAAACATACTTTAAGCCCAGAAACAAAATATTAGGAAAATTAACACTGGGTCTGCCTTAACTCTCTTGAGTATAAGACTGTACTCATAAGTCAGTCTTTTGTGATTCTTTTATTATAGCAATAGCACTTAGACTTATGTACTGCTTCACAGTGCTTTATAGCCCTCTCTAAACGGTTTACAGACTCAGCATATTGCCTCCAACAATCTGGGCCCTGATTTTACTGACCTCGGGAGGATGGCAGGCTGAGTCAACCTTGAGCCGGTCAGGATCGAACTCCTGGCAGTTGGCAGAATTAGCCTGCAATGCTGCATTCTAACCACTGCATCACCATGGCTCTAATGTCAGCACCAATATCAATAAATATAATTCCAATCAAACCCGTGGAGTCCGTTTCCTGATCTGGCCTACTTTGAAAGACTGGTTCTTTTATCTTCCCGCTGTTCCTAGTTTACAAGATTAACTGCCAGATACTTCTGTTGTGCAAACACAAACTTGATGTTCTCTATGCGTCCTCTCCTGTCACAATTTTGAAGTCTGGTAATTTTAAGTCTCCCTTCTGGGAAGGGATATTGCTGAGATATTGGAGGTGGTAGATAGTGAATCTTTTCAATCAGATTTACTTATAACACGAGGATCTGTATGTCAAGGTTCGAAAAGATGGCTCCCATGGAACCACACAGATTGATTCTCCTTTTTTCTGTGACTGAAGAACTTTTTCACAATGGTCATTATGTTCCTCTTCCCCTCTGGCAAGAGGTGTTGCAATTTAGCCATGATAATACGTACAGAAATAACCTTGAAGAAGGAATGCAAGAGCAATAAAGCTCTCGGGAGCCCTGGGTTCAGTCTTGAGAAAGAAGTAAGAATAAGAAAGAAACTCAAGGGTTTCTTCCATACCGGAGGTGGGTTTCAGTAGGTCCTGACCAGTTCTGGAGAACTAGTAGCGGAAAAATTGAGTAGTTCGGAGAACCAGTAAATACTACCTCTGACTGGCCCCACCCCCATCTATTCTCTGCCTGTGTCCCAGCTGATCAGGAGGAAATGGGGATTTTGCAGTAAACTTCCCCTGGAGTGGGGAGGAAATGGAGATTTTACAGTATCCTTCTCCTGCCATGCCCATCAAGCCATGCCATGCCCACCAAGCCACACCCACAGAACCAGTAGTAAATTTTTTTGAAGCCAACCACTGTTCCATACTCCCTGTTCTTTCTCAGAATTGAACCGATGTTTTACCCTTTACCCATCACCCATCTCCTCCCACTTATGACTATATGACTGTAATCTTGTTGCTGGTATCCTTACGATTTATATTGATATTTTTTCCTGATTGTGTTGTACCTTATGATTCTTGATGCATACATTGATGAGTGTATCTTTTATTTTATGTACACTGAGAGCATATGCACCAAGACAAATTCCTTGTATGTCCAATCACACTTGGCCAATAAAAATTCTATTCCATTCTATTAAGTGGTCTTGCATTACTTTTTCATGGTTATCGCTATACTCTGTACAATAAAAATGCAAGGCATGTGGTTGTTTTTTCATCATTGGATCTTTGATTAAAGATTTCATGTCATGTCTGTCATAGAGTCGAGGATGTATCTGCTAAGCCTACGAGTTCGCTCTAGCTATTACGTTTCACCATTGGACGACAGATACAATTTCCCTGGACTTTATCATTGATTTCCCAGATGTGCAGAGTTTTATGACCATTCTACTGATCATGGATCCGTTTAGAAAGGTGGCTCATTTTATTACTTCTAAAGTGCTACCATCTGCTCTGGAAAGCGCATAGCTGTTTCTAGGCCACATTTTCAGGGGCTTAGTAAATGGTGTGACCTCATCTCATGGCTCTCAATTTACATCTCAATTCTGCAAAGACCTTTTTCAATTACCGGACATTAATATTCATCGGTCATCGTCGCATCACTAAGAATTGAATGGGAACATCGTGCAGAATAATGCAATATTAAAATAATATTTGAATTGCTAACTATCCCATCCGTAGAGCACTTGAACAGACTTGTTGCGATTTCCAAAATTTGCATAATAGCAACTCTGCATTCCTCTCCTGCCATGGCTCCTTCCAAGCAAATTGTGGGTGAAAGACACAATTTATCCTCCACTGTTTATCCTCCAGACTCCTGTCTCGCTTCTTTGAGCTTCTGATTTCCCAAAGGGAAAGGTGCATCACAGCTCATCTTAAGGGAACAGTTAGATTTGGATAAGGGTAGGCGATGTTTATAGGACACAGAACTACAAGCAGGGACTTCAATGGGACCGCTAAGGGGGAATGACTATGATTTTTCATTCAGTTTCTATGTTCTTCCCATCAGTCCAAGAAACTCAACTCAAGTTTTTTTGGGGGGGCTTTCCCTATAGATACGGAAGAAGGTTTGAAATACTTAAATCACTAGAAGGGCTATCCTGACATAGAACGATTGTGGGAAGTGGAGATGGACAGGTAGTCTTCACTTAACGACCATTTGTTCAGTAAAATTATGGTGTGTCAGCCTTCCCAGATAAGCCAGACAGGAAACATGACCAACTCTGAGAAGCAAGCTGTTCCATTGATTAATTGTTCCTTATTCTAAATGTCTCCTTCATTCCAGGTAGAATCTCTCTTTAATGAGCTTCCACTCATTGCTTCTTGTCCTGCCCTCGGATGCTGTGAAGAATAAGTCAACCCCTTCATCTCTTTGATTGCCCCTCAAGTACTGATACTTGAGGCAGTAGCTCTTCGTCGAAGTTAACATTTTTAAGAGAATAATAATTTCCTCGAACTCTCAAAAATTGCTTATTATAAAAGTGTTGGTACAGTACTTTTAAAAATACTTGTCATACTATAATTGAATTATTTTTAGTAGATAGTTGATGGTTTCAATATTGGTAATTTTCAGATCAGCTTCGCCCAAGTATGGATTTACCATTATGAATAGGCTGAGCATGGAAAATCGGACAGAACCCATAACAAAAGATTTGGATTTCCAGTTGCAGGATCCTTTTCTACTCTACAGAAATGCTAAATGTGAGTAACTTACTAACACATGAGCAAAATGAACTGTTACATAAAATGGCTTTCTTATACACTGCTTCTAAACAATCTCATCTATTTAGAAAAGCATGTTTCAGTAGTTTATCAAGGAGCATATTTCAGTACCTTGTAGAAGAGATTGTGAATAAAGAAAATCGTAAAGTTTTTTTTCCTTCTTAGACCGCAACTCTGCAGTCCTCTACATCCGCATAATAAATAAATCCTACTTCACAGAATAGGGCAAATTTCTGCAAACAACCGTTAAGAAAGTATTTTAAATATTGCTAATAATTACACTGCATGTTTTCTATAGTTCTTTAACAAGGTCCCAAAATGGAATGCAAAGGAGGTGCTCAAGCAAGTAGGCTCAGTTCTCTCAGTCAGTTCTCCTAAATTCTGGATTAGACGTACGATAGTAAAACTTGGGCGGGTAAATTCTCCTGAAGCATGGCTGACTTGCATTCATGTCCTTCTGATTATGAAAGCAATTATATTCAGGAAAAAGTGGACTTGTAAACTAGGTATTCATAGTCTACACCAGGAGTGTCAAACTTGATTTCATTGAGGGCTTCATCAGGGTTGTGTTTGACCTGGGGGACTGGGGTGGGTGGCCAGCTCAACGTCACTTATGTCGGGGGTGCCTGTGGTGGCCTGAGCGCTCGACCAGCAAAATCGGGCTCTCGACTCCATTTTCAGGTGCACCAGCCTCCCACAACCCTCTGCCAGCAGAAACGGAGCTCGGGAGGGCCACCTGCAGCCAATCCTTTGCTGTTTCCAGGGCGGCACACAGATTAAGAAAGCTGCTGTTAGAAAAGGTAATCGGAAAACAGGCAAGGAGATACAGGTAGTCCTCGACTTATGGCCACAATTGAGCCCAAAATTTCTGTTGCTAAGCAAGGCAAAGTTAAGTGAGCTTTGCCTTATTTTGTGAGCTGTCTTGCCACAATGGTTAAGTTGAATCGCTGAAGCTGTTACATTAGTAACACAGTTGTTAAATCAGATTTTACCCATTGACTTTGCTTGTCAAAAGTCACAAAAGGTGATCACAGTGACCGTCGGGACACTGCAACTGTCATAAGTAGGAACCGATTGCCAAGCATACAAATGGCAATCATTGACCATAGGATGCTGTAATGGTCGTAAATGTGAAAAACAGTCATAAGTCACTTTTCAGCGCCGTTGTAACTTTGAACAAATGATTGTATCTCATTAAACAAATGATTGTCAGTCAAGGACATCCTGTATGCGCTTCAGTCTCTCCTCAAGATTCTCCCTCCCCCATCCTCTTTTCTTTCTTTGCCCTTCGTTTACACTGGGATTTACAGTGGAAATATAAGAAAGGGAGAAAAGGGATGGAAAATAATGGGAAATAAAGGGCAAAGATTCACGATTTTAAGTTACAAAATATTAATAATGAAAAGATACGAAAAAGGAAAAGAAAAGTAGAAACAAAGGGAAAACTGTAATAAATGTCACATGCTCAATAATATTGGAGGTTTATAGAATAATAAGTTTTAAAAATATGAATAAATCAGTTGGGGGAAATGTAATATTTGGAATATTTCAAACTATGAAACACAATTAAAAAGAGAAAAGAAGACAAATTAAGAATATTTTAAGAACTAATCAGATTGGGTAAAATGAGAAAAGGATTAAGATGTGCTTTATAAATATATAGTTGAATAAGTGGAAATATATTGTTAAGATGTTTTGAGAAATATATTTAATGACTAAAATTGAGTGTAAAACTGAATGAAATTGAAATGATAAAAATGATTTAAATGTTACACTTGCAAGAAGCAAAGCAGAAAAAATATATTGGTAAAAGTAAAAAAAATAAGAGATTAGAAAATTGTTTGAGTAAAGATTTGAAGGAAAAAAGAGAACAAGGTGAAATATATGGTTAATAATTAAAAAGATGAGGAATCGGAGTTGCCTGAATTCCATAGTGGAAAACATTAAATTAAAAATGAATACAGCAATAGAGAGAGATGAAGGAATTGGAAGGGAGGAGGAAGGCGAGAGAGGGATGGAAGAGTAGGGAGGAAGAAAGGGAAGGAAAAGCAGAGTAGGAGAGAAGGTAAGACGGAAGAGAGGAGGAGAAGGGAAGGGGAAGTAGAGAAGAGAAGAAGAAGGTGGGGAAAGAAAGTTGGAAGGACAAGAGGGAGAGCTTAGGTTTGAGGAGAAAGATTGCTGTATAATAATAATAAAAAAAGATGAAGTGGAAGGAAGGCAGCTCTGAACAAACAAATATAAATATATTAAGAAAAAGAATGAATTGTTTAAGAATAAAAGAGGATAAATATGCACAAATAGTAAAGTTAGAATTTAGGGATAGATGAAGAAGGTGTTTATGTATGCAAGTATAGAAATACTGAGGTATATTTTAAAAAAAAGGAAGCGGGAAGACGATATTGACAAAAATTGTAATTGAGTAAAATATATTTGAATTTGACTAATTGTATAAGATAAGAAACGACTAACACTGTTCAAAAAAAAAAAGAGAGATGTGAGTGGAGGTGGGAGAGGAGAAAAGAAAAAAACCAATAAAATTTGTTTTAAAAAAAAGCTTCTCTCTCCCAAAGATGAGAGAAGTTCACCTTCACCGGAGTTCATTTTAGTAATACATGGAAAGCCTCCTGTTTTAAGGAACTTTATGGAAGAGGACCCCTAACACTTTCGAACGTAGTTTATAATGCCATTTGGCTGGCATATCAACTCTTGAAGAAGTTGAGAAAAATTAAATTGTGTGATGGCTCAGTGGCTAAGACGCTGAGCTTGTCGATCAAAAGGTCAGCAGTTCAGCGGTTCGAATCCCTAGTGCTGCGTAACGGGGTAAGCTCCCGTTAGTTGTCCCAGCTTCTGCCAACCTAGCAGTTCGAAAGCACGTAAGAAATGCAAGTGAAAAATTGGGGCCACCTTTGATGGGAATGTAACAGCGTTCCATGCGCCTTTGGTGTTTAGTCATGCTGGCCACATGACCAGGGAGACGTCTTCGGCTTTGAAATGGAGATGAGCACCGTCCCCTAGAGTCAGGAACAACTAGCACATATGTGTGAGGGGAACATTTACCTTTACCTTTAGGTGACTAATGTTTCAATAGGAGAAAAATATATGTATTGAGAACTGAATTGTGAAATACTTGATGCAGCAAATAAGCAGGGATTAACACCAGGCAAACAATCCAGCAAAAAATAATACCTTCATCAAGGCTCTATCTAAAAGAAAACCAAGCACCATCACCACTGGGAGGGCAGTGTTTATATATATAAACAGAGAGCAAAGCTGATGTTATCTACTTGGGTAATGCAACATCTGCAAGCCCAGAAAACACCAAGGACTTTACAAATATATTTTTTTCTTCACAGATTTTCTACTCCTAAATATATATTAAGTAAATATATATTTAGGACTGGTGGTCCCTCATCCAAGTAATAATACTTCTAGATTTTCAAGATCAGTCAAGGTCAACTAAGGTACTGCTGTCCTAGCTGGGTCCAATAAAACAAAAAGATTGTAAAAAGATTGTAAAAAGAAAGTAATTAAGGGTTTTTTGTTTTATTTTCTCATGTTATGAAAGAGCTGTTTATATAGACAAAGAGCTTGACAAATATCTCAGTTTAATATGCTAAGATATAATCTTCTGAAAGCAATCTTGTTTACTTTTACTGTTAATCACTTAGAATATGTTTGCTGTTTTCCTTCAGTGAACATTTTCCCTATTCCAGTTCAAAATGTTTATTCAAAAAATAGCTTCACTTCATCTGTAAGTACAAATAAACTCAATAATAGCTATTTTCTTGGTCTAGCTAACTGTAGCTGGGAAGCAAAATTATTGCTTACTGTAAGAAAATTACCTTTTTATGCCCTTAAATAGGCTAGTACTTAAATTCTATGAACTATATTTCTGTCATGTATAATTTTGACTAACATTCTGTCTGCATTTTAATGCTGGTTAACTGGTTCTTTATGTTATAAAATGAGAACGTGGTATTTTAAATAAAAATTTAAAAATAAGTAATTTTAAAAAGTAGGTGGATTATTCATTGGAAATATGTGATGTAAATTAGGAGTTGGCATTGCACATACCTCGTGATTTTGGATTAAAACCCATCAATCACTATTGGCTGTGCTAGCTAAGTCTAGTGAGAATTGTAGTTTCTTGATATTTAGAGAGCATGTACATATGTATATTATTATTAGATTTTGAATTCTGAGAGTTGAAGTCTACAACTTGAAGATATCATGGTTGAGAAATACTTTTTAAATGATTTGAAGAGAAGAGTTTCATTGATACTCATGGTCTTTGCAAAACCACTTTTTAAAATGCAAAAATTAGTGGCTGTATCAAAATATTTGTGTAGCTTTGCAAAAACTCTGGTAATCAGTTGAAGTTCTCCTGTGCCTGGATTAAAATCTGGATTTTAAGGAGAGGTGGATATAACTATGTTCAGAACATACTCTATAGTTAATAATATTTAGCCACGGGAATACTATGAAATCAGCTTCCCAGCAATATTACTTCAGTTCTAAATTACGTATTTTCCGGCGTATAAGACGACTGGGCGTATAAAACGACCCCCAACTTTTCTGTAAAAATATAGGGTTTGGGCTATACTTGCTGTATAAGACGACCCCTCTTCCAACGCACACCAAATAAAAATTAAAAAACATCAACTGGCTCACCCACAATGTAAAAGCAGCTGTGCTAGACCCAAAATGGCCCCTGCAACAAGCAGGAACCTCACACAGCCACAAAAAGCCCAAAAAGCCAACTTTCACACTTTACACACACAAAATTCCACATACAGCTTTTGAGATTTTGTGTGTTTGTGTAGTTAGAGTGGAACACTACAGAAACACACTAAATCTCAGAAAGCTGCACAAATATTTTTTATTTTTATTTTTATTTTTATGAAAGCTAAATTTAAAAGTTCCTAGCCTAAAACTTAGACCTAGCCTTTAAATGGCTAGTTCTAAAAAAGAACAACTAAAAAAAACCCCAATTAACTATTTTTTTTAAAGCTCCCAAAGGGGAAAAAAACTTACCCAATAGAACAGGGGTCTCCAACCTTGGCAACTTTAAGACTTGTAGACTTCAACTCCCAGAATTCCTCAGCCAGCTTTGCTTTGCAAAGGCAAGCGTTGTGGCTAGCAGCTAAGGTAAGCAAGCTGGAGTGGGGGGGGGGGGGATTTTTGCTACCAATTAGCAGGCAAAAATTAGCAGCTGGGATGGCCAGTGCCGTGTAAAAGGGAAGTTTTTTCCTTTTACACGGTGCTGGCCATCCAAGTTTTGGCGATCCCAGCTGAGTTGCCTGCTAATCAGGCAACTCAGCTGGGATCGCCAGCGCTGTGTAAAAGAAAAAAACTTTTCCTTTTACACGGCTCTGGCGTGTAACTCAGCTGATTAGTGGCAACTCAGCAGGCAATTCAGCTTGGCTCCTCAGACCCATTTAAGGCTTGTCAGAGCCTTTCTGGCTGGTCTGCCTGATTACAGGAGAACGACACCCGGCGTATAAGACGACCCCCGACTTTTGAGAAGATTTTCGTGTGTTAGAAAGTCTTCTTATATGGAAAATACGGTATACTTAGATTAGAGTTATTTCAATAGTTGATCCAGCTGTTGCATTTCCAGATTAGTAGAGATGATTGATGGGTTCTTAAACAGCTATCTTGCATATGCTGTTTTTTTCTTGCTCAGTTTTCTTATTCCATAGCAAGAGCTTGTTAACATCACAATTCTCACACAATGTTATTTCAAGTTGTGAAACGTCACACAATAATAAAGTCCTCTGGTTGCCGTCCACACAAAGTTTTTTGAATAGCAAAATGATAACCTTAGTGAATAATCAATGAGATGGTTTAGCAAGCCGTTTTTAATACATTTCACTTGGATTTCAGATTAGGTTAACAAGGAACGTTGCTTTTAGGTGGGTATTATGAGAAGTAAAATAGGTGGAATATACAAGACTTTATCCAGCCTTCCTTACATAACTCTGAACAGCATTATGATAAAATTGTTTCTCTATTGACTTTGCTTGTCGGAAGGTCGCAGAAGCGGATCACATGACCCTGGGACACTGCAACTGTCATAAATATGAACCAGTTGTCAAGTGATTAGGATTAGGGTGCCTGAATTTTGATCACATGACATGGGAATGCAGCAGTGTGAAAAATGATCTTTTTTTTTTTTAGTGCCGCTGTAATTTTAAAAAGCCACTAAATGAACTGTTTTAAGTTGAGGACTACTTGTAGTACCCTTCAACTGCGGCAATTATAGGTGTTCCTGCTCAAGACTAGAACTCAAGCTTTCCCCCTCCAAAATTTCAAGGTCAGTGACACCATCTAGGATTTTAAAAATCCAGGTACTGTAAGGGAAAACCTGCTTTCTTGAAATCTTAAAGAACAGCTATGTGTCACCGCAAACATGATAGATTAACTAGTCTCAGCAGTTTTGTGTATGGTGACAAATATAAGACCCTGTCTCATATTTTTTTGAACCCGGAAATAAGCACTTGGCCTTATTTTGAGGGAGGTCTTATTATTTTGGGGCTCATGGAGCAAGATGGTTCCTCTTGCCGTCTTCCCTGATTTCCAGCTCTGCGTTTAAATATTTTTGGGGCTGGTTTATTTTCCGGGGGCGACTTATTTTAGCACATGCGCTCAAAAGCCCGATTGGGCTTATTATCAGGGGATTCTTATTTTCGGGGAAACAGTGTGTGTGTGTGTGTGTGTGTGTGTGTGTATTTGTTTTCTGATATTTTCGCAGGTATTTATATGTAGGTCTTTGGTTATTCGGGTTTTGTCCAGCGTAAAATTGGAAGTACCTTTGCAACGTTTCGACGAAGTCTCATTCGTCATCTTCAGGCTGGTGTTGCTCCTAGAAGCACAAGGCTGAAGACACCAGTCTGAAGATGACGAATGAGACTTTGTCGAAACGTCGCCAAGGTACTTCCAATTTTACGCGGGACAAAACCCAAATAACCAAAGACCTACATATATATATATATATATATATATATATATATATATATATATATATATATATATATATATATATATATATATATGTTTTTGTAGGTCTTTGGTTATTTGGGTCTTCTCCCGCATAAAATTGGAAGTGTCTTGGCGACGTTTCGACAAAGTCTCATTTGTCATCTTCAGGCTGGTGTTCTCGGCCTGAAGATGACGAATGAGACTTCGTCGAAACATCGCCAAGACACTTCCAATTTTACGCGGGAGAAGACCCGAATAACAGAAGACCTACATACAAACACCCGCGAAAACCTCAGAAAACAAATATATGTTTTTCTTTCCTTTTCGTAGGCTTTATGTGTGTTTCTTTATAGCCAGGTTCTACCTACGTAACCAAGATTTTATGCAGCCCTAGTTCAATCTCCCAATGGGCAGCAAAGGGTCTGCTGGCTGCCAGAAGAAAAAAAAGCCCAAAAACTAGTGAATGTGATTTCACTGAACTAGGGCTGCATAAAATCTTGGTTACATAGGTAGAACCTGGCTATAAAGAAACACACACGCACACACAAACACAAAGTATTCATTCATATATATATATATATATATATATATATATATATATATATATATATATATGTATGTATGTATGTATGTATGTATGTATGTATGTATGTATGTCTTTGGTTATTCGGGTCTTCTCCCGCGTAGAATTGGAAGTATCTTGGCGATGTTTCGACGAAGTCTCATTCGTCATCTTCAGGCTGGTGTTCTCGGCTTTGTGCTCCCAGGAGCATGCATGCATATATATATATATATACATATACATATACATATACATATACATATACATATACATATACATATACATATACATATACATATATATATATATATATATATATATGTACATATATATATATATATATGTACATATATATATATATATGTACATATATATATATATATATGTACATATATATATATATATATACATATGTATACACACACACACACACACATACACACATACACACACATATACATATGCACACACACTCATACATATACATACACACATACATGTATGTATGTATGTATGTATGTAAACTGTTACCTCGACAACGTGAGTTTATGCCTAATTCAGATGTAGAGGTTTTAGTCTACAACTTCATGCTTAATACTGTGTCAGAGTAAAACTCTGCCATGTGAGAAGAGATGAATTCAAGAGCCTAAGATAACAAAAGTATGCAGACTGTCAGCAGTTAGCACCAGTTTTGCATTGAGTACTTTTTTCAGCTTCATTTTAGTTTCTAATCCATGCGAAAGATTATGTGATGGAATTTTATTTTGTTTAGCTTTTTAAAGATGTGAGAGAGACTCATACAAGCAATTAATGCATTTAAAAGTGTTTCCCCTTCATGAAGTTCAGCACATAGGTAACATTTCAGTTTCTTTGAAAAATTGAGGGATTGTGGTGTTGGTGTTGGAATATACTACTAGGTGGGAGAATTCTAGACATTTCTTAAAGATAAAATAGACCATATTAAGCAGACAGTAGTAGAAGTTGGAATACCGTTTTATATTTAAGAAGGATAATTCAAATGTCTTTCTATTTGTGCTCTATTCTGCCGTTGAATCCTTACAGACAAAAGTGATTTTATGCAACAAGATAAAAATCAGTCAAAATTTGGTGTGACTTTACCTACTAAATACTACTGAAATACGAAATATGAAAAGGAAAACTGTAACATTTGAAAATCAATCTTTTCTTACATCTTTAAAAGACACGGCTGCCATTCCTTAAGCTGTTGTTACATTTTAAGTCACAAGGCACAAATTGCAATTTTAAATTTAAAAAAGAACAAATGGGAAGGGCTTGGAGAAATGACAAGCTTCAAAAGAATAGCCAGATATTTTTTTTTTCTGCAGAGAAAATAAGAACAAAACTGTACATGGAATTGATGTACATGAAATTTTTAATCTTAAAATGTATAAATCTCCTCTTTTGAATTAAATTAGAGCCCGTACGTTCCAATCCCAAGTATATTAGTCAGTGCAAAGCAATTCTTTATTTTGATATATAGCAGTATATCTCTTTTACTATAATATTCTAAAGTCTATAATTTATTTTCATATTCCCCTCGCAAATTCACTGTAGAATCTTCTCTGGATAGAAGCGCATTCATATTAATTAATATTTTGGCTTGCCGAGCTTGGATTGCTCTGTAGACAACTATTAGAAAATATATAATCTGAACTTTAAACATGGCTCTTCACTACCCCAAAATTATAATTACGTTTACACCTGTATCTGTCATAAAATACATGCGTGATGAAATGAAATAAAATAAAAATAAAATAAAATTTAAAAAAAACAGAATTTGAACCAAATATAGCACCATCCAGTAAGCATTTCTATTTTTGTAGAAGACATTACTGTGAGTCCTTACCTCCAGGTGGAATATAGAAGCAGCTGAGTTGAGTTTCATGAACCATCTTGCCTGCATATTTCACCCCAGGTTCCCCTGGCTGATGTGTAGGTAGTGGACGATATGCTGAGGTTGCTTTCCTTACGAGGGTCTGAAACATCTTCTTCTGAATTCACAATCCAAATAGATAAAAACGGATAAATAGCAGGAACAGTTCTCTAACTTAACGCTATGCAAAAAGAAAAAATGTTCTCTGGTCAAAGTAGTCAGATTGCCACAAAATATGTGATAATAGCCAAATTGAGTTAATGCTCCTCCTCCCACAAATACTATTAGGAAGGCACTTTAAGTAAAGTTCTGTGCATGTTTTTTTTTTCCCTTTTTCTTTTTAGGTTTTCCTTCCAGACTGTTCTTTAAAGTCTGTGTCTTATGGTTGCTTGCAGTCCCTTTCTCCTTCGGTTAGTTTTACAGGAAAACTTATATTGAGAAGTGGAGTTAATGGACTCCATCTGCCTGTCAGTTCATCACCTCCCTGAGCCATGGAGGCCTCTGGTTGTCATACATCATCACCACCGTGGCAGTTTCTGATAACACAGCCTTGTTTTTTTGAAGACAGAGTTTTTGGGTTTTCTGGGTTTCGCCTAGTAAGAGAACATATTTCCCCCCAAGCCGTAAGTTGTATATAAAGGTATCAGAACCAAAGTGATTGAGTTATGACGTAAGACAAGGGAACTTATTGAGTCAAATATGCAAGGCAGGGGCATTTCCTGATCCTTTCACATATATGCCTTGATATAAAGGGTTTGTTCCAGGGCAGCGCCTTCAGATATTTTCCAGCAATTAAAAAAAATAAGTGAAGGATAGCATCCCCTTAAAAGGAAAGGCATGCAGTCCATTTTGTCATGATGCAACCTTTCTAGTGAAATTATCTGGAGGTTGCAAGTGGCTTCACAGACTGAGCTCAGGAGATGGTAAAGAGGCTCAGTTGTTTTGTTTCTTGGGAACGTAAATCATGCAGTGGCCATCACGGCCTTTGCTTTATTTTAAGGCTTCCTAGATTGATGAATGCAAGTGTATCTCGTCTCCTCCAGACGCGCGAGAGAGAGAGAGAGGGAGAGTCTTCTTGTAAAATATTCTTTCTTCTTTTTTTAATTACATTTTTATTTATTTAAAAATACAAACAAAACAAAACAAGTAACGACAAAACATACAACACATGTAAACAAATACATCAGACATACATCTTGTCAAAGTTGTCGCAACTGTAATCTACTGTATATTCTTATTTGTGTTTTTGACTCCTCCTTGTTTTGGTCTTTCTCTTATATTTAACTTTGTGGGTGACTATTAACCTGCATTGCTAGTTTATATTCCTATTTCTATGTTATGTCACGCTAATTGCTTCCTAATCTTTTTTCCCCCTTTCTATCTTCCAACCAAGTGTACCACTTTTCCCATATTAGAGAGTAGTCATGTTCCTCTTTGTCTTGTAATTCCTTTGTGAGTCTTTACTTTTTACTTTGTGAGTAAAATATTCTTTCTAATTGTACATCCCAGTGATAGCTAACCTTTTTGTCATCACATGCCAAAAGCGGGGGGAATGGGGGGAGTTGCGCATGCGTGTGCCCACACCCATAATTCAACCCCCCATGCCCTCCTGTGCATGTGCGCGCCCCCCACCCACTGCCCCCGCTTTTGGCATGCAGCGGCAAAAAGGTTACCGGTGAGCCCAGTAGGCCTGTTTTATGCCCTCCCCAGGCTCCATAGGCCTTCCTCCACTCCCCCGGAGGCCCTCTGGAAGCCGGAAACAGCCCGTTTCCCGACTTACAGTGGACCTGGAAGGCCCAAAAATCAGCTGGCTGGCGCATGCACGCACGCTGGAGCTGAGCTAGGACAACGCTCATGTGCCCACAGATATGGCTCCATGTGCCATATCTGTGGGCACGTGAGTGCGATGGCTTCATGTGCCAACTGTGGCCACGTGTGCCAAAGCTTCGTCATTCCGGGTATATCCTAACAGGCCTCTGGGCTTTCTTTGAAATTCCCCTTGTTTCTGTTTTTGAGAACAGAATTTAAGGGACCTTTAAATTTAAAGGACCACTTTGCTCTTCTGAGCCCATGATCTTGGGATATATCAATCAATGGTCTTTTCACCGAGGAGAAGAAGCCACAGTGCAGCACTATTAAGTTAGTGCCAGGGGTGGAATTCACTTAGCTTCACTATCGGTTTGCAAATGTGAGCACGCGCGCACGCTTCACTCATGCACAACACCTCTGCGCATGCACAGGACCTTCTGCACATGCGCAGAGCATCAGAAATGGGACGTGATGATGTACGGGCAGGTGGCGGAGCCTCCCATAGCCACCGCTACCAGTTTGCCTGAACCGGATAGAACTAGCTGAATATCACCACTGGTCACTGCATTCTTTTGTAGCTGTGTATTTTCTTCTACTTACAGCCACATATCCACCACAGATTTCCTGATTATATAGGGAGATTTCTAATCTATATCTGGTTATATTTGGGCAAGATGGACTTGACTTGTTTCGTGGCTCTGTTTTAAGTCTTTCTTTTTGGATCCAGAATGTGAAGTATGTGAAATGGTATTTGGCACCCATTAGAAAATATGCAACTACACCTAAGTGTGGGCAAGTGCAAGGGTTACTTTTTACATGCAGTACAGATAGTTCTCAGGTTACAATAGGTCGTTTAGCAATGGTTCAAAGTTATGCCAAATCCCCCAAAGTTACTTATGACCCAGTCCCAAAGTTAGGTCTGTCGCAGCACTTCTGCGGTCATTCTTCCTTGTAACCGACTGCAGAGATGCTGCAACATGTGTGTGTCCCCCCCCCCCCCCCACGTTTCTATTTCTTCACCATCCTGCCCTATTGGGTCCCCTTTGCCACTCCACTCCTCTCCACCCATCACCGATTGTTCACCTATCTTTTGAAGCTCTCCAGAGCTCCATTACTGGGCCATATAGCAGAATTCCACCAGCGGCCATCACTGAGGGGTGGGAAGGCTGGTGACTAGCAAGGAAAGGAAAACCAAGAGCATTGGCAACAACTCAGAAAAAAGATGACTGCTTGTGGAATTCTGCCATATGGCCCAGCAATGGAGTGGCCTGTCTTCCTCCTGCACCCCAATCTTCTGGAGGTAGATGAGCAATTGATGACGGTGGTGGTGGTTGGAGGGGCGGGGAGGAGGCCCAAGTGGCTTTGGAGACCGCAAGGGGTGGGAAGCGGAACATGGAATATCTCGGGTTGGGGAAGGCCTTGGAGGCAGGAGGTAGTTGGCCTTGTGCCTGGGCTAGAGACTCTCCTACCCCTGAGGCACCTCATATTCTACTGAATGACCCGCACATTTGTTTAACAAATGTATTGAGGGTAGTAGGGATAGGGACTTGTTAAGTGAGGTGGTTCAGTTAATGCCCTCTCAACTTTTGATTGTAATGGGTAGGTTCCATTATGGTCGTAACTCGAGGGTTTAAATCTCACCAGGCTGAAGGTTGACTCAGCCTTCCATCCTTCCGAGGTGGGTAAAATGAGGACCCAAATTGTTGGGAGCAAACAATATGCTGACTCTGTAAACCATTTAGAGAGGGCTGTAAAGCACTGTAAAGCGGTATATAAATCTAAGTGCTATTGCTATTACCTGTATTAGTCATGAATTCTTAACAGAAGATGAAAGATGGAGAGTTCATCTGTAAACTAATATCCTGTTCTGTCCAAAGGGAAGATTTATTTGTTTAATAAATAAAATAGAAGGAAGATCAGCCTCAGTTGAGAAACGAGTGTCACGCTGTCTCTCCAACTCATGTAAATGGATTCTGGTTTATGTTTTCCTGCTTGTCTGAACATGGAATAAGCTTGTTCTCACTCCTGGCAAAATGTTTTTGCTTTGTCTGCTTTAATAGGTGCAAGAGTCCCTCCTGTGAATACAATATGGTCGATTTTTCTTCTTCCCTTTAGACCTACGTTGATGGGTAGCGTACTGTTTGTTCCAGATATGACTTGCATTAATAGCATCCTTTAGATATAGTTCTATTTTAAGAGAGTCCATTTTTTTCCCAGTATTTTAGATCTGTAGCCCCAAGCAATTTTTTTTTTAATTTGATTTATATGCCGCCCTTCTCCGGAGACTCAGGGCGGCTTACAATGCGTTAAGCAATAGCCTTCATACTTTTGTATATTTATATTTATACAAAGTCAGCTTATTGCCCCCACAAACTGGGTCCTCAATTTACCCACCTTAGAAAGGATGGAAGGCTGAGTCGACCTTGAGCCTGGCTAGGATTGAACTCAGAGAAATTACAGGCAGCTAGTGTTAATTGCTGCCTTTAGTAGGAGGCATTAGCCCTCTACGCTACACAGGCTCCTTGGATGGCTTGATTTATGTTATGATAAATAGAAAGGGATTGATTCATACCTTGTGTGGCTTTAACATTATTGGAAACAGTTATAGGGAAATACGTTATAAACATTTCTTATTAGAAACATTTATTATAGAAATAAGCTTATTCTTGGATTTCCCAAGGACCTTATAAATAACAATGAACAATTTTTCCTATATCCCCCATCTTTGTATTCAAAAAGAACACAACTAGCAGATGTTTCTGTTAGCATAGACTTGATCAGCTCATGCAGAAACATCACGTCTGCTTTTCCATATGGCGACTGGGCTCATATGTTGGCTAGAACCAAGGTTTATTTATCCATGATTTATTGAATAAACTATAATTTCTTTATAGTTTGCACAGCGAGCTAAGCAACAAATCATAATTTATAGATCGCAGTAGTTGATTCACACAGCATTCTAGGCCAAAACCAAACTATATCGTCAATGCAATATTTATATCTGGCCATTGTGAAAAAGCAATGATACGCTCTCCTGTTTGTTGTGTTCATAGACTTGTCCTCTAATTTGGTATATATTTATAGGCAGTGGTGGGATTCTGTAGGTTCTAGGTGGTTTGGCCGAACCATTTGTTAAATTGCTGGCTCGCCCCACCCCTTGCCAATAAATAGTGGGGGCGGGGCGTGGAGCTGGTGAGCTAGTAATTTAACCAACGGTTTGATTTTTTAAAATAATTTATTGGCCTCGCAGCACACCGAATCATTTGTTAAATTGCTGGCTTGCCTGCCCCGCCTCCCACCCGCACGGTGCCAGCCTACTAGCCCATTCTGGGGAATTCTGGAGAATTCTAGGAGTTGAAATCCTCAAGTCTTAAAGCTGCCAAGTTTGAAGACCTCTGTTTTATATATAATAAGCAGCCCCTCTTCTGATTTACTCTCTTACGGGCACAGCTCTATCATAAACTCATTTCAGTTAAAAGCGATCAGGCTTTTAACTGACATTCTTAAACATTTCAGCTTAAGTCCAAGAACTTTCACCAGCTGTTTCCTGAGAAATGTCTCCCTTTCCTTCCTTCCTATTCCAGAAACTGAGAGGGAATTGATTTCCCACTGGCTCTGACCAATTTAAAGTGGCCGCTTCCGAGTTGGCCCCTTTTGCGTCGGCGGAGAGTTGGGTTTTTTCCTTCTTTCCACGCCGTCTTGCCCTTTAAGGCAGGAACACTGTTACTAAGGTGGTCGGAGCGGGCAAACTGAATCCCTCCAGTGGCAACAATCGGGGCGGTCCTTGGGTTTCGCTGCGGCTCTCTTGGGGCACGATGGCATTCCCTTGCCTGGTAAGGGGTAACGCTGAGGGATGCCGAAGTGATGTCGGAGTTGGCTCCACCGCAGAGGCAGGGAGAAAGTGGGACTGGATTGATTGATCGAAGCGAGGCAGCAAATCTGCGGAGAGAGACAGGCCCGCCGATCTGCGAGAAACCAGAACTCGCACTTGGGTCGCTGATTTGAAGCAAGTTAGGCTGGCTCAGCCTCCCCAGTCGTGAGCAGAAGAGGGAGTGATCCTGAAGTTGCACCACATCAAAGTAGATCCCAATCTAGACCGTGCTCTGAGTGTTGCGACTGAAGTTCCTAAAATTATGGGAGATTCAGCCTTAGGAAGAGAGGAAAAGGCTCTGGGCGGAAAGCCAGGTGTGGAAGGGGCGCTTTGCTTTACCATCTTCTAAGGCTCTGGAGGATTTAAGTAGCTTAATTGTGCTTGCTTGCCATATCAGAATTACAGAGTTGGAAGGGACCTTTGGAGGTCTTCTAGTCCAGAGATCTCCAACCTTGGCAACTTTAGGCCTGGAGGACTTCAACTCCCAGAATTCAAAAGTGCGAGGACCAGTCAGAAATGTCTTTTTTTAGTGCTCTGAGTAGTCCCTATGTCCTTATGGACAACTCAGAGGGCTGAAAAAGTTATTTTTGACCGGTCCTCGCACTTTTGACCAGTCCTTGAACTTACAACTGTCCTCACATTTTATGTTTTGCACCCTATCTTGTCACAGTGGTGAAGAGAAGTAGTGGTAAAATGACTGACATGGTTGTTAAGAATGCCACAGAATGGGCAGAAATGTGAGGATGGTCATAAGTGCGAGGACCGGTCAAAAGTGCGAGGATCAGTCAGAAATGACTTTTTTCAGCCCTCTGAGTAGTCCCTATGCACATAGCCACGCCTACCCAGTCACATGACCAGCTAGCCTCACCTACCCAGTCACATGACCACCGATCACACCCCCAACTAAGCCATGCCCACAGAACCGGTTGTTTAAAAAATTGAATCTCACTGTTTATAGGTGCATTTGATGTTCCTCAAATTATACTTCTGCCTCACATGGATAAGAAAGGAGGCTTGATGTCAATTATCTGTTGGCAAAATTCCAATTAATATCTTTTTTATAAAAAAAATCCGCCACTTTTTAAATCTATGAAAAAAGTATTTTTTATAAAGGTATATCAGCAATGGAAGAGATCTCTGAAAAGATATACTGTAAACTAAACTAAGCTAAACTAAGCTAAGCTAAACTCAACTCAACTCAACTAAATTACTGTAGGGCAGTACAGAGCCCCTCAGTGTGGCTGATGGGCGGTTAATAAGTTTGATAAAATAAAATAAAGTAAAATAAAATAAAATAAATACAGCCCTAGAGTTAATGGAACTACTTTTTATTTCTTTTGTTATTTAATTTATGTATTTTATAATAATTTTATTTTCTTTTATCTGGAGGAAGTTATAATAGGAAAACTCTACCTCGTCCTCCCCAAAAGAAGTAACTGGAGGTTTTTTTTCTTCGGCAGGAGCGGTTGTTTCATAGTTCCTTCAACTGATTAGAAAGAACTGTATACTTTAAAAACGTAGTTGTTGTTTTTTTTCAGCAAGTAGTAGAACTTGGGCCAACTTTGGATTCACAAACTAAGCATGATTGGGTGTAGTTGATACTTGGAAGACAGAACACTGGGGATTCCCAGAACTGTAGACTAAACAAACAAAAAACAACAAAAATTAGAAGGGGAGAAAACACTTCTGTAGTGTTGTCAAGAAAACTGCGTGGATCCATGGTTAAAGTCATTGCATAATCAGGGACATTTTTTCCCTCTTATTACTTAATTTCTTTTTTTTTAAAGAAAAAGACACAGAGCTTTTGTTTGTTTATAGCTGCAGTATCAAAGAATCCTCAACCAAAGAAAAGTGCAATTATTTTTTCAAGCGAAATACTTCCCTCTTGCAGTCTTAAGTACCGTATTTTTTGGAGTATAAGTTGCACCTTTTTCCCCCCTAAAAGGGGGTGAAAATTTAGGTGCATCTTATACACTGAATGTAGCCCCGCCCACCCACTGGCCCCCACTCTTTGGCTTCTGCCTTGCAGCAGGTACCTCCTTGCAAACAAACAGCAAGAAAAAACAGCTCCTTTCAACTTCAGCACAGCCTAATTAGCACAAGTTGATTGTATCAGCCTCCCGGCTCTCAGCTGATTTGCTCTCAGCTGTTTTGCGCAGGGCTCTGCTGCTTGCTGCAAGGAGGTAAATTGCTGCAGCAGATTTTTTCTTCCCTTGTGCTAATCAAGCTATGCTGAAAATGAAAATGAAAGTAAAGCAGGCTGTTTGCTGTTTGCTGCAATGAGGCAAAATTGCTCAGAGGCAGAAGCAGAGGGAGATTTCTCTTTCTTCTTTTCCTCACAAAAAAAGGTAGGTGCGTCTTATACTCTGGTGCGTCTTATACTCCAAAAATATGGTATATGGGTGAGCAGACAGGATTGCAGAAGGCAGTATGGGAGAGATGGAGAAGAATGAACAGGCTGGGAAGTGTCAAATAAAGTGGGCAAAGGCAGTGAGGATGGAAGAGGATGGGGAAGTTAGGGAAACACTGGGAAATACTGAGGAGGTAAATTCAGCAGAGGATAAAGAAGTTTGGAGATGGCAGGAGGAGGCAAACCATAGCATAGGGACAGAAAGTGGTAAACCATTGTCTATATCTATCTATCTATCTATCTATCTATCTATCTATCTATCTATATCTATATCTATATCTATATCTATATCTATATCTATATCTATATCTATATCTATCAAGGGACGTGGTGGCTCAGTAGCTAAGACGCTGAGCTTGTTGGTCGAAAGGGCAGCAGTTCAGCAGTTCAAATCCTTAGTGCTGTGCAACGACGTGAGCTCCCGTTACTTTTCTCAGCTTCTGCCAATCTAGCAGTTCAAAAGCATGTAAAAAATGCAAGTAGAAAAATAGGGACCGCCTTTGGTGGGAAAGCAACAGCGTTCCTTGCGCCTTTGACGTTTAGTCATGCTGGCCACATGACCACGGGGACATCTTCGGATAGTGCTGACTCTTCGGCTTTGAAACGGAGATGAGCACCGCCCCCTAGAGTTGGGAATGACTAGCACATATGTGCAAGGGGAACCTTTACCTTTGTCTGTCTGTCTGTCTGTCTGTCTGTCTGTCTGTCTGTCTATCTATCTATCTATCTATCTATCTATCTATCTATCTATCATCTATCTATCTATCTATCTATCTATCTATCTATCTATCTATCTATCTATATCTATCGTATGGCAATGTTACATTGCCCAGGAGATTACAGTGCTAATATAGGGTTCTTATTTGGCTGCCTTAAGACTGCTACCCATTCGGTTCACACTTGCGCAAGAAAGAATGACATCCTGCAGTGTCATCCGAAACTTTCTCTCTCCACTGAAGTCACCTCGCAAATGGGTTTCACATCCAGGAAGGTCCAGTGCTGGCAGGGATCTGACGTCCTCTACAAAGCACCGTCTTCCCACCAAAGTAGCACCTATTTATCTACTTGCACATGACATGCTTTTGAACTGCTAGTTTGCACGCCAAGTAGTCATCGACTTACAACCATTCATTTAGTGACTGTTCCAAGTTACAATGGCACTGAACCAAAGTTACTTATGACTGTTTTCACACTTACAACAGTTGCCGCAGCCCCATGGTCTGATTGACATTCTGACCCTTGGCAACTGGCATGTATCTATGACAGTTGCAGTGTCCTGGGGTCACGTGATCAGCTTTTGCGATCTTCTGACAAGCAAAGTTCATGGGGAAGCCAGATGCACTTAAGAACTGTGTTACTAACTTAACTGCAAAGATTCCCTTGATCACTGTGGCAAGATAGGTTGTGAAATGGGACAAAACTTACTTAACAACTGTCTTGTTTAGCAATGGAAATTTTGGACTTAGTTGTGGTTCTAAGTCGAGGACTAGATGTACAAATATATGGGACATTTTAGCCTGATCCTGCTGAGTTTTTCTAATTGTTGATGTAACGTATATTGGTCTCTTATCAGACTCTACTACGAAGCTGAGATTTGTAGAGCTTGAGTAATATAACTGTTAATAATGGAATGAACATGGAGTTTGAAAGATTTTAAAAAATGGAACAATCACAGTGGAACTCATTTAACGGGAAAATAGAAATTTCAGGATCTTTTTTCTCTTCTGTGCAGGTGGATATATTTTTAAAACATAACCTTGGGCCCTATTATTTCATTTTTATAACAAAATAGGGCAGGGGTGTCAAACTCAAGGCCTGGGGGCTGGATCCGGCCGGTGGGGTACTTGGATCTGGCCCATGGGACCACCTTGGAAACAGTGAAGGACTAGCCCCCAGTGCTTCTGCCAGCAAAAATTGAGCTCGGGAGGACTGCACATGGCCCTCCCGAGCTCCATTTTCGTTGGCAGAGGGTTGCAGGAGCTCGGGAGCCCGTTTTTGCTGGTAGAGCGCTCGGGCCATTGCAGGTGCCCCAAACATGAGTGATGTCGAGCTGGCCATGCCCACCCTGGCCACGCCCAGCCCAGTCCCTCAAGGTCAACTACAACCTTGATGCGACCCTCAATGAAATTGAGTTTGACACCGCTGCTTTAGGGTCTGTACGGATCCTAGGATCATTTTAAGGAAAATAAAGGTTATGCTTCATAGTGTCACTTTGGTTTGCGAAATGGTCGCTTCCCCTTTTTAATTGAAAAATAAAATAATGGGGACATAGAGTACGGTAAGTATTACGATGGGTTTCAGAAACAGAGGAAGAAACATAACCGAGGCAGAGTATAATAGAGGGACGAGATTCATGAATGAACTCTAGTTGTTTCCTAACAGAATAGTTTTCAAAGCAGGTTAGTTGAGAGTGTTCTGGAACTGTGAAAGACGATTACTATAAAGATAACAATTCATTGTGAACAGCAAAGTGGGAGACTTTCACCCAGTCAGCTTGGTCTGGTTGCTAGACATGTTGTGATTGCACGTCTACATCATGTAAATAAGTGGTACATGGAGTAGTAGAATAGAAACTAAATTCAAACTGTTTGAATTTTATAGTCTTATTTTTAAAGCTTTAGAACCTCCTCTGCAAGCAACATTCATTGATTCTTGCGAATGCCAAAAAGGGCAGCTGGTGTACATGAGGCTCTGTTGTTCATCATTTGTGTTTGATGTGCGTTTACAGTGTCCATTTATGGAATTTGGTTTTACGATAAGGACGAATGCCAAAGAATTGCAGAGCTGATGAAAAAGTAAGTGCCAATTGGCAAAGACAGGCTGGCGGGGTGGGGGTGGAGGGGCGATGGTAATCTTTTCTTTTTTAATGTTATGTCACTGTTACTATAATACACTTTTAAATATTAGCCTCTTTTAAACTGAGATTGCTGACATAGAGACATCGAACTTATTAAAGCAGAACATCAACCAAAGCTTTGGTCTTATGAATGCTTCTACATGGGAGTAAGTCCCTTTGAAAATGTTTATGGAGATTCTCAGTCATCCACTCATGGTTGCCCCAAAAGTGCTTTTTTGGATTAGGAGCGAAACCTCTTCAAGGAAAAACAAAGCAAGTCCAGTTGCCTCTTGAAAAAGCACCTTTGGGTCTCTTTGGGCACTTACTCATGAATCAATCTACATACAATTGCATTATAAAAAGCATCGTTTAATTTTCTTGCCTTGGAGTACCCTGTTTCCCCCAAAATAAGACATCCCCTGATAATAAGCCCAATTGGGCTTTTGAGCACATGGCAATAAGGCCAAGCGCTTATTTCAGGGTTCAAAAAAAATATAAGACAGGGTCTTATTTTAGGGGAAACACGGTAGAAAAAAAATATTCCTGGCACACAATGATTTTTGCATTTCATTTTTAATGGTTGGAGTAGCTGTTGATCTTTGCTCTGATATATACAAAAGTATGTGTATTATACTTTGTATTTATAGTTGGGTTATATTATTTATTTATAGATGGGTTTCTGAGTAAGTCTTAAATGGAATGCAATAAATATTATTGCGTAGAGATGCTCCCTCTTTCCAAATAGATCAGGTCCCTTGTGTTAATTCTGCAAATATGGATACACTTTTTAAAATGCATTTAAAATAATGGATAACCGTACAATATACAAACAGTCACAGATTGATCTGTCCCCCCCCCTTCAGAGACCCACAAAAACACAGCCAGCCGAGGGTTAAGACTCACTTGGCACACTCTGCAGTTCTTATCTCAACCTTGGCAGCGATATGCACACCGTCTGCCAAGGACTTTATTGGTTTACACAAACAAGAAAATCACCTACGTAGCTTTGCCGTTCATCCAGCTTCCAAGACTACGAGGTTGCTCCGTTTGTTTAGCTGTGCAGTTAGCTTTGTTCGTCACGAACTTCGTGACCCATTGTACTGTCTTAAATAGATATGCTTCTGGGTGTGGTCCAGTGAGTCATGGATCCTATGACTCCAATCCAATGACTCAGGATTTCCTCATACGCCGCAGCTGCAGTACCCTTTTCTCTCGCCTTCTTTGGCGTGCGTCCAGGAATGACGTCTCTCCCTCACTCTCATCTGAGACACCTGTTTCCCCACTACTTGGCTCTCTTTCAGCTGGCACCTGAGCCGGTGCCAGAGGGGGAGGGCTGGGAGATCTGGCTGGCTCCTCTTCCTCCTGCTCAGAGTTGCCTTCCTCCAAAGGGATAGGCTCAGAGGACGGGGCCACAACACTATCCCCCACCGCAGGGCCCTTCCCCCGGGTCTGACGGTCGGGATGGGGTCGGGACGGGAACTGTTCGTGGAAAGTCCGCACCAGGTCAGGGGCCTGAACGGCAGATGCGTCCACCCAGGTGAAATCCTCGGCCCCGTACCCTTTCCAAGCGATGAGGTATTGGAAGCGCCCCTTCAGCCAACGGGAGTCCCGAATACTGTCCACCTCATACGTCGAGGCGTCGTCCTCGTCGGCTGCGGCTGGGGGGGCAGGCGGCGGCGGGCGGCGGAGACGGCTAGTGGGAGTCTCAGGGACCAGGAGGGACCGATGAAAAACGGGGTGGAGCCGCATGGAGCGGGGTAGAGTCAACCGATAGGCCACCGGGTTGATGACCGCCTCGATGGGGAAGGGACCGATAAAGCGGTGGGCCAGTTTCCTCACCGGCTGGTCCGTGGGGAGGTGTTTCGTGGACAGCCACACCCGATCTCCAACTTCCAGCGGTGGCGTCGCCCGGCGGCCGCGATCGGCGAACCGTTTATAGTCCTCTTTCGCCCGGATCAGCTGCCGCCGCACCAGTTGCTGCACCGCCTGCAGCTCCGAGAGGAAGTCCCGGGTCTCAGGAACAGGGGAGTCCATGATGGTCAACGGAAAAAAACGTGGATGGTACCCGACGTTGGCATGGAACGGTGTCATCTGGGTGGAGGTATGTTGGGAGTTGTTAAAAGCGAACTCCGCCAGGGGAAGGTACTCGGCCCAGTTGTCCTGCTGCTGGTTGACAAAACAGCGGAGGTACTGCTCCAGTATGCCAATGACCTTCTCCGTGCCCCCGTCAGTCTCCGGGTGGTGTGATGACGACAGGCACACCTGCACCTCCAGCGCAGCCATCAGGCTTTTCCAGAAGCGGGCCGTGAACTGGGCCCCGCGATCCGAAACCACCCGGTCCGGCAGGCCGTGGAGGCGGAAGATGTGTTGCAGGAACAGGCGAGCCGTGGTACGAGCTGAGGGCAGGCCGCGGCACGGGATGAAATGTGCCATCTTCGTGAGCGCATCCACCACCACGAGGACGGTCGTGAACGTAGCGGACAGGGGCAGGTCAGTCAGGAAGTCCATGGAGATGGCTCCCCACGGTCTCTCCGGTGTCGGCAGCGGCTGGAGGAGTCCAGGAGGGGGGCCGGACGCGGCTTTGGCCTGTCGGCATGGCACACAGGACGTCACGTAGGCGTGCACGTCGTGCCGTACCCGAGGCCACCAAAAAGTCCGCGTCACTAGGTTCAAGGTCTTAAAGAAGCCGAAGTGCCCCGCCGCGGGGTTGTCATGGCACTGGTTCATGACGAGGGCTCGGAGCGGACTTGTGGGCACGTACAGCCGACCCCGGTGCCTGAGCAAGCCCTCCTCCACGGTCCATGGGGACGCGGGGCCGACGTCCGCTCTCCGCTGCTGCGACCAGTCGTCCCGTCGCTGCGCTTCCAGCACCTGAGTCCGCAGGTCCACCGGTTCCTGGACCGCGGCCAAGGAGTCCGCTGGCAGCACCGTCCGGGGGGAAAGGGAGTCCTTTGGGCAAAAGTATTCCGGCTTACGGGATAGCGCGTCCGCCCTCTGGTTGAGGTGGCTCGGAATGTATGTGACGTGGAAGTTGAACCGGGCGAAAAACAACGACCACCGGATCTGCCGCTGGTTCAAATTCCTGGCCGTGGTGAGGTGCTCCAGGTTCCGATGGTCCGTCCGCACCTCCACCTGGTGTCGGGCCCCCTCGAGGTGATGTCGCCAAGCCTCGAACGCGGCCTTGATAGCCAGCAACTCCTTTTCCCAGATGGTGTAGTTGCGCTCGGAAGGAGTGAGTTTCCGGGAGTAGTAAGCGCAGGGAAAAAGAGTGCCACCATCCACCGGAGCCTGTAGCAGCACCGCTCCAATCGCCACGTTGGACGCGTCTGTCTCAACCACGAATGGACGGTGTGGATCGGGGTGCCTCAGGACCGGCTCCGTGACAAAGGCCTGCTTGAGAACCTCGAAGGCCTGCTGCTGCGGGGGCCCCCACTGGAACGGAACCTTCTTCCGAAGGAGCTGGGTCAACGGCACGGTCAGGGTGGCAAAGCCCGGGATGAAGGTCCGGTAGTAGTTGGCGAATCCCAACAGACGCTGGACGTCCTTCACCCGACGCGGGGGTTCCCAACTGCGCAAGGCCGCCACCTTGTGTGGGTCCATCGCGATGCCCTCGGGGGTGATGATGTGCCCGAGGAACTCTATGGAAGTCTGGAAGAAGTAACATTTCTCCAACTTCGCATAGAGCTGGTGCTCCCGCAGGCGCTGCAGGACCTGGCAGACATGCTGGAGGTGACTCTCCGGGGTCCGGGAATAGATCAAAATATCATCCAGGTAGATCACCACGAACCGATCCAGCATGTCCCGGAACACGTCGTTCATCAAGTGCTGGAAGACCGCGGGGGCGTTGGTCAACCCGAACGGCATGACGGTATATTCAAAGTGTCCGTATCGGGTGCCAAATGCCGTCTTCCACTCGTCCCCCTCTCGCATCCGCACCAGGTTGTAGGCTCCCCGGAGGTCGAGCTTGGTGAAAATCGAGGCCTCCCGCAACCTCTCCATCAGCTCCGGGATCAGCGGCAGGGGATAGCGATTCCGTACCGTGATGGCATTCAAGCGCCGGTAGTCGCAACACAGGCGCAAGTCCCCCGTCTTCTTTTTCACGAAGAGGACTGGGGCCGAGAGCGGGGAGGTCGAAGGCCGGATGAACCCACGGGCCAGGTTCTTGTCCAGAAAGTCCCGTAAGGCGGCCAGCTCGGGCTCCGACATGGAGTACAGGCGTCCCGAGGGCAGGGGCGCGTTGGGCATCAAGTCCACCGCGCAGTCGTAGGGTCGGTGCGGGGGCAAGCGATCCGCCTCCTTCTCGCTGAACACGTCGGCGAAGGATGTCAGCTCCGGAGGCAAGGAGACGTTCGGGGCAGAGACGTCCTGGCCGGCACAGGTGTGGCGAAGGTGGTCGACACACTGCAGGCTGGGGAACGAGATGGCATTTCTCGACCACGCCACCTGAGGGTCGTGCGCCCGAAGCCAGGCCATCCCCAGGACCAAGGGGAAGTGCAGGTCCGCCGTCACATAAAACTGGATCGCCTCCTCATGGTTCCCAATGGCAAGGCGCAAGGGCTGAGTAGCGAAGTTGATGGGCCCCGCCACAAGTTCCCGCCCATCAATAGTTTCGACCCTCAACGGAGGGTCCACTGGAACCAAGGGAACCTTGTAATGGGCCACAAAGGCCTGGTCCATAAAGTTCGTGGTGGCCCCCGAGTCCACCAGCGCGTGCGCCTGGAGCCCCTCCGACCGGTTAGCCAACAACACCCGGGTGTTCAAAATCAGGTGCCGAGGGGGCTCACAGTCCACAGCCGCCGCCTCCGGCGGGGCATGGTCACCTGCCTGACCCAGAGTTTCCCCTAGGCCAGGCCTGACCCGTTTCCCGGCTGGTCACGCCGAGGCTCCGGAACAGGCTTGAGCGATCCACTCCGCTTCCGGGGACACGAGGCGGCGAAATGTCCAGCCTCGCCGCAATAGAGGCACAACCCCCCTTGGCGTCTCCGCATCCGCTCCTGGGCCGTCAGTTGAGGTCTGGCTGCTCCGAGCTCCATGGGCTCCTCAGCCGTCGCCACCAAACGCGGTACGGTCCGGGGCGCTGTTGGTACGAAACGCGGGGGTGCCGGCACTGTCGGTGGTTCCGGAAGAGCCCTACGGGGCCGTCGCCGTTGTAGGCGGGCATCGATGCGCAGGCATTGGGTCACCAGCGTGTCCAGGGTCTGTGGCGCCTCCACCCGAACCAGCTCGTCCTGCATCTCATCGCAGAGGCCGTCCTGGAAGGCATCCATCAGCGCCGCCTCATTCCAGGCCGAATCCTGGCCTAGCAATCGGAACTCCGCAATATAGTCCTGCAGGGGGCGCTTGCCTTGGCGGAGGTCTTTGATGCGCCTCGCTGCCGTCTGCACCCGGAGGGGGTCCTCAAACATGGTGCGCAGGTGTTGCAAAAAGCCCTGATAGTCCAGAAGCAAGGGGCTGTCTTGCAGCAACAGGGGCGTGGCCCATCGGGCGGCAGTGCCAGAGAGGGAGCTGATAATAAAAGCCACCCGAACCCGGTCATCCGGAAAATCCTCCGGCCGCATTGCCATGTACAGCTGGCACTGTCCCAAGAAGGCCGGGAACATTTCCTGCTGTCCAGAAAACTTATCTGGCATGTTCACTGGGCATCTTGGACGGGGAAGGGGAGCAGGTGGAGCTGCTACAGGAGCATTTCCCAAAGCAAGTTGTGCAGTTAGCTGTGCTACTTGCTGTTGCAGAAGTTGATTGGCCTCCAGCATCTGCTGTACCTGCTGCTGCAGCTGTTGGTCCATCGTGGGTTAACGATGGAGTTTTGGGTGACGAACAAGATGATCTGTCCCCCCCCCTTCAGAGACCCACAAAAACACAGCCAGCCGAGGGTTAAGACTCACTTGGCACACTCTGCAGTTCTTATCTCAACCTTGGCAGCGATATGCACACCGTCTGCCAAGGACTTTATTGGTTTACACAAACAAGAAAATCACCTACGTAGCTTTGCCGTTCATCCAGCTTCCAAGACTACGAGGTTGCTCCGTTTGTTTAGCTGTGCAGTTAGCTTTGTTCGTCACGAACTTCGTGACCCATTGTACTGTCTTAAATAGATATGCTTCTGGGTGTGGTCCAGTGAGTCATGGATCCTATGACTCCAATCCAATGACTCAGGATTTCCTCATACGCCGCAGCTGCAGTACCCTTTTCTCTCGCCTTCTTTGGCGTGCGTCCAGGAATGACGTCTCTCCCTCACTCTCATCTGAGACACCTGTTTCCCCACTACTTGGCTCTCTTTCAGCTGGCACCTGAGCCGGTGCCAGAGGGGGAGGGCTGGGAGATCTGGCTGGCTCCTCTTCCTCCTGCTCAGAGTTGCCTTCCTCCAAAGGGATAGGCTCAGAGGACGGGGCCACAACACAGATAGCCCTGCAGGCTCTAACCAAAGATTCAGCATCTTTTTCCTGACAGAGAAGAACCAGATGCTTCCAGATGCTTCCAGAAAACCCACTAAGAATATATGAAGGAAACAGGTTCTGTCACTCTCACTTCCTAAGGACATGATAACCAGCAGGAGAGATTGTCTGACCATAGTAGTTTCAGATAGCTATAATGAGCCAGTTCTCCATGAATGATTCTCCTAAGCAACCCCCAAGTCATACCAGCCAAATAATCATCTCTAATCTTCTGGTAAATGAGGTCAATATATCTCATGTCAAATAGCAGAGGTCTTCAAATTCGGCAGCTTTAAGACTTGTGGACTTCAACTCCCAGAATTCTCCAGCCAGCTATGCTATGCTGGCTGGAGAACTCTGAGAGTTGAAGTCCACAAATCTTAAAGCTGCTAAATTTGAGGACCACTGTCAAATAGTTTCTTTGGGCTGTTGTTGAACAAGCTCCTAATTGGGTTGGATGGCCTCACGTTCTCCTATTATGGAGTCTCTGTCTCTCTCTCTGTCTCTCTCTCTGTCTCTCTCTCTCTCTCTGTCTCTCTCTCTCTCTCTCTCCCTCCCTCCCTCTCCACAATATTCTGCTACTCCTCTGTCCTCCTCTTCCTCCTCCTCTCCATATTGGTACAGTGGTTAGAAGACAGTATTGCAGGCTGACTCTTGCTTACTGCAATGAGTTTGATCTTGATGGGCTCAGGTTGACTTATCCATTCTTCTGAAGTTGGTAAAATAAGGAACCAGATTGTTGGGGGCAGTATTCTGACTGTAAACTGCTAGTTTAGAGAGTAAAGCACTATGAAGCTGTCTATAAGTGCTAATACTATTCTTCAGGTGCCATGCACCATCCCCACCATGTATTTGCCAAACTTGTTTTGCCTTAATTCATAAAACTAATAAACTTCCCTCTTGCAGAATGTACTATGACAGTGATGGCCAACCTTTTTGCCATCACGTGCCAGAAGCAGGGAGGTTGCGCACGGGTGTGCCCACACCAATAATTCTTTGCGCCCCATGCATGTGTTCACGTTCCCCCAGTTCCCCCCCTGCTCCTGGCACGTGATGGCCTGGTAGGCCCATTTTTCTCTCTCACCAGGCTCCAGAACCTTTCTAGGAGTCTGGAGAGGGCAAAAACAGTTTCCCCCACCCCTCCAGAGGCACTCCAGAGGCCGAAAACGGCCCATTTGCCAACTTCCGGTGGGACTGGAAGGCCTGTTTTTTGCTGTTCCCAAGCACCAAAGTCTTTCTAGGAGTCTGGGGACACCAAAATAAACGGGTCTTCCCTACCCCGAGGCCCTCCGGAGGCAGGAAACAGCCTGTTTCTCTACTTCTGGTGGGCCCAGAAAGCCCAAAAATCAGCTGGCTGGCTTGTGCATGTGCACCGGAGCTGACCTCGCGTGCTCACCGATATGGCTACATGTGCCACCTGTGGCAGGCGTGGCATAAGTTTGCCATCACAGTACTATGAAGTTGTTTTCAGCTACCCCTTTTCAAACCTTTATTGCTATGACATTCTTTTTGTAAAACGGGGTATATATTCTATTACAAATTAAGCCATAGGATAAATTTATGTAAATTAACTGTAATATCAGTAGTTCTTTTCCCATGATATTTCCTGATTTCTAATCTTAAATTGTTGTTTTCGGTACTTCAGCATGCTTGATTAATCATGCTCAGTTCAAATTTGGCCTGCATTGTTTTTGCCAATATCTGTATACACATTCCTTTTGGGTTTAAGGATCATGTTCCATTTTCTCATCCTTTGCTCACTTTGAGGAAATCCTTTCTGGATCTCCTCTGCTTTATATTTCCTATCCTCATTAATTACATGCCATTTGCAATTTTGGCCTTCACTGCACATATCAGACTTCAAAGCCTGTATGAATAAATTAACATAGGCCCAATAGAACTCTTTGGGGGAGCCCCGGCTTATTTGTCTCTATTATTAGAACTGTCATTCTTGTCTTTTTGCTTTCTGATCTTAAATGGTTGTCAATCCATAAGAGGTTGCCCTGGCAACATTCATCTGAGACAGATATTTGCATAGCTGGCAAAGTATGTGGCCGGGGGGAAAAAAAAGTTATGTTTTGAGCCATAACTAATAGAAGTTCCAAGGAATGGTTGTGTTGGTTCTTTTCAGGCATCAACAATGAGCAGAAACTTTTTTCTATTTGTGAAAGCTTAGAATGGAATGCTTGGGTAGCACAGAGATAAAATTAAGCATGATTAAATTTAAATTAAATGAACACGATAGAATGATTAATTCTTTGTGTGTGTGTGTGTGTGTGTGTGTGTGTGTGTGTACATATACATATACATCAGGGGTGAAATGCTCCCGGTTCGGACTGGATTACCCGATCCGGTAGCGATGGAGGTGGGTGGTTCGGAGAACCGGTAGCAAAAATCCCTGCCCCCCCACATTGCCCAGCTGAGCCGCGCCATCATCAGAGGCTTTTTAAAAAAAATTTAAAAGCATTTTTTCTACAACCTCTTTGGCCGAAAAAATGCTTTTAAAAGTAAAAAAAAAAAAAAAGCCTCTGATGATCACATGGCTCAGCTGGGATCATCAGAGGCTTAAAAAAAAAGAAAGAAAGCCTCTGCGGATCAGGCAAGTCAGCTGGGATCGTCAGAGGCTTTAAAAGCATTTTTTTTACAATCTCTTCAGCTGAAGAGGTTGTAGAAAAAATGGCTTTAAAAGTAAAAAAAAAAAAAAGTTGGCCATGCCCACTCATATTACCCACCACCACCACCAAGCCACGCCCACAGAACCAGTAGTAACAAATTTTACATTTCACCACTGACATACATACATACATATATATTGTTTCCATATATACATCAGCAAAATTTAGAGACCTCTAGAGACTGTATTCAGAAATTTGGGCATCGCAATATAGCCCTCCCTTAAAGATTGACCAGTTTATAACAACACTACTAATGTATTTTGCATTTGGGATGCATTAATAATAGATTCCCCCCACCCCCACCCTGGTACCTGTATGACCTAAATTAAAGTATTACTTTATGTCTAAACACTTTTTCCCCACATACACATACACAAACCTGCTTTCTTAATTTTCTATGGTAGGAACCCAACACCTTTAGAGATAGAGAAGTTTGAGCTTCTGGACCATCATTCTTATTATAAAAAAGGAGGACTCAAGTGACAATGAGATTACATTCTCTGCTCTGCCCTTTGCCAGTGTGTTTTACAGAGAGCTCTCTTCACCATTACATCAAGCCGCGAGACAGCAAGAAACATTCTAAATTCTCTGGAATAGACTCATGCAGAATACATCTTGGCTCTATTTAATTCCCATTTAGGGGCCCCTTACAGAGGTAGAATTTTATATATACATCTTACGACAGTCTTTACTTTATCCTTGGTTGATTCCAGTGCCCTGCTGTAACAATCTCAGTTTTGTACTCCGCAAGTACTTCTGCTATTATGAGATCTTCAAATCATGGCTTTGCTTTTGTTTGGTGTCTGAACTGCCATGTTGCCACACCCACTTAAAATGTCTTACTGGCTCAGCCACAAACAGGTTATGACAAAGTGGGCTGTAATTCATGGAAATTTATTCCATAGCTTGTTGGCTTTGAAGGTATCACAGACACAACATTTTTGTAGCAAGAATGTGTTGAAGGTGATATTTATAAATTCTTGGTCCATCAAGAATTTTATATGATAATAAATCATAAGTAACAGGTTGGTTAAAAGCAATAATAAAATAATTTTGAGGAGAAAGAAGGTCATTTCACACACACACACACACACACACACACACACACACACACACACACAATATACTGCATCGTCTTAATAAATTATGTTTGGAAGCCAACCATCCTGCCATTGTTAATTGTTAAACGTAGCTCAATAAAAGACTAGATAGGGAATATTTATATGATTGTAAATACATTTAGTGCATTGGAAAAGCAATGTTTCATCTTAGTTAAGTTATGCCATGGTTTCACCAATGTACTGTGTGTTAACATTTTCAGCTCTTTGAAGTAATTATAAAGCAGCTAGGGCAGAAAATTGGTCATTTACTAGTGCTTAAATATTTATTTGCATCTATTCACCAGCTTAGAATCTCCAGCCATCATAAAATGAGCTGTGACTGAGTTGGAGAGGCTGGAGTCTTTTAAAGCTCAGTTGCATAAAATTGGAGAAATCACATTATCAGCCTTAACCAAACTTTAGCTTTTTATTCAAGATAGGATTTTTTTTTTTTAAAAACCAGCCCTAAAAAGTGTTCTTAATGTTCTCTAAATTATTTGAAGTGATTGGAAATTAACCCATTTTCTCATTCATTATTGACTTTACCTTCCATTTCCAGTTTAACTCGGCAAGAACAACTAAAAGCACAACAGGGATCTGGTTTAGGAATTTCACCAGTCAGCCTCAGCTCTGGTGACAGGAAAGACATGGATATCTTACAGATGCTCACCAGAGCCAAAGATGAATACACAAAGGTGAGGCTTCCGCTGTTTAAAATATTATATTTTCCTTTTTATGTGTTTGATATATCCGTTCTTTTTATGGGGCCCTTTTCTGCTACATTAGTTTGCAGCTGTATCTCACGAGAGTTTCTTCTTTTCTGTAATTAATTAATCAAGTTAGTGTTTTACACTATGCATGTAAGCCAGGTATTAGCAGGTATCATCTTTAAGCAAATGTCCAAATTGCAAAATGTCCCAAATTTCCCAAGGCTTGTAGTCCAGCACCTTGCAGAGTGGTTTAGGTTGGGATGAGCTGCTCTAAAACAATTAAGCTCTGGAACATTATTCAGATATGAAGAGCAACTGATGTTTAAGAGGGAAGAATCTCTCCCGCCACTCCAATTTTTTCCTTTAATAAAGACGGCATAAAAATTTGGAAAACCAATTATGGATCACTTTTTGTGCCTGACCACCATGGTACTTATCAATGCTGCTGAAAGCCACATTAGCAAGTACATATTCCTCAACTTGCAACCATTGATTCAGCAACCATTTGAAACCACGATGGCACTGAACGAAGGGACTTATGACCTGGGCCCAAAGTTATGACCATGGTGGTAAACCCAACAGTCGCATGACAAAAATTTGGGCACTTGGCAGCTTGAACGCACGTAAAACTTTATGGACGCTGCAGTTCTCCTCATCTCCCTGTTTTTTCTCGAGTAGGCCATCCTGCACAGTGTGATAGCAATAGCAGTGGTGCCAAGACTTATATACCACTTCACAGTGCTTTACACTGTGCATATTGTAAAGCACAGTGCTTTACAATATGCTCTCTCTAAGAGAGAGACAGCATATTGCCCCCAACAATCTCGGTCCTCATTTTACCGACCTCAGAAGGATGGAAGGCTGAGTCAACCTTGAGCCAGTCAGGATCGAATTCCTGGAGTGAGCAGTGAGTTAGCCCTGTAGAACTGCATTCTAACCACTGTGCCACCACGACACTATACCGTGCAGTGTCAGCTGCAGTATCAGGGCTGGGCCTAAAATAGAAGCCCAGAGTCTTTAGCACTCTCAGCCAGCTGCCACCACCTCAAGGCCTTGACTTCAGGACTAGTGTCACTGCTACTACTGAAAAATACTGCCTCATGCCTTTCTTTTGGCCCCATTTCTCTGTACACCTCAGGATCTGCCACGTGCCACCACTCGTGTTCAGGGTGTGTTTTTTCTTGCTGTTAGAGAGATTTGCATGGCCTATCCAAGGCAGTTCATGGTTCCAACCAGACTTTTCTTTCCTGAAACTGGATTGCAACTGTCCTGCAAGCCTTGCACATTTGGAGAATGAGATTTCCAAAGCACTGTGAGAATGCAGCCCCCTGCCCACCTGAGGCACCCCGCACTTTTAGCAGCTCTTTGCCTCCATAACAGATGTGTCTTTGCGGAAGCTACAACCAGTGGTGGGATTCAGCCAGTTCGCACTGGTTTGGGTGAACTGGTTGTTAAATTACATCCACCCATCCCGCTATCAAAGTGGATCCTGGGCGCTGCGCTGCAATGGAGAAACGGGCAATGGAGCGGCGGGCGCGAGGGAAGGAAAAGGCCACTTTCCCTCTTTCTTCTCCCTGCTTCTCCTCCTTCTCTTGTGCCAACTGCTCCGTTTTCTGTTTTTCCATTGCAGCGCAGCGCCCAGATCTACTTGGATAGTGGGGATGGGATGGGGGGGGGGGGTAATTTAACAGCCAGTTCACCCAGGGTTAGGTTGGCCGTCATGGGAGGTTTGTCCTTCATGTGTGGCAGAGCTGGAAGATGGGGATGGGCACTTCCCACGACAGACAACCTGGCCCTGGACGAATTGGTTGTTAAATTATTTGAATCCCACCACTGGCTACAACCCACTGCCCTTTGGTCACTGAGAATCCAGACTTTGTGATTCAGGCCACACACTGTAGAATGAGCTGGGGAAGATTGAAGTGAAAACAAAATGGAAAGAGAAAGGAGGCTGGAGACAAGGGGGGCAGAGAGCTTTGAAAAGAGAGAGCAGAGAAAAATGAATGGGAAGCAAGTAAGACTATTGAAGCCTCTAATTTCTACTCAGTAGTTTGTTCTGAAGTATCAATGGCAAGCAGCCATCTCTCATGAAAAAAAAACAACCTATGGGAATACCAATGGAAAACAATATGTACCCTGTTTTCCCCAAAATAAGACATCTCCTGATAATAAGCCCAATTGGGCTTTTGAGAACATGGCAATAAGGCCAAGTACTTCCTTCAGGGTTCAAAAAAAATATAAGACAGGGTCTTATTTTCAGGGAAACATGGTAGATGATTAAAGAAATCCACGTGGGCAAATTATGGGTATTTCTCTGCTTTTCCTATCCCTCCATTTACTGTCAGTTCTTAATTACCAGCAGCACTTGGACCTGTCATCAAAGTTTTCCTGGAGGAGCAGGTTCTGGTACCCCATTTGTAAATTAAGTTTTGAACTCTTTAATTCCTTCAAAGAAAACTCATTAATTCGTTCAAAGAAAATAGTTCTTTGCTGTTATAGTTAATGTGAAAGGATTCGTTTGAATCGAAGTGATTTTGAAGCTGTTGTCTTTAGCTGTGGCTTGCTTAAGTTCAGATAGTTTTACTAGGAAATCTGTTCTAATAATGTCAATAGTTAATTTCATTCCAAATACAGATTGTTAGGGATTACCAAGTGAGAGAGCCACAGATAAGGATTTGGACAAGAGGATGTTGGTTTTCATATTAAACTATATACCATATTATCAATTTGAGCAGCCCTTATTGAAAAGGCTACTTTAAAAATCTAGAAAGATAGTGATATCTGCTGAGATAATATGCAACAACAGATAAAGTATAAAGACACCTGTTTGTCTCCTTATCCTGAAGAGTATATGGAAAAAACATACATACACAAGGACTTTTCCCTTCCATTGTGTACTGTATATCATTCAAGATGCTTGTTTGGAAACAATTTATCTGAAGAACAAGTCAATCTATTTCTGCTGCTTAGCTTCTCCACCTAAATTTCTTTATTATAACTGGTTGCCAAGGAAATATTAGGCCACAGAGAAATTTATCTTCAGCATTGCAGTGAGATGCAGGAACAGCTGTCCTCTCAAAGCTGAAGATAATCTGCATTAGGGTGGGAATAGGTGACATATTTTACAGTTTCCTCTGCATCAAATGCCATCATGCTTCAAACCTACTTTGCTTCTCAAAATAGTTATTTTTTTCATTTCATCATTTTGAGAGCAAAGATCCCATGTGTTGCAGTCAGCTTGTCCGAGAGAGGGGAGGGAGGGAGGGAGGGAGGGAGGGAGAGAGAGAGAGAGAGAGAGAGAGAGAGAGAGAGAGAGAGAGAGAGAGAGAGAGAGAGACGAGAACACTGGGAATAAAAATAAGAAAATTACTGAGTTTTTATTAGGGAAATGCAGTATATATGTTTTCTTAATGATGGATGGATGGATGGAAAGACTGACTTTCTATTGCACTTTTAAGCAGACACTTAATGATTTAATGTTCTCCAATGACTTCTAGTGAAAGAGCAGAAAAGGACACTGTAATTTATTTCGATCAATAAATAGCATTCATCCACCTCAGACTATCTCTATTTCTTTCCTTGATTTTAGCCAATAAAATGAAGTTTATGCAATTATTAAGTGTTTATCTTTTCCTCTAAGAACTCAAAGTAGCATAAATAGCACTCTCTCCTCCAGCATTTCCTCACAACAAACCTGTGAGGTAAGCTGAGTGAACGTTAGTGACCGACCGAAAGCCATACCGTGAGCTTCAGTGGCAGAGGATGGACTGGAAGCTGGGTTTTAGTCCAGTGCAGCACATTTGCTGTGGAATATGGTAGATTCTTAAGATGAGCTTGTTAAATAATGAACAAATCCATTCCTAATATAGTTTGATATTTTTATGTGCAGCCTTGATGAACATTTAGGTTATCAAGTCTATTAATTTCAAGTTACAATGCTCCCCCCCCCCCCGGTATTTAATACCCAATTCCAATAGCCATGTCCCCTAATAATATGACCGCATATCAGGCACTAGGCAGATAGCCTGCATTTACAGCTCCTTGCAGTTTCCCGCTGGACCACATTTTACAATGGTTTTGCCGAAACCCAGCATTAACTTCCGATTTTTGGCAAAACCAGCTCACAGTAAACCATTGGTTTATTTAACAGCTGCCACAAGGTTGGTCACATGGGTGTCTTGATTTACAGTCATCAAGACTTACAGTTGTGATGGGCAGGTTCCATTATGATCGTAAGTTGAGGACTAACTATTCCACCTTAGAAAGCAATCCTAAATGCTCAAGCAGTGACTTAAGACAGTCTTACCAAGGCCTGTCAAAACTGGTGGCCTGTGGGCCAGATGCATCACGTACAGGCCACGTCCACCCCGGCTGTGCAAGGGGCAAAAAAATGTTGTGATATGTGTCAATACATCTTGTGACGTGATCAAGTTTGACACCCATGGTCTAAAATTTTTTACTACTGGTTCTGTGGGCGTGGCTTATTTTGTGGGCGTGGCTTGGTGGGGTAATGTGACTGGGTGGGCATGGCCAACTTTTTTTATATATATATACTTTTAAAAGCATTTTTTCTACAACCTTAAGAGGTTGCAGAAAAAAATTGCTTCTAAAAGCTTCTGACGGTCAGGCAACTCAACTGGGATTGCCAGAGGCTTTTAAAGGAATTTTTTCCCCTACAACCTCTTCAGCTAAAGAGGTTGTAGAAAAAATGCTTTTAAAAGCCTCTGACGATCCCAGCTGAGCCGCGCGATCATCAGAGGCTTTCTTTTTTTAATTTTAAAAGCATTTTTTTGGCTGAAGAGGTAGAAAAAATGCTTTTAAAAGTAAAAAAAAAAGCCTCTGATGAGGTGGGAGGGGTAAGGGAGCGGCGACCGGGCCAGGGACCGGTTAGGGGGCGTAGCCAGCCAATGTTATTACCGGTTCTCCCATTATAAATTTTTACTACCGGTTCTTGCGAACTGGTGCAAACCAGGAGCAACCCACCAGTGGTCTTACCTACCTAAGTGCTTTCCACACATATTAGATCACAATTCCATGACATATAACAAACCATTAGGAATAGAATAGAATGGAATCGGAGGGGAGGGGAGAGGAGAGGAGAGGAGAGTTGAAAGGGACCTTGGAGGTCTTCTAGTCAACCCCCTACTTAGGCAGGAAACCCTACACCACTTCAGACAAATGGTTATCCAATCTCTTCTTAAAAACTTCCAGTGTTGGAGCATTCACAACTTCTGGAGGCAAGTTGTTCCACTGATTCATTGTTCTAACTGTCAGGAAATTTCTTCTTAGTTCTAAGTTGCTTCTCTCCTTGATCAGTTTCCACCCATTGCTTCTTGTCCTACCCTCAGTTGCTTTGGAGAATAGCTTGACTCCCTCTTCTTTGTGGCAGCCTCTGAGATATCGGACAGTGCTATTGGTTTTGTTCTGTGAAAAATCATGTAGCTATAGTTTTCCATGCTCCCATGAATGAGGTTAAGGAAGTCTGAAGAGTTTAGGAGTCTGTTCTTTGGGATGATTATTAGCATAAAGCCGATATCTCCCTTATGCCTCTGGCCATTTCTACATCAAAAAAATGTCTTATGATTGGAATTAATAAGCTATCAGAGGTGTCTTTGAGAGTTGTTAGGCTGCCGTTCTGTTCATTTTAGAGTCCAGGTGTCTTCTTTTTCAGGAATAGATAATCATTATTGAAAAAATGATTTAGTTTTTGTCAAGACAAATAATGAGGGAATTTGGGAATAATGATTCTCGAAAACCTTGCAAGGCCTAAAAATAGTGATACCTCAGCATGAAGTAGTAGACCAGTAAGTAGGTTTATTTTTCTGTTCCTCTGCTGTAAGCATCTCTGGAAAATAGAGATTTGTTTGGGCCATCTGTTGATATATCTGTATTTCTTTTACTCCCATAACTGAGAGGCACCTCCCTCAGAATCTACAGTACATCCTTTAATCTGTTTTTTCCCCCTTCATTTTTTTTTTCATTATCAGATGCCATTCACAGGAACAATTTTATATTCAGCTTCTTAATCTCGCCATTTTAGTTTCCTGGATGCAGAATAAATTGCTGCAATAATGAGAGTTCATTTTAACTTTTGGATCTCTGAATGCAAATTTATACCAGCGTTCCTTCTGTATGATTCTGAATCCTGAGTATTTGAAGAATTATTTTTCAATGTTTCTGCTATTGTGAGGCTTCTAAAACTTCTGAATTCTTTTCTGCATCTTTCTACCATCTGATGTTCCGTGACTTAAAATATAGGATAAGACCATTTTCATTTGCGATGGCCCATACTGTGTATGGAATATCATCTCAAGAGAAAATGAGAATGTCACTTATTTTTGCTCAAAGCTCAGCTTCTTTGATTTGCTTGGACTTGAATAGAGAAGTTTTAAATTTTGAGGTAACAGTCCATCAGATTTTATAATTTATACAATTTTGCATTTTCCCTTCTCTTTTAATGTCAGACTGTATTTAATTGAAGTCAGTTGAATTTAAGTTTCCTAGCAGTATAGAGTTTTTGCTAAAGGGTCAATGATGCCTTAACAATCTTGCATCGAAGAGCATATGTTTATGTATCTTCAGAAGCTGTAAAAATCCAGTAATAACATCTGGAACCTGAAATGACACCTGTCAAATATTATGACTTGCTTTAAATGGGTCCTTTGTCCTTAGTTTGTTTTACATGTACATTGCATGCAAACTGAGGAGATAATCAGGAATACAAAATTACATTTATAAAGTCTTCTATGGAAATCAGCATTGTATTTATGTTACTGATTGCATGTGCTGTTTCTTCCTATAAAATGATACCATGTTCCTTTCAAATATCCTTGATTCTCGTGGTCATTTTTCAACCTGGCAGTTGAAGTTTCTTTTCTGAATTTAACTATATTTGATTCCAGTAATGGTGTTAATCAGAGGTGATATTCAGCAGGTTCTGACCAGTTCTGGAGAACCGGTAGTGGAAATTTTGAGTAGTTCAGAGAACTGGTAAATACTACCTCTGCCCTGCTCCAATCTATTCTCTGCTTCTCGAGTTCCAGCTGATCGGGAGGAAATGTGGATTTTGTAGTAACCTTCTCCTGGAGTGGGGAGGGAATGGATATTTTACAGTATCCTTCCTCTGCCACGCCCACCAAGCAATGCCCACAGAACCAATAGTAAAAAAATTTGAATCCCACCACTGGTGTTAATCATAATGGGTTACAAGCTGTTTTTGTTTCAATATAAAAATGACATTCAGGTAGTAAAATCTGTAGAAACAATGAAGCAATCACTATCTCTTGAGATTTTAAAGAAGAGGCTGGACAGGGTTCGGCTTGATCTTTGCAGTCCCTTCCAATTTCACAGTTTACAGTTCAATCGATCTTGAGAGGAAACAGTGCTTTTTTGAATAAAAGTATACCTTTTGTGTATGTATTGCAGTGTAAAACATGCTCCGAGCCAAAACAAATGACCAGTTTTTCTGCTCTATACCACAATCCCAACTTGATCAAACCAATCCCTCTAAAGCCCAGGGAAAGTCAGAAAGTCAAGGTATGTCGGCATATTTGTATTCATGACAAACCAGCCTGTTCCTGTCAATTGATTTAATTTCTTAAGTACAGTGGGGTTTGTTTTAATATAAACGTGTATAGAAATCATCTCTGGCAGATTTGGACATGTCTTCAGTTGCGTTCAGATTGATAAAATAAAATCAGTGGCAGATTGCAAGCTTGATTTAATGGGGGGGGAGAGGGGGGGTTGGGTTTAAGAGGCTTCTGCTGCTTAGTTTTTTTTTTATCAGGGAGTCACAGATCCTGCATCGTTGGTGGAAACAATTGTGATGTCATAACAGGAAAAATATAGGCTGCTTGCTCTCTGTCAGGCTCAAGGAACCAGTAAAACTTGGGGGTAGGCCAAAGAAGTTTCTTTACTGTGATTCCTCTTTATGCAAGAATTTTGCCAGACTAACTGCATTCTCTTGGGAACAGGCAGATAAAGGCCTTAACCGCCTGGCCTCTGTTGCTTCCTCCCGCAGAGCGATTCCAAGTTGGACCCCATCTTCACTCCCTCTCTGCTCTACCCAGAAATTCCACCACAGTATCACTGTGCAAGTGTGTGCCTAAGGATCAGGCTTATGGTCACCAGGAAAATGTGACCTCACTGCCTTGTGTTATGAAAATCTAGTCGTGGCTAGCTCAAAGCAAGTCAATATAAGTACGGAGTAACGTCCGTCTCCTACATGCCATTTCCCCTCACAACTATCTGTTCATTTTCCCCCCACGTCCTAAGTTCCGGTGAGGGTTTGTTTCTATTGATTGTTGCTAATGCAGCTAGTCAAATCAGATTTGGTCTTAATTATTCTTCTTCCTTTCCTTCTTGCAGAACACAGATTCCGAGCCTCAGCACCTGTCCCTTATGACTCTCTTTGGAAAGCAGGAAAAAACGAGTCTATACCAAAATGTCTCAGAGCCATCTCAGAAAGTCCATCAAGACAATTTTCCTCCAAGGCAGGGAATTGTACGCGCTTTCTCGTACGAGGAACCCGGAAGACACTCGCCCACAACAGAAAAGCAGCTCTGTCCGGCCATTCAAAAACTGATGGTGCGTGGGCCGGAGCTTCACCCGGTCTCTGAACTCCCGGAGAACCGCCTCTGCGAGAATGGCAGCCACCCTTCCGTGGGGGAAGCTTTCACTGGGCTCTTCCAGCCTGTGACTTCACAGAGCATTGGGAGTTCTCATCCCGCCCAGAATACCGCTTGCACAAGGAGCCTGCTCCAGCAGTTGCAAGCCCAGTCTGAACAGATGACTAAAGTGGAAGCGAACAGCATAGGACTAGCAAACCCAGCTGCCCCAGCCTTCAACAGGACTCCAGCCATCTCCTTGGTGGCCCAGGTAAACAGTGTAATTCAGCCACCCATGATGTACTTCAATGGTTCCCTGCCAAGCCAAGCTCTTGGTAAAGAACAATCCAAACCTCCTAAGCAATCACATCCTCTTCCTGGGAATCACTCTGGAAATTCCGGCATAATTTCACCTCAGGAGCTGTTGAAGAAACTGCAGATAGTGCAGCAGGAACAACAGTTGCACATAGCCAGTCGGCCAACCTTAGCAGCTAAGTTTCCTGTAGTTACTCAGTCCTCCGCCACTCTGAAACCTTTGGATTCTTGGATGGACAAAGCTTCGGCTACAGAAAAGCAGCCCCCTCTTCTTCAGGTAAATCAGCGATAAATGTGATAGCACCTAAAACGGGTGAGCAACTATGGCCCCTTGATGACCTGTGGACTTCAACTCCCAGACTTCCTGATCCAGTATGGCTATGTCAGGAATTCTGGGTGTTGAAGTCCACATTGCTGTAAAGGAGCCATAATTTCCCACCACTGATCTAGCATCTGAGATTTTTCAAATTGTTTGTTCTGTTTTAGCATTGTTTTTAGTTTCTCTTTGAACAACATAAGCAGATCTTTTCTAACACAAGGGACTATGCACTAATAACCCGTTAGCCACATTACTGCTTTGCAAATACTTCTCTCGGCTTATTTAAAAAAGCACAGGATAAGCCTTAGTGACTTTCCAAGTATTCAGAAGAAGGATTTAAAATCCCAGGAGTGCAATTGGGAGACTCCCCCCCCCCCAGATGAGATTATCTTTAGGAGAAAAAATGTAATTTTGTTGAATAACAGCATTGGATGCCTTAATTAGTTTATAAACTAATGCTTCAGCTGCCAAACTGTATTTGCATGAATCTCGCAATGATAGAAATACAGAGTTTCAAGGAATCCTACAAGTTTCACCTAGTGAAAGGGTCTCCGAGCTTGGCAACTTTAAGACTTGTGGACTTTAACTCCCAGAATTAAGTCCACAAGTCTTAAATTTGCCAGGCTGGGAGACCCCTGACCTAGTGGACTGTTTTCCAACTATGACAATTTCCAGGGTATGGACTTCAAATCACAGAATTCCACTGACATGAAGGGGAAACACTGATCCAGTTGAATCCTCTGCTCGCTGCAGGATCTAATGCTCATCCAATCTCTGTTAAAAGATGTATAGTGAACTCACCATTTTATATTGGCCAACAGTGGGAAAGTTCCTCCTGATCTCTAGTTTGATCCTCTTTCCTTGCAATTTTCACGAATAGAATAGGATAGAATAGAATAGAATAGAATAGAATAGAATAGAATAGAATAGAATAGAATAGAATAGAATAGAATAGAATAGAATAGAATAGAATAATAGAATTTTTCTTTTAAAAATTCTGTGTTTTTTTTAAACACAGCCAATTCTTCCAGGCATTTTTATTTTCAATTGAGTTCTTGTCAGGGAACTGATGTCGAAGGGGGAAAAAATAGTGGGAGGAATACTATAGAAAGTTAAGAAAATCAGCTTAAGTGTGAAAACCTGCTCTGCATTTTACACCTGTTCATATATGTGTCTCACTTTGATTGTGTTCATGCAACATGCCAGTGTTTGACTTCCTTAACTGACGTAGACTGAACAAATCACAACTGGCTGAGTAAACGTAACTCTCAGACAAGCCAAACTGGCTAGTTAGAATAACAGAGTTGGAAGGGGCCTTGGAGATTTTCTAGCCCAACCCCCTGCCCAGGCAGGAAACCCTACACCACTTCAGACAAATGGTTATCCAATATCTTCTTAAAAACCTCCAGTGTTGGAGCATTTACAACTTCTGGAGGGAAGTTGTTCCACTGATTCATTGTTCTAACTGTCAGGAAATTTCTCCTTAGTTCTAAGTTGCTTCTCTCCTTGATTAGTTTCCACCCTTTGCTTCTTGTCCTGCCTTCAGGTGCTTTGGAGAACATCTTGACTCCCTCTTCTTTGTGACACCCCCTGAGATATTGAAACACTGTTATCATGTCTCCCCTAGTCCTTCTTTTCATTAAACTAGACATACCCAGTTCCTGCAACCGCTCTTCATATGTTTTAACCTCCAGTCCCCTAATCATCTTCTCTGCACTCTTTCTAGAGTCTCCACATCTTTTTTACATCGTGGTGACCAAAACTGGATGCAGTATTCCAAGTGTGGCCTTACCAAGGCATTATAAAATGGTATTAACACTTCACATGATCTTGATTCTATCCCTCTGTTTATGCAGCCTAGAACTGTGTTGGCTTTTTTTGGCAGCTGCTGCACACTGCTGGCTCATATTTAAATGGTTGTCCACTAGGACTCCAAGATCTCTCTCGTAGTACTATTGAACAAGGTACCACATATACTGTACCTGTGCATTTTGTTTTTCTTGCTGAAATGTAGATGCTTAAATGTAGAACTATAGTTCTAGTCATGTCTAGATAGAATAGATAACAAGCCTATTCCTGTGTGATGGTTCATCAGATTCTTGAAGGCTGCTATCGTGGCTTTTTGTGAACTAGACTTATCCAGATCCTTCAACAATTCTTGAAAGGGCTTGATTTTGAGATTGGTAGCCCTCCTGTGAACTGGCTTCAATTTATCACTGTTCTTGTTGAACTTTTCAAAAGGCCTTTTGAAATGATAATACGATCCCCTTCCAACCTTCCTGCTTCCATCAATACTAAACAGTTTGAAACTCCTCAGAAAGTCCATGTCTGAATAATGGGCTTTGTATTCTTAGGAGGAGTTGGCCTTTGATTTATTCATTTTGTTATGACCTGCCATTTGTCAGACCCAACCCAGCAGCTAACAGCCAAGTATTTCTTTACAAGTAAAATGGGGGGGGGGGGGAGTGCTTATTCTCTAGCTCTGTAAATTGAAGTAATGTGAAGTGTGAAAGCACAAGTGAGGTGAAAAAACAACAATTGAACAGATGACTCATTTTCTGTTTAAGGATTTTTTTTTTTAAAAGGATGCTTACGACATTTTCATTAGAATTAAATGGGGAAAAAACAGCAGCTCAGGACAGCTTTGTGACGTCATGTATTTGATAAATAATACACTAGACCAGGGGTGTCAAACTCTATTTCATTGAAGGCCGCATCAGGGTTGTGTTTGACCTGAGGGGGTGGAGGTCACCAGGGTGGGTGTGGCCAGCTCTACGTCACTCCTGTCGGGGGCACCTATGATGGCCCAAGTGCTCTGCCGGCGAAAACGGGTTCCCAAGCTCCGTTTTCACTGGCAGAGGGTTGCAGGAGGCCATGGTAGCCAAAAAAGGAGCTGGGGAGCCCATTTTCGCTGGCAGAAGCACTGCAGGCTTGTCCTTCGCTGTTTCCAGCGTGGCCCTGTGGGCCAGATCTAAGTACCGTGCGCACCGGATCAGGCCCCCAGGCCTTGAGTTTGACACCCCTGACCTAGAGAGTAGACACTTTGATTCCATAACCAGGATTATGTTGAGGAGTTGGAGTTGCAGGATTCATTTGCCATGATGCAGCATTCCCAATTTGTGGGAGTAGTTTTGCCCCAGAGCAGGAGGACAGACAACGGGATCTCCTACCTGTAGTGCCTAACTTTTTCCCATAGGTCAGCAACCTGCGGCTCCGAAGCCACATGCGGTTCTTTGGGCCCTCTGCTGTGGCTCCCTGTCAGGTGATCCCACCACTGGCTGGCCCCACCCCTCATCCTCCCCTCCCAGTCACTCCTCGCCTGGCCTCAGAAAGTAAGGGCGACGGCAGGGGATGGAGAAGCAGCCAGGGCAGAGACAGAGAGATACAAAGAGGGGTAGAGAGGAAGGGAGGGGTGAGAGATATGTCAAAAGGATTTTGTGGTTCCCAGTGTTTTTTAACAACTAGTTCTCTGCCCTAATGAACGGCTGGGTAGGCCTGGCTGGGGGGGGGGGGTGTCATGTGGCTGGTGGAAGTGAGTGACATGGAGTTGGCCATGCCCACCCAGGTTTTGTGGCTCCCGGTGTTTTCTTTTCTGTGGGAAATGGCTCCAAATGCCTCTGGGAGTGTTTAAGGTTGCAGACCCCTGCCATAGGTGAGATTTATAGATAGCCCTTCATTTACAACCATTCATTTAGGGACCATTCAAAGTTGCAGCTGGCATTGAAAAAAGTGACTTACAACATAAGTCCTCGCACTTATGACCATTGTAGCATTCCCATGGTCACATGATCAAAATTTGAGCACTTGGCAGCCAACCTATATTTAAGATGGTTGCAGTGTCTGAGTTCACATGATGGCCATTTGTGACTTTCCCAACTGGCTTCCAACACAACAAGCAAAGCCAATGGGAGAAGCTGGATTCACCTAACAAACCCATTTAACAACTGCAGTGATTTGCTTAACAACCCATAGCAAGAAAGGTTGTAAAATCAATGTGACTCACGTAACAACCACCTTACTTAGTAATGGACATTCCGGTCCCAATAGTGACTGTCAGTCGAGGATTGCCTGTACTTTATATGGGAGAATAAAAAAGATACCATAGAGCTGTAATGGCGAACCTATGGCATGCGTGCCACAGGTGGCACACACAGTTCTCTCTGCGGGCACGCCAGTCATCGCCCCAGCCCAGCTCCACCGTGCATGCACGTGCACCTCCTGACGGCCAGCTGGTCTTTGGGTCTCTGCCTTGCATGCGCAGGGGGTTGTGGGCATGGGGATGCATGCATGCATGCATGGGAGGGGGGCAGGGCACATGCATGGGGGGGCAGGCGGCAAAATGGGGGACAGGGTGCCTTGCGCAGTGTCCCCACATCCCGTTTTGACTTCCAGGTTGGTGCAGGAGGCTTTCTAGGCCCAAAATGGGGCAGGGGGGCCTTGCACGGCCCTCTGTGCTCCTTTTTGGCTTCCAGATTGGTGCAGGAGCCCCCCCTCCCCCCTGCCCCATTTTGGGCCTGAAAAGCCTCCTGCACCAACCTGGAAGCCAAAACAGGGCGTGGGGCCGGGGCACATACGCAGGAGGGCACTCAACATTGCATTTTGGGGGTTCTGGCACATGCATGTGCATTCATGTGCGCTTTGGGCACTCGGCACCAGAAAAGTTAACCATCACTACCGTAGCGACTCTATGGTTGTCTGCTCTTGATTATATCATTTTCTATGAAAACCAGGCTTTGCTACTTATGAGCAGTTTACTAGGCTCTGCGAAAACAAAATTATCTTTTCTTCTGCTCTTAGTACTGCTTGCCCTCCAGAATCTTTTCATGGGCAAAAAGGCAACTTTTGTCAAAAGTCTGTCTTCCAAAACCAGCCAGATTAGCCTTTGCCAGGGCACCTGGAAAACACTTGCTTTCTGGTACATCAACAAATATTGCTGAACGCACTCCATGAAATTATTCACGAATTATGAAATTATGAAATAATTATTATTTGCGGTGGCTCAGTGGCTAAGACGCTGAGTTTGTCTATCAAAAGGTCGGCAGTTCAGCAGTTTGAATCCCGCATAATGGGTTGAGCTCCCGTTACTTGTCCCGGCTTCTGCCAATCTAGCAGTTCAAAAGCAGGTAAAAAATGCAAGTAGAAAAATAGGGACCACCTTTGGTGGGAAGATAATAGTGTTCTGTGCGCCTTTAGTGTTTAGTCATGCCAGCTACATGACTACGGAGATGTCTTCAGATAGCACTGGCTCTTTGGCTTTGAAATGGAGATGAGCCCCGCCCCTAGAGTCGGGAACAACTAGCACATATGTGCGAGGGGAACCTTTACCTATCTATCTATCTATCTATCTATCTATCTATCTATCTATCTATCTATCTATCTATCTATCTATCTATCTCCATCTATCCATCCATCCATCCATCCATCCATCCATCCATTGTATGGCAATGTTACATTACCCAGTGCTAATATAGGGTTCTTATGAAACCCAAAAGCCACATCCAAGCATAAGGAGAAATGCCTCATTTCAAATATCTTATCTCCGTTATGTAGCAAGATATACTTGTTTTATGAAGACTCCCTGCTGGTTATTATTGTTGTCCTGTATCACGGTGCTCTGCCTTGCACATAGACTTTTCTTGTCACCTTAGCTAAGGACAAACGTTTCCGTCAAATAATGTTGGCATATTCACATTTACAGATGTTCAGGCAAATCAGAGCAGCCTTTGATAATAAACACGTTCCCTAAATCTGTTCCCTAGAATTGTTTATCTTAATGAATTGCATCTGCTCTCACAGTCTTTCAGAGGACAGTGGACCAAATTTTACCAAGTCTGGCTGGTGTTGCCTGTTGCCTAGACAACTTCTTGAATATTGAACTGAACAAACATGTATTTAAAGAACTCATCATGATTTCCTTCAGTGACTAGTGTCTGTTGTTTGTACTTCCTTACCAGTCGGCATCTCATAAGTCTCGTTTCAAATTGGCCTGCATTGCATCTCCATATGGCTTCATAACGATAATCTGTAGAATGAGTCTCAGCAGAGTGGAAATGCATGTTACTGAAGCAATTAAACAAAAACAGAACATAATTGGATTTGAATTTATCCAGAAAATAGACATATCTGATCAAATTTAATACATAGGTACAGTATGGTTAAAAAAAAGTAATTTCAACTTAAATTCATTTAAATGAACTCAGTTGGGCCTTTGGTCAATAAGGCATTAAAGAGATATTCAAGTTACACGAAGAAACTCAATTTTTCACTTATGTTCTCATAGCGAAGGATATATATACCATGTGCCTGACTTGGCTCTTTGCAGTGAGGAAAATGAAACAGATGGTGAGTGAGGAGCTGAAATTTTAGCGATTATTGACAAATTAAAAGCAAGCAACTCACTGGATCCAGATGGCACCTACCTAAACATTCTTAAAGAATTCATATGGGAAATGGTTTATTCTATTTTATTTTATTTCAGATGTACAAATTCTAAGAACACGCATATTAGCACAATGTCTGGGGCATGTGTGTGCTGGAAATTGGTCAATTTTTAAAAAGGAATTGAGGGTACATTCAAAAATTACAGGCCAATACAGAGAACTGATTTGGTGTAAGGATACCAAAGTAGAAACTGGGAGACTTTGAGTTCTAGTTAGGGGTGGGCTTAAACATTTTTTAGCAAGGGGTTCTCTGCCCGGTTGCTGGGTAGGGATGGCCATGGTGAGCCAAGTCGGCCTCCTGCACCACGGTGGGGTACATGTTTTTGCTTTCTCTCAGCTCCAGAGTCTTTCCTCGAGCCTACGGGAGGGTGAACACCCCCTTCCAAAAAAAACCAACATACACAAATATGGACAAAGAAAAGATTTCCTTTCACGTGTGTTAATTCTTAGGAGTCCTCAACCGAATTAAAATTCTGGCAGGTTCAGAACGGATGAAAGGAAGGGCACTAAATACAATGCATGTTTAAATTAGGAAATTGGTTGCCGTCCTATGTGGTGATGTTTACCCAATGGGATGGGTGATTTTAGAATGTGATTAGGGTGATTTGGTAGAATCACAGAGTTGGAAAGTAATTTGGCTCCATTCTCCTGCTCAGTACAGGATCCATTACAATATCTTTTAACAGATGACTTCTGTTATTCAGTCTCTGTTTGAAAATTTACAGCAAAGGAAAACTTACCACTCTATGAACTGTTTAAGTACAGAGAGAAAAATCTCTGGTCTCCATTTTTTTTTTGGTAGTTTTTAACCCTTGCTTGACATCCTGTCCTGTTGTTCTCTGGGGCAATAGAGAACAATTTCCATTTTCTCTCATCATATATTTTTATGTTTTGTTATTATTACACTCATAATAAAATGGGTGATCTTAATTTTTTAGGATGATTTTAATAGGGTGCCTCTTAGAAAATTTATGGAAGTTGGCGCTTCCAGTGATCATGCATTTTAGTGGCAGTAAAGTATTTGTTGGATCACAGACAGGGTAGCCTTAGATAATAGTTTCTGGAAGCAACCAAGGAAGAACACTATTGTTTTCCTATCTTGCTGGTGAGATTCTTAAATCAGGTTGCTGGACTGTTAGTCAATTTATTAGTCTATTGGTCAGATCCAGTTGGGGTTTTCTGATCTTTAGTTCTAGCAAGGTGCTTCGGAAAACTCTCCATAGAGAACTTGGCAGGAAGAAAAGCTTCCTCCATGGGTATATGTGAATATTGGCATTTGGGGGGCACAAATGAAGTTGAAAATAGTGGAAAGAAACTCCCCAAATAATTGCATGTAATTTCAGCAGTCAATGAACTCTTCTTTTGATTCCCTTAAACAATAAACAATAATTTCTTAGTTTTAGCAGATTTATTTTATGGACATACTTGGAATATCTGATAGGAGATTATTTTCTCCCAAGGTTTAGTTGAATGGATAATATACTGTGCATGCTCAGTTACCCTAAAAAAATCCAAACTCCTTTTTTTGAGGGACAGGTAAAAGAACTATCACTTGAAATCAGAGGACCTTGGGTAAGAGATCTGTACTGTAAATCTGGCTGTACAACGGGGTATTAAATATAGTTTTTATTTAGAGTTTTTACAGTTGTAAGAACTGACAAACTAAAGTAGAACAAGAAAGAGTCGGAGAATAAAATAAAAAGTGCAAAAAAATGGAAGGAAAGTGAAAAAAAGGATATTAAAAAGATAAAAGAAGTGGCTTCTGATCTTCATAGCAGTTGTAGTAAATTTTATATTTTAACCTCTAAATTACATCATGACTCTCTTCTTTCTATAGTCTGTTCTGTCTAATCATCAAAACATAAACCACAAGTTCAGGGTTGTTGTTTTTTTCTTTTTTGCACAAAAAATGTATAAGTAGTTTCCTGAAAATTCATTCCTAAATGCCCATATATCTCCAGGTTAAAATTTCTCCATCATACATGAAGAGCCCCTGCATCCATTACTATGCCTGGGTTGTGATGGAATATTGTGTGTAGTGGAGAACCAGTGGTTAAGGTGCTAGCCTATAAACCAGGAGACTGGGAGTTCTAGTCCTGTCTTAGTCATAAAAGACAGCTGGGTAACTTTGGGCCAATTACTTCATCTCTGCCCACTTCACAGAGTTATTGTTGTGGGGAAATTAGGGTATGTTCACTCCCTTGAGTTACTTATAATAAGGCAGGATAAGTAAAAAAATAAAAATATTCCTATGTTTTGATAACCTTTCAAACGTTCTAAGGCCAAAAGAAATGCTTTTCTAGCTAAAGCTGCATATCAGGGTTTTTTTCTTTAATTACAAAATTTGTCTCTCATCAGTGGGGGTCAGCAGGATGAGCCGGCCATCTGTGTGGTATTTCATTGCTGTTTCCCAGTGATCTGACCGTGATAATGTGGTATGATACACAACCTGCTTTCCAAAAGAGGCTGTAGTTCATAACACAGCAGGTCTTGCCAAAATATATAACTGGAGGCCATAGGCAGCCAACCCTGGCTTTGGACAAAATGAATTAACATTGTCTAATGAATTGAAATGCGTATCCAAAGACCAGATTCGGCAACTAACGCACTTTCTCATTTAATTTAACGTGATGCTTGGCATCTTGGACTCTGTGACCGAATGCATTAGTACAGCAACATTTAATATTTTTGAATTTTAAACCCTGCATCAGTATTTGGTTTGATGTAGTCGAGGAAATACTGGCTTTTGTAGACAAATGAAAAATCCCATGCTATCTCTAAGAAAACAGCTGGTTTTTGAGAGAAGATGCCTGAAATTAATTTGGATTTTGCAGTCTCCCAGCTAGCTTTTGTCCACCCTGTTGAACTTCAAAAAAGTGATTGCATTATGACCCTAATTCTTGGAGATGGATGGATGGATCTTAAACACCATATCTAATAATTAGGGTCATAATGCAATCACTTTTATGAAGTTCAACAGACTGCACAAATGCTAGCTGAGAGACTGCAAAATTCAAATTATAGTGTGGGATATATTTATTTATTGCTTGGTTAAAGTCTTGGCCTGGCATTGGAGACACAGACCCAAATTGTAGTCTGCCCCCGAGCACAGAAACTCACGCGTCGAGCAGAGAAACTCACACGTTGGTCTCTCTCTCTCTCAGCCCAATCTAAAAATAGGAGAAAATGGTAGGTACATCTCCTTGAATCCTTAATTGAAAGGCAGGATATAAATCTAATATATAAAATAAGACGTGAATATGTAAATGAGGGGGGAAAAGCCCTGCATTTATGTGCATTAGGAAGTTGTACAATTTTGTATTTCCTTTAATTCAGAGAGTGCTATTTTATGAAACTCAAATTTTATTCAGTTTGGATTTTTTAGATTCTTATGATTGTCAAGCACTGTTTCCAAGAGTATGGACAATGACCGCAAAAGATCAAAAACCAGAATAGTCCCTGTCATGGTGTGGTCAATATTGCTCTGCATAGTTCATACCATGCCCCATAACTGACAGATTTCCTTACATTGGGCAGACTTGTGCAAATTATACTTACTTATACTGTACAGGTTTTATTGAGAACACGAAATTTGTACCATCCAAAGCACAGAATGTAAATGTCAGCGAAGGTGTCCGTATTTGACTTGTAAAAGGGAAGAACAGCATCTTGGAGATGATTTTTTTGTTGTTGTTGTTCCTTCGAAATTTTTGCAAATTTGACACACACACCCCCCGCCCCCGTACTCCTGAGCCTAAACATTATTGGCTGGATAGCTCATGTTAGTATGAGAATTTCGGCATCCTAGACTGCAATCCCAGATATCCAAAGCTGCAGTTTGGTCTTTGTTGACATGTTAAGAATATTTAGATGTCAAAACTGCTACAGCAATAGAATCCACAGCTGGGTGAATTATTGTCATGGCTTATACTTATAGCCTAATGTTGACATATAGGGCAGGCACCTTTATACAGGTAGTCCTCGACTTACAACAGTTCATTTAATGACTTTTCAAATTTACAACGGCACTGAAAAAAGTGACTTATGACTGTTTTTCACACTTACGATGTTGCAGCATTCCCCCTGGTCACATGATCAGAATTCAGATGCTTGGCAACTGACTCGTACTTACGATGGTTGCATTGTCCCAGGGTTATTTGATCACCTTTTACAATCTTCTGGCAAGCAAAGTCAATGGGGAGGATAGATTCACTGTGTTAGTAACTGTGTTACTAACTAAACAACTGCAGTGATTCACTTAACAACTGTGGCAAAAAGGTCATAAAATGAAGCAAAACTCACCTAACAATTGTCTCTCTTAGCCGCAGAAATCTTGGGCTCCATTGTGGTTGTAAGTTGAGGACTGCCTGTATTTAACATGTCCTCTTAGCCAAGAAATGCTTATTTCTGTTCTAGTTGTTCATCATCTTGTAGGAATACATCCAATCTACCATATTTTTTGGAGTATAAGATGCATTTCCACCTCCCCCTAAAAAAGGGTGAAAATTTGGGTGCGTTTTATACACCAAATGTAGCCCCGCCCACCTGCCGGTCCCCACCCTTCTGTCTCTGCCTCCCAGCAATTTACCACCTTGCAGCAAAAAGCCCATTTCAGCTTCAGCACAGACTGATTAGCACAAGCAGCTGATTGTCAGTTGGATTGGCCTCCCGATCCTCACTTGTTTCAGGCTGCAGGGACTGCCATTGCCTATTGCCGCGCAGGCCTCCGCTGTTTGCTGCAAGGAGGTAAATTGCTGGGAGGCAGAGGCAGATTTTTTCCCCTTGTTTTCCTCCCCAAAAAAGGTAGGTGCATCTTATAGTCCGGAGTGTCTTATACTACGAAAAATACGGTATTTTCAGAGGATTACAACAAAAAATAGCTTTTCTCCAGTTAAATAAGTTATTTACCCTGGCCTGTTGTTAGTCCTGTTGGCCACTATCTTTAGCATTGTTCTACTCTTCAAACAAAGCAGAAATGATTCTGTAATCCCAGTTTTATAGAGTATTGCTACCTCCAAGATATGATACTGTCTTCTCAAGGTGATTTCAATCCAGAGAATGGGTTGCCTTTTATTAAAGTAAAACCTCTTTTCCTCAACCTATCTGTGTTTAATGCTGAGATCAGTGTTAATCAACCTCTGCTTTGTGTGTCTATGAGTTGAGTTCATGTAGTCATTGAACTGATGTATAATTCCTTGTATATTGGAGCAGGTCATCTCCCCGCAGCGGATTCCTGCTACTATAGCTCCATCCCTGCTGATGTCCCCGATGGTATTTAGTCAGACTGCCCCACAGCTGCCAAAACCAAGTGAAAGTGGATGGCTGCCAGTCATGAATCAAGAAAGTACTTCTGGATCAGCAAACCTTCTTCTGCCTCTACAGAACTCAGAAGCAACCATCCCAAAGAGCAACCCATTAACCAAGTTACAGCTACAGGAAACACTTCTGCATCTGATCCAGGTAGGACATCCTCAGCTCTTAGCCACCTATAACTTCAGTTGATTATGGTGTTTGTACATATGAGATAAAAGATTTGGAGTGAAAGGAAAACTTTGTTGTTGTGCATCAGTCGTACCGGGGTGAAATCCAGCAGGTTCTGACATGTTCTGGAAAATCGGTAGCGGAAATTTTGAGCAGTTCGGAGAACCGGTAGCGGAAATTTTGAGTTGTTCAGAAAACCAGCAAATATCACCTCTGGCTGGCCCCAAAGTGGAATGGGAATGGAGATTTTGCAATATCCTTCCCCCTGGAGTGAGGTGGGAATGGAGATTTTGTAGTATCCTTCCCCTGGAGTGGGGTGGGAATGGAGATTTTGCAGTATCCTTTCCCTGCCACGCCCACCAAGCCACGCCCACAGAACCAGTAATAAAAAAATGTGGATTTCACCACTGAGTTGTACAATGTAGTCGTTTTAGTGCTATTGTAAAATGCTACAATGGAATTACAATGCAGGTATAACACTGTTAATTGTTCATGCAGAAAATTCTTCATATATTGAAATCAACAGTTGGTTTTGGATAGCCACATATTCCTATTATGTGTTCTATGAGACTAGCTAGAAAACATCATTTGATTGGTCTGTGACTGCTTGATGAGGTTTATAAAAGAGAAGTAGAATTTGGATTTCCCAGCATTATCCTTAGAGTTTCCATTTGGGTATCCACTGGTACTGATGTCTATGGAAATGCTTAATCATCTAGGTCAGGGCTGTCAAACTCCCAGCCCACGGGCCAGATGTGTCACGTGCTGGCCATGCCCCCGCCTGGTTTAGCAAAAGTGTGTGTGGGGGAAGTTCCCTCACTTGATGCCGCCGTGAGAACGTGAGTTTGACACCTCTGATCTAAGTCATGATTGTCCCAGAGATGCTTTTTCAAAAGGCAACTGGAATTGTTTGGTTTTTGCCACCCTTGAAAACCTTTTGCTTCCCATTCAAGTGAACTGAAGTGCTTCTTGTATGAGAAGCAAAACATTTTCAAGGGGGAAAACCCCAAGAAAGCACTTTTGGGATGATCAGTGCCAACATATTCACGAAGACTTCTCATGATGTTTGCATAACTTTCTGAGCAGATAACATCACATAATAAAGTATTATTTAAATAAATAAACGGAAAGCTGGCATTCCAAAAATAAAACATCATCCTTTAAAATCCATAGGCATTCCCTTTTCCTTACATTTTTTTAGACTATCTTAGAAAATAAAAACACTAAGAAAGCTTTGCCCTAGGCCTAGGATTATTATATCTGGGCTGCAAAGTTTTTGATGATCAGTATACAATGGCAGCCGAGAGTTATATAACATTTTAACTTAAATCTGGATTTTTGCAGCCTAGTCATGATAGTTATACTGCTTCCCAATGTTTTATTTGAGAACATATTCACGTGTTTTTTTTAAAAAGGTATTTATTTATTAAAATTTTATGCTGCTCATCTCACTATCAGGGTAGCTTACAACATGATAAGTTAGGGAGAAAATCACATGGGTTATTTGTTTGATCTTTGTGTGTATATATGTCTGTTCTGTGTGTGACTTTTGCCAGGTTTTTTTTTTCTTTAGCATTTGTGAATATCTGTATGTAGTTTTGTGAATGAGGTTCTGGGTTCGAATGGAACGTGGCCCGATACGCACACCAACGCACTAAAGCATGCAAGTTGAGAGAGGAGTCTTAAAAAAGTAACTGGTTTAATAATAAAAACACATAAAAACAAAACCTACAAGAAGGTATCAACAGCTTAAAAGATTCTCTTCTCAGCAAAGTCCATTAACTCTAATTTTCTTCCCAAACATGGGAGGCTCTCTGGGTTGTTTGTCAGTCTTCTCAGGAGCAAGGCAGTGACTCAGCTCTTCCTAGTGACTTCAGCTCTGGAGGTTCTCGGCTGTTCTCAGCTGTCTCAGTTCTCAGCTGTTCAGAGTTCCCATCGTTGTGGGTTCTCTTCTTCCGTCTTCCTTCTTCTGCTTTCTTTCATAGTGAGTGAGCTGCTGCTGCTGCTGCTGCTTATATGTTCATCAACTGACCGTTGGAAAGTGCAGTAAACTCATAGCCAGGAAGCTGTGCTCTGATTCGTCCATTCAAACTATTCAAACTAATCAATCAATTAGTTGCAGCAATATACTGAGAGGTTTCTCCTCTCACAATCCCCTTCTCTGCAATAATTGATTACAGAAATACATGTACATACAAGTCATGAGCATATACATTACAGTAGTATGAAATACGATCTTACATAGCCATAGATACCTTATCCAACAGATATTGGTGTTGATCCCTAGGCAATGGCTCCGTGAGCAAGTCTGCTATTTGTTCCTTTGTCTCGCAGAAAACTGTCCTAACAAAACCTAACCTGGTCAATTGCCTGACATGTTTATACTTGATGTCAATGTGACATGACCTCTGTCCCATTGCATCAGCCTGCGAAATATTGGTAGCAATGTGTGTGTTTTAGGCCTATCCTATCAGGCTGCTGACATCCTGATTCCCCAGAGTTTTTTTTTTTAAATGTGACATTATGATTTCCTTGAGGTTCTTTTTAACTAATGTGTTGTTTGTGTTTTCAGAATGACGACAACTTCCTAAACGTCATCTATGATGCTTATCTCGGCAGCGTGAGAAAAGCAGCACTGAAAAAGCCCATCTGAAGCATAACATTTTAATTAAACGTAGCCTGGTTTTCATGTTTGGAACAGCAACAGAAATGAAGAGGTTTTTAACCTCCCGCAAGACTTTAAATTATCTTCATTGGAAGCGTATCTTGTTCGAAGAAATTAGTAAATGGGATTATTAGTGCCTTTCTGATCACAGTGTGAAAACAACATCAAAATAACTTACATTGTGGCTCCTTAAAAAAAAAAAAGTGTAGATTCCACAAAAGTCATTAAAATAACAAAAACAGTATAATGATGTCGACTGCAAGCTCCTCCCCTTTCATCCATGCATATATCATGATGCGTGCACCCAAGGCATGGGACTTATGTTACATCAGGGCTTTTTTTTGTCCTTTGCTTCCCACCTGGATGCCACCTCATTGGCATCCAGGTGGGATGTCATAAAGAGCTGGCTTGTATAAAGATCGATACGATTGTTTGGGTTTTTCCAGGTTTTGTGGGTTTTTAAATACATAATGGCTATTAATTGTGTGGGTACCGAAAGGCCCTGCATGCTTCAAAAACGTATTCAGAGAAGTGCTTCAAACTTCATATGAAGGCAGAAAATACTTGTTTATTTTTGTTGAAGACATTTTGTTCTTTTCCCAGGCTTCTGCAAGAAAAAAGAAAAAAAGGATAAACCACTCCTCAGCTCTTAAAGCAGTAGCAGCTTTTTTTCTGGCTCGGGCAGAAGTCTGGGAAAAAAAGTGGGGATACTCAATTAATAGAGAGTTGTTGGGTGGCACAAGGTCTGAAGGCTTCTTCTGAATTCTTTTTGGAGTAAGCACATTTTGCTGGGAATGCCTGTTGCTAGAAGTCACAAGTTTTTTCTACTTTGAACTATTTAGAAAAAATAAATATTGACTACATATTTATTTGCCACCAGGTGGCAGGATAGGTCTGTTGTTTCGTTGTATCCACCTTTAAACAGATGATTTCTACAATGGATCAGAGAGCTGCGGTTTTCTTTTCTATCAACTGAACTACCAGCAAGTTGTTCAGAAATCAGCAAAGTGTACTTGATCCTAGATGATCCCAGATGGGTTGCGCAAATCTGAAGGGCAGCAAACCATTTAATAAAACTTTGATAGCATCGAGCAATTATTTGGAATTTTGTGCCCCAGATCTGTTAAAGATAATGAGCGCATATAGTAAAGCAGCCTTGAACTCTAGGCTAGACTCTAAGCAATTCTTTTTGTCATATCACTTCAGTGTTTCATAAAAAGACACCGTCTGGCCCTATCCCCTGGAACTTGATAACTTAACTGGAAAGTGATTTTCATGTTTTTTAAATGGTGCTCATATCATGAGTTACGACAAAGGAGGGAAAGTTTAGGGCTATCAGATCCAGGCATCAGGAAAGGGGTACAGAAAACTGTCACTGGATTTTTCAGTCCCGATCTGATAGCCATACGAAGATTAGGGTAAGATTACTGTAATAAATTTATATGCCATGATTCCAAGAGGCCATAGATATTTATGTCTGTTATTCTGTGTTTTATGAGAGCTCGCCAGTTGCTAAAGTATCTGAAAGACAGAGTCAGTTAAGAGAAATACAACATTCCCATTTAAACTATAGGTTTTTTTAAGACGCCATTAGGATTATGTCAAGTGCAGTGAAGCCCAAATTTATCCACAAATTATGAAAGACGTAAGATTGTTCCCTTTTTTAAGAAAAAGAAATTGTAAGTAGGTTTTTTTCTATTTTATAATGATTATAAAATTATAACTGTTCAAAAATAAACTTGTGGTTTCCACTATCCCTACTTTGTGATGTATAAAACTGTTGCCTTCCACCTGCATTAAATTATAACTCCCAAACTTCCCAGCCTCTACAGCCGGGGTGGGGAACCGCACTTATGACATGCGGATGTCAGCTCCCAGAATTCATGAACCGGTCATTCTGGGAGTTGACATCCACAAGTCATAAAAGGAATGTATAGGAATGTAAAAGTTGTAGCAAATCTATCCGGAGGAACTGTGAGAAATAGGCCAACACCTGTCTGAAATTCTTTTAAAGGGATGGCTGCATTGTTTTAAATTATTAAAACCAGGACAAAGAATGAATAGTTTCATTTTTTTATTGTATTGTTCCATGAACAGATGGGCAATGGTTTGGTGATCTATTTGTAAAGAAAATAAAATGAAGAACAAATATTTTTGTGTCATCTCATTTCTGCATTGTGCTTTTTGAGATTTGTCATTTTAAGTATTGAGTTTAGTTCTTTTTATATCAAGTATATTTATACTGGATATAAATCCAATACCCAAAGGATAAGGTGTTAAATCTTGTCTCCTGGTAATCTCCTGGACAGGTCCCTGCAGTTTTCTTGGCAAGATTTTGGAAGTGGTTTGCCCTTCCGTCCTCTTTTCTAGAGCTGGGGGAAAATGACTGGTCCAAGGTCACTAGCTGGGTTGATGCCTAAGGTGGGACTAGAACTCACAGTCTCCCAGTTTCTTGGAGCCTTAACCCCTGCCTCAAACTGGCTCTGTAGTTTACTTTAGACATATCTAAAATCTGAAATCAATTATTCATTCGGCTTCCTATCAGGAAAATAAAAGTATTCTCTATGAATAGAGGCCCTATTCATGGAGTCATTATTAAGAATAGCTTTTGTTAGTACCAAGATGTCAGAAATTCCACACAGAATTTCTAAGAATGGAAAAATGACAAAGAGAAGATGACAGATGTTCTGTTCCAGAGGGGAACAACCACAACTGAGAAATCCTGGGCACTGCATTTTAGGAAGGTGGTTGTGGTGCAGGGGAGCACCTAAGCAAGAAGCTTAGGAGGAAAGGTGGAAGTCTTAGATACTTCAGCCTGTGGCAGTAAACATTGCAAGCAGGCATGATAGTGTTATGTAGAACAGGCATCACCAACCTTTTGGACCTCAGGGACCACTAAATTCATTATTTTAATCCCGTGGACCACTAATATGATTTGCCTAATGACAGACTGGGTGGATGTGGTTAGGTGGTCATGTGACTGGGTGGGCATGGCCAACTCCTCGCCTCCCCGCCTGGGCTCTTTAAGGTCCCAACAGGAAGCAATTGTTGAAGCTAACCAGCCACCAAGAGAAAGTTGGCAAAACAGCTCATTTCAATTTGGATCTGACTGAGAAGGAGGCTCAGCAGAAGCATCTCACTGAGGACTACAAGCATAAGCTTTCCAAGTAGAGGGAAGACCTGCGGGAGTGCAAGGTACCTGCACCTGGAGGCTGAGATGGTCAGCCAGTTCCAGGCCATGATGCAGTCCCACTGGAACAAGGTCTTCTGTCTCTTCGCCACCAGCTGCACTTCCCTCCAGCCTTTGCCAAAGTCCCGCACCAGGAGGCTGAAGCAAGTTGGAATTTCTGCCCCCCCTCTGCCCCACACAAAAAGACCTCGAAGGGGGAGACTCTCTGCAGCAACACAAATGTTCATGGCACGTATCCGTCCCAGGGGCCGTAGTTTGAGGACCCCCGATTTAGTGCAATATAAAAAATGCAAATAATTTTTCTGAGGACCACCAACATTTTCTTGTGGACCACCAGTGGTCCATGGACCACCAGTTGGTGACTGCTGATGTAGAAGACAGGGCAGAATTATTTATTCCAGAAAACAGAACATGAAACAAAAGTGTTTCAATTGCAAGGAATCAAATTTAGGTTGAGGAGCAGAGAGAGAGAGAGAACTCTGAAAGTAAGAGGGTCACCACACTGAGCCACATCCTTTTTAATACTTGTAAAAGGTAAAGGTAAAGGTTCCCCTTGCATATATGTGCTAGTCATTCCCGACTCTAGGGGGCGGTGCTCATCTCCGTTTCAAAGTCAAAGAGCCAGTGCTGTCCAAAGACATTTCCATGGTCATGTGATCTGTATGATTGAACACCAAAGGTGCATGGAACGCTGTTACCTTCCCACCAAAGGTGGTCCCTATTTTTCTACTTGCATTTTTTACATGCTTTCAAATTGCTAGATTGGGAGAAGCTGGGAGAAGTAATGGGAGCTCACCCCATTACACGGCACTAGGATTTGAACCGCTGAACTGCCAAGCTCAGCGTTTTAGCTACTGAGCCACCGCATTAATATTTTAATATTTTAATACTTGAGCGAATGGAATATATGATCTCTTTTTAATATATTTCATTCTGAGAAATGAGAGCCTGAATTAAATCTCAACACTGGCAATGTTTAAAAACCTCCAACTGAGAATCCACCACCTCCCTAGGCAGTCTACATATATATTGATAAATATTGTTAGTAACTCTCAATTCACTAATTGCTATCAACTTCCCATGAAATTGTTGGCTGAAATGATTAGGAATAGAAAATTCACAGAAACGACAGAGCCACAGTTGTTTGCCATTGCTGAATCATCTTATCTTGGACATTGGGCATAACAAAAAGGAAAGTTTATATTATTAGACTTTCAATTATAAATCAGGTGATACTTGCCATTGATCAATTCTATCAGCAAGGACCAATTTTAGAGAATTGTTAGAAGGCAGGAAAGACCCAACAGTGGCCCCATTAAATGATGGTTTCATGAATAAATTTCATGAATAAATTTATTCATGAATAAATCTGACTGTTGAAGTAGCTTTTTATTTATTTATTTATTTATTTATTTATTTATTTATTTACTTACTTACTTACTTACTTACTTACTTACTTACTTACTTACTTACTTACACATTTTAGTTTATTTGGCTTAGTTTATTTGGAATAATCCAAAAACAAAACTAAATAAATGTAATATTTTTACAACAACCCATAAAAAGTAATTTTTTTCTACAGCCTCTTAGATTTAAGAACTCCAAGGTTATTTGGTCTTAATGTGTGCCCATGCAGAAAATTCACTCTTGCAGGATCCTGGATAGTGGCCATACTGCCTCTGCCAAATTTCTCCAAAGAAAGATTATTCTAAGGATTCTGAGAAGTCAATCTGAATGCCATCAGCAGTTCCTATCCGTGTTTATTTAGGAAACAACCTGCTTCATTTTCTGTTTCTGTTATTACAAGACATACTTGTAATAATCAACTTTGTTGCCTGCCTCTGAACAAATTCCAGTCTTTTTTTTATCTATATTCAGGGGCAGCTTCCAAAATTAAAATCCCTTATCTTCATTTTCCTAATCTCAGTGCACAGAACACAACATACTTTGCGTAAAAGGAAATAAGTTTAGCTGCCTAGTATTATATCTATAACAAACATTGCATTATGTATTTTCAAAGATTAGAAACGATAGTCTTACATCAAATAAAAAATTAGTCCTAGGGGTACATTGAGGCTTAAACTTTATCAGATTTATTGCGCTGCAAATTTGCAAAATGAACCAAGATTTACAACTTCTTGCCCTCTGTAGGGAAGATTATCCATATAGTGATCTCAATGTCATTCAAATGTACATAATATAGATGTATTGCTAATGATTGTCTTCATAGGTAAATTTTTGTTTTTTTTCTATGTCAAGCTTTTTAACTCAGGTCCTGAGTATCAACATCTGTCAAGTGCGAACAACCAGACTGACAAGTGTAGAGTTCAAACTAGTTTACTTTTTTGTCTCTGCCTATAATACAGGAATCTCCCAAGATTGGTAGCTTTCATTTGGGAAAGACCAGATAAGGCCCAAAGGCAATTCAGGTGCTCTCTTGTATTTTATGTAGTGAGTCTGAACTAATTCTCTGCTTGGACCCCAATTTGGATAATTGGTCTCCAACAACATCTCCATAAAATGTACTGTAAAATATTTATAGTTGCAGATGAGGATCAATAGCTTGGCAGGAAAGGTGGCTATGGAAATAAAAGAAAAATTATCAGTTTCTACAATATGACAAAAATAACAGACACAGAAATTAATAACAATATATTTTTTCGTTGGCCAAGCTATATATAGTGGTCTACTACACCTAGTTCTTCTCCAGATATATTTTCTTTCTTTCTTTGGTGAATTTATTAAACATAACTTGATTCTTTTTCAGGTTTATTTTTAAGCCAAATGGTTCTCCTGCTCTGTGTAGTTTTGCATGGGTCTTTCTAACTCTTCTGGGTCTTGAGTGATTTAAAAAGGCGCCATTGATTTTTATTTCATCTTTGCCCAGCCTAATCTGCGAAATACTTCTTTAATGCAGGGTGAGAAGAGTCTAGGTGATATTGTATCACCTTGTCATATACCTCATTCTGTGTAATTGATAATGCTAATGTGTAACTCCAGGATATTACTCATACTTCAGGCTCATACTTCAGATGAATAGTACTCCTACTGTGAACTTTCTTAAAACAATATTGGAAAACAGGCACCTGAATCAGGCATCAGAACAGTTATATGCTCTTATAGTGAAATGTATAACAAATGAAGAGAAACAAATAATAATTACAATACAGTATTAACTATCTCATGAGCTTATTTCCTATTGAAGAAGTAAATTTCAAGGCTTGTGAGTTCCTATAAAAGAAGCTTGCCATTCAGTTGTGGGCCTTCCTGAGATGTTCATACCCAAGTCTAGAAAGGCTTTATTTAAGCCTTCCATTGTCTTTCTAAATCTTCTTTTCCAAAGGGATCCCAACTTTGAAGTTATTTTTGTACTACTTTTATACTGTTTCAGCTATTTCTAACTCAACTTCCTCCTTGTTTTAGATTTGCCCAGTTCAAATCAGTGGTGGGATTCAAATTTTTTTACTACCGGTTCTGTGGTCATGGCTTGGTAGGCATGGTACAGGAAGGATACTGTAAAATCGCCATTCCCTCCCCTCTCCAGCAGAAGGTTACTGCAAAATCCCCATTTCCTCCCAATCACCTGGGACTCAGGAGGCGGAGAATAGATGAGGGTGGGGCCAGTCAGAGGTGGTATTTACCGGTTCTCCAAACTACTCAAAATTTCCGCTACCGGTTCTCCAGAACTGGTCAGAACCTGCTGAAACCCATCTCTGGTTCAAATGTCTTAAAAGTTTCACTTCAAAGTGGAAAACCTTGAGTAGACATTCATTATATTAGAGCTCCCTCTTGTGCTTACCAAAATAAAAATAAAAATCTGATACATTCATAAGAAAAGAAAATTTAACAGATGACATGCAAATTAAACCAAGCTGGCTCCAAGACAATGAACTAACATTTATTATTTAGTATCCCACATTTATTATTTTGATACATTATTTACTTGTATCCCATCTATTATTTTTACAAATAATTCAAAGCATATCCATCACATCTTCCTCCTATTTTCCCCACAAGAACAATCCTGTGAGGTGATTTGGGCTGAGACAAAACAGGCTGACCCAAAGTCACCCAGCCAGCTTTCATAATACAAATAGGATAATAATTAAAATAAACAGTTTTGAGATTGGTAAGATCCTTATTTGTATAACTATATAGAATGTCCAGTTTCTTTTCTCTCCAAGTTTCTCTTTGGGTTTTTCAGGAACAAAAAGGAAAATAGCTAATCAAATCAAACTGCTAAAAAAAACTATCTGCTAAAAAAAACAATTTTCACAGTGTTGGCCAGATATAATTTGTAACTCTCCTTATCCCTCTTAGAAGTTTATAGTTCTGAAACTGATAAAATAATTAAACAATTGATCAGTAATAAAGGAAAAAGAAAACAGAGTCAGAAAAGGCTGTTCTCTTGAATTATGAAAGTCTAAACTGTTAAATTCTGAATTAAAGAGAAAAGTTCAGAAATTTAAAGCAAATAGAAGGAACAAGTAAAATTGTTCAGTGAACTAAGCTTTAATTAAAACCTGAAAATTCAGATTGGCTGCTCTCATTGGTCACTAAGTACTGTAAATCCATGAATGATTTTTAGAGGATATAATCTTGAGGATTTTAAAGTCTTCTTGGCTCAGCCTTATCTCTTCCTGAGAAGAAAATGGCTCTTCTGCCAGGTTTCTGACAGTTAATAATAATGATGAATGATTTTTTTTTTCTAATCAGGAAAGAAAAAACGTGAAACAATTTCTCCTTCATCTCCAACAAGTTGCCATTTTGAGATTCCCTTGCCATCGATTTCTTAGTGTACATTACATTCAGACCAATCTGCTTGGATAAGTGACTTTTTCTGGCCTTAACATCAATCTATCATGTGATGTTTGGGGGTTTTTTTAAAGTTAAGCTGACATCAAGATAGCTAATTGTGCATGGAACACAGTGGTGGGATTCAAATAATTTAACAACTGGTTCTCTGCCCTAATGACCAGCTAGGTAGGCGTGGCTCGGTGATCATGTGATCGTGTGGTTATGGCCAACTCAACATCACTCACATCGATAGGCGCTTCGCCTTAGCTGTTACAATGTAATAAGGGTTAACCAGAAAGGCAGTTTCTGTAAGAAGGGCAATAAAGATTAGTCTAGAAACAACACCAGAATGTTTTCTTCCTGCCTTCCCTACAACCCTGTAAAGTGGAAAAAAACAAAATAAGATTTCTTCCAACAAATGGTTCTCCGAACTGCTTAGAAAGTTAAGAACCGGTTCTCCCAAATAGGTGCAAACTGGCTGAATCCCACCACTGATGGAACATGTTTCTGTCTTATTGCTTCCCAAAGTTGTGAGGAGGGGTGCCTCAGGGTGAGGAGGTATTGGGAGGCCTGGGGCAGGTGGGTTGGGCCTGTGCTAGGCCTCCCAGGGCCTCCCCCATTCTTGAGGCAGCTTGTGCTCCACTTAACAACCCACACAGTTGTTTAACAACCAGTGGGAGAGAACATAGGTGGGGGTCCTTAAACAAGGAGATCACATGGTCATATTGCTTAATGACCCTTATGACTTGCAACTATTGTCAGCGCATATAGTTCATGACTGGGAAGACATGGTAACAAGGTCAGCCAATGAATAGGCATGGCAACTAAGTTAGCCAATGGGAACTGTTTGGATAGACATGGTAACAGGTCAGCCAATGAGGTCTGTTTGACTGAATTGAAACTGAAATTGGAAGGAGCCTGGGCATGGCTCTGCATTAAGCTCTGAGTTCTGAAGCTGCAAACTTATCTGGGCTTGCATCTATGCTGTACTGCTGCCTGTGTGTTTTGCTTGTAACTGCTACTACGTTGAAGAAGAATCTATATTGGTATTGTACATTTATCTTCATGTATTTTATGTATATAAAGAAGTTAATGAATCCTGCTGCATCAGTCTGCCTATGTGTGCTTTCTGGATTTGATTTTTGCAACAAACTCTGAAAACTATAACGGGGGCTGCATTATGCTGATAAATCAAGACTACCTATACCTTTTTAATCCCCCTCCCATATGCTGGATTGTTATATTAATAATTACTTGCTTTTGTTCTGAATTACAAAGATAAGATTTGTACAACAGAAATATGGGGAGGAAAACACCAGAATCCTATGCTCTATTTTAATTTAGTTAATGATGGGAAATGTTTCTATGCACCATTTTACCCTGTACTACTTGAACAAATCTAAATTTAGTTTGTAGTAGGGAGAAACATCTGCCAGTAGAAATTAATTCATATGCATTATTTCATGTGGGGGAAAAGCATGTTTTTAACCAGAAAACAATAAAATGAAAAGTAGGTACAGTTTAGAGTTTAAGAACACTAAAATCTTAGGATAAGCTTACCTTATCTTGGTTTATTCACTGTGCTTGAGCCTATCACCAATTTATATGAATGTGCCAACATTCATGTTGAATGGAATATTGCATTAAAGCAACGAAATTCATGTATAATTTTAAATCTGGGATTACCATGCTTAAGTGTGAAAGTTTGTTTTTTGGTTTTTTTGAGGTAAAAATGTGTCATTATCCAATGAAAGCAGCATAAGGTTCCTGCTTCCTTGGCAGTAGTGATTGTGAGAAGGACCTGGGTGTCTTAGTAGATCATATATTAAGCATGAACCGATAGTCTGTTGCAGCTGTCAAGGGAGCCAATCCTGGTCTGCATCAACAGGAGTGTAATGTTGAGATCATATGAAGTGGTAGTTCTGATTTGGGTTTCATTGTACAAAAACCAGAAACCTTGAGTTGTACAAGTTTTACAGAGAAGCATATTCTGTAGGGACAGAGCAGCTATAGGAAAAGTTTTCTTGGCCTGCAAAAGATGGTGATGGTTGGATCTAGAGGAGAGCTGTCAAACTCCTGGCCCACGGGCCAGATGCATCACACACTGGCCATTCCCATGCCCGGTTTAGTGAAGGGGCCATGCCCATGCCCGGTTTAGTGAAGTGCTGTGCTGTCATGAGTTTGACATCCCTGATCTAGAGCATTCCTTCATTAGTTAACTGAATGTTATAGTACAATAGCTTCTTTCAAAAGTAAGACAAGGAGGGAAGAACATTTACGGATGCAGATTTTTATACCGTAGCATTTAATTTCTTTAGAAATTACAGCATGAAATAATAAAATGAAAGGAGATGAGATGATGAGATGAAATTCTAACTAGTGTTAGCACAATATTTTCCTCACATATTTCAGTTTACCTCTGTTAAGCAATTTGTTACATCTTTGCATACAGTATCCTGCAGGTTTAAGTATGGGATTAAATCTGCTGCTATTGCAGCTGCAGAAGGGGTTTTTTATCTACTTGACCCAAGTTGTTGGGTCAAGTAGATAAAACGCCCGACACACTAAGCCACAGAGCCACTTGTTTAGCTGTATGTTTAGAAATCTAGTCATTCCAATTTATGTACTGTGATTATGGCTTAAGAAGTTGTGCAAATCTAGGCAGTTGTGGTTTATCTAATCACACAATAGATTAATAAGGTAAAGGTAAAGGTTCCCCTCGCACATATGTGCTAGTTGTTCCCAACTCTAGGGGGTGGTAGTCATCTCCATTTCAAAGTCAAAGAGCCAGCACTGTCCAAAGACATCTCCGTGATCATGTGGCTGGCATGACTAAACACCAAAGGCGCACGGAACGCTCTTACCTTCCCACCAAAGGTGGTCCCTATTTTTCTACTTGCATTTTTTACATGCTTTCAAACTGCTAGGTTGGCAGAAGCTGGGACAAGTAACGGGAGCTCACCCCATTACACGGCACTAGGGATTTGAACCGCTGAACTGCCGACATTTCAATCAACAAGCTCAGTGTCTTAACCGCTGAGCCACTGCGTCCCTAATATATTAATAGAATTTAGCTATTGTGACTTTGTGTGTTTTGTTGTCGATACACCATAAAATTGGCTACTCTTCCATTCCACCCATGACAGAAATGGCAGAAAATGGTGTCCTTTCACAGCTATTTTACACAACAATTCCATGTGATTTATCTTGTGTATCAGACAACTATAGCCACAGCAGCTTTCCTGATAGATATCTGTGGATGACTGGCCTTAAAGATTACATTTCCAATGCTTTTTTTTTAAAAAAAAGATAATATCAGATTTGGCAATAACACATTTGGGACAATAGGTTCTCAACCTGTGGTGCACAGACCACTGGGGGTGGGAGCGCAATGTTATCACAGGGTCCATGAAGGCTTGAAAAAATGTTATGACTTAAATATCGAGTTAAGTCTTGGGGGTCCGTGGCCACAAAAGGTATTTAAAGGGAGTGAAGTAAAGGTTTAGAATTACTGGTTTAAGGTAAAAATATGCCTCCCTGATCCTTTTGGAGGAGACTTTAAGAGTTACTTCAAGCCAGAGGATCACATTTAGAAATATCTCTGCTGTTATTCAGATACTGTATTATTCGGAGTATAAGACACACCTTTTTCCCCTAAAAAAGAGGGTGAAAATCTGGGTGCGTCTTATACGCCAAATGTAGAGGCTGAAAAAAGCATCAGAAAAGAAGCTTCAGAAAAGAAGCCCCCAAACAGAGCTTTAGAGTAGTGGTGAAATCCAATTTTTTATACTATCAGTTCTGTGTGCATGGCTTGGTGAGCATGGTGTGGCTTGGTGTGCTTGGCTTGATGTGCGTGGCAGGAGAAGGATGCTGCAAAATCTCCATTCCCACCCCACTCTGGGGCCAGCCAGAGGTGGCATTTGCCGGTTCTCTGAACTACACAAAATTTTCTCCAGAACCTGTCAGAACCTGCTGGATTTCACCCCTGCTTTTTTTCTGAAGCTCTTGTTTTGGAGGCTTTCAGAGGCAGGAAAAAGTTTTTTCTGAAACGGAGTTTTAAAAGTTTCAGAGGCAGAACGAAAAAGCAAAAAAAAAGCAAGGCACAAAGCTCACAACCAAGGAACTGTTGTAAAATTCACCTCTGGGAACAGCTGATTGAGGGTATTCCAGGAGGCCGATCCACCTGCCAATCAGCTTTTTTCTTATTTTCCTCTCCAAAAACTAAGGTATGTCTTATACTCCGGTGCATCTTATACTCTGAAAAATACGGTAGTTATTAGTATTCAGACAGATAATTCAAAGATATTTAGAAAGGCCCACTTTGAATCCCTTTGTATTTTCTCCATTGTGCATGGGCCTTCAATTTCTTTGGTACTCACATCTCATTAAATGACTTTTCTTTCTCCCTTGCAAAAGACGGATGAGGACACAAAATGAGGAGGTTTTCCAGCTGATGACTCCCTGACTCCCTGGATGCTTCCCACTAACTCAGCCTCCTGCTGGGATTTCTTTCTTCTCCATTCAGCCTTTCAGACACTTTTCAAAGTACAAAGCAGGACAACTGGTGCACACCATTTTTTAAAATTAATGTTCCTTTTCACCGTAAATGAGCTTGCATGAAAAAAATGGGGAAGAAAGCAAAACAGATCCTGTCTTTTGTGCCACGTGAAGAGACGGCACAGAATAACAATTTTCACTGTTGTGGAAGAGCATGTGCATTCATCTATTGTAGCCCTGCACAAAGAATGTTCAAACATCACGCTAAACCTAGATGAGTAGCTCAATGCTCCCAATCTGCATATACCCCCAACCCCACCCCATTTTTGCATACACCAAAACACCCCCAGATTGCATTACTGAATTTTTAAACTATTTTTTTTTTGGCAAAGTAAGAGGCAAAATAGTAAAATAGGTAAAATGTGAGTCATTGATTAGGGTTTTGATTGTGCCAGTCATGTCAAATAGTAGAATACTCTTATGAAAATGAGAATCCCAGAACATCTTAATGTCTTCATGCGAAACCTATAAGGAAGTCACGCCACCTGTGGCACACGGAGCCATATCAGTGGGCACGCGAGCATTGCCCTAGCTCAGCTCCAACATGCATGTGCACGCTGGCCAGCTAGTTTTTGGACCTTCTGGGCCCACCGGAAATCAGGAAACAGGCCATTTCCGGCCTCCGGGGAGCCTGGGGAGGGCCGTTTTTGCCCTCCCCAGGCTCCTAGAAAGCCTCTGGAGCCTGGGGAGGGTGAGAAACGGGCCTACTGTGCCATCACATGCCAAAAGCAGAGGGAGCATGGGGGGTCACATGTGCAGGAGGGCAGGATGCATTGAATTATGGGTGTGGGCATGCAAACACGCCACCCCCCTGTGTGACCCCCACTTTTGGCACGCGACGACAAAAAGGTTAGCCATCATTGGTCTAGATGAAATATGGCAAAACAGACTGCTTGTCATTGGCAAGGAAATGAGACAACACTGTCTGCACTCACATTATTTATTCAACCTGTATGTTGAGTATATTTTCTGGGAGGCTGGACTGGAAGATGAGGGTGGTTTTAAATAGTCAAGAACCTGTGCTATGTTTATGGCGCTACTCTGATAGCTGAAAATGCAAATGATTCACATGCTCTAATAATAAAAAAATCAAGAAGCACAGTGAAAAAAATGAGTCCATAATGCTGAGAAGTGTGAAAGGACAGGAAAAAGATAGTGATTTTTATATTGTGGTTTTTAATGTTGTAAGTGGTCTGGAGTCACTTGTGTATGAGTTGGGTGTCCATAGAAATTTGTTAAATAAATAAATGGGATAACCACCGGGTTTCCTCGAAAATAAGACACTGTATTATATTTTTGAACCCCAAAATAAGTGATTGGCCTTATTTTTGGGGAGGTCTTATTATTTTGGGGCACATGGAGCAAGATGAGGCTCCTCTTGCTGTCTTACCTGATTTCCAGCTCTGTGTTTAAATATTTGTGGGGAGGGCTTATTTTCAGGGGGAGGCTTATTTTAGCGCATGCACTCAAAAGCTCAATTGAGATTATTATCAGGGGATGTCTTATTTTCAGGGAAACAGGGTGGCAGAAAAGTGGATGGATTTATTACAGTGGCAGAGACTGTATGATTGGAAAACCCGAAGGGTCAAGGTGGAGGCAAAGTTTCCAAGAGAACATCTATCTATATGGTCTCAAGTTGATAATCAAACGATTAATGAAGATGTAAAACAAATCCATTAAGATTCTGCACTCATGTTCCCCTAAATACTCACAACCCGTGTCCCTCCCTCTTCATAAAATTAAAATTCCAACTCTGCCTCTTGTAGGGAAATAATTGTCTTCTGCCTACACCTCTACGCTCCTCCTAGGTTGAGACCTTCAAAACATATTTATTTTGATCAAATTTGCTGAACAAGCCAACTTGGGCTGAGGAGGAGAATTACACGGGTGTGTTGTCTGTTCCTTTTAGAAGAGACCATTTAATTATTTCACTTCTTCATTAGATTTTTAAATCTCTGCAGTTAAGTGACTCCTGGCACACCAATATATTTCTGTTAGCCTTACAGAAGCACTCTTAGAGTACTGTATTTTTTCTACTATGAAACACACTTCCCCCCCCAAAAAAGTGGGTGGAAATGTCTGTGCATCTTATAGGGCAAATATCGCCTATCGCTGCCGCTGCCTATTGCTGCCGCTGCCTATCACTGCCGCTTGCTGCCTACTGACGGTATTGTGAGCGACGGCAATAGGCAGTGAGCAGCAGCAGCAACAGGCAGCGGTGATAGATGGCAGCGATCCCCGCCGCCTGGAACAGCTGATCAGCAGTATTCCGAGAGGCCGATCCAACCGCCGATAGGTGATGGCGGTGAATGGCAGCGGCAAGCATCATTGTCGTGCAGTGGCAATAGCTGGGGAACACTGGCGAAGGCTCCAGCGTTCCCTGGTAGAGGCAGCAGATACAGAATGCAGAAGTGTTTTGATGATGTCAGGGTCAGTGGCCGGAGCCTCCCACCAGTTTTATTACCGGTTCTATAGAACCGGTGCGAACCATGGGCAACCCACTACTGCCCAGAATGTCCACTAATTTTGCACGTCTAGTTGTAGAGGGTCATTGCATGTGCTAATTCCCTCTTGTTTCTAAGCTAATTAAAATTATCATATGACCCTGTTTCTCATGATTTTTGCATTTATGTGTCTGTTTTCATAGTTTACAGTCCACCAGCTTTTTTTTCCCTGAGGGGAACCCCAATGCAGCAAACAATACAGCAGAAAACAATATAATACAAAATGTCAGGATAATGATCAATACTGTGTGCCTGACCTAAATTCTCTCTTTTAATCAGACTGTCCTGGGTAATAGGATTTGGGGTTCAATATATTTCATATTTTCATGGTGATAGGAAAACACTAGAAGCCAAGAAATAAATTGGATTCAAAGAACAGAGCAGGGAATATAGTACCGGTAGGTAACACAAGATAAAGGCTTCCATGAAATTGGGAGCTAAGGATTCTTTGGAGGCATCAAAAGTTAGGAAGTTTGTTTAAAGTTGTGAAATTATGATGCCATGCTGCTTTAAAAAAAAGACTTAAAGTTGGCTAGTTCTGGGTTCTGAAAGGACAGATTGATGCATCGTGTCTCCAGAAATTAGAGTAATCCTGGCTGATTTTATCTCAGCCCAGTTCCTTAAATCTGCAGCTGCTTCTGGTATATGAGGGGATTAAAAGGCCGGCAGTGGATTATATATATCCCGTGGCTTTTGCTGTTTACGGAGTTCCCCTTCTAGTTTGCCATTCCTACAGGGCATGGATACTAGCTTCTCTTTGATATGCTTCATAGCTATGGAGCAGAGTATTCCCTGAGATTCTAATCCAGCCCAGAAGTTCTAGTTCAGGAAGCTGTTGCCCAACTAAAAAGCGGACGGAGAAAAGACACCAGGATAAAAGCATGAAGGGTTAGATGCTTCTACATCTACCCTGATTCAAGCTTCATCCCAGCAAACCAAGATGTCGGAGACTCGTTTTCTGGAGCCAGGAACAACTTAAAAGGAAAGAAATGGGGTAAACATTCTGTCTATGCCATTGATTTTGCTGCCGATAATTTGGACACAGAGGATGCTCCTGTGGCTTTTCTTCTCATTCAGCTGCCTCCTGCCCTTCTCAAGGCCCCAAATGAAAATACCATTTGAAACGTAAGTGGCCTACATTTTTTTTATCTATTTCTATTATTTATGCTATTTAGCTCTTCACCCTTTAAAATCTCTCAGCGCTGCTATTTTACATCCGATCTCCTAAACAGCCCTTTTGCTCAACACCCATATTTCATGTTGTATAATATAAAAGCCATTTTTTGTATCAGGATTTTTTCCCTATACATACATTTTCACTCCTTGAACGTGCGTTGGACTTTTCAATCCCCTTTCGACTTCTTTTCTGCCCCATCTCAAAATGGCCATTAGCGCTGATGCAAACATTTTACTCACAATTATTCATATCTTATTAAAACCATCGTTTTAGTTGAGGAACAGCTGGCACAAGCTTCTCTGTCAGTTTGCATTTTGAAGGTTGCAAACTCGACCAACTCAAGAAAAATAACCTGCACATTTGTCTGGCTTGTATTGAATTGCTGAAAAAAACCTTTATGTTGCATGAAAATATCATAGGAAGAGAATTAAGTCTTGTAAGGTGAGGAGAATTAAGGGAAACATATATAGACCCCCACTTTCAACCTATATCACAAGTTGAGTTAAAATGTGAGGTATGAATCAAGGGAGAAGTTATACATACCGTGTTTCCCTGAAAATAAGACCCTGTCTTATATTTTTTTGAATCCCGAAATAAGTGCTTGGATTTATTTTTGGGGAGGTCTTATTATTTTGGGGCACGTGAAACAAGATGGGGCTCCTCTTGCCATTTTACCTGATTTCCAGCTCTGTGTTTAAATATTTTCAGGGAGGGCTTATTTTCAGGGGGAGGCTTATTTTAGCACATGCGCTCAAAAGCCCGATTGGACTTATTATCAGGGGATGCCTTATTTTCAGGAAAACAGTACTTTGGACAAATCATAATTTTAAAAAATGTAGGAAAAACCATGGCCCTACTTAGAACTAACCACAGCACAAATTGATAGCCAGGGGTCTATTTTTGAACCATCAATAACCAGGTTGAGATAAGCTATTAGACCCAAAGCACTGGAATTGATGAGGGGTTTGCAATTTTTTTTTGAGTGTATGCTTTCTATGTCCGTTCTGTCAAAGCATTTACTTTTTCTTCTTCTTTTCTCTTTCTTTGTTCCTGGCTGGATTCTTTTCTTCTTCTGAATCTTTACTTCAACTAAGGGCAATGGCTTAAAAATCTTTTCCCTCATACCTGCTGCCCCTTCTCATTAGGGCTGTCTATCTTTCTGTTTTCCTCTTTATTTGTCTCCTGGGCTTTGGATCTGTTTATTCAGCATCTTCCTCATGAGGCCCAGTGGTGGGTTCCTCCCGGTTTGGGAGAGGTGGTAGTGGTGACGATATGATGTCACCGAACCAGTTCTCTGTCTTCGGGAGCTGGGCCCTCCCACGCGCCCCAGCCTTATGCTGACCTTATATGTCTGCTTTCTTCGCCCAACTGAGAGGTGCAGCAGAACAGACTGCCACACCTCAGCTGGGCAGATTTGCAATGTGCTTGCGCAAAGCGCACGTTTGGTGTCCTGCGAGCGAACCGAGCATGCGCGCGGCGATTGCGCACGAAGCGCACACATGAAGAGAACCGGTAGTAAAGCCGGTTAGAACCCACCCCTGATGAGGCCTCTGATAACAGAGTTCCCAGAAAGTCATCTTGTCTTCCTTCCATTCTGTCGAGTTACGATGAAGTTTTCTTTGTCTTACCACCAACCCATGAGTGATACAAGCTTATGCTGTCCATGGTTGTACCAGTGTTAAAATATTCTTCGAAACAGCTTCAAACAGTGCAAAAATGGGTTGAAATTTGTTATCCTTTGCCTTGGAGGAAAGTTGGTGGCAGTGACTGGTATGGCAGTATAGTTTTTAGCAGACTTAAAGATGGATAGATATCATGAAAAAGGGATAAGGCTTTGGGCCACTCATTTTCTCTCAGTCCAATGCACCTCACGGGGTTGTTATGGGGGAAAAAAGAGGAGGAAGGAGCATTACATATGCTTGTTGCCTTGGGTTACTTATTAAACAATAAAGGAGGGATAAAAAAATTAACAAATAAATAAGAAAGGCAGTCACAGTTAGCTCATTGCATCAATAGCAATAAAAGTCATATTTCCCCCCAAAAAACAAAAAAACCTTATTTTTTTTTAAAAAATCTGAAAATGTGGAATTGCAACAGTGATTGCAACATAATTTGTGTGGCATGACATGATTAAATCATCATTGCACTGTTGTAAGGCAAATTCTGCCCCTTTCGTCCTTGGGTACAATGTGCATACAAATACACAAGGCCAGAGTTTACCATACATCAGTGCAATGTTGATTTCACCACTGTGTCATTCCATAGACGTCATGCTTTCCTTTCCCCCCCATCCTCCATTGTTCCTGCAAATGGGCCCTGACATCCAACAGCCAGATGACACTTAGGCCTGTTTCTTTTTATTTTTAATAAGTAGATAATTGTTCACAAAAATTAATGGCCTTATTAAGAAGAAAAAGGATCACATCGTTCCCACACCTATATCCTTCCAGCTCACCTTCTGATGCTCTCTATCCTTAGTGCAAAGGTAGGCATTTTTTGCAGCCTAGGACTTGCATTTTTCCTCTGTGCACTTTCTGAGAACTTTCGACAGGCAAACTGAAACTAACTGAAATTCTTGTGCTGCCAACTGATTTAGAATTTGCAGGATGGAAACATTAAAAGGTTCTGCAATCCAACAAGACAGACACAGACTTCAGAGGATAATTAGAACTGCAGAAAAAAACAATTGCTACCAACCTGCCTTCCATTGAGGACCTATATATTGCAAAAGTCAAAAAGAGAGCTGTGAAAGTATTTACAGATCCCTCACATCCTGGACATAAATTGTTTCAACTCCTACCCTCAAAACAATACTATAGAGCACTGCACACCAGAACAACTAGACACAAGAACAGTTTTTTCCCGAACACCATCACTCTGCTAAACAAATAATTCCCTCAACACTGTCAAACTATTTACTAAGTTTGCACTACTATTAATCTTCTCATTGTTCCCATCACCCATCTCCTTCCACTTATAACTGTATGACTGTAACTTTGTTGCTTGTATCCTTACGACCTATATTGACTGTTTCCTAGTATGATTTGATTGCTTATTTGTACCGTCCGAGGCACCCCACTTCTTCCCCCGTCCCTGCAAGACGGGTTCGGTCCAAAGACACATCGGCGGCAGTTTGACAGTCGGGGTTTTTATTGGGCTCATCGGAGCCCACTATTTCCCCAACTGCATCACCGCGACGCCAAACTGGAAGTCCACCTTATGATTCTTGATGAACGTATCTTTTCTTTTATGTACACTGAGAGCATATGCATCAAGACAAATTCCTTATGTGTCCAATCACACTTGGCCAGTAAAAAATTCTATTCTATTCTATTCTATTCTATTCTATTCTATTCTATTCTATTCTATTCTATTCTATTCTATTCTATTCTATTCTATTCTATTCTATTCTATTCTATTCTATTCTATAAGAGATACAGAGACCGAAGCAAACAGTGTTATGTTTATTTAAATTGTCCCCATTAATTACTTATAGTAGTGTTTCCCAACCTTGATCACTTGTAATCCTCATGTTCAAATGGTTGAACCAAGGTTGAAAAGAGTTGCTTGGTTTAGGCCAGGGGTCTGCAATCTTAAATACTCAAAAAGCCATTTGGACCTGTTTCCCACAAAAAAGAAAACACCGGGAGCCACAAAACCTGGGTGGGTGTGGCTAACTCGATGTCACTCACTTCCACCAGCCACATGACCTAGCCACGCCTACCTAGCTGGGCAGATAACCAGTTGTTAAAAAACACCGGGAACCACAAATCCTTTTGACATATCTCTCTCTTCCCTCCCTCCCTCTCTCTCTCTCTCTCTCTCTCTCTCTCTCTCTCTCTCTCTCTCTCTCTCTCTCTCTCTCTGTATCTCTCTGTCTCTGCCCTAGCCGCTTCTCCATCCCATGCTGTCACCCTTACCTTCTCAGGCCAGGCGAGGAGTGACTGGGAGGGGAGGGCGAGAGGCGGGGCCAGCCAGTGTTGGGATCACCTGACGGGGCCATAGCAGAGGGCCCAAAGAGCTGCATGTGGCTCCGGAGCCGCAGGTTGCTGACTCCTGGTTTAGGCATTAGCAAATGAAAGTTAGATATTAATGGGGATTAAATGTCTAGCAAGCCCTGAGTGCTTGCTATGACAAAGGAGGGAAATAATTATCTGATTGGTGTTATTGCTGGAAGTTTGTTATTTCACAGCTTACAAACATAAATAGGAAGAGCTAGCTTATTTAAGCAGTCTTTCTTAACAGTCTTAATTGAAAAATTCAAGTCACTCATAGGACACAGGGGCATGACGAAATCAATGGGGTTGATGAGTGGGGGCATTTGAAGAGGAGTTGAAATGGATGACAAATAATAAATACAACTTCCCTATTTTGTGATAATTAGATCAGAAACCTTCAGCACATATCAAACTGATCTTGTAAGAAAAAAAATATTTTATATATGTGTGTGTGTATGCTAGTGAATGTTTCAGGAAGGCAGGAACAACTAGGTGTGAAATATTATGGGATTTATTAAAACTGAAGGATAGCTTCCAAGAATAAATTCTTAAGAAGAATAAGGGTTTAAAAATCTTATGAAGCTTGGAAAATTTTAGCCGGCATCCTACTATGTCATTAGGCCACTTAAATCTCAATCAAGTCAAAGCATTCAAGCAACCTGTTATATCAAGGATTACAAATTTGCAGCACAAATCACATGACGTAGATTTCACCTATTGAATCTATACCTCTCTACCCTTTTCTCTGAAAAATGTGAAAATCTGGACAAGTAAATAGAACTGCACAGCTTTCCCATTGCTTCCTACTTTTTCTATACCTGCTCATATGGGTGTCATAAATGTCTCCATTGAGACTAGAATTCTAATTGGCTGAAATCTACGAGTCCTGCTGTTAACAACAGAAAGAAAATGGGGAAAGTAAAGGTTCCTTTTTTATGATTAAATTTAGGTGCTTTTCACCTATTTTTGAGGCAGCATGAAATTGCTGTCCCCATTCTCAGCTCTTATTTTGCCTTTCTCCAAGTCATGGCTCAAAAGTGCATCCTGATTGTTGGATGTACCACTTATGACAGGCAAGGTTTTCATATCCATCTATCAGGGCACCACAGCAAGAATACAATGGGCCTCACTTCAGACCATGTTTGATTTCTATAGGATGGCTTGTCTGCCCTTCCTCCCACACCTCTGGGTAGCTTCCCAGTTAAAATAAAGCTAAATAAAGAAAATGTAGGAAGATATTGGGGTAGAAATATGTCAGCCCCACTAGACCCAATCAGGAAATCAACTCCACAGGAATGTTAAAACTACTTTTACTGAGATTATCTAAAATAACAGAATCTTACAAGTCTGCTGATATTTGTACCATGTATGCCAATTCCTCCTCCTCCTCCCTCCTCCTCGATGTATCTGTATAAGCCATTTCTAAACATTATCTGGACATTCTGGATTTAAAAATGTTTTAACTCTCTTTGTCTAGGTAACAGCCTTTTCTTATCCTCATCAAGGTCATCTTTCTTACTTTCTACAGAATAGGTCTAGAGAGGAGGAAGATAGGTCCTATCCTAACTATGTAGCTAGATAAATCCTGAAGGGTACATATCTTGAAAGTTGGGCAACCAGTCTCTAAGTTCAGGATGATTGAAACTGATCAGCACAGGAAAACTGGCAAACAAGCAATAAATGTTCAATTCAACATCTGCCATCTTCAAGATATTGCAATGAGGCAAAGTGAGGCAATAGATCTGGAACAGAATCCCTTGACACCACCCTCCCTCCAAATTCATTATGGCTTGTGTTCTGAAGATATTTAAAAAGTCTTTGAAAACCTCAGGCCTTGGGTAGAGATGGGTGATGGCCAGTGGTGGAATTCAAGTTTTTTTACTACCAGTTCTGTGGGCGTGGCTTGGTGGGCATGGTGTGGCTTGATGGGCGTGGCAGGAGAAGGATACTGCAAAATCTTCATTCCCTCCCCATTCCTGGGGGGAGGATATTGCAAAATCTCCATTCCCACCCCACTCTGGGGCCAGCCAGAGGTGGTATTTGCCGGTTCTCCGAACTACTCAAAATTTCCCACTATCGGTTCTCCAGAACCTGTCAGAACCTGCTGAATAGAACCCCTGGTGATGGCCTACAAAATGAGGTTTTGTATGTTAGTTTGAACGTATATTGTTGAACATATATTGTTCTTTTCTTTGTTTTATTGATTTTACTGTTTTTAATGTTACTCACTTCCCAAAGCCTTTATGAAGTTGAGTGACCTTGCAGAAAAAAAAGGCAAAAGACATAAATTGATGCCATTTCAGATCACTGTACTTTTAAAGCCCAGTAGTGCTAAATTCCCCTTTCTTTTTTTTCCAAATAAAATAGTAGAAGAGTGGTTGTTTTCTGATAACAGCTAAGGTGGAATTGTGCATTGGATATCCCTTCTTCTTCATCAGATAAAATAAAAGCTTGCTTTCCTTTCCTGTGTTATTGTCAGCCAGAAGAGAAGCTGATTTCAAAAATAGGAATGTGATCAATATGAATAAATAATGGTGAGGAAAACACTGGGGGAGAAATGGCTGTCATGGAAGCTGACTAGAGACTACAGGGAGACGTGCATGCCTGCCTCACTCCACACTCTTAAAACTCTAATCACACCCAGAGCAGCTGACTTTGTCTCCAAGATAAAGGGTGCCAAACTGTTAGAGATTAAGCATATCTTGAATAAGGTCATCTTAAGTGGAGAAATCCTATTTTTATACTGGTATGCTTGGTGACAACATAAGATCGTTTCATTCATAAGCTGGGGATGAAAGGATGTGTGTAAACCAGGGTTATTATCTATGTTAGACCATAACTGGTTCTGACAGTAATTTGACTGATTCGCTCTTCAACGTGCAAAATACTGAAGTAGTTAATAATCATTATGGACTAGCGAGTCTTTTTAAAAAGAGCCATTTCCCCCGCAAACACACACACAAAGATTGATTGAAAAAAATAGTAAATCCCAACAAAACCAGTTAGATCAGGATTATGTACTACTAAATCACTAAAATATCAACTAGGACTGAATTTTCTCCTTTCTTGATATCACAAATAGAGCAAGAACATGCTCTAAATAATGTAATTTAACTAAAACTAGAGTGAAACTTGTGAGGAATTCGGTGGTTTTAGGTTGTGAGACTGACAAAAAAATAACAATTCTCTTTGAGCTGAATGGTATTGCTTAACAAAGAAAAATTGTCCCTGAAGAAAACTGAAGACCTAAGGAAAATCTAATTTGATATTCATCTTAAGTGTAGATGGTGAAAACAGGAATGTTTAGAGAGAACGTTTGTCTTTATATGGTACACAGATAATTAAAACAGTGTTAAAGCCTTACTATTTATGAGGCACCAGCTGCAATTCTAAACACATTGCATACTTCCCTGTCTAAAGCTGAGTTGAAGTAGTATATAATTTTCTGTCTAGAGTCCTACTGAATTAAATAGGCACATGTGTCTATAAAATGTAGACTAAATCTTCATCCATAAAACCACAGTTGTACACACCAAGTTCTACTAACACAAATCAATAGAAGATATATTCTTCATTAGGTGCTTGAGTCTCAGGATAACCAATACAATTAGAGTTAAGATACTAATTCACCACACACACAGTAAATATTGTGCAAACAATTTAATCTGGACTTTCATTTCTGTTCTACTTGGAGAAACTAAAACCTGTGCAAAAATTTAGTTGAAATGTATATAATAATTTTAGTCAGTTCTCACAAACCAGATTGTATCAGCTAGCTATCATTCCTAGTGTGAAGAACACATACCTTAACCGTGTTAAATTAAACAGACCAATTTAGGACTCTCATAAATGTTTGCAAATATATTGTAGCAAAGCTTTGTTGATGGATGGTGACAGACAGACTCAGACAACTTCTTGCCCTCCTCAGTTGCAATCTTGCAGAGACTAAGTGCAATACAACATGTCTCAGTCTTTCAAGGTCTACCACTGCCCCACTGTTGAACAGCAGAACACCTGATGGTCCCACTCTCCTCTCTTTTATCATATGTCTCATCTCAGTAGGGATAAGAGAGAAGAGAAGAAATGGCAGGCTCCACTTACTTTTGTTTTCCTCCTGAACAATGCCACCATCTGTAGACTGGGCTCAGAGGCAAGAAAGAAGAGAAGAGAAGAGAAGAGAAGAGAAGAGAAGAGAAGAGAAGAGAAGAGAAGAGAAGAGAAGAGAAGAGAAGAGAAGAGAAGAGAATTCTTTATTGGCCAAGTGTGATTGGACACACAAGGAATTTGGTGTATATGCTCTCAGGGTACATAAGGAGAATAAAATATTCATCAAGAATAAAAAGATACAACACGTAATGACAGTCAAGATTACTAATAAGCTATCAAATCATACTAGGAAACAAATAAAAACATTATAAATTGAAAGATACAAGCAACATGGTTATAGTCATAAGTGGGAAGAGATAGATACTGGTAAGGAAGAGAAGAATAATAGTAATACAGTCTTAGTAAATTATTTGACAGTGTTGTGGGAATTAATTGTTAAGCAGAATGATGGCATTTGGGAAAAAATTGTCCTTGTGTCTTGTTGTTCTGGTATGCAGTGCTCTATAGCCTCGTTTTGAGGGTAGAAGTTGAAACAATTTATGTCCAGGATGTGAGGGGTCTGTAGATATTTTCCCAGCCCTCTTTTTGACTTGTGCAGTATACAGGCCCTCAATGGATCTATATACTGTAAGTAGGCTGAGGGACAATGAGACATCCAATCAGGAAGCATTCCCAAATTGCTTGTCTCACTAGAGTGGTTTCTCAACATCTGGAGCTGACAAGTTACAATATTGGAACGTCCATATTTCTCATTGGCTGAATGGCATGCAGGATATCTGCAGAGGTATCAAAGAGGGGTATCAAAATAGAGCTCCACCCCCCTTTTTACATGCAGCAGAGCTTTGATTGCATGGTTTCAACCACCTTCTTAGCTTTTAAAATTCATGTAAAAAAAGAATAGAGCTTTGATTGCAAGGATGCAGCTTCCACCCTGACTCCATGAACATTCCTAGATACTTGGAAATAACTAGTGACCATATTGTGTGTGTTTTTTTCCCCTTTGCACAGAGTGAAGTCTTGGGCTGACTCCTTTGGTGAGGATTTGTATTATATTGTCACAAAATATTCTGGCTCCCTCTTATTACAGAAGGTAAGTAACATATGCTGCATATTTTTGTAAATACTCCTACCCAAATCATAGAATATAATCTAAATGGGTTTTTTTTCTCACTCTCTTAAAAAACCCATTATAGAAGTATCAGGATATTTATCATTCTTCAGAATCCTTTGGGTTCTTTCTGAAATCCATATTCATCAACAGACACTGAATATTGGCATTATCAGCAGAGCATCTGATGGGAAGGTGTTTATTATTTTCTGTACTTCCAGTAAATAAATCTTGACCTTTGCATGGGAAATTCAAAACAGTGGACGGTTCAAAAGATAGTTGGTTTAGCAAATTTCTTTTCAGGTTAAAACCAAAGGTATGATATATGCTGGCTGTGGTTGAATATATAAAGATTAATTTTATCAGAAGATGTAGAGGTGCTCTGTTGGTTTTTATAATCTCTGAAGTATAAAAATGGATAGAATAAGAAAATTATTATCTGCAAAATTTAATTCAGTTAATAAAATATGTTTAGGGAACTTCTTACTATACCCAAATTATCCTGTAAAAATATATATTTTGTTCACCAGCTATTGGAATAACAATGTTTGGTATAAGATTTTCTCTGGTTTTACTTCAATGTTTTTCCACGAGATATTTTTTTTCTCCTTGGTATTTTTTTTTTTTTGATTTGATTTATATGCCACCCTTCTCCGAAGACTCAGGGTGACTTACAATGTGTTAAGCAATAGCCTTCATACTTTTGTATATTATACAAAGTCAGCTTATTGCCCCCACAAACTGGGTCCTCAATTTACCTACCTTATAAAGGATGGTAGGCTGAGTCAACCTTGAGCCTGGTGACATTCGAACTTACAGTAATTGCAGACAGCTGGATGTTTAATAAGGGTGCTTTGTCTGCAGAGCTATCCAAACATATTTCACAATGTTCTTAGGAAAAACTTAGTTTAAGTTTCTAAATAGTTTAAGTTTCTAAATAGTCTTGGAAAGTATTATGGTTGAATACACACACACACACACATATGAGAGTCCCTTGGGTGTTCTTGGCTCCCAGACCTACCCAAGAAAGCTTTTGCAAGTGGTTATCATCATGGTCACGTTATCAAAATTTGGGTACTTGGCAACCGACCAGTGGTGGGTTGCTCCCAGTTCTGTCCGGTTCTTGCAAACAGGTAGTAAAAGAGGCGGGAGGCTCCACCCACTTGCCTGGATGTCATAATGGACGATCTGCTCGTGCGCAGAAGCGTGTGCTCCAGGATGGGTTCTACTTATCTTTACTACCGGCTCGCAATGGGAGTGCGCATTCTTCTGTGCATGCACAGATCACTTCTGATGATGTCTGGGTCAGTGGGCGGAGCCTCACACCAGTTTTACTACCGGTTCTACAGAACTGGTCTGAACCAGGGGTAACCCACTACTCATGCGCTCCCGTTGCGAACCAGTAGTAAAGGTAAGTAGAACCCACCCCTACAAGTGACATATATTTGTGATAGTTGTACTGTCCAGGATTTATGTGACCATTATTTGTAAGCTTCCCAGCAGTCTTCTGACACACAAAGTGGATGGGGAAAGCTAGGTTTGCTTAACACCCACATGGTTCACTTAACAATCGTAGTGATTTGCTGAACAATTGTGGCCAAAATAAGGCCATAAAATGAGGCACAACTCACTTAACAACTATCCTGCTTAGCAATGAAAATTTTGGGCTCCATTGTAGTCTTTAAGTCAAGGACTATCTGTTTAATACAATATAACCAGGCAGAATTGATGTTCTGCCCCCGCTACAGACCCCAAAGAACACAGCACACACAAACTCTATACAAAGCTTATTTTACTCAAATAACATAGTCTTTATCAATCAAAGGCTGTTAATAAACTGTCTTAACAGCCTACCAGAATTCTAAGATAAGGTAGTCACAATCTTACTAGAGTTGGCAGAAAGCCCAGAAGCAATTTTGCAGAGAATCCAGACACAAAGGAGAGTGAACTAAAGTTGGTCTCTACAGCTTGTTGCAAGTGGCATTCCTCCTTAAATAGGCTAAGGGAGTGGCCAATTAGCCCCAAGCCTTACTCTCGAGGAGACCTCCTCCTGAGGAACCACTCCTGCCTTTTGGCAGCTCTGCGTGCCCGTGCATTGAGAAGAGGCTCCTCCTCTTCGTCCTCTTCACTTAAAGGAGCTTCTGGAGGTTCTGAAGGTCCTGGCTGAATCCCCGCCTCTGGCACCACATCTTTTCCAGCCTCCTCACTGTCCGACTCAAGCACCAGCTGCATAGGCTGTTGGCGTTGCACCACACCAGCCTCCTTGTTGTCAGAATCAGCTACAATCTGCACAGGCCGCTGATGGACCACAACAATTGGGTGGCGGTGAGGAATATGTGAAAATCTTTTGCCCCATTCCAAAACATGTCTACTTGCAATGCTGGGTGGATGCATTCCAAAGCATTCTTCTTCAAATTGAGCCATTCCTGTTAGCTTAACCCTATCCTTTGTAGATGGGATGTTTTGGGCAATAAGATCCATTTCGTCAAACATGCCCCTTTTTCCTGTGAAGGAAGAACAAGGGTTTCCAACAAGAATTTGTTTGACAAGTGGCACTTTATCCTTAACCCAAATCATTAGCTTTTTAAAAATATATACAGGAAGTCCTTTACTTACAACTACGAGCCCAAATAGAAGTAAGTGAGATAAGACCCGTGGTGGTGTAGTGGTTAGATGCAGTACTGCAGGTTACTTAAGCTGACTGCTGGTTGCCAGCAATTTGGCAGTTCGAGTCTCACCGGCTCAAGGTTGACTCGGCCTTCCATCCTTCCTAGGTGGGTAAAATGAGGACCCAGATTGTTGGGGGCAATAGGCTGACTCTGTAAACTGCTTAGAGAGGGCTGCAAAGCACTGTGAAGCGGTACGTAAGTCTAAATGCTATTGCTATTTGCTAAGTGAGTATTTTGCCACAGTTGTTAAATAGATCAGTGCAGTTGTTAAGTTAGTAACGTGGTTGTTAAATCAATCTGACTTCCCTGTTGGCTTTGCTTCAGTGGTGGGTTTCTACCGGTTCGCCCCGATTCAGGCAAACTGATAGCGGCGGTGGTGGGAGGCTCCACCCACCTGCCCGGATGTCATCACGGATGTTCTGTGCATGTGCAGAAGCGCCGTACGCATGCACACGTTCACAGTTCTGAACCGGTAGCGAAGGTAAATGAAAACCACCACTGCTCTGCTTGTCAGGTGGTCACAAAAGATGATCACATGACCTTGGGACACACCAAATATTATAAATATGAATCAATTGCCAAGCGCCTAAATTTTGCCCAAGGCACAATGGCCGTAAGTGTGAAAAACGGTCATAAGTCACTTTTTTCAGCATTGTTGTAACTTTGGTGACTAAACAAACTGTTGCAAGTTGAGAACTACCTGAATCTATTGTAATGTGGGCAGACATGCTGTGATATTTATCCTTGTCTTACTCGATGAATTCTGGCAACATGAAAGAAGCAGGCTTCCCTTTATGGTACCGTTGCTGTTGCTGGGTTATAGGTGTTAGATCTTTGATTTTTGCTACTTTTATCCATAACATCATAAAAACATCCCATTTAAACTGTTCAATGTCTTTCGAAGCATATTAATAATTTTGACACAATCTATTCAAGAAACAAGAGCAGAAAACTTTCTTGAATTGGACAGTGTATCTGTGTAAGAATCAAGGCTGCCGGAGCATGGATTGAAAAATAGATTGAGAAATCCTTTCCATTTCTTGGTCTCCTTCACCCTGAAAGTGAAAGTAGCTTTCACTGGAAATATGGGTCCCATCAAACTTCTTTTTCTAAGCTAATCACTCCCTTTCTCTGCTGCCAAATTTCATAATGAGTTTGAGGCTCCCCACTTAGGAAGCATAGGACAGGGGTTCCCAACCAGCGGTGGGTTACTACCAGTTCGCGAACTGGTAGCGAACCGGTAGCGGTGGCAGGAGGCTCCGCCCACCCGCCCAGACGCTTCTGCACATGTGTGCGCACATGAACGAACCGGTAGCAAACTAAATTGAAATCCACTACTGTTCTCAACCCCCGGTCCATGGACTGGCAGCAGTCCGCGGCATATCAAAAACCAGGCCATGCAAACAAGCGAAGCCCTATCCATGGGATGCAGGCAGCATGCAAAACCACACCCCCTCCAGTCTACAGAAAAACCTGTTTCCATGGAACTGGTCCCTGGTACCCAAAAGGTTGAGGGCCACTGGCCTAGAGGAAGTAATATATGACACTACATCATCTTTGCACATTTCTCTGTGGCCATCACATCATGGCAGCAAATCCAAACCCTAACCATTAAGACATTGGCTGCAGTACAGTATGTTTTCTCAAACAGCCCAGCATATATATATTTTTTATTTCAAAGCAAATAACTTTTATCCATTTCGTGTATCCAAATGGAGGGATAGTAAGATATGTCTTGGGTCCAAAATAGCATGGTGGCAGACCAATTTATTTGTTTTATTTAAATGGTCTCTATTCCATTCATATACGAAACAAAGAGCATAGGCTGATGATCATAACATGATTAATGGAGCTAAAATTAAGAAAAACAGGTTCCCTGCAGGGAAACATCTTCCAACCAAACACTTCTAGATGAAGTTCATTTAATTTTAATAAATCTTTTGCTGAAGGGTAGTTTTAATCACATTTTTTTTCACTTAGTAATGAACAGTTTCTTGAATAATTTTAGGGACTGCTGATCTTATATAACTATACAGTGTAATATATCTTCAAGCTGGGTTATGTACCAGAAGTGTAGAAAAATCAACAAGGATCCTAACTTCATAGACTTTGTACTCTAATGGAGTTAAACTGGCAGTACCATCTCATGTACCGTCTCATGCCCAGAATTCAGAATATTTCTGCTGGGATTCATTAAGAAGAAGTGGGGAGGTTGGATAAAATAATCAATATAACCAGTGGTGGGATTCAGCCAGTTCACACCACTTTGGGAGAACCGGTTGTTAACTTTCTTAACAGTTTGGCAAACTGGTTGTTGGAACAAATAATTAGGGCAGAGAACCGGTTGTTAAATTACTTGAATCCCACCACTGAATATAACCACTTTGCAACATTATACACACCGTGTTTTTCGGTCCATAAGATGCTCCAGACATAAGATGTACCTAGCTTTTGGGGAGGAAAACAAGAAAACAAAAAATTGTTTTGTTTCAGCCATGAAAATCTTGCTTTGTCTAAACCTTTTAAGATCTATCTTTGGTTGCCTCTTATAACATGCTGTTATACAGAATAACAGAGTTGGAAGGGACCTTAGAGGTCTTCTAGTCCAGCCCCCTCCTCAGGCAGGAAAGCCTATAGCAGTGATGGCCAACCTTTTCGCCATCGCGTGCCAGGAGAGGGGGAGGGCGGGGAAGGGTCAAGTGCGGAACACCCATCCCCAGCTCCTGGCACATGATGGCCTGGTTGGCCCGTTTTTCTTTCTTACCTGCTTCCAGATCATCTCTATTTATCTGGGAAGGGCAAAAACAACCTTTCCCACTCCCTTGGAAGCCCTACGGAGGCTGAAAGGCCCCATTTCCCAACTCCCAGTGGGACAGGAAGTGACATTTTTTGCTATCCCCAGCCTCCAGAACCTCTTTAGGAGTCTCTAGGAGCCTCTCTAGGAGTCTCTGGAGGATGGGGAAAGCAAAAAATGTCATTTCCTGTCCCACCGGGCATCGGGAAATGGGCCCTTTCAGCCTCCGTAGAGCCTCCAAGGGAGTGGGAAGGGCTGTTTTAGCCCTTCCCAGATAAATAGAGAGGATCTGGAGCCAGGTAAGAAAGAAAAACAGGTCTTCCCCACCCCCTCCCCTACCCTCCAGAAGCAGGAAACAACCTGTTTCTCTACTTCTGATGGGCCCAGAAGGCACGAAAATCAGCTGGTCGGCGCGCACAGGCATTCCAGAGCTGAGCTGGCATGCCCACTAATATGGCTTCGCATGCCACCTGTGGCACGCGTGCCACAGGTTCGCCATCATGGCTGTATAGCATTTCAGGCAAATGATACTCACCATCACTGCTATATCACTTCAGACAAAAACTCTTGAAGCTATGGAAGAAATTTCCCATAGATGAGGCTGTCTCCACAATGGATTTTTTTCTCCTGGGACCTGGGTCTATTCTGTTGCTGCTACCGCCTATCGCTGCCACTCACTGCTGCCATTCACCACCACCGCCTATCAGCGGTTGGATTGACCTCCAGGAATACCGCCAATCAGCTGATCAAGGCGGTGGAGATCGATAGGTTGCAGCAGCAAATGACGGCATCAGGGAATGGCAGTGGCAATAGGCAGCAGCAGCAAACAGTGGTGGCAGATGACGGTGGTGGTGGGTTGTGGCAATAGGCAGTGGTGGCAACAGGCTGTTCGCCATTGCTGCCTGTTGCTGCTGCACTAACCCCCTCCCCCTTTCTGCTGCAACCTGGTCTGTGACGCAATATTCACTCCATAAGACACACAGACATTTCTACCCACTTTTGGGAGTGTGTCTTATAGTGCAAAAAATATGGTAATTCTGACCATCATATGGAAAAGTATAGCATGAAAGACATGAAAAGGAGCAACTTCAGAGGTCAAAGGTACATAAATCGTTAATCTCTGTATAAGGAAAGATTGCATGTAGTGCTTGAAACTTTTCAGCTTTCAAAAAAAGTAAACAAGAGGGAGCTTGACAATTGGCAGGGCTATAAGAACCGAGGTTAGATGCAAAGAATCCAAGAATCCGAGACCAGGCTTGGCTGTAACAATAAGTCCCCCAGAGTCATTGGATACAAGATGGGCAGCAAATAAATGTAATAAATATCATCCTGAAGAAATGAGCAGTCCATTGAGTTGCACAAGCAGGAAAAAGAGAACTAAAAGTTGAACTGGTGTCATAGGTTATTTGGCTTACAGCTTTGGTTTTCTGTTCTAAGTATTTATTTATCATAAATAAATTTAAGGACACATTTCTAGATCGGGACTCCCTACGCACAGTCACCCATGCTCTCGTGACTTCCCGCCTGGACTACTGCAACGCTCTCTACATGGGGCTCCCCTTGAGGTGCACCCGGAGGCTCCAACTGGTCCAGAATGCGGCCGCGTGGGGAATTATGGGAGCAACGTGGCGCTCCCACGTGACACCTCTCCTGCGCGAGCTGCACTGGCTTCCAGTGGTCTTCCGGGTGCGCTTCAAGGTGTTGGTGACCACCTTTAAAGCGCTCCATGGCTTAGGACCTGGGTACTTGCGGGACCGCCTTCTGCCGCCAATAGCCTCCCACCGGCCAGTACGCTCGCACAGAGAGGGCCTCCTCCAGGTGCCGTCAGCCAGACAGTGTCGGCTGGCGACCCCCAGGGGGAGAGCCTTCTCTGTGGCAGTGCCCACCCTCTGGAATGACCTACCCCTGGAGATAAGCAGGATTTCAGATCTCCGGACCTTTTGTCAGGCCCTTAAAACCCATTTATTCCATCTAGCTGGGCTAGCCTGATCCCATCCTCTGTTTTTAAATTTGAAATTGATTTGAAATTGGGTTGTTTTAATTCTTGGCCGAATAATATTTAATATTTTTAATTGTTTTTAACTTTTGTATACCATATTTTATTCTGGCTGTTCACTGCCCTGAGTCCGCAAGGAGAAGGGCGGTTTATAAATTGAAATAATAATAATAATAATAATAATAATAATAATAATAATAATAATAATAATAATAATAATAATAATAATAATAATATCATAAAGAGATGTGTCCTTAAATCTCTGTCTGCTTGCCTTCAAATTTGAGTAATGGCCTAAGTGACCCCCTATTACTACCAATGCCATATATAAAACTATGCACAAAGGAAAGAAAATGACTAGGGAAAAAATCTCTTATGCTTTGAGACATAGACATCTTTCAATCAGAATAGAGCTGGAAGCAGGGGTGGGTTCCACTTACCTTTACTACTGATTTGCAGCGGGAGCGCACGCTTGCTCGCTTTGCTCACGCATGCTTCTGTACATGCACAGATCACCCATGATGATATCGTGGCGGGTGGGTGGAGGCTCCCACCGGTTTTACTACCGGTTCTATAGAACCGGACCGAACCGGGAGCAACCCACCACTTGCTGGAAGGGACTTTCTAATCCAACTCCCACCTCAAGCAGGGGATCTTATACCATTTCAGATAGGTGGCTGTCCAGTCTCTTCTTTAAAACCTCCAGTTGTGGGGACTTCATCCAGTGATGAAGTCCCCACAACTTCTGAAGGCAAGCTGTTCCACTGGTAAATTGTACTCACTGTTAGGATAGTAGAACCCAACAATGTTGTCCACTAAAGTTGAATGAGGATTGAAGGGGTCCAGAACAGTGGTGGGTTTCAAATTTTTTTACTACCGGTTCTGTGGGCGTGGCTTGGTAGACGTGGCAGGGGAAGGATACTGTAAAATCTCCATTCCCACCCCACTCCAGGGGAAGGATACTATAAAATCTCCATTCCCTCCCCAATCCAGGGGAAGGTTGCTGTAAAATCTCCATTTCCTCCCGATCAGCTGGGACTTGGGAGGCAGAGAATAGATGGGGGTGGGGCCAGTCAGAATTTTTACTACTGGTTCTTCAAACTACTCAAAATTTCTGTTATCGGTTCTCCAGAACTGGTCAGAACCTGTCGAAACCTACCTCTGGTCCAGAATAGTTTCCTCCTCTATATGTAGTTCTTATTCGACCAGTTGTATCATTTTTAAAAAGGAAAAGTGCCTTAAGGCATTAGGAACTCTCTGTCTGGAAAATGTCCATGTCTCGAATGTTTGTTAATCTATGTTTTGTAGTATTATTATAGGAGATTCCCAATTTTGGAATCTGGTTCATATCAGTTCTCTGTCTTACAGACATAGACCAAGGAAAATGTTTTCAAGGTTAGAAGAAGGCACTCTGATTAAGAGAGGAGTAAGTGCCTTTATGGGATTACCTAGCATTAGCTAACTAGAAGTGTGCACAAACGTATTTCTCTGCAAACAAGGAGAAACCATTTCATCCTGATCTTGAACATATTGTATTAAGAACACTTCAAATTATGCATGTCAAATTATACATTTGGTCTTATTCATCCCTTTTGTAGTTAAAACCATCTGTACTGCTCAGGAGGGACAAAACGTTAGCTATCATTCGTCAATATACCTGTTGAGAAACATTCTCCCCTCAGTTATCACTGTTTTTATCATCGCTAATAGTGCTTGGCTTTTGAGATGTGCTGTACAAATCAGAAGCGCAAAGCACAAAGCAGAGTGCCAGGCACGCAGCATGCATATTTGTGATGCGATCATCTCATTCTGCTGATTAAACTCTTTGAAAAGCTAGCAGGGCTGAACTGCTGTCCGGGCATGACATATCTACAGACTTTAAGGGGAGGGAGGAGCAGGAGAGCTTGGATATGAATTGTAAACTTGCTACTCTGCTCAGCCCTGTGCCTATTTTATTTATTTCCCTGTTATTTATTTTCTGTATATTATTTTATTAAAAAAAAATAACTCCAGATGGCAAGCATACCTCCTATTCCTCCTGTTCCTATTTCCTCCCAACAACAATCCTATGAGATGGTTTGGGCTGAGAAAGAGTGACTGGCCCAAAGTCACCCAGCTGGCGCTCATTTCTAAGAAGGGGCTAGAATTCACAGTCTCCCAATTTGTACACTGGTGCCTGAGCACCAGACGAAACTGGCTCATCATATCAGTGCTAAACTCTCACTCACTAACATTGCTGCTTGGCAGTGTCAATCAGTTGACCTCTGTCATCAGCTTCACCTCCTCCTTATTTCTCTTTATTAGCACCAGCATGGATGGGAGAAACTGACTGTCTTTAATCCTGCAAAACCTGCATGTTGCTAATCACACCAGGTGAAGCTATCAGCTTTCTATCCAGCCTATTGGAATGGAGGCTCATATCTATTTTTGTCTGACCTCCTCTTCCCTTCCTTATTCTTAAGGTGTTTGCTACTCCTCATGTCTTTCACTGCTTTCTCTAGAGAGGACTAAAACAGGCCACGTAGAATCCTTGACTATTCATCTCACTATTTAATTAAGGCTTCTTCCACAAAGCAGTGATGCAGCTATCTGAGCTTATAAATGTGCCCTGCTAGACCATGTTATTTGTGTCAGCTTCCAGGCTGCCATAAGGAAGGAAAGGAGAGGCTTGGACTTTTACCTGCTTAATACCCCTGAAGATACTGTCTCCACGGAGATGGGATGGGAGGGGGGACATTCCTGTGATCTGACGGAGATGGGATGAGGAGACTGGCTTGGAAGATGGCCAATGAGATGGAGAGAATTGAGGAACGGAAAGGGTGGTATTGCGGGGGGGAAAGTTCAGTGCTAACTGCGCAAGAGTCAGGGACAGTTAGTTATGCTCAATAAAGAGAAAAATTTCCTCAAAGATCGGGCATTTGGAAATTCATTTATTTTGAGATAACAACGAAGCTTGACAATTTGTGGAGATCATGAGCTGATGGTTATCTTGCACATCAGCCGGTGCTCTAAATAAAATGCTGTGAAGGTAGTTTTACAGAATTTCCTAAGAGGCAGACATGGGTGATTTGTAATTTGGGATTACAAATTACCCATGCTCCCATCTCTTAGGTTTTCCTTCCAAAGTCAAGGCACTTTGCATCTTGTCATCATCCTTCACAGTAGATCTGGGGAGAGGCTTTGCTGACCCCCTGCAAAGTGACTCCCTTCTCACCATGAAAATCTGAAGCAAAAGAAATAGTTGAAGACAAAGGGAGAGGGTACGAGGGTGAGTAAAATAGCTGGAGTGCCATCCTTTGCTCTCTTGTGATCATTGACAAAAACAGATGATCTCAGACAAATCCATGGTTGGTCTGACATCCATGAATTCCTAAACTTTCTCGGAACCAAAAGAGATGAAGTTGAAATTCTGAAGTCTGAAAAAGACTTTAGTAGTGGTTTTAGGTCATCGTTGCATCTCAGGTCTATGAATACTATTTTAACTTGACGCATGTGCATTTTTTAAAATCATTGTTCACTGGAGTCCAGATTGTGGTTTCTGAAAATCTCAGCTGTGAATTTGTCCTTCTGTTTGTTTAATAGAAGTATAAAGATGTGGAACCAAATCTAAAGATCAAAGAGGTGGATGGCTTGGAACTGGTAAAGTTATTCTCTAAAGAAATGGCAAGAATGCTATATAGAAAAGTAGAAGCTGTTAAGGTAAGGATTACTTGGCTCTCAAATTTTATCTACTTGGAAGTAAGAAAAAGAAAGAAACGTGAAAAGTGAATACACAGTGATTGCTAAACACAGCATAATATGCCACTATATAACTTGTGGGTTTTGATTTCTCCTGAAAATAAGACACAGTCTTATTTTCTTTTGGGTCCCAAAATAAGTACCAGGTCTTATTTTCGGGGGATGTCTTACCTGCTTACCTTAGGACCGCCATAGCCAGGCCTACGATGCCCCAACATCTGTCATGCTGCTGCCAGACTTCTTCTGTGGTTGCTCACAGCCAGATGTCACATGACCTGTCACACAGCCCTTGCAAGCTTTTCTCCTAGCTGTTTTTCAGCTGATTAAAACAGTTTTAACTTCTGGAGGATTTTTTTTTTTTTGAGGAAATAATGTTATAAAAAGCTACTATCCGCTATCCTTTTCCTTTTGGCTAAACTCCTCTAAGTGCACTCCGGCCATTTCCACTTGACTGTCCTTTCTTTCACTCTTGCGTCCCTTCTGAGAAGGCAGAAAAGAATGCGACCCAAGTATGTGTTTGGTATGCTGCCACTCGCTGCAGGAGGCTGCATGGCACGTCACGTGGTGCTGCTGCTCACGGCAGGGTGCCGCAAGGCTTGTTGTGTTGTGGCGCACATGAGTGGTGAAATAAAGTGCAGTCCATTGGAAATGACTTACACACTTTTACGGGCTACACGACAAGCCATATGGCATCTGGCTGAGAGAGGCTGCAGAAGAAGCTGGGCAGCGGTGCAACAGGTGTTGGAGCATTGGAGGTGTAGCTGTGGCAGTCCTAAGGTAAGCAGGTGCATGGTACATGGGGTAGCTCCACCTCCCACCCCCACCCTAGCTTGATTTTTGCGCATGTGCCTAGTTAAGACAGTGGCCGGGGCTTAACTAGGGCTTATATTAGGCACATGCATGAAAATCGGGCTAGGGCTTGTTTTTGGGGAAAACTCCCCCCCATACTCAATCAGTATTAAATGAAGTGGTCATTTGACTGGCTATAAAGCAGCTTTCTATGTTCCAGTGGTTCATAGATTCCTTGTTTCCCAAAACCATGTAATGTAGTATATTCTATGTCTTTCATTTTGGTCTTAAAGCTACAATTTCAATAGGCACAAATGCCTTCACCACAAGACAGGAATTTTAACATCCTTTGGGGTTTTGACAGCACGGTTGTAGTTGCCATCCTGATTTTTTTTGCAAACACGCCTGTACACATGTAGATATGCTGCTTTTACTGTTGGTTCCGTTTAAGGTCTCTCAGGTTCCCTTTTTCTTTCTTTGTTATAGCGGCTTGTTGAAGCTGCAGAAGACGCAGATGTTTATCATGAGTACAACTCATCATTAGAGGTAAAAGATATTCGATATCATTTAAGTTCAGATAATCCATTGTAAATCCAATTTATGTCTCATGTAGACAATTGGCAACCTGTCTCCAAAGCATCCCACAAGTTATGGCAAGATGGGGAAGCTGTAGTCCTCTAAATGTTAATGGATGACAAGTTTGGTTAGCGCCAGCCTCAAGAGGATGAAGTCTCTCAACATCTGGAGGATTACAAGTCCACCATTCTTGGCCACTGGCTTTTCAAAGGCATCTATGCTCTAGATGCATGGGTGTCAAACTCAATCATGTCACATGACCTATTGTGACGTATAGCAACATTTTTTGCCTTTGTGGAGCTGAGGTGGGTGTGGCCTGTGTGTGACGCATCCAGCCCCCGGGCCACCAGTTTGATACTCCTGCTCTATGCCATATTAAATTTACATCCTCGGTAGAGCCAGCTGTTGCATTCTTCTGATTCTTTGTCTGATATTGATTTATCTTTGGGAACAAAGTTGCATACTTGTCTGTGATGTTAAATGTGCATCATCCCATTTAAACAGACATTAAACATTACCTAAAATTAGATTTTCTGAGGAACTGAATAAGCATATGTAAACTAGTTTCTTTTCCCTGTATAAATTATCTGTCTTTGACTATGAGCCTACCTAAAGCCATAGTTGCAGTGATAACCATTGCAGAGTACTGATGTTTTATAACTGGTATTAAAATTAAAATCAATGCTATTAAAGCTGACCACAGTGGCAGAGGCTGTTAAGTATGAATGAAAGCATTATGGTGCTTCTCCAAGCCAAACTAATGATGTTTCCATATGGTGGGGAGAGAACATAAAATATCAAATGGATGCCATAAATGTGATAGACTTTTTCTACGTAGACCCAATGTTATGGAAATATATTCATGAATAGGTCATGCTAATTTTGGCAAAACTGCTCTTGCTTGACTGTGCAAACTTTAATCTCACCGGGGATTTGCAAACATGCAGGTTGTACTCGTAATATAAATCTAGTTACTGAAAGTGAAGTATATAGAACTAAATGAAATTGGAACGTTTTTAGTGACTATGAAGAAGAAAAGAGCACAAAGCTCAAATAGCGGCCACCCCCCACCTCTTTAGCATATGATTCATTCCTGGATACAGAAGTCTAAAAAATATTCAGCCCTAATATTCAGCTAAAATGGAGGGTATCAGATATACAAGGCTAAAATCTCTGTTCATTTGTAACGCTTACCCAGTGATTTTTGCCCCAGTGAGCTGGATCTCAGGCTCTTCTTGCTGTAGATGGCTACATTGAATTCTCTCCAATTGTGTTCACACACAACACATTTACCCAAGTTAGTTGACCACTGCAACTGGTGTTGACCAGGAGTAGATGTAGAATATTGTAATACTACATGTCTTAACAAGTTGTTTGAAGGCATCCCAATTAGTTTATTTATTTATCAAACTTCTTTACCCTCCATCACACTCCTGTGACTCTGAGCCCTTTACGAATAAAATGATAAATCATATAAAATCCATACTTAAAAACAAAGTTACAAAACAAAAGGCTCTCTTTTGAGACTCCACCAATAAAAACCTCCCTAACCGACGGATCCACAACAAAACTTCGCTGCCTGACTAAAATAAGGACAAGATGGTTCCCCTCGTAATCTGGTCCCTTGCCATGAGGGGCTTTAAAGGTAATAACCAACTCCTTGAATTGGACGTGGAAGCAAACTGGCACACGGTGCAACTTACCTTAGAGGCACCTCAAACTGCTTATGCTGCCACATCGTACAATGCAGTACATTAAAACATGCATTATGTACTATGCAGTACATTAAAAATGGATTAATCCAGTAATTTAAGTTAGGGCACTTATGCCATTGCCACTTCTTGTTCTTTTTTTTTTTTTAACTTAAAGAAACCAGGCTCAACATAGGAGACAGAGAAAATTGGTCCTTTTCCATTACCTCTGGAATTCAGTAGTGTCGTGATGGCAAACCTTTGGCATACGTGGCAGAGGTGGCATGCACAGCAGGGGTGAAAGACAGGTTCCAGCAGGTTCTGACAGGTTCTGGAGAACCGGTAGAGGAAATTTTGACTAGTTCAGAGAATGGCAAATACCACCTCTGGCTGGCCCCAGAGTGGGGTGGGAATGGAGATTTTGCAATATCCTTCCCCCAGGAGTGGGTAGGGAATGGGGATTTTGAAATCCTTCCCCTGGAGTGGCGTGGGAATGGGGATTTTGCAGTATCCTTCCCCTGCACGCCCACCAAGCCATGCCCACAGAACCGGTAGTAAAAAAATTGGATTTCACCACTGATGCAGAGCCCTCTCTGCTAGCACATGCGCCATTGCCCCAGGTCAGATCTCCATGGCATTTCTTTTGTGAGCTTCTTTTTCCTTGCAAATGATGAAGCAGAAAATCACAAAAGAAAAAGATCTTGCCGCGCTGCCGGTGTTGAGATGCCCACTTCCCACCGGCCAGCTGGTCTTTGGGTCTCTGCTGTGCACGCGCATGCATGTCCGTACACATGTCCATCCATGAGCATGTCGGGGCACATGCGCATTCATGTGTGCGTGCACACCTTTCGGTTTGGGCAGCGCACGTGCACAGTTTGGGCACTCGGCGTCTAAAAGGTTCACCATCAGTGCACTAGTGTATTTGTTTATTTATTTGAATTGATTAGCAGCCCAACTCCAATGGACTCTTTGTAATTACTGCCCATGAGAAGGCATGCCACAGTGCTTCCTCCTGAGCTCCCGGGCTTCAGCTGCCAACCTGTCGACTTCTCACAAAGCCATTAGAAAAATATCAAAGTGGGCTTTCTTTCTATGCCTTATTATCATTTCAACTTATATACCACCCTTCTCCCCAGGGGGACTCTGGGGAGAAGGGCCTTCACACTGTCTCATCCCTAGTACCTCTGCTTTACCTCTGGCTGTTTAGGATGGGGAAACATGGGTTCTTCAATCATGATCTACTGACTCCTGGCTTAATGTAGTTGCAAGACTATAGTGAGGGCAAGCTGGAGAGAACCATGTACTGTATATGTGAATTGGAAGAAGGAATGGTTGAAAATAACAGAACAGAACAGAACAGAACAGAAAAGAAAAGAACAACAGAGTTGGAAGGGACCTTGGAGGTCTTCTAGTCCAATCCCCTGCTTAGGCAGGAAACTCTACACCACTCCAGACAAATGGTTATCCAACTTCTTTTTAAAAACTTCCAGTGTTGGAGCATTCACAACTTCTGGAGGCAAGTTGTTCCACTGATTAATTGTTCTAACTGTCAGGAAATTTCTCCTTAGTTCTAAGTTGCTTGTAGTGTGATGGTTTCAGTGGAAAAGACACATATAACCTCCTGCATGTTTCCCACTGTTTCCAAAAGAAGAAAAGACAGGAAAACCCTTATGTATATTAGAAAGGTTAATATTGCGTTATTTTCTTTCTCCCAAAAATTAACGTGAATAATCTAACTAAATTTGGGCACCCTCCAAAATCTCATACTTGCCTTTTATTCTTGTTATTGAAGCATTCGTTTACTGAATTTTTCACAACTCTTTGTGGCCTGATCTATTAGGGATCTTTCTCCCTAAAAACACTTGTATTTGGAGGTGAAATTATTTTCACCAAGCACCACTGGTTTTGATAGAATCCAAGAATTCATTTCAAATCGAAATGTAAGGTTCAGCATGAATTTTAGCTGTTGAAAATTATGTATCCATTCATTTTTGTATTTTTCTTCACTTCCAGTTTGATTATTACAATGCTGTTTTGATTAATGAAAAGGATGAAAATGGTAATTATGTGTCACTTGGGAACGAATTCATTCTGGAGCCAAACGAACATTTCAATAATTTGCCGGTGAACACAACATCCAGTAATATACAGCTTCCAACCAATGTCTACAACAAAGGTTCATCTTTTTTCCCCCTATAGTTTTATTGTAAAATTGGCATGAAAGTGACAGCCAAGGCTCAAAGCACATATTACAAATAAAGATAAAGAAGTGGACTGCAGCCATACAAATGTATGTTGTGTGAATGCAAGTTTATACTATGTAGCAGAGGTGGGTTTCAGCAGGTTCTGGCCAGTTCTGGAGAACTGGTAGCGGAAATTTTGAGTAATTCAGAGAACCGATATTAAAAATTCTGACTGGCCCTGCCCCTATCTATTCCCTGCCTCCCAAATCCCAGCTGATTGGGAGGAAATGGGGATTTTGCAGTATCCTTCCCCTGGTTTGGGGACGGAATGGAGATTTTACAGTACCCTTCCCCTGGAGTGGTGTGGGAATGGGGATTTTGCAGTATCCTTCCTCTGCCGCACCCACCAAGCCACGCCCACCAAGCCATGTCACACCCACCAAACCATACCCACAGAACCGGCAGTAAATTTTTTTGAAACCCATCACTGCTATGTAGTATTGCTGGTTGCTAGAACTGGGTGAAGAATTCCTAAAGATGTCACTTCAGGGGAAGAAGGCATGTTTTGCAGATTAAAAGGGGCTAGTATTTAGACATTAACAGACAGTTAATAGTTTTGTTATTAATTAAATGCAGAAATGGAGATTCAGGTGTTCTTTTCCTCATTCCAAAATTTGTTTGTTTGTTCAATTTTTATTTTTTATTTTTCATTTGATTTATATGCTGCCCTTCTCGGGAGACTCAGGGTGGCTTACAATGGGTTAAGCAATAGCCTTCATACTTTTGTATATTTGTACAAAGTCACTTATTGCCCCCACAAACTGGGTCTTCAATTCACCTAACTTAGAAAGGATAGAAGGCTGAGTCAACTTCGAGCCTGGTGAGATTCAAATTTACAGTAATTGCAGACAGCTGCTGTTAATCACAATGCTTTTAGTCTGCTGAGCTACCAGACTCTTATTTATATGACAGCCATCTTGAAAATGTGACTCTAGGTAGCTAACAACATATTAACAATACTATCATCACCACCCCATAACTGCAAAAAGCATAAAAACCTGTAATGTCTGCCAGCAAGAAACCTTATAAATGGTAACAATAATACATTAGATGCCTTCTAACCTTCTGATTGCTCTGGAGAATTAGCACTCCTTTATGAGGCAACCTTTATGAAAGGCTGGTAAGGTCAGGGCTAATGTAATCTCAGGAAGTCTGTCATTTTAGTGTTCCAATTTAAATTTGTTTGTTTGTTTATTTATGAAATATATTGGCTGTTTATCTTACCATAAGGCAGGGTTGTCAAACTCAAGGCCTGGGGGCCAGATCCAGCCCATGGGGTCCTTAGATCTGACCCACAGGGCTGCCCTAGAAACAGTAAAGCCTTGGTCTGCGGTGCCTCTGCCAGTGAAAACAGAGCTCAGGAGGGCCCAATGTGGCCCTCCCAGTCTATTTTCAGCTGTGACGGCCTCCTGCATGCGGCTCCCCAAGCTCTGTTTTCACAGGCAGAGGGCAAGTTTGACACCCCTGCCATAAGGTAACTATGGGTGGCTTATAGTCATATATATTTCACTGAACTTTGGCTATGAAACATCTTGATTTATGTAGGAAAATCCTGGCATAAAGAATAATACACATAAAGACCTATGAAAATAAAATTATATATATATGTATGTATATGTCTTTGGTTATTCGGGTTTTCTCCCACGTAAAATTGGAAGTGCCTTGGCGACGTTTCGACGAAGTCTCATTCGTCATCTTCAGGCTGGTATTTTCGGCTTCATGCTTCTAGGAACAATGTGTGATCGCAGCTGTTTCTTCCTTTTAACTGCTACTGGGGGTGTGAACTGATTGAGTTGGAGCTTGGCTGTGTTCTGATTGGGTGGGGGCTTGGTTGTGCCCCCACCCAAACACACCCCCATCCAATCAGTGGACAGCCAACCTCCCATCCAATCAGAGCACAGCCAAGCCCCCAACCAATCAGAACACAGCCAAGCTCCCACGCAATCAGTTCACATCCACACTAGCAGTTAAATGGAAGAAACAGCTGCGATCGCACATTGCTCCTAGAAGCACTAAGCCTATATATATAAATTAAAACCAAAGATTAAAATCTAAGGACACATGCGGAGGACGGGGCGGAATGGGGGGAAGTGTTGCTAATTGATCAACCACCTCCACTGTGCTGTTCCCCCATGAGAGCCCCAAGCTAACTGGCAAAGTCAGGTCTTTGGGCCCTTAGAAAAGAATAGGGAGGGTTGGGACCAACCTCATGTTGCGGGGGGGCAAGATGTTCCATAGGGCAGAGGCAAAAGAAGAGAAGGCCCTCCTCCTGGACCCCTCCAAGCGGATTAATTGGGTAGATGAGGCCTGCAGCATGCCTTCTCTGCCGGCACGAGTGGGATTAGCCAATCCCAGTGGGGTGAGAGGGTCCCTCAAGTAACTTGGACCCATGCCAATGAAGGGCTTTAAAGGTGATCACCAATACGTTGAATTATACGCAGAAGCAGATTGGCAGACAACTTTCTATTTGCTTGGATGTAAAATTAGACATGGAACAAGTAAAAGGGACTGTACAAAAATTCAGAGGAGAGGCTTTGGGAAACATATTAGCATGAATGAGCCATGTCTTTCTGAAGTAGCCAGATTCTTTGCAAATCTAGTTTGAAAGTTTTACCAAGAACGTTCCTGTTTTAATCGTTTTCAAAGAACATTAAAGTGCTTTTAATACTTTGAAACAGAGGTACTTCATTTGCACAATTTAGCAAACTTTATCTTGAGGGGTGATGATTTAGATTAAGAAGCTCACTATAATGCGGCCTTCTTGTTTAAATTTCTGAGCTTGGTCATAGATCTGGCAGCCACTTTCAAATATCTCCAATAGCAAGCCTCCAGAATAACCAAATTTGAGCCTATAGCTCACTATTCTAACTAAAATAAAACTCCTGGTTAGCTGGATCAATAGTTAATATAAGGCAGCTTCTTATATTTCCATGTGTTATGTTGGAAGGAAAATCAATCTGGTTCAGTTCCAAGCTGGGGGAAAAACGCTGGAAACAGCATGGAGGCTGATTGGAAAGATGGTTTATTGAACAGAACCACAAAGACAGTTTGGGGTCAGCTGAACAACTGGTTGAATGTGCGGATGGATCTTTATAGGTTTCTGTGACTTTGAAGTTTGAGCTGTTCTGGGGGTGGTGCAATGAAGGGGCTTGAGGTCTGAAAGGCTGTAGGGCAATTCCTATTGTGACTAACGGCTTTCGTCCTGTGTTGGATTTTGGGCGAGGGGCTGCTTTCTAATCCTACCATTCTGCCTTTGTTAGCTGTCTGCAAGGAGTTTCTAAATATGCTGCCTTGAATGGATTTCTGCCTGCAGTATTTGCTTTGCTTATGAATAGAGCTATCTAGATAGTTGTCTTCCTCTTTCAATAAGTTCTTGATCTTTTAAGTGCTGGCATCTGCCGTGGTCTATTAAGAAAGACTTGGGGGCTGCTTCCTGCCTCTAAAAACCATGTTTCTCCATTTCTCCTTTAGGGAAATATAATATTCTGCCTTTTTTAATATTTCCCAAAATATTTCATTCTTCTGGGATGGGGTGGGGAGCTTCCCACACCTACACGTTAAACTGTTGGTGCTTTAAGGAGAAGCTTGAATAGATGTTAATTAACTTGTAAACAGTTCACTATCATTCAAAGTCATGCTTATCATTCTTCAAAAGGTAGTTCTTCTTTTACTGAATAAAGTTGGCTCTCTTTCCCTCAGACCCCGACATTATGAATGGAATTTACATGTCGGAAGCCTTGAATGCTGTTTTTGTGGAGAACTTTGAACGAGATCCAACTCTCACTTGGCAATATTTTGGCAGCTCAACAGGATTCTTCAGGCTTTATCCAGGTCTTACTTTGTCTTCATTTTCCCAAAAATTAGATTTTACCTAAGAAGTAGTGTAAATCAAAAGTCATTTTTCCTGAATAAAGGAAGCTGAGAATCAGTATGATTCTATTGAGTTTGACGGCTTTATTTTTTTTCTAATACACACTTACCCTATTTTACAAAATTCGGATAATGTGATTATTAAGGACGAAAATGTCAACATCTGTAAAATCACAATTAAAATTGGCTTTTATGATTTCATCTGTAATGGCAAGATTAAAAACCATACAGAAGTAAAAAAAAATGTTCATTAATTAGATTCTGTCTCTCAAAAGAAGCCTACTTTTTAAAAAAGCAGACAAATCCTGATATTTATATTGTAACAACCGTGCAAATGTCTTGTGATGTCTCCTCAGGAATAAAATGGATACCAGATGAAAATGGAGTCCTTTCCTTTGACTGCAGAAATCGAGGCTGGTGAGAGTTTTAGAAGGAAGAAACCAACATTCATGCATTTGCTTTAATGGACCTTTATTCTGTGGAGTCCTTGATGCTCTCTGAGCTTGATGGCTTGCTTGTAGGCATTTCATTACCCAATTAGATAACACCATCAATGCAGAATATCATCAGAGCATTGATGATGTTGCCTAGTTGGGTAATAAATGTCACCAAGCAAAGAACCAGAGAGCACTGAAGTCTCCACAGTTCAACCATGAGCTTCTATTCAGTTCTTTTGTACTGGAAGATATAAAATTGTTTTGCACAATACAAAACTGCCCTGAGTCCTTCGGGAGTAGGGCAGTATACAAATTCAATAAAATCAAAATCAAAACAATTACCCCTTCCATTTTTTCATTCCCATTTTAGGGATACCCTAGATCAGGGGTGTCAAACTCAAGGCCGAGGAACCAGAGCCGGCCTGCAGGGTACTTAGATCTGGCCCGCGAGGCTGCCCTGGAAACAGTGAAGAACTGGTCCACAGTGCTTCTGCCAGCGAAAACGGAGCTTGGGAGCCTGTTTTTGCTGGCAGAATGCTACAGGTGCCCCCTATAGGAGTGATGTTGAGCTAGCCATACCCATCCTGGCCATGCCCTTGTGCCCCCTCCGGCCCCCTCCGGAGGTCAGACACAACTCCCTCCACCTCCCTCTGGCCCCCTTCGGAGGTCAGACACAACCTTGATGCGTCCCCCAATGAAATCAAGTTTGACACCCCAGCCCTAGATACTGCTTTCTGTTTAAAACCTTGTTACAGCCAAACACCCAAATTTTGATCGCATGTATGTTGTGAGTGCAAGGACTGGTTGTAACCCAATTTTTTCAGTGCCATTGTAACTTTGAACAGTGGCTAGACAAATGGTTGTAAGTCAAGGACTGCCTTTACTAACAATCCCACTAGGGTTGAGCACTGGCTACCAATATTCTTCTGCTCCTGCTTTTCATAGGGAACCCACCTTCCATAAATCAGTCTAATCTGTCAGAATTAAATCTCCCAAATTTGGGGCTATTAAACTAGGGATTATGCTCAATGGCAGATGAGGCGAACTGGTAGCAGCAGTGTGAGGCTCCGCCCACCCGCCCACTTCTGCGCATGCACAGAAGTGTCACGCACGAGCGCGCACAAGCAAAACGGTAGCAAACTAAATTGAAACTACACTACTGATTATACTCTCAAAAATAATGGATAGGACTAACAAATTGGACTTGATTATGTTTGTATTTAAATATGTAGCTTTTATAATCACTTTTCAGTTGAAACATTTCCTTTGTGTCTTATTAAAAATATTATTTTGGCAACAACTTTTGGATATCTGGGAGTTCTTGAAGGCCAGCTCAGTATATTTCCATAAAACAATTTTTATTATTGTTTCTCAGCCACTGTTTGGCTTTTCCGTACAGCTGAATAAAGACTCATATCCACTCCATTCTTTAATTTTTGTGAAAACCTCAAGAGATTTAGTAGGAGTGCACCAATATTGTGATCCAGGAGAATCATGCATGTTGTAAAAGGCATCTCTAAACGGTGTCCTCCTCTCGACATGACAAGAACTATTAAAAGTGAATCTCCTATCTCAGTTATTTTCTTTATCTTTGTCACGTGAGCTAAACCCTAATCATTCCAAAATAAATTTATCTCTGAGAAGCAGAAAAAATCCTAAAGTCTGTACAAACCTATGCATTTGTATTCAGAACAAAGACCTATTGCTTTTCACAGTACAATTGTCCAAATTTTTACTTAGGCAACCTTCTCCCTGCCCTTAATGGAGAAGATCATTGCACCTGAAGTGGTTCAAGCAAGAACTTAAAGTTATGCCATTCTCCATGATTTATGTCATTTATATACTAATGAAGGAAAAGGTAAAGGTTCCCCTTGCACGTATGTGCTAGTCGTTCCCAGTTCTAGGGGGCAGTGCTCATCTCTGCTTCAAAGCCGAAGAGCCAACACTGGCGGAAGATGTCTCCGTGGTCATGTGGCCAGCATGACTAAATGCCAAAGCCTCACAGAGCGCTGTTACCTTCCCAGAAAGGTGGTCCCTATTTTTCTACTTGCATTTTTTACGTGATTTCGAACTGCTAGGTTAGCAGAAGCTGGGACAAATAACGGGAGCTCACCCAATTACGTGGCACTAGGGATTCGAACCGCTGAACTGTCAACCTTTTGATCGACAAGCATCTTAGCCACTGAGGCACCACATCCCTTAATATATACTGATATATTAAGTTTATATAGATTATACTTAATATATACTGATATATATACACCGCGTCCCTTATATGTACTGATACTATAATACAAATGAGGTAACCTGTCTTAATTTGTAATTTAATGGGCATTTCTTCCTACCCAATCAGTCTGTTAACTCAGAGATTCACTGTACCTACATTACTAAGAAAGAAGAATAGGAAGGAAGAGCTATTGCTATTGCTGAATATTCATTATTTTCAGCCTATGACAGGGGTGTCAAAATGGCAGCCTGAGGGCCAGATGCATGATCCGACGAGTTTGACACCCATGGCCTAGGATAATGAGTGCTGTGATTGGTCCAAATTCTCCACTGTATCTCAGTTAATATGTTTACTTTCTATTTCTGAGTTCCTTTTCCTATCCTACATCTATCCCAAGGTATATCCAGGCAGCTACATCACCCAAAGATATTGTGATTCTAGTGGACATCAGTGGAAGCATGAAGGGTTTGCGACTCACCATCGCTAAGCACACTGTTGTCACTATATTGGACACACTGGGAGAAAATGATTTTGTCAATATTATTGCAGTAAGTATCTCCTTCCTCGAAGCTCTCTTTTCCTTTAGAATGACTACTGGTAGGTTAGTGTGGGATTTTAAAATGGGGATCTGGGAACACTAAGGTTCAAATCTATGCTTGGCTGTGGAAATTCATTGGATGACCTGGACCAGTCATTCAATCTCACTCCAATTTACCTCCAGATGGTTGTTGAGTGTTCCTGAAAAAATGATGTGACAGAAGGCAAACAAAGCATCATCTTTATTAGATGCTGAGTTTATTTATTCAGAAACTTTGCTTGTAAACTCTTTTGTTCCTCCAAACAATTAGAATAGCCTAGAATAGAATTCTTTATTGGCCAAGTGTGATTGGACACACAATTTGTCTTGGTGCAAATGCTCTCAGTGTACATAAAAAGAAAAGATACATTCATCAAGAATCATAAGGTACAATACTTAATGATAGTCATAGGGTAGAAATAAGCAATCAAATCATATTAGGAAACTTAATATAAATCGTAAGGATACAAGCAACAAATTTAGTCATACAGTCATAAGTGGAAGGAGATGGGTGATAGGAACGATGAGAAGATTAATAGTAGTGCAGACTTAGTAAATAGTTTGACAGTGTTGAGGGAATTATTTGGCGTTAGGGGAAAAAACTGTTCTGGTGTCTAGTTGTTCTGGTGGGCAGTTAGGTCTACTTTTCATAAAACCTGTATGCTGAATGGTTACAAAAGGTTGGACAATCAGCCCTTTTATTAACGGATGTGATATATTCAAAGCATAAGCTACTCATTCCAAAAGACTGTAACTCAGGTGTATTGCAGGATATAATCAAAACAAGGATGGTGGCCACAATGGTGTGCTTGATGTGCCACCTATTTGTGTGTGTGTGTGTGTGTGTATGTGTGTGTGTGTGTGTGTGTTGCAACACATCTGACACATACAATGGGGGAGAGTGTTACCATCTTGACTTTTTTTTTTACTACATCTTGTGGTCATGGATGGATGCTTCTATTTTATTTAAAAAAGAAAAGCACACATCCAGGGATGGGCTTCAAAATTTTTAGCAAGGGGTTTTCTGCCTGGTTGCTGGGTGGGTGTGGCCATGGTGGGTGTGGCCTAGTCAGCTTCCTGCACCACGGTGGGGACGGGGGCTATTTTTGCCTTCCCCGGGCTCCGGAGGCTTTCTTCAGGCCTCCAGGAGGGCAAAAACGGCCTTCCCAGGCTCTGGAAGCCCTCTGGAGGACAGAAATGGGCCCATTTCCAGTCTTCCTGAATTTCCAGTAAGCCCGTTTTTCACCCTCCCTGAGTGTCTGCGCGTGCCCTGCACTTACCTACATCCAAAATGGGCCATGTGGGGACTCCTGGGAGGGGAAGGGGGGTAGGGTATTTGCGGGACCGCCTGCTGCCACCAATAGCCTCTCACCAGCCAGGACGCTCGCACAGAGAGAGCCTCCTCCGGGTGCCGTCGGCCAGACAGTGTCGGCTGGCGACCCCCAGGGGGAGAGCTTTCTCTGTGGCAGCGCCTGCCCTCTGGAGTGACCTACCCCTGGAGATACGCAGGATATCAGACCTCCGGACCTCTCGTCGGGCCCTTAAAACCCATTTGTTTCAACTAGCTGGGCTGGCTTGATCCCATCCTCTGTTTTAAATTGTAATTGATTTTAAATTGGACTGTTTTAATTGTCGGCCGAAAATATTTAATTATTTTTAATTGGTTTTAATTTTTGTATATCATGTTTTATTCTGGCTGTTCACTGCCCTGAGTCCGCAAAGAGAAGGGCAGTTTATAAATTGAAATAATAAATAAATAAATAAATAAATAAATAAATAAATAAAGAAAGAAAGAAAGAAAGAAAGAAAGAAAGAAAGAAAGAAAGAAAGAAAGAAAGAAAGAAAGAAAGGTAGGCAGGGCCAGACAGGAGTGGGATTTGGGGGTTCTCCGAACTGCACAGAATCTTAGCTAGAGGTTCGCCCAAACCCCTGCAAACCCCTAGCAGCCCACCCCTGCACACATCTTTTTGGGATACTTTTACATTTTATAGAAGTGATTTCCCTAATTGCTTAGCTTCACATATCATTGCAAAAAACAAACAAAAAAAATTCTGGCTAAATATATCTATAGAATCCTGGGATGAAACCAAATTCTCCCTTTAGCTTGCAGAATTTGTTTCAGATAGAAATTATTTTATCAGGCTTTGCTCACCCAACAGTTGTTAAAAATAGCTTTTGCTATGAGATTAAGAGTCTGAACAGGCTCGGATAGGATATTTACTCTCAAGAGTAATTTCATGAGATTAAAATGCAAGAGAGCCCTTACATCACCCCCTCTCCACCGCACTACCACAAAAAGGGGCAACCCTGGCATGTCATCCTTAAAAGATGGACTTGTGGAGATATGGAAGAGAGATCTTTAGCAGAGCAAAAGTGGGAATATCCCTAGGTAGCCCCATTGTGCTATCTCAGCACTTGGCTCACTAACCAATACGTTGTTCCTTCACTGTGCCTGATTTGGAGCCCTGAAGTAATTTCTGATCTCTCTCAATAACTTAGCCTGTCACTAAGCTGAAGCTTGTGCAGCTGAAACAAATACATATCCATACTTGGTGAAACCTGGTCTCTGTTTGCTTCCTTTTCTTCTTCTCTGTTCCCTTTCATGGATGTTAGATTTTAAGCCACCCGAGGTAAAGAACTGTCTTGTAGTTTAACAATGGTGCACAGTGATATCACTTGTAGCAATACATAAAAGAACGCAGGAAGGTTGTATGTAACCTGTTTGTCATCTTTGTGTTTATCTTGTTGTTCTTTTTTTCCCCTTTCTGGGCCTTTCTGTTCATTTCTTTGTTGATCTGCAGCCTTTCCATCTTTGTCTATCTAGTCCAACATTGGAATTCAAATGTTTTTGCTACCGGTTCTGTGGGCGTGGCTTGGGTGGGCGTGGTGTGGCTTGGTGGGCATGGCAGGGGAAGGATACTGCAAAGTCCCCATTCCCTCCCCACTCCTGGGGGAAGGATATTGCAAAAACTCCATTCCCACCCCACTCTGGGGCCAGCCAGAGGTGGTGTTTGCCGGTTCTCCGAACTACTCAAAATTTCCGCTACCAGTTCTCCAGAACCTGTCAGAACCTGCTGAATAGCACCCCTGGTGCACAGCGATATCACTTGTAGCGATAGATAAAAGAACTCAGCAGGTAGGTTGCATGTAATCTGTTTGTCATCTTTGTGTTGATTTTCTTTTTTTCCCTAGGCCTTTCTGTTCATTTCTTTGTTGATCTACAGCCTTTCCATCTTTATCTATCTAGTCCCTGCATTAGGGCTTCCTTCATGCTCTAGTTTACAGCAGTTTTGAGTAGCAGAAACCAATCCTTTAGGACTATGGCGCACTGTTTCGAGCTGCTGCACTATAAAACAGGACTCTCTCAACAGTTGTCTCCACTATGGTGCCCATGAGATTTGTCCTGGATTACAATTGCCATCACCCCTGGCCATCATGGCCATTAAATCGACTGCCTTGAAATAATGGCACTGATCATTCCAGATAATCCAGCCCATTGAGAAAGGCACCCTAGAAGGGCAGACCAGCCTGCTCTGAATATAATCCTGCGGATAAGTGAGTCTTCTTGACTGAAGTTTGCAAGCCTAACTGTGATTTGTTTTACTTTTTATTTTTTATTTTGGTCAGGAAGTTAATACAGCCATCTTGTCAGTTTCCCTGGCAAAATAAATTTGCCTTTCAGGTAGTTCAGAGCAGTGGTGAAATCCAATTTTTTTTACTACCAGTTCTGTGGGCGTGGCTTGGTGGGTGTGGTGTGGTGTGGTGTGGTGTGGTGTGGCTTGGTGGGCAGGGGAAAGATACTGCAAAATCTCCATTCCCACCCCACTCTGGAGCCAGCCAGAGGTGGTATTTGCTGGTTCTCTGAACTACTCAAAATTTCCGTTACCAATTCTCCAGAATCTGTCAAAACCTGCTGGAGCCTGAGTGGCGTAGGAGGCTAATGCCTCCTACTAAAGGCCGCAATTAACATCCAGCTGCCTGCAATTACACCAGTTCGAAACTCACCAGGCTCAAGGTCGACTCAGCCTTCCATCCTTTCTAAGGTGGGTAAATTGAGGACCCAGTTGTGGGTGCAATAAGCTTACTTTGTATAAATATACAAAAGTATGAAGGCTATTGCTTAACGCATTGTAAGCCACCCTGAGTCTCCGGAGAAGGGCGGCATATAAATCAAATTTTAAAAAAAAATTCATCCCTGGTTCAGAGTTAAGAACAAGTTGTAGAATTTAACAACAATTGGACAACCAATTTTTAAAAAATTCCTCAGCTTGGGAGTATGAAATCTTTTTTCTTACGGTATCGTCTTCCATGGGGACTCGAGTTTGCCCCCCACCCAACAACAAAGAAACTTCAAGCACCTTCTTCCCCTGAAACTTAGCATTCACCAGTCTTTGACAAGACAGGTGTTATTTGTTATACTATTTTGTTATATATACTTGTCTTTTTTAAAATTTGTAGCAGAAGTCAAGGGGGGGGATGGGGGGGAAATGGGGTTGGGGTGGGGGGAGGTATGGGGGGAAGGGGGGGTTAGGGGGGAGGTATGGGGGGAAAACATGGAAAAATTCTGTACTGTAAAACTTTTTCAATAAAAAAACAAAGACAAGCCTTTGTATTTGTGGAATCCATAAAAGACCTGAGAACACTAGCAGAATGAAGAGTATTCTTATTCTACTATAGAGAAGCGAAACTATTCTGACTGTAGCAGTAAATCTAGAGTAGATCATCATTATTATTATTATCATCAGATTGGTTTCCATTTCTACATCTGATCCGAGGTATTGATTTTTCCAGTATGGAAACAGAACAGCAATACGTTGCTGTGATAAAAGCAGAATAACATCATGAGCTATGTTTCCAAAACAAAAGAAAGAACATGATGACAGACTAATTCAGGCATCATCCTCTACCCCAGGGGTGAAATCCAGCAGGTTCTGACAGGTTCTGGAGAACCGGTAGCGGAAATTTTGAGTAGTTTGGAGAACCAGCAAATACCACCTCTGGCTGGCCCCAGAGTGGGGTGGGAATGGAGATTTTGCAATATCCTTCCCCCAGGAGTGGGGAGGAAATGGAGACTTTGCAGTATCCTTCCCCTGGAGTGGGATGGGAATGGGGATTTTGCAGTATCCTTCCCCTGGAGTGGGGTGGGAATGGGGATTTTGCATTATCCTTCCCCTGGAGTGGGGTGGGAATGGGGATTTTGCAGTATCCTTCCCCTGGAGTGGGATAGGAATGGGGATTTTGCAGTATCCTTCCCCTGGAGCGGGGTGGGAATGGAGATTTTGCAGTATCCTTCTTCTGCCATGCCCACCAAACTACGCCCACCAAGCCACACCTACAGAACCGGTAGTAAAAAAAATTGGATTTCACCACTGCTCTGCACCCTTCCTCCCTGAGCTTTACCAGCATTCCTCAGGAGCAATTCTTATTATACATCTTTGAGGCAAGAAGGTGGGACTGAACAGGAGAAGGAGACACTTAGAACTTTGGGTGCAGGGACCCAAATAAAGGTATTCCAGACAGGTGTCCGTGTAGCCTTTGCTTGAGCTCTTTCAGTGAAAGCAAGCCCACCATTTCTCTGAATCATGACCTTCACTGCCAAACAGCTATTATGATAAATAGGTCTCCTTGGTTTCCTTATGGATTTTACCCCTCTCGTGTTGACTACTACCAATTAAGGGAAGAAGGTGCACCCAGAACATTATCAAAAGCAAACAAAGCTGCCTGATTCAGCATTAAGAGGAGTGCAAGGCTAATAAGGAGCAAAATACTAGAAATTGTAATTCAAAGCACCTGAGGGTAGGAAAAAGAAGCAATGGGTGGAAACTAATCAAGGAGAGAAGCAACTTAGAACTAAGGAGAAATTTCCTGACACTTAGAACAATTAATCAGTGGAACAACTTGTCTCCAGAAGTTGTGAATGCTCCAACACTGGAAGTTTTAAATAATATGTTGGAAACCATTTGAAGTGGTGTAGGGTTTCCTGCCTAGGTCCCTTCCAACTCTGTTATTCTATAAAACTGAAAAATAGATTAAGGAAAGACACACAGGCAGATGTAGCCAAGATTATTTGCTTCTTAATTTACATTTTTCTTTCCCCTATGTACCATTTAAATATCAATGAAAATTACTGAATTATGTCCTACACATCTATGCTTACTGATTTGCTTCCCAAAAGGCAACGAAAATTGTTTTGTAACACTTTGCATTTTAAAATGTATTCCTTGCTCTGAAAGCGAACATGTACTGTAGCTAAAAGGGGGTCTTCTTTTTTCGGAATAAAATCTGCTTTCAGAGTTCTTTTAAACCATTTCCTTTTACAGCATGTAATTTTCCTCCTTTTGTCTTTACAGTACAATGACTATGTTCATTACATTGAATCGTGTTTCAAGGGAATCCTGGTTCAAGCTGACAGAGATAACAGAGAGGTAAGTATTAAACTTGAAAAGACATTCTCTACTGAATATGGCATATCAGCACTGGGGACTTAAAGGCCCATAAACTGTTATAAAACATATTTAACCAATGCTTTTTCTGCCCCTGTGAATTCTGTGGCTATTTTTATATATCCAAATGCCAGCTAAGTAGTTCAGTCATCTAACCCCATTTAGGGAATAGTAACCCTAAACATAATACTGGATTCTAATCCACACGATCGGAAGCTAAAAATGCAGAATCCAAAATATCTAGAGCAGCATTTTTCCAACTTGACAAGATGTGTGGATTTCAACTCCCAGAATTCCCCAGCCAGTATGTCTCCCTATATCCTCCCACCTTATAATTTTTCCTTTAATTTTGTTTCCTTGCTTGCTTGTTTTAAAAGGAAGGAGGAAAAAAAAAGATAACTGAGAAAAATCAAAGCCCTGGATGCTTTTTCACAACAAATTTATATTTCCTCAACCAAAGAACCATAAAATCTATGCATTTAAGAAAATGTGGAAGGTTTTTTTTTAAAAAAAAAACAGTGGCCCTCCAATAACTACAATTAAGAGGGATTAAATCATGATTACATTATTTTAATTGGTAATATAAAGTCTCCCAGAGAATAAGAAATATTAATATTGTAAAGAAATTGTGAATTTCATCATGAGGTTTGGGGTTAAAGACAACTTCTAGATCTGGAAAAGAAAAACAAGAAAGAAAGCTTGACTTGAATACTGTAATCATGAGGAGACAGCTGGACCACTAGGATATGCGAAGCTGGCAATTTCTGAAATTGTTGCAATAAAGAACAGGGGCACCGACCAAGATGCTGATTTGAAAGGCAGCCCAGAGGGAGGTAAGGGAATGGAGAAAGTAGGCGGTGGGAAGGTCAAGGGCAGGATTTCCTGAGGTCACTGTAGGAAGCAGCAGACACAGAGGCCATACAGGGAGTCCTCAATTTATGACCCCATTTGAGACCAGATTTTTTAATTGTAAGCCATTATGATTGTAAGTTAGGCATCACATGACTGGATCTCATTTTTCAACATTTTTTGTTGTGGTCATTAAATAAACACTACAATTGTTAAGTATATCCATTTTTCCCAATGGGCTTTTTTTTTTGGTACCAGAAACCAGAAGTAAATGCTAGAAACTCACAAAAAAAAAAAATGTTGCAAATCATGGTCCTATGCCTGCAGGACATCAGAAACCCCTGTAAAGCTGAGCCACTTGCCAAGAGCCCAAAATGCAGTTCTGCGATCATTGGGGTGCAGCTCGCATAACTTCAAAAACGGAATATAAGAAACTCTGGGGAGGTCCGTTACAACTTTGAACAGTTGTTCAGTAACTGGTCATAAATCGAGGATAATCTGTGTAGAAAAGAGTAGGAGAGGGGGGAAATGCATCAGTCTTTCTGTACTACCGTAGTAGCAGCTTCAGATTGCTGTTGCCTTCACTGGAACGTACTGTATTATTTCGGGTAACTCAAATTATGGAGCTGTCCTAGTGCTGAAATATATACTGTAGTTTGACAAAAAAGGAGAATATTGATAGCTCAAGACTGAAATAAGGGGATCCTTGGTGCTCTCTGAACTTGGCTATTTTCTTTCAGATGTTTCCTTACCCAAACTAGTGTCATGAAAATATCCCAATAAAGAAACAAGAGTCAGTAGCACAATAAACAATTCTTACTTTAAGATTCAGAGGTTTATTTCATGAGCAATTTGGAACCTGAACAGCCATCATAACACAATTTATATCAATGACCCATTGCAATGAGGTCCACTGACATAGCTGAGTCCAGGAAGGAGTAGCTATGGCAAATGACCCTGAACTCATCCCCAAGACATTCTTTTTATACTTTTCTGCACGCATTTCACAACTTACTTCCTTGTTCTTTTTTACTGACTGTCTCCACATATGCCCATGTACATCTCAAACCTCTATCCATCGGCTACTTTCAGTTCCTTATTTCTCGCAGTTTCATCCCTCTATGTCCAAATATACTTCAAAACTACATACTTTGCAAAATCACATTTCACAGCAACGGCTCAGCAGGATCACAAATAGTTCTGATACACTTTGAAATTTTTCCATCTAAAACTTTGGTTCATGTAGCTTTTTAGGGCCTTCTTTTTTCCACTTAGGCCTTATTGATTCTAATAGATCAATAGGTTATATTTTCATTTCCCATACTAGGTAACATCATCAATGCTAGTCTAACACTAGTCTAGACTGGCAGTGATGATGTTACCAAGGTTCCTTCATATATAGCGTGCGCTAGAGATCTCTATTCATTGAGTAGCATTCTAAAGTTGTGACATTCCTGTATTATATTTTGTCAAATATTTCTAATCACTGCTATTAGAGTGCTTTTAATGTCTCATTTGCTCAGCATTTCAAGCAGCTGGTGCAGGAGTTACAAGCAAAAGGAGTTGGGAAAGTGAACAAAGCGCTGACTGAATCCTTCAAAATCCTGAGGAAGGTAAGGCTGCTTCTCTCTCTTTTTTTAAGGCACACTGGCTTTTGCAGCATTGTGCTGATTATTGCAAATCGTTGAAGGAAAAGGAAGGAAAGAAAGATAATAGTGACAGATACTCTTTGTGACATTGCCAAAACCTGCTGATGAACATGTTGTTTCAAACTGCAGACCAGGTTGGACATTATTATTTTAAGAATGATGATTTACTTGTTCATGTTTATTATGTGTTGGACTCAGGCAGTGGTGAAATGTAAAATTTGTTACTACCGGTTCTGTGGGTGTGGCTTGGTGGGAGGGGGTAATGTGACTGGGTAGGCATGGCCAACTTTTTTTTTTTTTACTTTTAAAAGTATTTTTTCTACAACCTCTTCAGCAGAAGAGATTGTTTTTAAAAATGCTTTTAAAAGGCTCTGACGATCCCAGCTAAGTTGCCTGATCATCAGAGGCTTTTTTTTGCTTTTAAAAGCAAAAAAAAGGCTTTTAAAAGGCTCTGACGATCCCAGCTGAGTTGCCTGATCATCAGAGGCTTTTGTTTTCTTTTAAAAGCATTTTTTTTTTGCTTTTAAAAGAAAAAAACCTCTGACGATCAGGCAACTCAGCTGGGATCATCAAAGCCTTTTAAAAGCCTTTTTTTGCTTTTAAAAGCAAAAAAAAGCCTCTGATGATCAGGCAACTCAGCTGGGATCGTCAGAGCCTTTTAAAATCATTTTTTTTACAACCACTTCAGTCGAAGAGGTTGTAGAAAAAAATGCTTTTAAAAGGCTCTGACGATCTCAGCTGAGCCGCACAATCATCAGAGGCTTTTTTTTTTAAAGCATTTTTTCAACCAAAGAAAAAATGCTTTTAAAACTTTAAAAAAAAGCCTCTAATGATCGCGTGGCTCAGCTGGGCATGGGGGGTGGCAAGGATTTTTGCTACCGGTTCTCCAAACCATGCGCCGCCATCGCTACCGGATCGGGCGATCCAGTCTGAACAGGGAGCATTTCACCTCTGGACTCAGGTTAGCAATAAAACAGTTCTGTCGCTGTGACCAAAATAGGTATTAGGAGTGGTTTGGGGAGTAAAAACAACCCATATTGCAAAGCTGCCATGGGACTAGATGATCCTAATAGATCAGGTCTTGATTAACCTGAAACTCTGTTTCTTCAGGAGGGAGACCACTGAGTTGGCTTTTGTGTTTAATCATATCTATATCTTTCCAATTTCATATTCGTTCAAGAGGATAACATACTTGGTTGGGTCTGCTTTCCTAGTGATAGGAGAGGCAGAAAGGGTTAGAAGGATGGTATTAGAGAAGATGAGAGCAAAAGCTTTGGAATGCTAAGGCCTCATTACTTTATTTAATTAAATCTAGTATATTCCCTGAGTCTGATTCATTCGCACAGTTTAAAACCTGCATCTAGCATAAAATATTCCACCCAAACCTTCAGACGATGTGTAGCAAATGCTATTTCAGGAAGGAATAGACAAGCTAGGAGACACTACATTTAATTAGCATCAGATCACCAGAGTCACCTTACTTGGAGGCTACAAAGAGGAATACCAATAACGTACATATAATGATAAGGATACCAGCAACCTTACATCCACCCAGAAATATTTAGATTAGGCAAAAGTCTTTTTTTAATTTTTGGAAAGTCTAGGTCCGTGATGGCGAACCTATGGTGTATTAGCCATAGCCATATCGGTGGGCACGCAAACTCAGCTCTGGTGTGCATGCAACTGATTTTTGGGTCTTCTGGGCCCACCAGAAGTAGGGAAACAGGCTGTATCCTGCTTCTGGAGGACCTCGGTGGGTGGTGGTGAAGGCCCATTTTTCTCTCTCCCGAGGCTCCAGAGGTTTTCTAGGAGCCTGGGAAGGGCAAAAACAGCCCCCGCCCGGAGACCCTCTGGAGGCCGGAAACAGCCCATTTGCCAACATCCAGTGGGACCTAGAAAGGCTCTGGAGAGCAAAAAATGGGCCTTCCAGTCCCACCGGAAGTTGGCAAATGGACATTTTTGGCCTCCGGGTGGAGAAGCCATTTTCGCCCTCCCCAGACTACTAGAAAGGCTCTGGAGGCTGGGGAGAGCAAAAAACAGGCCTACCGTGTCATTGCGAGCCAGGAGCTTGGGGGGGGGGGTCGTGTGCTTGGGGGCAGGGTGTGTAGAATTATGGGTGTGGGCACACACGCATGCGCGACCCCATCCCCACCCCCCACTCCTGGCATGGAATAGCAAAAAGGTTGGCCATCACTGGTCTAGGTAATAGACTTCTATAATCTTCTGGAACATAACTGAATTCAAGTTATGAGTATATAAGTAATCATAGAACTATCTAGCACAAAAGTAGGGAGACATTTATGAACTATTTTATTTTATTTTATTTTATTTTATTTTATTTTATTTTATTATTTTATTTTATTTTATTTTATTTTATTTTATTTTATTTTATTTTATTTTATTTTATTATTATTAAGGCACCAGGCAAGAAACTGAGACTATGAGTTCTAGTCCCACCTTAGAAATGAAAGCCAGTTGGGTGAATATGAACCAGTTACTCTCTCTCAGCCCAATCCACTTCACAGCAATATTGTTGTGAGGAAAGTATGAAGAGAAAGGCATGTTTCCTGCCTTAAGGTATTTCTAAAAATAGTAAAGGCAGGATAAAAATAAATGAATAAATCCTGATATCATTAACAACATTATGTTTGAGCACACCTATCAGTATGACAGATAGGAGCTGCTGAAGCTTAACAAAGGACTTCATTAATCTGCTATACTATTTGTGCCAAGGGAGATGGGTATCTCTATACATGATTTCATTATGGTTTGTTCTCTTTGTAGTTCAGAGATGCAGGACAAGGAGGCCTTTGCAACCAAGCAATCATGCTGCTCACCGATGGAGCTATGGAAGATTATGAATATGTCTTTGAAAAATTCAACTGGCCTGATCGTAAGGTTAGCTTCCAAAGTGAAAAACAGAGAAGAGCGTAGAAAATCAACTGGTCTGGTATGAATCATGAGCAAGGAACAAAACAATGAATAGCATGGAGATGCTTAGGTTCCTAGCTAAAATTTTGCTTGAGATAATTATGGATGGAACTCACTAATCTTAATGAGATTGGTCTAGATTTAGTGACAGGTCACTATATTTATTTTTTTATGTAGCGGAAGAACAAAAAAATGAATATTTAAATGAGTTTTAGAGAAATGCGATGGGAGTGAAAGGTTCCCAAGCTATTTTAAGAAACTGGTTATTAATGGTTTGTTGACTCAATCACAGTTGGTTGAGTTCACAGATATGCTAAGTCAAAACTCATAACAAATCACAGTAACAATCTCTGTAGGCTAATGACAGCTGTTAGCTTGAAATTATTGTTTAAAAATGTTGTGGCAAATTGTATTTGACTCCTTCCTTTGGTTCACCTCTTATTATTTCCCACAAACTCATAAAAGTAAAGACCTCTTCAAGTTGAGTTACATTCTTAGTGACTCCATGGACAAACATCCATGTACATTTTTTTCCATAGAAGTCCTGTGTGTCATTGTTTCTTTTCAGGGTTAGGTTTTCTTTTTAAATTTTCACTTAGGCTATTGTCCTGAGATTTCCTGCTCCCTTCCCATCTAAGTACTATCTAGATCTGGCTTAGCTATTCCATGAATTCAAACTAAATTATTGCCACATACTCTTATTCCTATATTTACATAAAGGTAAAGGTAAAGATTCGCCTCGCACATATGTGCTAGTTGTTCTTGACTCTAAGGGGCGGTGCTCATCTCTGTTTCAAAGCCGAAGAGCCAGCACTGTCCGAAGACGTCTCCATGGTCATTTGGCCAGCATGACTAAACGCCAAAGGTGCACGGAACGATGTTACTTTTCTACTTGCATTTTTTATGTGCTTTCGAACTGCTAGGTTGGCAGAAACTGGGACAAGTAACGGGAGCTCATGGCACTAGGGATTCGAACCGCTGAACTGCCGACCTTTCGATCGACAAGCTCAATGTCTTAGCCACTGAGCCACCACATCCCTTTTGTATTTACATAAGGACTACCTTATTTGGTAGGGGCTCCTTAGCTCAGAGATACAAAGTGATATGGCAGGATCTGAGAATTGCATTTGGGAGAAAGAATAAGATAAATAATGATCTTGTCCAGGGTTTTCTAAAATGAAAGATTAATAATATAGGGTGCTGGTTTTTAATATTACATTCTAATGCTTGTGATCTCATTTCACAGGTCCGTGTTTTTACATACCTTATTGGGAGGGAAGTCAGCTTCGCACAGAATGTGAAATGGATAGCTTGTAACAACAAAGGTAAAACAATTATTAAAGTTCATTTTAATCATCCTTTCTGCAAGACAGAAACACTTGCCAATCATATTTTTACGTTATAGCAATTGTAATATGCAAACCTAAACTGAATTGGAAAAGTTCCAGAAGCAAGTAGCAGAAAATAGTAATGCCTACCCCCGTATGAGCCATATGTCACCGATTTTGAAGAGTACACAGTTAGGAAACTGAATCAGAAGAGTTTTGTGGTTGAAAGAAAATATAAAAGAAGCAAAAAAATTAGCCGTGACCATTTTAATTGGGCCTTTCCTAAATATTTCCTAAATATTGAACTTATGTATAATATGGGATCAATTATAAAGGTGGTTCAGGTAGTCCTTGACTTATAATCATTCATTTAGTGACTGCTCAAAGTTACAACAGTGCTGAAAAAAGTGACTTACAACCAGCCTTTACAACTATTGTAGTGTCCCTGTTGTCAGATAATAAAAATTCAGGCCCTTGGCAATCAGCATGGATTTATGATAATGTCAGGGTTCCAAGTAAGAGACCCATAGCAAGCAAAACTCCAAGGCAGATGAATTCCTCAAAGAATAGCTTTATTGGAGGTATCATATTGGCACAGATCTGGTGAAAACCGACTCTGAAGGTTCCCGCAGTTTTCACCTAATTAAAAGTAGAAGTTTTCTCCCTTCCCCAAGCAATCAGTCATATGGTCCAATCAAGATGCTGTCTGGTTGCCAGGCGACCTCACTCCTCCTTCCACGGGCCAGGTGTGAGAATGTCCTTGGTTCCCAAGAGGAAGTATTTTACAGTAATAAAATTTGGTTCCCAAGAGGAAGTATTTTACAGTAATATTTTACAGTAATAAAATCAGGCAAATCAGTATTTTACAGTATTTTACAGTAATAAAATCAGGCACAACTCATTTAACAACCACCACACTTAGCAGTGGAAGTCTAGGAGTACAGGTAAATAGAAACATTTAAGTATGTTTAGAAAAATTTCAGAAAGTTGGATGGTAGTGGTGATTTTGGTGTTGTCAGTTGCCTGGTCTTTTTGCAAGTGAAGGGTAAATCTTTATTTTTCCCCTAAAAATCAGTTGATGGCTAATGCCAGTCTCAGGGTGATTTAGGGAAGTTTTAAAAACATTGATTCTGCAAAAGAAATGATGTACAATAGTGGCCAAAACTGTGGAAACCTTTTGGGGAAAAGTGTATTTTTGTGGTTTGATGGCTAATAACATCACTTTTTGGGGGGGAGTTTCAAGATAATCATATTCCACTGCTGGAATGGCCTGGAATAGCCCAGACCTTAACCCAATTGAAAATCTATGGAGCTGACTAAAGAAACTTGTTAGTCAGAAGCGACCCAGCAATAAAACCAGTTAATAGAAGCAAACATTCAATCTTGGTTTCACATTATAACCGCTGCAGAACTAAAAGACTTGGTTCACTCCATGGGAAGATGTTGTAAGGCCATAATTCATGCTTAAAGGTTACCCAACTCAGTATTAACTGATGTGGTGATAATTTTTGTATATCTCGTTTTTTCTACGTGTTTCACTTTATTTCTTTATACTGTAACTATTATTCTAATAGCAAATCCTTCATAAAAGTTATTGCATTACATTCTTGTTTAACTTACCTTTTAATTGATATATAATTTTATGGCATTACTCCCCCCCCCAAAAGTGGCATTATTAGCTAGTTTTAGAAAATACACTTTTCTCAAAAGGTTTCCACAATTTTGGCCACTACTGTAGCTTTTATCACAAAATACCTGTTTGCAGAGTCCCGTGGATACTATATTTTTTATCTGAGAGATAAAGATCTTGATTTCTCTAGATCTTTCTTGAGTATAAACTAATAAAAAATAATTGTCCATTGGAAGCATTCAAACTGTTAATTCCAGTGACTTCAGTTAAGTATTTCTAACTGTGTTCACATTCCCATTACCTTTTAAATGTAGCATTGCTATTATTTTTTTATAATCAATTTCAAATAGAAAACAGCCCTTTTTAGAATCTCCATTGTCTAAGAACCTTTAGTATCTCCAATGTTCTCTCCCTGGTTGAAGCCTGCAGGGGTTAAGCAAGCTTATGATGAAAATTGAATAGCACCAAAATTCGTTGGATACGTTGGAAGGTTCATCCTAATGGATTTTTCTAAGTGAACAGAAACTATGGCCTTCTAGAACCAATTAGGATATCTAGAACATTTAAGAAATGTCCAAAACTAGATTTCAGTAAAGACATATACAGCCTAGGACTGTGATGGTGAACCTATGGCACGTGTGCCACAGGTGGCACATGGAGCCCTCTCTGTGGGCATACAAGCCAGCTCAGCTCCACCGCGCATGCGTGTGGCTCCCACAAGCCAGCTGATTTTCAGGTCTCTGGTGCAGGGCGCATGCAGAGGACGTGTTCATATGTGTGGGGGTCTCTCATGCATGTGTGGGTGCGGGAGGGGGTTTATACACATGGGCAGGAGTGGGGGGAGCACAGGGTCATGCCGCACCCCTATGGCAAAGTGGGCTGTCAGGGGAGTGGTGCGTCCCCCCTGTGGCCCGTTTTTGGTTCCAGGAGGCTTCAGGAAGGCTTGCCAGGCCCAAAACAGGCTGTGGGGGGCACACGAATGTGCGGGGGGAGAGTACGGGGTGTGTGTGTCACACATGCATGCACATGGGTGGGGCGTGTAGGGGGGATTGCATAATGGGTGTGGTCACATGTGCGCAAGAGCCCCCGCGCTTCCCCTGCTTTTGGCACACAACGGCAAAAAAGTTACCCATCACTGGCCTAGGACAAATGGACAGGATTCAATAAACTTTGGAAGAAATGAGATGCAAACCTCAATTTAAACAAAATTAACTCAGTTGATGGTGATTTTTTTGTCCCCCATGTCAGGCTACTACACACAGATATCTACTTTGGCTGACGTGCAAGAGAATGTCATGGAATATTTGCATGTACTTAGCCGACCAATGGTTATCAACCATGATCATGACATCATATGGACTGAAGCCTATATGGATAGCGCTGTAAGTAGTTCATGAAACGTTTCTAGTTGTCCAACTTCGAAAGCATTAAGAGATACAGGTCTTTTCAGATATTTGTTGCAATATCTATATCATTCAGAAGTGGATCACAGCAGCTGGGTAGTGTTAAAATGTGCCTTCTAAAAGAGACGTCATTTATCACACTTCCCTTAAGCGCAATGCTGTATTTGAAATTCTACCATACTCCAGGAACTCAAAACAAATCACAAGAGGCATAGCATGACTTAATTAGAATCCCTGTCCCTGTAAAGTCTGCAGAAGCACTTTATTAAGGATTAGTCAGGAAAAAATCAGGAAAAAAAAATTAGTTTGAGCTCAAGAAATGGGTCACTGAGCCTGCAGCAGCAGCAGCATAGCTTGTTTTCTATACTCACAGAAAGAATTAACATACATTACGGAGTCCCATATGTCTTAGATGACTAAGGCTAAAACCCAAAGGAAGAATTTGCTCGAGGAGGAAGAGAGATCCACGCCAGCCAAAACTTTGGTTTCTTTTTCACTTGTAGCTGCTTCTGTTGCTAAAGAGGAACACTGCTTTTCATAATTAGCAAAATTCTCTCTCTTTAGCAGTGGGACTGCTGGCATAAATGTAGACGTCCCACTTACATTTTTCCTCAAGTTGAAATTTAGTACAGTTTTAGAGGGTTCTCTTAGGAATGTATATCATTTTGTATAAGGCTAAAGTTTCTCATTAAGGGATGCAGTGGCTCAGTGGCTAAGACGCTGAGCTTGTTGATCAAAAGGTCGGCAGTTCAGCGGTTCGAATCCCTAGTGCCATGTAATGGGGTGAGCTCCCGTTACTTGTCCCAGCTTCTGCCAACCTAGCAGTTCAAAAGCAGGTAAAAATGCAAGTAGAAAAAATAGAGACCACCTTTGGTGGGAAGATAACAGCGTTCCGTGCGCCTTTGCCGTTTAGTCATGCTGGCCACATGACCATGGAGACGTCTTCGGGCAGCTCTGGCTCTTCGGCTTTGAAACGGAGATGAGCACTGCCCCCTAGATTCAGGAATGCCTAGCACATATGTGCGAGGGAAACCTTTACCTTTACCTAAAGTTTCTCAAGTGTGTTTATCTACTCTTAGCAATAAAGCCTGAGCATCTAAGTAGCAGCACCTTCAGCCATGTTTGGCTGGGCAGCAGCTAGCCATATCTTAGGAAGTTAAATAAGTTGGCCCTTGTTAGGATTTCAATGGGAGACTCTTGGGAAGTACCAGAGCTATAGGTTAGATTAGGAAATAAAAATAAATCCAGGAAGAGAGCAACCAAGAACCACTTTGTACTGTCCCCCAAAAAACTATAAAAATGGGGCCATCAAATCACAAGGAACCAAGTTCATCTCAAGGAAAAGTTCTTCTTGCCTGGTGGTTGCTACATATACATGGACCTTCTTTGAACGTTGAATAGTAAGGCAGAGCATCAACAATCTTGATATTGGCAGAATCAATCTCCAGTGGTTAAAATCTTTGATTCTGGAGGGAATATGACTTTGTATGTTCCCAGTTACTTGCTGCTACTATCCACAACCAATTGAAGGGCTTACGAGAACCAACATTTAAAAAGTTGGTCCTACCATACTATACTGTGCCTTGGTCATCTTGAAGCTAATCCTAAATAGATGAGAAGATATTTTTTTAATTCAGAGAGCAAAGCTGAACATTTCTTGGAATTAAGTTATGAACGAAATCTCTTTTCCAATTTAGTTAAGATTATCAACAGAGTGACCTTGTATTTATTTATGTGTTGATGCTTGACTGTTGTTACCTAAAAACCATGTGATGCTTTTGCTTGCTCTTACATTTTTCTCACTTGCATTGTCCGTGTTACTTGTTGCATGTTTGTTTGGCTTATTCATCTGTTCTGTCCTGTCCATTCATTAATGCCATCCACATTTCTCACTAGCTGCCACAATCTGAGGAGGTAACAACCTAGCTGTATTTTGTGAACATTGACTCTTTTTTATGTGGATTGCTGTGTTGTATGTTAGATTACTTTGTAGCTTAACCATACATCCAGATAATAATCCAGTGGTGACTGAGCAATGCAGCATGGGAGAAACACAGATAACATAATTCTGGATGTATTTGAGTTGTGTTGTGTTGTGTCATGGAATAGTATTGCAGAGCATAGCTCATGGACTGAAGGTCCCCTGTTTGAATTGTGGCTTAATTCTAGATTCATTGAATGGATTTGACTGCAATTTGGTGCTCACTTACACTGAATTTTACGGTACTTATTTCTGTCTAGACACGTGGATAATTATGCGACTATAGTGCTACATCTTGAAGCAATTGTTAAGATTATACAATATCCATAATGGGATTTTAGCTTTAGAAAAGGTACCCTTTGAATATGAAATAGAAGTAATATAATTTGTTTGAGAGAGTATATAGAGGAAGTGTTTTCACAATTATAAATATTTAGTACAGCAACAGGATTATTCAATATCCATGCTCAACCTGTTAATAATGCCCACTAAACTAATGTTTAGGATGGCTAGCAGAAGATTAATCTGTGGAATTGAATACCATAAAATGTTGTGATAGATGATGCAACAGCGAAACTTGGCAGTCATAGAAGATAGTGCTATGTACAGCTATTAAGAATAATAGCAATATATTATTCCCAACAGAGTAAGGATTCCCCTCAATACTGGTTGCTTTCATATGTGATTGGAATGATGCAGTTGCCTTCATGCCACCCAGGACTTTCCATAGGTGTATAGTTGGCTCTTATGCTAGATCTTTTGATTCATCTAATGAGTCTTCAAAGCCCTCTAGAGTGAAATGGGTGCAACCTTTATCAAATTGACTAGAAGAGAGCTGTAGCCCTAGATAAATGATTTTTTTCCTCTTCTGAGGCTGCAAAGCCATCTCTCTCTCCCTCCCTCCCATCTCTCCATCTCTAGCTTGTGATGCCTTTGTCCATTTCACACAACTTACCTGTATTTCTTCCAACTTGTTGACAAACCATCTTCCATGTAAGCCTATGTCCCTTGTGGAATATATCCCTTGTTTTCAACTCCAACCCCAGCCCATTTGCATTTGAACCCTGAATATGAGTTTGAATGTTTATGTATGTAAGCACATTTACATTTGTTATGTCTGGGTAAGTGGCTTCACATGCTTTAGCTATATCTCTAATGATGCCATGGTAACCTGGATGTGAAGAAGTGCAGTCATATGTTAACCTTTCTTTATGATGTTATCTACCTTGACTATGTGAAGGTATATATTGGCAATACACGTCTCAGATTCATGTTTTTCCCCTATGTATCATATTCTTCTTGTCCTCTATTTTTAGTGCACACTTTTTTCATTGGGCTTTCCTGCTATTTAATTCAAAGGATCTGTGCTTCTCCTGCCAATTAGTCTCCCAACAGCTAATCTGCTGCTCTTTTTCTATCTGGTAGCTCTTTGCCTCTCAAGCTCAAAGTCTCTTGCTTATGACAACAGTAGCTATGCCTGTCTTCAGCAAAAAAAATGAAACGGTAAGCATAGTTTTCTAGACATCTCTACTTGGAGCAAGATAAGAGGAAGGCTTGCAAAATTTAAACTTTGTTTGCTGGCACTTGTAAAGAGTAAGGAACATGACCTTGATGAAGAAGTGCCAATTCCAAGGGTGTGAGAAATAAATCATGTTTTAAGGCCAGACCAGTTAGATAGTAGTGGCCAAAATTGTGGAAACCTTTTAGGAAAAGTGTATTTTCTAAAACTAGCTAATAATACCACTTTTTTTGGAGTAGTACATAAAATTATATACCAATGGAAAGATAATTTAATCAAGAATATAATGCAATAACCTTTATGAAGGATTTGTTATTAGAATAGCAGTTACAGTACAAAGAAGAAAAGTGAAACATGTAGAAAAAACGAGATATACAAAAATGATCACCACATCAGTTAATAGTTGAGTAACCTTTAGCATGAATTATGGCCTTACAATGGAATGAACCAAGTCTTTTAGTTCTGCAGCTGTTCTAATGTTAAACCAAGATTGAATGATTGCTTCTGTTAACTAGGTTTTATTGCTGGGTCGCTTCTGACTAACAAGTTTCTTTAGTCGGCTCCATAGATTTTCAATTGGGTTAAGGTCTGGGCTATTCCCAGGCCATTCCAGCAGTGGAATATGATTATCTTGAAGCTCCAAAAAACAAGTGGTGTTATTAGCCATCAAACCTCAAAAATACACTTTTTCCCAAAAGGTTTCCACAATTTTGGCCACTACTTGTAATTTTCAAATGTTTTAGTTTTCCTATGGAGTTGATTTCTTGGTCTGGATCTACCTAGTGAGGTAGGTAGATCAGATTTACAGAGCTTTAACAGATCTCCAGATGTGTCTGTTACTATTCTTAAAACCCTATATAACTACAGCATGTTAAATAAATGAAAACATTTTAAAGAGTGCATGTAAAAATAAGTCAAGTGGACAAGCTATAACCTACATCTCTGTATGACCCTAACTTTCTTTTATGGGCTCTCTAGAGCTTATGAAATCTTGCAAACAAAATGTGATAACAAAAGTACTGAAGAATGATCTGCACTTATCTACCAATTTATGTGTGAGATATAGTAAGTTTCTTTTGGTTACAAACAGAATTTTAAAAAATTAAAAAATGAACATTTCAAAACTAGTGAAAGAATTGATAGACTGGTCCCATCAGAGAAAAAACCCTAGTGAAAGAACTATTTTCTTTGTTGGACAAATTAAGAAAAGGAATGCAATCCCCTTCTCTGTCTTCTTTTGAAATTATTAGTCTTAAATAATTTATTATCCCTTTTTATTAGCATCTACACTGTAGCTTAGACTAGAATGGAATATTTAACCCATTCCTGTTCCTTTTTATCCCTCCATCTGAATATTTTGTCACGCTAATCAATAAAAACGATGAAAACCAACATAGTGACAAAATGACGATATTGATTTTGGTACAAGGAGAAAGAGACAATAGATTCCCAGTTTTCATTTTCTATTTCTCAGAGATCACATGGCATCCTTCTGGGCGTAGTAGGGTCTGACGTTCCACTGAGAGAGCTCCTTAAGTTGGCTCCACGATACAAAGTAAGAACTGAAATAATGAGAATTGTCTGATCTTTACAAGTGCAACAATCCCGAAGGAAATCTTCATTCCACCATAATGACACTGAAGTGCTTCAGTCACTGCATGCTGCAAGAAGTAAAGATGCCCACTAGTTCAGAAAGACATTTCCAGCATGTTTGAAGAGTACATTTATGTCTTTGAAACTCTCTGTTAGTACTACTCCCTTTCAAGGGAAAGTCTCACAACTAAGAAGGCATGTTCCTTGTGCCTTACTGTAAAGATTTGATGCTCCTCTGAGAATCTTAGAAACATGGTATCAGGGCCAGCATTGTGTTCAGACTGGTTCCACATTCTTATTTCTTGGTCTGAGGAACCCTTAGAGCTGTGATGGCGAACCTATGGCATGGGTGCCACAGGTGGCACGCGGAGCCATATTGGTGGGCACACAAGTGTTGCCCTAGCTCAGCTCCAGCTCGCATGTGCGCACCAGCCAACTGATTTTCAGTCCTTCTGATCCCACCGGAAGTCAGGAAACTGGCTGTTTCCGGCTTCCGGGAAGGCCTCTGGGGAGGGGATGGGGAAGGCTGTTTTTGCCCTCCCCAGGCTCCTAGAAAGACTCTGGAGCCTGGGGAGAGGGAAAAACAGGACTACCGGGCCCATCATGCCATCACATGCCAAAAGCAGGGGGAAGTGTGTGTGGAGTCACATGCCCATGCGCGTGAGGGCGGGGCGCATTGAATTATGAATGTGGGCACACATACCCATGACCCCCATGCTCCCCCTGCTTTTGGCACGCGACGGCAAAAAGGTTAGCCATCACTGTCTTACGATGGTAGTAGCTAGGGCAGGGGTGTCAAACACAAGGCCGATGGGCTGGATCTAGCCCGCGATGTGGTTGGATCTGGCCCATGGGGCCATTCTGGAAAATATAAGGGGCTGGCCCATGTCGCTTCAACCTAGTCTACCCAATGTGAAGAGGAAACATTGGGCCAGTGTGGCTTCAGCCCGGTCTACCCAATGCAAAAAGGAAACATGCCATCAGTTTGGGGAGTGGCGTCAAGGTAGCCACGTCTACCCAATAGGCCACACCTACTCAGCCCCCCCCCCAAGGTCAACCACAGCCCTGATGCGGCCTTCAATGAAATTGATTTTGACACCCCTGAAGTAGGGTCTGAACCTAAAAATGATTTTTTTTCTGAATATGCTCCTTGAGGGTCATGAGTGAGCCGTCTCTGTTCAGTTCGAGGGTAAAAATATTCAGTCAGCAAATTTGGAAGAAATCCTTGCAGGGAGACCCTGCCAATTAGACACAAGGATTGTGGCTTGATTAAGAAACATTCTCATTTATTGGCAGCTTCTTATGTTCCTTAACTCTCTTGATTCAGATTTTAATCTATGTTAAGACAAGAGCATCTGAGAAGCAAAGCAAGATAATTTGATGGAGATGGGTGGTTTAGAACTATGAAATATAAATAACAAATAAATAAAATAAAAATTAAAGGGATATCTTGATGGGTTAAGATTATATACAGAATGTTCAAACCAAGAAATGATAGTGTGCATAATAATCAACCAGTGCACAGTTTTGTGGGATGGGGTCTGTAACTTTCCCTGAAATAAATACATCTAATTGTTCCAATGCATTTATTTCAAGCTGGGTATCCATGGATATGCCTTTCTAATTACTAACAATGGCTACATTCTGTCTCATCCTGACCTCCGGCCATTGGTAAGTACCTAAAGAAGCCCTAGATTTTCTGAGATCTCTGTTTAGTTTGTGTTGTTTTAAAACCTCCAATTCATTGATGTAGAGAGTCATCAGCAATCTAGATTTGTGCTATCCCAAGTGGGTGCAGTTGGATGGTTGTCTTTTTCTAATGGCAGTTCTTGAGTGTTAGTTTTCTTTTCTAATGAACCCAACATCTATTCAATATCTATTCAAACTCCTAAATGGCACCATTAAGGTGTCAAATCAAAGGCCTGTCATGAACCTTTACCTGCAGGGGATCCCACTGCCTCAGCAAAAATATCACTGTTAATTTGGACCTCAAGTAACTTTGGGAGCTAGGTAACTTACCTATACCAGGGGTCAGTAACCCGTGGCTCTGGAGCCACATGTGGCTCTTTCATCCCTCTGCTGCAGCTCCGTCATTCAAAATATGCTTCACAACTGCCAATGTGCAACATCCACCGATGCGGAATTTATTAAGCTTTTCGACCCCCGGTAGGCCAAGCATGGATAAATCCAAGGAAAGAAAAGTTTCAGAAGAAAACAGAATCTTTAATTCAACTATATATGCTAGTTTTGTGGCCACTCAGGAAATAGTTAGGAACAGGAAGTGTTTTGTGGCTCCTGGTGTTTTCTTTTCTGTGGGAAATGGGTCCAAATGGCTCTCTAAGGTTGCCGACCCCTGACCTATACGATTACATTTTAATTTTATGTCACTTTGACTTAAATGTCAAGGCTCCAAATGCAGCTATCTGATTATGTTGGCTGGCTGAATATTCCACTTTCTCCAAGCTAGCTTGTCATTACATACTTATTCTATCCAAAATATAAATAGTATGCGAAATTTAAAGTTCTCCTCCAGAACTTTCTTCACTTTTTATATTTTTTCTTGATTTATATTTTCTTTGCTTTCATTACAAGCATGCAATAAATATCCCCATTAGAAAAAGAACACAAATAATACAATAAATGCCAGGCTGGTTAGATTACTTATATGCTTACAGTGTTGAAATTTATATCTGAATTAAAACAATAAAACGTATATCATTTCTGTATTATTACTCTGCTTCCTGTCACTGCTCATTGTTTCTGATTTGAGCTATTGGAAACATAATTTGTTCAAATATGTTAGGCCTGTACAGGTAGTCCTCAATTTACAACCACAATTAGGATTGGAATTTCAGTTGTTAAGCAATGTGGTTGTTAAGAGAGTCATTAAATCACCAGGTTTGATTTTATGATGATTTTTATTGTGGTTATTAAGGGAATCACATGGTCATTAAACAAATCCAGTTTTCCCAATTGAATTTGCTTGGAAGATTACTATTGCAATCAGATGATTAAGGCCCAGCGCCTGAATCACAATCAGTTGACCAGTGGGGTGGGGTGACAGTTGTAACTTCAAGAACAGGTCATAAGTGAATTTCTCCTAAGCTGTCGTAACTTTGAATCACCATTAAATCATAAGTAGAGGGCTACCTGTGTTTGTCAGAAAAAGTCTTATCTTCCATTCCTAGTGATGCCATGAGGACCAGCATTATTTTGCTTTCTGTAATAGCAAAAGTCTGGAAGATGTTGAAGACAATTTTATCTTTGCCCAGGGGGCATTTTCCTCATTCAACAATAATAGCAATAGCACTTGGACTTATATACCGCTTCACAGTGCTTTACAGCCCTCTCTAAGCGGTTTACAGAGTCAGCATATTGCCCCCAACAATTTGGGTCCTCATTTTACCCACCTCGGAAGGATGGAAGGTTGAGTCAACCTTGGGCCCTTTAAGAACTGAACTCCTGGAGTGAGCAGTAAGAATCAGAAAGGATCAAAAAGAATCAGAACACAAAATACAAGCTGTAGTGGACACGACCTTGTAAATGACCCTCACTCTGTCAAGGACCTTGAAGTACTCATATCAAATGATCTAAGTGCCAAAGCCCACTGTAACAACATTGCCAAAAAGGCATTAAGTGTTGTAAACCTAATCTTGCGTAGCTTCTTCTCTGGTAATATCACACTACTAACCAGAGCATACAAAACATTTGCTAGACCAATTCTCAAATACAGCTCATCTGTCTGGAACCCGCACTGCATATCGGACATTAATACAATCGAACGTGTTCAGAAATATTTCACAAGAAGAGTCCTCCACTCCTCTGCTCGCAACAAAATACCTTATACCACCAGACTTGAAATTCTGGGCCTAGAAAACTTAGAACTACGCCGCCTTCAGTATGACCTAAGCGTAGCTCATAAAATTATCTGCTCCAATGTCCTACCTGTCAGTGACTAGTTCAGCTTCAGCCACAACAATACACGAGCACACAATAGATACAAACTTAAAGTGAACCGCTCCAAACTCGATTGCAGAAAATATGACTTCAGCTACAGAGTGGTCAATGCCTGGAATGCACTACCTGACTCTGTGGTTTCATCCCCAAACCCCCAAAATTTTAACTTTAGACTGGCTACTGTTGACCTAGCCCCATTCCTAAGAGCTCTGTAAGGGGTGTGCATAAGAGCACCAGCAGGCCAACTGTCCCTGTCCTAATGTTTCCTGTACTTGTATCTTTTTTATGTATTCAATTCATGCTTATAATTATATAAATTACCTAATACGTTCTTGACAAATAAATAAATAAATAAAAGTTAGCCCTGGAGTACTGCATTCTAACCACTGCGCCATCACAGCTCCTAATAACACCTACAGCATCTTTCAACAATAGACACAAACCAGGGGTGGGTTCTAAATTTTTTTACTACCGATTCTGTGGGCGTGGCTTATTTTGTGGGTGTGGTTTGATGGTCATGTGAGAAACAATTCTTTAGGATTTAGCAGAGGTACTGGTCTACCAGGCTTTTAACTGCTTGCAGAGCCGTACTGGTCTATCCATTTGTTTCTAGAGTGTTACGGTCTACCTATTTCTTTTTGGAGTGCACTGGTCTACCACCACACTGCCTTTTACCACTGATCAGCTGTAGGGCGGCCCTTTGAAGCACCACGGCAAGAGTTTAAACAGTTTTTTGCCGCTCTGCCACCACCGAGAGCATCGGAAACTGCTTTCAGGCAGTTTGGCCTCAATTGCCAATCTACCACCACCGAGGGGTTTACAAAGAGTGGATCAGTTCTAGCCGATCAGTTGAGAAGCTTCTTGGCTTCTAAATTTAAAGCTAAGGTGTTTTGTTTTGTTTTTTCTCTTCTTTGTCAAGTGAGCCCTGATTTTTTCCTTCTAGCCGATCAGCTGGGACTCGGGAAGCAGCAAATAGATTGGGGGTGGGGCCAGGCAGAGGTGGTATTTACCGGTTCTCCAAACTACTCAAAATTTCCATTACCGGTTCATAAGAACTGGGGAGAACCGGTAGCAACCCACCACTGACACAAACACAGTAAAATCATCAAGGGAGGAAATTTTTCCTTGAGAAAAAAAGTAAATCTTCCTAACTTGTCTGTCCTTTTTTTTTTTCTTTCAATATTCCAGTACAAAGAAGGGAAAAAGCTGAAGCCCAAACCCAATTACAACAGTGTTGACCTTTCTGAAGTAGAATGGGAAGATGTAAATGAAACTGTAAGTGCCTAATTGGTCTGTGTGTGTGTGTGTGTGTGTGTGTGTGCGCATTACCCTTCCCTGGCCAATTTATCCATAAAATTCCTAGCAAATCATAGAAATATTGACAAATAGTCTGTCTACTGACAAAGGGCAACATGCAACTAAGTAAGAACAAGCTCAAGATGATGCAAGTAATCAATGAAGGGTACAGCAAAAATATACACATATAGAACTACATCCTTGTACCAATCCATTGCAGCCAATTGTTCATACTTTGAAATCTCCCAGTTTTAATCCAACACATTATTCATGGCAGTTGCTTTCCTGAATCAGTATGATTACAACCCAACCTGTATATTATTTAGCTAAACACAAAAGGGTGAAATATCTATATCTAAATTGGCATTGCTGGCCAGTGGTCCTGAGCCAGCTACTGTAAGTATTTTAACGAAGCCCTGTTCCTTTCTGCAGTTACGAACAGCAATGATCAATGGAGAAACTGGTTATTTGTCCTTGGATGTGAAGGTGCCCATGGATAAAGGAGTGAGTATTTTATTTATTTATTTATTTATTAGTTCGATTTATATGCCACCCTTCTCCGGCATCTCAAGGTGGCTTACAATGCATTAAGCAATAGCCTTCATACTTTTGTATATACCTGCTTAGTAAGGCTTTCGCCCCCCCTCCCCACAAATGGTGTTCTTTTTTTTTAATACAAAGTCAGCTTATTGCCCCCACAATCTGGGTCCTCATTTTACCTACCTTGAAAGGATGGACGGCTGAGTCAACCTTGAGTCTGGTGAGATTTGAACTTGCAGTAATTGCAGGCAGCTGGCAACTAAGTGCTACTTAATAGCACTTAGTCCACTGCGCCACCAGGCTCTTATTAAAACTTATTTATAAGTTTTAATTGTAGATTAAAAACCATGCAGTTCAGAAAAGTGAACATTTCAAAAGGTTAAATGTGTGAAACTATCCTAAAATCCCCAAAACACATCAGCATAATTAGATTAGCTTCATCGGATACATGACAATAGCAAGAGAGTTTGAAGACTGAAATCATAAAGGCTTCTTTTGGAAATATAAAGCTTAGCCATATCTTTATTCTCTCTTCATCAAACACAGAGTTTCCCTAGGAGGCAGAGAAAAGATGTAAAGAGAGCATAGCCATTTTAGTCATAGCTGTCATCAACAGAGGCTTAATTTATCAGTAGCTGCTGCAGAAACATGTGATCCATTAAAATCCAGTGATATTTGAAGAGTGTAGATTCAAGAATGAAAATGTTTCCTAAAATTCTGGAGACTTAGGTTCTAGCAAATCTTGTCCAAGTGTGCATATCAAGAGTCCAGAGCAGAGGTGTCCACGAAAAAGTCAATATGGGTGCAGCGATTGTGCAATCAAAGGCCAACCCCTTTCTAGTGTGTATTAAAAGGAGAGGTTTCAATATCCCTCTTTCCAATCTGTTCTGTACAAATGAAATTTTTTACACATATCTATTAATGTATTTGAGGGAAGCGGTGGCTCAGTGGCTAAGATGCTGAGCTTGTTGATCGAAAGGCCGGCAGTTCAGCAGTTCAAATCCCTAGTGCTGCGTAAAGGGGTGAGCTCCCGTTACTTGTCCCAGCTTCTGCCAACCTAGTAGTTCAAAAGCATGTAAAAAATGCAAGTAGAAAATTAGGAACCACCTTTGGTGGGAAGTAACAGCATTCCGTGCTCCTTTGGCATTTAGTCATGTTGGCTACATGACCTCGGAGACGTCTTCGGGCAGTGCTGGCTCTCTGGCTTTAAAACAGATATGAGCACCGCCCTCTAGAGTCGAGAACGACTAGTACATATGTGCAAGGGGAACCTTTAACGTTACCTATTAATGTATTTAGGCATTGTGGCATTTCCTAAATTAAATCTCTCATCATTAAATGCCATGTGACATTTATTGGCCCCTTGTTAGCTCTCCCTTATCTACTTTCACGCCTTTTACTCTTTTGTCATTGTTGCTCCTTCATCTCATTATGAATTGGGTTTTCAATTATTGTTTTTTTCACCTGCATGTCTTAAACCAGAGGCACATACTTTTTCTTCAAGAGAGTTGGAAAGTTTTCCATGGAGTCTCTAATATGCATGCACTGAGATGATTTCTTTGGCCAGCTGCCCTCTTAAGTTAAATAAAGGTATAGAGGTTCTGAATTGATAGAAAATCCTCCAAAGTCTGTTGTAAACCAGAAATAAGAGGTGAAGAAATTATATATCAGTACTCTAAAAAGTAGTTCTGGTTTTTCTCTCCTGCCCCACTAGCCTTTCTTAACCTCTTCATGCTCTGCTTCTCTGCTTCATCTAAATTTCACACCCTCCACGGAATTGATTTGTCAAGTTTATATTCTTCCCCTTTCAGTCGTACCGAAAATTATTTTAAAGGTTAGCAAAGCAGGGTTCCCGTGGAGACATTTTATTCACTCCTGTTAATATTACATCCACCTCCTGCTCCCAAAATACTTGAGACTGTTTGCCATTTCTCTAATCTTGTAAGCTTTCAGGCCATACGAAGTGCCTCCTTGACTGAATTAATTAACATTAAGACTGGGGTTTTTTTTAAAAAATGGATCACGTTTCAGGGCGAATGTCAGCATTCCAGAAAACTCCCCAGCTCCAAGTAAAGACTCGGAAGCAAGCATTTTCAAAGTTCTATTTACTAGAATAGATAAACTGGCACATCTGGGAAAACCCAAATCTGAGAGGTCCGGGTTTTCCCTCAGTAAATCAAAACCCCCAAAACCATTCCCTCAGTCCTCAGTTGATCACATGCTCCAATCAACTGCCATCCCATCTCGAGACTACTCCGACTACTCCTTCTCCAGATGCAGGATCGCTCTGACCTTGACTGACAGGAAGAATGCTATTATGTCTAGAGACAACCCCGCTACTAAATCCCCCCTCCCACTTTCCTACACAGGAGAAGGTAGCAGCATGGAAGCTCCCGGCCTAATATGGCTTCCAAAGCTGACAGTGAAGCTAAACGCATGAAACAGTTCACCAGTTTCCCTCAATATTCAGACAAAAACTATACTGAAGGAGAAAAAGTAGAATGAGGAAATTCTGCCCATGCAGAGTGTTTGTGTGTGTGTCTATGTAAAATAGGCCCCTTACTACTGGGTCTGGATATGCTTAAAATAAACATAAATCCATTGTGACTTTCTTGGTGTTCTTTGAATCCAAAATGTTGACTCCATGGGTATGTTTGTGTAGTTTTCTTGGCAGCATTATCAGTGCCTTGGAATTTTTCCCCCATTTTCCCTTCAGTTTTCCACTCTATCCTAGAGACCCTTCATTTCTGAGTGGTCTCCAATCCATATCCCAGCTGGATCTGGTTCTGCTTAGCTTTTTTTCCAGATCAGCCATGTTAGTTGCTAACACTTGCTGTGACCTTGTGGTAGCTAGAAATCATAAAAACAAATCAAATGTTAACAGCAATAGAAAAGCAGGAGGGCTTGGGACTCCTGAAGGGAATATTATAAGGGTCATTTAAGTCAGGCTATTTTCTATCTAGCAAGACAGAAAATGGGGAAGCCACTCGTCATTATATAGCAACCGACGCAGCTTTCTTTTTCTATTTTTGAGACCATTAGGCTGGCCATGCTTGGCTAATTAAATAAGCTAGCTGAGATGTTTCTGAAATGCTCAGCTGGCAGCCAGCTCACATAACTGCCTCCAGGATCGATCTGCCTTTCCAAAGCATGAACAATTTAGCCTCGATTCCTTTGATGCTTGCTGTCATTGTACTAGATGGGGGGTTTCCGGGACGTTGAAGATTGGTGTTGAACTAGCAAAAAGGAAGGATGATATTTAGGTGAAGGAGAAAAGAAAAGCTTCCCATGTGACTGCAGCCACAAGGACTGAGATGTTTATCCTACCGCTTGTCACCTTCTCTGTCACATTTCCATCTCAAGCCTATCTGTCATTTCATGTAGACCAGCTGCTGAGCATCGATCTGTGTAATATATTTCAAGGACATTATAGCAGGGGCAGAACAGCTTTGAAGGCTGTGACCAGTCTTTTTTTTTTTCCCAATTCCATCTGATACTCTGATAAGAAATGCAAGGCTCATCAAGTCATGTATCAAAGTATACAAAGAAACAGTGCTAAGGCCGTATTATGAACCACAGCTAATCCTACTTAACAAGATTCCTTTGGTACCATGGGTGTGAATTCACAAAGTGGCCAGCGTTCTGTGCAAGGATGTTGGAATATTTGGTGATGCAAGCAGAATGGAGAGCCCAGGTCCACTCTGTCTGCATCCTTTCCACTCCCACCCGCCATCCCCAATTAAAAAACAAGCTCACCCTAGCAATGGAGATAGAGTAGCTCCTAGCAGAGGGCAATGCCCTCTTGGCCTCTTGCATTTTCTTGCAAAGAAAGATTACCAGATCTACCAGATCAACATGCTGGTTTTAACCTTTAAAGCTCTTTGTGGCATGGGACCAAGCTGAAGGCAGTCTTCACATACGACCACAAATGTATGTTGCTAAGTAAAACATTTGTTAAGTGAGTTTTGCCCCATTTTACAACTTTTCTTGCCACTATAGTCAAATGAATCATTACATTTGTTAAGTTAGTAACGTAGTCATTAATTGAATCTGGAATCCCCATTGACTTTGCTTGTCTGAAGGTACCAAAAGATGATCACATGACCCCAGGTCATTGCAACGATCATAAATATGAATCCATTGTTAAGCATCTGAATGTAAATCACATGACCATGGGTATGCTTCAATGGTCATAAGTGTGAAAAATGGTCATACATCACTTTTTTCAGTGCTGTGGTAACTTTGAACCATCACTAAGTGAACTTGTCCTGGTCCCCACTAACGAACCCCAGCAAATCAGAACTCCGAGGCTGAGGTCTTCCTCTAAGAACTTCTTTATTTCGTACATCATATCAGCACAATCAAATGAAAAACCAACTCTAAATATTTCCTGCTGTTTCAGTATAATTAAAATAGGAAATAACTTCCTCCCCAAAAGTCACAGGTCACATTGGCCAATTAGGTTAATTGGCGGGCTCTCCAGGCATTCTTCCACATCTCTATCCACCACCTGTAGAGATGACCTTGGTTCCCATGAGAAAATTCTGTGTTTTGTCTAGCAACATATTTCATCCTCCTACCCCCTACCCTACCTGTGTGGCAACTGAGGAATAGAAAAATGGCTTCTGCCAGGTTTGATTCGAATTTGACAGAACTGTTGTAAATCAAAGACTACCTGTACTGTCCTAAAAGTATTCCCAAAATTCCTTATCCATCCCAACTATGAATATTTTTAGCCTATCTTTTCCTCCTCGAATTCTCATTCTCACAGTGTTCTTCTGAACCTCTGGTGATTTTGTTGCCTTCCTGTCTTGATGCAATTCACCTGGCCTACTATCACAGAGATCTTGGACCAACCTATCAACTTATTTCCACCAGTGGACTGTTTATAGGAACATAGGGAGAAATTGTCAGGTTTATTCAAGTTTTGAGGCCCACAAACACATTTTCAAGTTATTATTGTGCCCTTTCAGACAATAGCCTCCTAATGTAGATGTTGAGCAATCTCTGCAGATGGTAGGCTGATGAAACAAACACTGTTGTTCATTATTGCACACTGATATATTATGAAAAAGTATGTAGCAGACAATTAAAGAGATGTTGCATTATTCATATTCACTACAAAAGACATGAATCTTAAGTAACAGTAACAACATGAAGTCAATTTATTGTACAGCTTGCTTGTTGTATTCGTTGTACTACAAGGCCTCATAAAAACAGATACTATCTTAGTAGAAGTCTTCAATTCTTTTCTCTCCATCTCACACAAACCAAAAAGACTTTTTTTTTAAAAAAATATATTACAGCCTCTTCTGATAAGCTTTTGCATCACTTAAAACCCAATTAACCATATTTTTTTTCTTCTTCAGCCTATTCAGGTTTGTTTATTTAATTAAAATTCATCCAATTAATTGATAAAGTCACCAGTCCCCTGCACATCTACTTAGGACTGGCCCTACCAAACTCAGTGTGTCTTAATTCCCAGTAGTTAAGTTATGATACTACAACATGAGAGTTATTTAATTGGGAGACTGCCTAATCATGAGGTTCTTAATATATGATGACCTCGTTTCAGCACCCATTTGATGATTAAAATTAAAATTAAATCTTTCTTTTTACATGCCAACTTTGTAACAAGAAGCAGTGAGTAAGCAGATGTGAAAGACAAACTACATTTCCTGTTCTGGTTGCATCATTCTCTCTCTGTATGTGTCTATGTCAGTGGTGGGTTGCTCCTGGTTTGCACCGGTTTGCATGAACCAGTAGTAAAATTTGTAGTACTTCAAAGAACCGGTAATAACATTGGCTGGCCGCGCCCCCGGACCGGTCCTCGGACCGGTCGCCGCTCCCTTACCCCAGCCACCTCATCAGAGGCTTTTTTTTTTTAACTTTTCAAAGCATTTTTTCTACAACCTCTTCGGCCTTTTAAAAGTAAAAAATGCTTTGAAAAGTAAAAAAAAAGTCTCTGATGATCGCGTGGCTCAGCTGAGATCATCAGAGGCTTTTAAAAGCATTTTTTCTACAACTTCTTTGGCCAAAGAGGTTGTAGGAAAAAAAATGCCTTTAAAAGTCTCTGCCAATCCCAGCTGAGTTGTCCTTGTCCTAATGTTCCCTTTAATTGTATTCATTTTATGTATTCAATTCATGCTTATACTTATATATATATTATCTAATATGTACTCAACAAAATTAATAAATAAAAGTCAAAGACAACTTGCCCTGCACCTGGGAGCCTGGACCTGGGAGGCATCTCCAGTTGGGACAATGTCTGATTGGACCATGTTAGTTTAGTTTAGTTTAGTTTAGTTTAGTCAATTTGTATACCGCCCTTCTCCTAGTGGACTCAGAGCGGTGCACAGCCAAGACTAAAACACATACCAATACAACATTTAAAATTTTAAAAGAATTATATAACTTTGGCCCAAAATTTAAAACATTTGAACTAAAACCCATTGACAATTTAAAAAAGTTAAAACCGGGGGGGGGGGGGGGGGATGTTTACGCCAGCCCTGCTTGATGGAAAAGAAAAGATTTACGGCACGGTGAAAGACCCCGAGATCTGATATCCTTTGTATCTCCGGGGGCAAATTGTTCCAGAGGGCAGGAGCTGCCACAGAGAAGGCCCTCCCCCTGGGGGTCGCCAGCCGACATTGCCTGGCTGACGGCACCCTGAGGAGTCCCTCTCTGTGGAGCGTACTGGTCGGTGGGAGGCTATTGGCGGCAGAAGGCGGTCCCGCAAATACCCAAGTCCTATGCCATGGAGTGCTTTAAAGGTGGTAACCAACACCTTGAAGCATGTGATGGACCTCTGGGTGTTAGACAGGGACTTGAACTTTACTTTGGGTGGGGAAAACCTGGAAACTTTCAGATTCGGGTTTTCTCAGATGTGCCAATATGACATCTCTAATAAAATGTAACTTTGAGGAAGCTCAAGCCTCGGAGCTTTCTTTCATTGGGGGTGTTACTTGGAACCCTGACAATCTGTGTGTCTGTTTGTAAGATGTATGTTTTCTCTGCAGTTACAGTTTAGCATTCTTGATATATATATATTTTCTTTTCCCAGAAAAGGGTTCTGTTCCTCACTAATGACTATTTCTTCACTGATATCAGCGGCACTCCATTTAGGTGAGTGAGCAGCTTCTGCAGAGGGAGATCAAATTAAATGTCTTGCATTACTATTCAGACTACTTAGGGAACAGTAAGATTATTCCCCCCAGGATCCTACAGTGTCAATTCAATTCAGTTGGTCAACCTTCATCAACCTGATGCCATCAAAATAGTTCGGGATTATAATCTCCAAAATTCCAAATTGGCATGGCCAGTGCCCACGTTGGCTGGTAAACTTGGAAATTATAATCCAGTTATACCTTTTATATTATTTTTATAATCCAGTTATACCTGGATAGTACCAGGATATCAAAAGAAATAAAACAGATGCATTGGGCTGATACAGTAGGCTTTAAAAAAAATAGCAACAGGTAAGAGAGAAAAAGGAAGAAAGAATGAGAATTGAGTTTCTGGAGCCATAGGAATGGCACTGAAAAGGAATAGTCTACATAGCTTGGATAGAATAGAATAACAGAGTTGGAAGAGACCTTGGAGGTCTTCTAGTCCAGCCCTCTGCTTAGGCAGGAAACCCTACACTTCAGACAAATGGTTATCCAACATCTTCTTTAAAAGCTTTTGGAGACCCTGTTTCTTTATGGAAGCCCTGTAGAGAAAAAAATAAATTAATTGAAGTTTGGGTCGCCCAGTTCGCTCACTTAGTGAATCCATTTTTCATAGCTATGGAAATAGAATCAAATTCATGAAGTGAATTTCTAGATGCTGCAACTGTTGAAGGTCCAAAAAACCCTTAACTGTTAGATGTTCCAATAAAAAGCCTGAATCTCTTGAGTTTTCAGAATTCATGTTGGAGGAAAAAGGGAAGGCTGGTGGGGTTCTGGGTACAATTCAAGGTGCTGGTTATTACTTATAAAAGTTATTATGTCACAAGCCAGGTTATTTGAAGGATCACCTATCTCCCAGGGTTGCTAACCAGCTAATAAGATCAGGCAAAATAGGTGCAGTTCAGGTCCTTTCAATCAAATAATGCCCACTATCAGGACCTAGGAAGCATCTTTCCTCTGGAATGATCCCACCAAAATTTGTCTAACTCCTCTAATGTCATTCCAGAAATATTTTAAAAACACAGTTGTTTTCTCATGGCTTCAAATAGGGACCTATTAGTATTTTGTTACATGGAATAATGTGGTTTGGATGGTCTAAAATTTTCCATGTTATTGTTTTTCTATTTTAAATTGTAAGTTGGCTGGGAATTCTGTGATTTCAGTGTTAGTGCATCTGGATAATGGGGCACAATTAGCTCAGCAGTTAAAGATGCTAAACTTGTCAGCTGGAGAGCTGACATCCCAGGTTCGAGACCCGGGCTCTGCGCAATGGGGTGACATCCCATTATTTGTTTCAGCTCCTGCCCATGTAGCAGTTCAAGAGCATGGAAACATGAGCAGATAAAGAGGTGCTACTTTAGTACGAAAGTATCAGTGATCCATGTGCCTTTGGCATATAGCCATGCTGGCCACATGACCGCAGAAATCGTCTTCAGATAATATTGGCTCCCTCAGCCAAGAAACAGACAATGCTGCTACCCTTCAGAAAGACCTTGACTTTGTGTCGGAATGGTCAAACAATTGGCAACTCCAAATTTCAACCAACAAATGCTCTGTCTTACACATTGGCAAAAAAACCCAGAACACAAAATGCATACTGAGTGGACACGACCTTGTAGATGACCCTCACTCTGTCAAGGAACTTGAAGTACTCATATCTAATGCCAAAGTCCACTGTAACAACATTGCCAAAAAGGCATTAAGAGTTCTTCTCCAGTAATATCACACTACTAACCAGAGCATACAAAACATTTGCTAGACCAATTCTTAAATACAGCTCATCTGTCTGGAATCTGCACTGCAGGGGTGAAATGCTCCCGGTTCGGACCGGATCACCTGATTCGGTAGTGATGGAGGTGGGTGGTTCAGAGAACCGGTAGCAAAAATCCCTGCCCAGCCCCCCATGCTCAGCTGAGCCGCACAATCATCAGAGGCTTGCACATGGGAGGGCGGGCTATGGATTTTTTACTTTTAAAAGCATTTTTTCTACAACCTCTTTGGTGGAAAAAAATGTTTTTAAAAGTAAAAAAAAAAGCCTCTCATGGTTGCGTGGCTCAGCTGGAATCGTCAAAGGCTTTTAAAAGAACCCCCCCCCCTTTTTTTTCTTTTAAATGCCTCTGACGATCCCAGCTGAGTTGCCTAAAAAAAGCCTCTGTTGATCAGGCAACTCAGCTGGGATCGTCAGAGCCTTTTGAAAGCATTTTTTTACAACCACTTTACTGAAGAGATTGTAGAAAAAATGGTTTTAAAAGTAAAAAAAAAAAATTGGCCACTCCCACCCAGTCACATTACCCTTCCCCCCACCAAGCCAAGCCCACAGAACAGGTAGTAACAAATTTTAGATTTCACCACTGCCGCATTGCATATCAGATATTAATACAATTGAACGTGTTCAGAAATATTTCACAAGATGAGTCCTCCACTCCTCTGCTCGCAACAAAATACCCTATGCCACCAGACTTGAAATTCTGGGCCTAGATAACTTAGAACTACGCCGCCTTCGGTATGACCTAAACGTAGCTCATAAAATTATCTGCTACAATGTCCTACCTGTCAATGACTCCCTCAGCTTCAGTCACAACAATACATGAGCACACAATAGATACAAACTTAAGGTAAACCGCACCAAACTCGATTGTAGAAAATACGACTTAAACAACAGAGTGGTCAATGCCTGGAATGCACTACCTGACTCTGTGGTTTCATCCCCAAACTCCCAAAATTTTAACCTAAGACTGTCTACTGTTGACCTCACCCCATTCCTAAGAGGTCTGTAAGGGACATATATAAGCACACCAGTGTGCCTACCATCTCTATCCTAATGTTTCTTCTATTTGTACCTATTTTATGTATCCAATCCATGCTTATACTTATTATCAAATACATTCTTGACAAATAAAATAAATAAATAAAATAAAGAGTAGGACTCAATTGGATAGGGAAACCTTTATCTTTTGAATGCAACACCAGCGAAAACTGAGATAGACTTTCATAATGATTCTGTTTTATTTCCTTATTGTTCCCCTCCCTTCCCTCCCCAATTCACAGCTTGGGAATTGTTCTGTCACGAGGATATGGTGAATATGTGCTGTTTGGGGACACTTCAGTGGAAGAAGGTTGGTTATATGACACAGTTTGTAAAAGTCTTGTATGAAAAACATTGAAGAAAACTTTCTTGTACCCTAGTTCAATGGTGGGTTTCAAATTTTTTTACTACTGGTTCTGTGGGTGTGGCATTGGTGGGCATGGCATGGCATGGCTTGGTGGGCGTGGCAGGGGAAGGATATTGTAAAATCTCCATTCCCTCCCCACTCCAGGGAAAGGAAAAATCCCCATTTCCTCCCAATCAGCTGGGACTCGGGAGGCAGAGAATAGATGGCGGCGGAGCCAGTCAGAATTTTTACTACCGGTTCTCCGAACTACTCAAAATTTCTGCTACTGGTTCTCCAAAACTGGTCAGAACCTGCTGAAACCCACCTCTGCCCTAGTTAGGTTTTAATGGTGTTTTACTTTGGCTACCCTCTCCATCTCTCTTTATGTATTTATTTACTAATCTGATAGAGTAGAAAACAATGATTAAAAATCTGAACTCAGCTTCCTACATATTTGAGGAGGGAGAAGAAAAGTACTAATAAAATTTAAAAAGATGAAAATATGGTAGCATACTAAGTTATCACCACTGAAACCCAAATATTTCTTGGGAAGGCACTCACTATACATTTATGAAGCTTTTACAGTTCCTTTGTGTCTATGTTGTGTATTATATCCAGCCCTAATGTCAGAAACCTTTTCAGCAAAATGGATGTTCCGAAGTCGATGGCTTCAAACAGTCAAGATTCATTTGCCACTTTATTTGGTTTTGTCTCTCGGACAAAGTACAGGATACCTCGATCCCTTTATAGAATAGTATTTTTTATCAAAACAAAGCAGCCTTTGCTGTTTCAGAATAGACTGAAGTAATGGGGCAGTCCTTCCCATTTTACTGAACTTCATTCCCACTATCTGAACATCTATCAGGATTTAAGAGCTTAGAATTTGGTACTTGGGAATCCTCATGTCTATGATGCATCTAAATCGAAGCCATTTAAGGTATTCTCTCTCTCTCTCTCTCTCTCTCTCTCTCTTTCTCCCTCCCTCCCTCCCTCCCTCCCTAAAATATCCAAACAGGGAATTCCTCCCTCTCCCACCCAATCTAAATACTTGGTGTATATATTCCCATTACACAATGTCTTAACTGTCACCCTCACTTCTGTTATCCTACAGAGACTGAACCCTCCTTCAATACAAATGGAAATTTCTTGTGGAAAACTTTGAGGATTAAGCATGTTTCTCACAAAGAAGGAATCACTGTCATAACAATGGCATACCCTTTTCGTTTCAGGTTTGCATGACCTTCTGCAGCCAGATTTGACCTTAGCCAATGAGTGGTAAGATTTTTAATTTTTTTTCCTGATCATTCATGTCTGGGAAAGGTGAACACTTTGCATTGGATGCTTGCAACTGAGGCCTTGAGAAAACGTTTCTGCAGAAGCTAAAGAGCTACTGCTCAGCTCAGCTAAATCTTCTCCAATTAAAGGATATTAAACACAGCAGAGAAAGGATATTTTCCCAAGGAGGTGGGGAAATAGTGTGTCCCAGAGCAACTGACACTGCCTTAAATTTATCCTTGAGTTAGGTGCAAGGCTGGCTGATGTCTGTTCATTTGGGCTGTGTAACCCAGGGGTGAAATCCAGTAGGTTCTGGAGAACCGGTAGCGGAAATTTTGAGCAGTTCGGAGAACTGGCAAATACCACCTCTGGCTGGCCCCAGAGTAGGGTGGGAATGGAGATTTTGCAATATCCTTTCCCCAGGAGTGGGGAGGGAATGGGGATTTTGCAGTATCCTTCCCCTGCCACACCCACCAAGCCACGCCCACCAAGCCACGCCCACAGAACCGGTAGTAAAAAAAATTGGATTTCACCACTGGTGTAAGTAACTCTTTGGATTCTGATCTGAACTGTACCAAAATGCAAGTGGCTGCAAGTGGCACATAGCACCTATTGTCACTGCTTAAAACAATTATGTCTTTTCCCTGGATTATGCCGCAAAAGGTGGTCACAAAAAGACACACCTAGTTTAAAGAGTTACCAACAGCTGCTATTGGACATGAGTGATTCTGTGCCTTTTGCCTTTCAAATCCAAAGCACAGCACAAATGTTCCTATCCTTAGGTAGTATTAACCAGATATAAAAAGTGACTCTACCATTTTTAAAATTATTATTTACCGTATATACCAGAACCGGGTAATCCTAGGGGCTAAATAAATTTATTGCCCGAATTTTTTTTCTTTAAAGTCAGGACAGTTGGGAATCAAAAAAAGAAGACAAGGTGGCATCTACAACCATGAGGTTGAATCCTCAGGGTTTTGCATGTGTACTGTGCATGTGCACCACATATGAAGGATGAGCTTTGATCCTGGATGCCCCATGTGACAGTCTTCTTACATTCTTATTGGGATAAGAGAGTCATTCAAACAATTGCCCATATTGGAATATGATAAGATAGTTGATGATCAATGGGCTACATAGGTTAGTTTCCCTAAACTGTTTCCTCTTCACTTGTTAAACTTCTCTCTATAGTGATTGTGAAAATTTGGGATATTTTATGCTTAGTCTTATGTGTGTCAGGCTAGACCCTGAAAGGAGAATATGTGGCAATACTCTCTCTTTCTTTCTTATACTCCTTCCCCCAGGATTTATTGTGTTACAGATATTGATCCAGCTCACAGGAAGCTAAGCCAGTTGGAGGCTGTAATCCGTTTTATTACGGCAGAAGAAGCTGATCTTGAATGTGAGTATTCTGAACCACTTTGTCCAAACACGGGTGTCAAACATTAATGCCCCTGGGCTGGACCCGGCCCACGGGGTGCTTAGATCTGGCCCATAGGGCCACCCTGGAAATAGCGGAGGACCGGTCTGCCTCTGCCAGCGAAAAAGGAGTTCAAGAGAGGCACGATGGCCCTCCTGAGCATCGTTTTTGCTGGCAGCAGATTGCAGGAGGCTGTCCCAACTGAAAACAGAGCTCATGAGGGCCACGCGCAGCCCTTCTGAGCTGTTTTCACTAGCAGAGCAGTGGTGGGTTTCTACCGGTTCGCCCCAGTTTGGGCCAACTAGTAATGGCGGTAGCGGGAGGCACCTCCCGCCCACCTGGATGTCATCAGGGATGCTTTGTGCATTTTTTAAAAAATTTGATTTATATGCCGCCCTTCTCCAGAGACTCAGGGTGGCTTACAATGCGTTAAGCAATAGCCTTCATACTTTTGTATATTTATACAAAGTCAGCTTATTGCCCCCACAAACTAGGTCTTCAATTTACCTACCTTAGAAAGGATGGAAGGCTGAGTCAACCTTGAGCCTGGTGAGATTCAAACTTACAGTAATTGCAGACAGCTGCTCTTTAATCACAATGCTTTAGTCTGCTGAGCCACTAGGCCCATATGCACAGAAGTGCTGTGCGCTCCCTTCGATCGCAAGTTCACACTCACAGTTTTGAACTGGTAGGGAAGGTCAGAGGGTTGTAGCAGAGGGTTGCAGGAGGCCATCCCAACGGAAAACGGAGCTCATGAGGGCTGCGCGCAGCCCTCCCAAGCTGTTTTCACTGGCAGAGCAGTGGTGGGTTTCTACCAGCTTACCTCAGTTCAGGCTAACTGATAGCGGTGGTGGTGGCAGGAAGCTCTGCCCACCCACCTGGATGTCAACATGGATGCTCTGTGCATGCGCAGAAGCACTGTGCACTCGCTTTGATGAAGCTCAGGAACCCATTTTCACTGACAGAGTGCTCGGGCCACAGGCACAAGTGACATCATGCTGGCCACACACCCCTGGCCACACATAACACCTGGCCCTCCTGAGGTCAAACACCACCCTGATGCCACCTTCAATGAAATCGAGTTTGACATCCCTGGTCTAAACTGTTAGGAAGAGTCTTGTGAAGATACCAAATTGGTCCATCCAAAGACCAATAATTCAACAGTGGCCATATTCCAGGATATTATAATAGGGCTCAATGGATTTCTTTGCTTAAAAGCATTGATATAAGCTCCTCCACCATCTTTTGAGGCACTTTGTCCCAATGTGGCACAGCCCAAATTACCAAGAATTTCTAAATCCAGTTTCCTGGATTCTCTCCTATCCTCCGAGACAGCAAAACACCTAATTTGCTCCAACAACTATGTGACATCTTTTCAAATAATTGGTGATGACGATCATATCCCATTTTAATTATTTTTTTCCTACACGGTGAACGTGTACAGTATATAATCAGCATGCTGCCTAATCATCTTTCATTATGGCTGTTCCTTGATTTTCAAATTATTTGAAAATTAGAATTAGCAACTTTAACTCAATTCAAGTTAAACCTAGCAGATGAACATTTACCTTTTATCATTCAATTCCTTATACGAATTGGTCCCTCAGCTCATATTGTCGTAACTAAAACTGTGCTTTTGAATATCATTGCTGAATAGCTAGAAACTTCAGGTGTAGTATATCTCTCATCTGAACATTAATGTAATCCTTTCTAAACTCATATTTCCCATGGTCATTGTTTCTTTGATATCTTGATTCAGTTTGCCTAGAAAACTACTTTTTCATGCTTTGCTCCAATCAGCATATTTGGTCTCTGACCTAGAGAAGTATGTCGTGTGTCATTCCCAAACCAGCAAAGTTATTTATTGGAATGAAGATTCAGGGAGAATTACACTAATACATTGTTTAAGGCTTCGTCCATATTTCAGTATGAAAATTTTGATAATCCTGATAATTCCATGGAACAAATGGAGAAAGGAGGAAAAAAGAATGGATGGATGAATTTAAAACAAGAATTTCCAAACTGAAATTCTAGGAACAGACTCATTGTTATTGAAATTCAAGATTCTCTCTGATGGCTTAATCTTGAAACCTCAGGAATATACTTTGGATAGACGGGGATGTTCAGAGAGGTTTAGTTTTCAGAGCCTCCATACAAGACCATCCATTGCTTGGGTGACAATGACACCACTGTGGCAGCTAAAATGGGGTGATAGAAAGCCTCACTTCTTTTTAATGCATGTTGCATGCATAACACGTATGTAAAAAGAAGCAATGCTTCTGCCATCTGGTTATAGTTTGATGTCATTGATCTCCTTGTCCTGTCTCCCAAGACTCTAAATCAGGGGTCAGCAACCTGGGGCTCTGGAGCCGCATGTGCCTCTTTCACCCCTCTGCTGCGGCACCCTGTCACCCAAAATATGCATCACAACTGCCAATGTGCAACACCCGCTGGCACACAATTTATTGAACTTTTCAACGTGGTTCAGGCCAACCATGGATAAACTGAAGGGGAAAAAAAGTTTCAGAATAAAACAGAACGTTTAATTCAACTACATATGCTAGTTTTGTGGCCGCTCAAGAAATAGTCAGGCACAGGAAGGTTTTGTGGCTCCAGATGTTTTCTTTTTGGTGGGAAACAGGTCCAAATGGCTCTTTGAGTGTTTAAGGTTACAGACCACTTGTTCTGTCCCCTCCCACGAGTGGCCTTGCAGAGGCTAAAATAGCTGGCAGTAACAAATGCAGGCTAGAGAGAATGAAGCTGGCCCTTTAATAAATAGTTCTCTTCCAAAGCGTATATCAGTCCAATAGTTACCGGGCAATGTTCCAAAAGTCTTGGCAGGCAGCCAGCAGGCTAATGCAGGAATGCAGTCTCTTATCAAAAAACTCCAAACCAACAATGGTAAATCCACTGCATCCAAAACACCAACAAATTGTTCACCACGCCTTTCCAGCCCAGTCATACCCCTTTTATACTTTGTAGGGTGTGGCCCTACGTCTCCTGACCACACCTCTTGGGACGTGGCAATAGCTGTTCTCTACGACGTCTCCTACATCTCTCTCTTGCATCCAATAGGGGCTTCCCCTCAGGGTTACCGGCCTCTGTTTCCTCCTCAATTTGGCTGGGGTCCAGAGGCATATCAGCAACTGTCAGTTCTTGCTGACTCACCAGTGAAGACGGCCCCTCCGGCACATAGCTCATGACAGCTTCCTCCTCCTCCATATCATCCTCCAACTCAGCATGTGAAGATAAATCAGCCTCCAGGGCCAGGGTCACAACACCCCTGCTCTAAATGTACAGTTAAATACATAAACCAAATCCCCATCCTTATGTCCTCCATATGCTTTGGATTTCAACTCCAATGTTTGTGCAGTGATTGACTTTCTTTCTTATCATTCTTTTTCACATCTAGGTGATGAAGAATTAGTTCAACAGGTTCTCTTCGATGCCGTAGTTACAGCACCTATGGAAGCTTATTGGACGACCTTAGCCCTCACCATGTCCAAGTAATTACACACTTCTTGAGCTAAGAGATGTTTTGAAACAATCCACTGCTGCAATGCATTCTACCTATACCTGTCCAGAAATAGTCTTCAAAAGTTCATTTGATACAAAATCAATGATCAACAGCAGCTTAGTTTTTACCTGTATTGTACAAATTATCACCTTTGGCCATAAGGATCTTCCCGCAGTCTTCATTTCTTTGAAGGCCATGTCCTGGATTCCACTGCCATTTGGGTATAGATCTGGCTTTATCCAGAATTGCTGAGACAAATTGGACTTGCCTGGAAAGCAGGTTGACTACTGTAAAATATAGTCTTCCCTAGATTCAGATCCAGAGGTGGTATTCATCCAGTTCTGACAGGTTCTGGAGAACCAGTAGCAGAAATTTTGAGTAGTTCAGAGAACCAGAAAATACCACCTCTGGTTGGCCCGGCCCCCATCTATTCATTGCCTCCTGAGACTCAGCTGATCGGAGTCCCAGCTGATCAGCTGGGTCTTCTTTTGTTGCCCTGCACAGGAGAATGGAGCTGGAAAGCAGGTTAGTGGGGTAGGGAGGGAATGGGGATTTTACAGTATCCTTCCCTTGCCACGCCCACAAAGCCATGCCCACAAAGCCACGCCCACAGAACCGGTAGTAAAAAAATTTGAATACCACCACTGTTCAGATCCTATGGCCCAAAGGAAGTTCAACCAGCCTTTCTACAATTTCTGTCTCTCACTTGCTTATACAACTCTCATTTTTGTTCTGCAACAGTGAAACTGAAGATGGTGTGCAGGTGGCCTTCATGGGAACTCGGGCTGGCCTCATGAGGAACACCCTTTATGTAGGAACTGAAAAACTATCTAACAAGTGAGTCTTTTGGATATGTATGTTTGAGATATGCCCCTTCTATTATCTTTCCGAAATAACTATAAAACACTATACTTCGCTTACAATCTCTCACTTTTCCTTTTGCCATCCACTGAGGCACATGTAACCAGCTCTTCTCCATTTGCTATGCTCAATGGTTTGTGAACAGCTGGCATCTGGAGACTTAGTCTTGGTTAGTAGTCAGGAGTTTATGTGAAGAGGACTCTCATATATTTTTCCACAAAATTCTAACCCTTAAAGAAGAGTGGATGATCCATAATAAAACGACAAGACAACACACAAAGATTTATTTGTTAACCCTTAGCTTTATTGAGTATAATATAGGTGGACATCATTTAGAACGGTGCAGTAGCCTAGGGGTGATGATGCTCACCTCCCATTCAGAAGGTTGAGTGTTCAATCGTAGGCAGCGGCAGATGTTTCTCCATCAGGTTGTAAGGAGAAAATATCTGCTGCCAACTCTTCATAGGTGTCAGGAAGAGCATCTGGTCAGTAAATGCTCAGCTGCACTCATTCACCCCGACTCCACTCCGAATAAAGGGATTAAAGGGTCGTAAAAAGAAGAAGAAAAATTAGGTAGTCCTCATGTAGCAATCACTATTGGGTTTGGAAGCTCTGTCATTAAATGAAGCAGTTGCTAAGTGAGGAATCACATGACTACAACTATGCTGCCTCTTCTTCTCTCCCCCATCCTTTGGAATGCTCATCTGAGCACTGTGTAATTAACAAGAAGAGGATTGATGTTTGTATTTACATTCATTGGAAAAGATAGAAGAGGATTACAAGAGAGTTAGCAGGCATATAATGGGGAATACACCAGGCTGTCTGTTTAGCACTCTCACAGCTGCTGACACAAGCACATTGCTTTTGCTGTGCATTCCCCATCATGTGCCTGCTTACTCTGCTGTGATCCCTTCTTCATCAATCTCTCTGCTCTTCAAGGAGAGAAGAAAAATAGGAGATCATGCACTGAACAATGCATCCTGACTGACAGGGGTGGGTTCTACTTACCTTTACTACCAGTTCGCAACGGGATCACTCATGCACACGCCTTCTGTGCATGCACAGATCGCCGATATCGCCGATGTTGAAATGTCAACGTCGGAGCCTCGCGCTCTCCCTCCCTTTCCTTCTATCCCCTCTGGCCCTTGGCAGATTACTGACTTTAATTGGAATAGTCCATAGTATTCATAAAAAATTCCTTTTCTTAATACTTTTGGGCAAAGTATGTATCCCCTACACATTTTCCTTCACTCAATTAACCTCTGAAAAGATCTCAGAGACAAGCAGCAATTCTGGGTATTCTAAACTTAAAGCTGAATTCAACAGTGATAGGAGGATATTGAGTCAAATATTTCCTGTCTGGAAATAGTATGGGCTGATAAGTTCATTTGTCTTGATTAATGCCAGGATGAGATGCACCATTTTGCGGTGACCTATGTAGGAATATGCATAAGGTGCATATATTGTTGGCCCATAAGGAAGTATACATGCAAATGTACTCACTCATCTGGCTTCCTTTCCATGTGGGGGATAACAAAGTCTAACATGATTTTTTTAAACAAGGCTACTTTGGATGATGTCTAATGAAAAAGGAAATGCTACCTCATCACTTGTATAGCTAATGTAAAATCTCTCCCTTCTTCCTTCCCTCCCTCCCTCCTTCCCTCCCCCTCCCTTTCCCCCCTTTTTCTCTGCTCTCTCGGCCTCTTCCTTCCTCCCTCCTTTCCTTCCTCCCACCCTCCTTCCTTCCCTCCATCCCTTACAATAGTATCTTGATAAAAAACAATAGGAATAATATAGGATGGTGAGTCAAATCACTAGCTTTATTCCTGTGGTATAAGGTGACATCCAACCTGCCCAATAAAATCAGTGGGTTCTATTGCATCCGTTGTTTTGCATATTTTCTTTAACTGATTGGACATCAGTTGTTCTGATACTATTTTCATTCCAGATCTTATACAATTGCTTGTGGTAACATCTGTTATAGTACAGATGTTAACAACAGAATCCTTTAGATCAGGGGTGAAATCCTCCCGGTTCGCACCAGATCAGGTGATCCGGTAGCGATCTTGGTGGCTGGTTCGGCGATCCAGTAGCGATGGCAGAGCGAAGCTCCGCCTACCCGCCTGGGTGTTGTTACTTCCTGGTTTTAACCAGGAAGTAATGTGTTCATTACCTTCTGCACATGCGCAGAAAGTTTTGCGCATGCGTAGAAGGTCTGTGCGCGCATGTGACACACTTCCAAACCGGTAAGGAAAGTAAGTAGATTTCACCCCTGCTTCAAATAACAGATATTGCTATAGTTGTTCTCATGTACAATTATCAGACCTTCTATCTAGACAAGTCTGTTTCACTTCTTTATTCTATTTATTTAATTTCTATAGCTATCCATCTCCACAAGAGATTCTGGCATCCTCTTTATCAATTTGTTGCATTGCTATCATATCCTCAGTGCCAAATATATATTACTTCAGAACATAAAAAGACCATGTGCATCTCTATAAGCAACTGTTCACCTTGTTGGCATTAAGCTATTTGCAACTGAAACCAGCTGAAAAATAATCTTGTCAGTTTGATGTGGGCAACAGCCCCATCTGGTGGGGAAAGTTACACCTGGTTTTCTCAATTGGATGGCTTTGAATGATGTTTTTTCTAATTTTCAAAACATTGGTGTTATTTTGAAGTTTTATAATTTGTTAATTTGTTGTTGTGAATGCCGAGAGTTTAGTTTTCTAAAGCTAGGTTTTATTTGTTTAATCAGCTTGGTTGAGCTTTTATTCATTAAACAAATTCTATCAGAAAAAATACAATTTTCAGTTATCTGAGGACACACAAAACAATGCAGAAAATTGTCTGTTTCTGTTATTTTGTTCCTTACGTAATCTGCACCTGAAGTTCACCCACCTGCAACTTTGCTTTCCAAAAATGTGGTAGGGATAAAAATATTAAACTAGGGAACTGAATAGCAGCAAATGTTGCTGAATTATATATATGACCAAACACTTGGCCATGAGTAAATTAAACATAATTAAAAACAATAATACTAGTATTTTCTGCATGACAATCTTAAACACAGCAAATTGTCATAATAAATTGAAATATAAGAGGAATGCAGGGGTGAAATCCAGCAGGTTCTGACAGGTTCTGGAGAACCAGTAGCGGAAATTTTGAGTAATTCGGAGAACCGGCAAATACCACCTCTGGCTGGCCCCGGAGTGGGGTGGGAATGGAAATTTTGCAATATCCTTCCCCCAGGAGTGGGGAGGGAATGGGGATTTTGCAGTATCCTTCCCCTGCCACACCCACCAAGCCACACCACACCCACCAAGCCATGTCCACAGAGCCGGTAGTAAAAAAAAATGGATTTCACTACTGGAAGAATGGCATATATTTGGGAAATAAGGTTATACTTTGTTTTAATGGTTGTTTAATCCGGCCTGCTTTGTTTTATTTTTTGAAATTGTTTTTATTTAGTATTCTATTTTGTAAGCCACCCAGAACCCACTGAAGTTGAGGGCTATAATAAACCTAAATAACAACAACGTAATTAGAAGATGTGCTTGCACTGAAGGAAGACTGTCACTGAGCTTCCAAGGAGATTTGACAACAGAGTCAATCCAATTTAGGCATGATGGTGTTCTCACATTGATATCAATGGGATTCACATAGAACGCTCTTAAATTAAAATGAATTCTTGAATTTGCATGTTGGTCTTATCAGTTTATTACCGGTAACACCTGGTGTTTTTTTTTTCTATTAGTCTAAAGCAGGGGTGTCAAACTCACATCGTCACAGCGGTGTCATGCTACTATCAGGACTTTTTTCTCCTTTGCTAAACCAGGCATGGGCATGGCCAGTATGTGATACAACCGGCCTGCAGGCCATAAGTTTGACAGCCTGATCTAAAGAATTCTTACCCACATATACTGTTTCCCCCAAAATAAGACATCCCCTGATAATAAGCCCAATTGGGTTTTTGAGTGCATGGCAATAAAGCCAAGCACTTATTTCAGGGTTCAAAAAAAATATAAAACAGAGTCTTGTTTTTGGGGAAACATGGTATTATTATTTTAACATTGAGAATCATTTGGAATCTAATGTTCTTGATAATTAGACATCTAAGGATAATTAATTAGCACCTAAGAACTATTAAAAGTAATTGAAACAATGGTGAATAGTCAGAAAATAGGTTGCAGTAACATTATTATTTATTTTATTTATTTATTTATTTTAATCCTCATCAGAAAAGTCAGAGGTAGCTAGGTGATCTACATATTACTCAATAGCAGTAACTCCCTATTGCAAATCACAAATAACCCAGGGGTTTGGGGAAGAGAGAGAGGCAAGTAAATTTTGAAACGCAGGTTGGAATATCACAGGGCAAGCTCTGCCTTTCTTGTATTTTGCATCATGATATTGCATACAAGTACGAAAAGGGGCAGTATTTGTATTCTGAAGACACAATGCACATTTCATCATTTTGACAAAATCTTGGCTGGCTGAAGATACTTCTCCTAGATATCACTAGTTCGCCTATCTATCTCTATTAGGCAGTTTTTGGTTTTTTTCACAATAATGTATTTGGGTGAACCAAACATGATGGTTACTTATATTTGTTAGTTAAGTACTGCCAGTAATCTCTTTAATCCCACCCAGCCATCTTCCTATTCTAGTTACACCAACCTTGCCAAGTTTTAGCATGTTTCTGGTCCAACGTTTGCTTGCATTACATATCCAAAATATAATAAGTTTCTACTTGCCTCTCTTAGTATAAAATATCCTAAAATCAGCATTTGGATTAGATCAGGATTGAGTGACTGGTTGTTCTTACATTTACAATATTCAAATCTATAATCCAAAGAGATATTTCTTTTTTTTTTCCTTTGCTCTTCTCAGCATCCAGTTTCCTAGCTATTTCTTACTGCTGAAACAGCATTATTTCAACTGATCTGACCTTTGTTCTAATTCAAGGGTGTCCAACTCAATTTCATTGAGGACTGCATCAGGATGGTGTTTGACCTCATGGGACTGGGATGGGTGTGGCCAGGGTGGGCATGGCCAGCTCAATGTCACTCATGTCGGCCCCCGTGAGCTCTGTTTTTGGCTGCGATGGCCTCCTGCAGCTCTCTGTCAATGAAAACGGAGCTTGGGAGGGCAGTACACAGCCCTCCCAAGCTCTGTTTTCGCTGGCAGAGGCACCTTGGGCCGGTTCTTCACCGTTTCCAGGCTGGTCCCATGGGCCAGATCTAAGCACTCTGCAGGCCAGGTCCGGTCCCTGGGCCTTGAGTTTGACACCTCTATTCTAATTGAAAGGCCCTTATTCTGTATGATCTCATCAAAGTTTGCTATTGCTTTCCTCGCAAGGGTCTTTTTTATTTCTCCATATGAGAAATAAAATATGGAATTATCCATATTTATATGTTTTTGAGTCCCCAGGAAGCAGAACAGTCTATCAACTTCAAGGCTTCATCGGCAGAATAAGCTTCACTAAATATATTACCTAGCATTGCTCTTATTTTCTTAATATTTAACATTAATCCAGGTGGTTCACTTTTTAAGCAGTTCTTAGTTTTTATTACTTTCAACTAACATGATATTGTCTGCATGGTTCAACTGTGTAATGTTTACTTTCTAATTTTGATTCCAGCTCTTATCTCTTCCAAGTCTATCCTTCTTATGGATTGAAATGATATGCAAGTAGTCCTCAGTTACAATTATAACTGAGCCCACAATTATAGTTGTTAAGGCGTGACAATTGTTAAACAGGTCATCATGTGACTGTGACTGATTTTACTACCTGTTTTACAGCAGCCTTTAAGCAAATGCAGCAGTCATAAAGTGAATATGGCAGTGAACCCATTGTTCCCTATGAGTATTTTTTGCTAACAACCAGAAGTAAATCCTGGCTTCCAGCAAAATCATAAATTGTTGTCACATGCAGGCCAATTGTCAAGGCTCAAAATATGGTCTTGTGACCATGGGGGAGGGGGGAGGGAGAGCTGTCAGAACTTCAAATCTAGGCTGTAAGTACTTTTTGGGTGGCCCATCACAACTTTGAACAGTTGCTAAGTGACCAGTCATAAGTCAAGGACTATCTATAAGGATTGTCTGCATCCTTGTCTTGCTCATTTTCCTGTTATGGATCACTCTGTTTCTTAGACTTTCTTATAAAGAAGAACAAGAATTTCTTATGAAGAATCTCGTTCTTAGTAAAGATTCATAATCAGATGTTCCAGCAAACTCATTAGCTTTAATATATTCTATATTCTCACATGATCCACACAGACAAAGCCCTTGCTGAGGTCAATGAAGCAAACACAATTTTTCTAGGTTTTTTTTTTGTTTCCTCTATTATCCATTTTAATATTAACTATCTGATTGAATCAGCAGCCTCCTAGAAAAAAAAAAAACCATAATGAAGTCAAAACGACAACGCTTTCACTATGAATCATCGTACAAATGCTGCCACTGTATATTTGTCCCAATATCTGACACTAGTACATGTTGTGCTGTTTGTATGATGATGTTATCATACAACTTTGCCATTTAGCCCCATTGCTGCCCTTATGAACATTCTGGAGTTCACGTCCCTCTACCTTCTCTGAAGCCTACCCATTTTAGGTAGCATTTTTCTTTCTGTGGATTGCCCTCATCTTCTTAGTCAGTTCTTAAATAAAACTTTGAGTGAGGAATTTGTGCAACGGTTCAGTGAATACTATTGCAACTTTCTTCTACAACCCTGTTTGTCAAATGTCACAGTATAATCTTTTCAACTTCTTTTAACATCACTAACAGCTATCAAAATTGTTCTCTGGTACCTATGCTTACCAAAACGGCCCATGTTTGACCTATTTATCTCGTCTTTAAAAGATCTTTAATTTTAAACTTTAACTTTTTTTAAAAAAAATATCCTGCTTAAGGATATTCTTGACTGAGATACCTGTCCCTGCCCTCTCTTATTTGATGCTGAAAATCAACATTCAAGTCATTGTATACCCATTTTATTTTTGTCATGTAACTTTTCCAAGCTATCACGAAAGCTTATATGAAGGACATTTGGATATTTTCCTCTGAAACATTTAGAATATATATATATAAATAAATCAATCATGGGTGAAATCCAGCAGGTTCTGGCAGGTTCTGGAGAACCGGTAGCAGAAATTTTGAGCAGTTAGGAGAACCAGCAAATACCACCTCGGACTGGCCCCAGAGTGGGGTGGGATTGGAGATTTTGCAATATCCTTCCCCTGGAGTGGGGAGAGAATGGAGATTTTGCAGTATGCTTCCCCTGCCATGTCCACCAAGCCACGCCCACCAAGCCACACCACACCCACCAAGCCACAGAACCAGTAGTAGAAAAACTCTATATATGCTCTACGTTCTTTGGGTCATGTGCTTTGGTACACACACTCTCTTAAATCTAACCCATGTAGCCTATGGAAGTGATTGACCTCTTCATCTTCAATTTCTTATTATATCGTCTGTTTGGTTCCTGTCAGCAGTGTCCATATATAAATTGTCCATCTAAGTTGCTCAGATGTGGTGGAATCTGGACTCAGTTGGGGCAAGGAGTGAAAAGGTTGGCTATCCTTGAGTCATTGATAGGGAGGAAGCGGCTGACTCCCTAAAGCTTTACAATATTTATCTAGTAATTATGTAGTGAGTGCATTAGTCTGGCATGTTTCCTGTCAGTAGATGAGTAGCAGTAAACATATCACTCTGATCAACTCCTTGAGCTGTTTCTGGTTCCTTATGCCTGACATTGGAGGAGGCATTAACAATAAGCAAAGAATGTTTCTAAAAATCTATTAGCATGCCTCCTACACTATTCTATTTAGCCAACTTAAATATCTGTTTGTCTGACTTTTGCTAAATAAATAAAATAAATAACTTTAGATTGACCCCTTCTAGTCCATTTTAAGATGTCCAATTTTGTAACTTTCTTTTCAGCTCTGAAAAAAGCTTGTTGAAAAACTGTTTTTTTTTTTGGAGACCACCCAGTGGTGAAATCCACTTACCTTTGCTACCGGTTCGGGAACAAGAGCGTGTGGATGCGCATGCACAGAGGGTAAAAAATGGGACCTAATGACGTCCTGGCGGATCGGTGGAGCCTCCTGCCACCGGTGCTACCGGTTCGTGTGTGAGCCGGATAGAACAGGCTGGATTTCACTGCTGGGACCACCAATATCCAGGCTGACCCAGATTCAGTGGACATTAAATGATGGAAATGTAGAGAATTGATTGGCTTTTGTATCTCCCCTAGGGGCGGGGAAGGGAAATGAGAATTTCATTTTTAAAAAGGAATACTTACAAATAAAAGAGAGGGAAGTTGTAAATTATAATTTCCTGCAACTATTCTGAATCTGAAATAAAACAATATTCTGTATTATTTTAAGAGCCATAGTGGCACAGTGATTAGAATGCAGTACTGCAGGCTAATTCTGCTGACTGCCGATAGCCGGCAGTTCAGCAGTTCAATCCTGACCGGCTCAAGGTTAACTCAGCCTTCCACTCTTCCTAGGTGGGTAAAATAAGGACCCAGATTGTTGAGGGCAATATATGCTGACTTTGTAAACTGCTTAGTTTACACAGTGCTGTAAAGCACTGTGAAGCGGTACATAAGTCTAAGTGCTATTGCTATTAACTATTTACTATAAACCCTTTATCTATGCTATTATTGCTCTCTATAGAGCGATTATTTTTTTCTACAGAGCTCAATCTCAGTATAATCTGCAAAAAAAAATCAACATAATTGTCAGGCCTGAATACATTTTCCTGAGACAGGGCGAAAATTCAATAGTTGTTGAGAAATTATAAGATGCCAATTTTATAAACCAGATACAATTTCTGAAAATGAAAATGGAATTAGAGATGATTCTCTATGAAGGCCATTCTGTGTTGTCTTATTACATATTGATAATATTGTGATTTTAAGAAGGGCATCATAGCTCAATATAGATATTGCAAACAGCAGGTCCTAGATTTAATTTTGGCATTTCTCTCTCTTTTTCAAACATCACAGAATTACCTTGAGAACTTCTCTAAAATTATTCATAATGGTCCTGCTCTAGCCATCTCCATTTTCAAGATTTAGGTAGATTGGTTATCTAAGGGCCTTTTCAAACACCATAAATCAATTTGATCTTGATTTGGCATGCATGCTGCATATTGAATTTAGAAAAGTCTGGTGTAATTTTTAGCCTCGTAATTATTTTCTTCCTTGATTGCTATAATGACTTTGAATTTCAATATAAGCTCCTTTGCAGATCTAATTAAGTCAAATATAAATTTTTTATTCAATTAGATTTACTACAAAATGTTCATCTCAAATTTCTAACTTTTGTTCACAGCTGAAAATTGACAGCTGATCATATGAAATAACCCCACTGAAAATCAAATTATTTTAGAATGTGAGAGGCCACTGGAAATGTCCATTTATGATTACATTCACTCATGAAAGCAAACATTAGATGTTACAGACCAGAGGTGTCATCTCACATCGTCATGACGGCATCACGTGACGTATCGAGACTTTCCCCCCCTTCGCTAAACCGGGCAGGGGCGGAGCCAGCACATGATGCATCCAGCCCACAGGCTGAGTTTGATACCCCTGTCATAGACATTGTGAGATAATCCTTCATGAATAGGCTGTTTCCTAGAGTTTACTGAATTGTTTGCATTGACATTCTAAAAATAGCAAAAAGTGCCCAAAAAGTTTGGAAGTGATGTATGAGATAGGTGGGTCTTCCTTTTTTCCTACTGTTCAAATATATTGTTGCAAAAAGGGAGAGTTTCCTATTATCTTTTCCTCAATTTCTTCCATTGTTACATACCTTTCAATGCTTGTGAGCTGAGAAGTTCTGAAGTATGCAGCAGTGTGCCCCTAGCAAAAGACAAAGTAGGAGATCCATAATTTGCCAACTCCAGTTGCCATCTTTGCAATTTATGGAATTTTGTAGGGTCTTTGTGTACCACTTTAAGGGATTCTCTTTGAGATGGGTTGGGATAATAAAGGGGTGGGAACTTACTTAATGTTTCTTAACCTTCCCATTTCTTTTACTCAGAACTGTGCAAAAGAGATTTCCAGGGAACTATTAAAAAGTTGTTCCTTCTTACCAATTGAACATCCTTTCTCTTCTCTTTCCTATTCTTTGCTTTATTCAATTTGATATGCTTCCCACTCCAGAAGCCATCCAGTTTGAAAAATATGGAGAGAGAGAGAGAGAGAGAGAGAGAGAGAGAGAGAGAGAGAGAGATTAAAATAGTTCTTTCTAAGGGCTGCTTTTTTTTCAAAAAAAGGAAAAAAGTTGCTATTATTTGATATTATTTCACCATCTTCCAGGGTAGTCTATCCATAGAAATGAACTGACTGGTCACCTAAGGTGTAAAACTTTGAGGGAAATAATCAAAATTTAAAAAACAAATATTATTTGTTATAATATTTGAGTATATTATATAATATAATATACTCAGGAGCCTGAGTAGCATAGGGGGGTAATGCCTCCTACAAAGGCAGCATTTAAGATTCACCTGCCTGCAATTACTTGCGAGTTCAATCCCAGCCAGGCTCAAGGTCGACTCAGCTTTCCATCCTTTATAAGGTGGGTAAATTGAGGACCTAGTTTGTTGGGGGCAATAAGGTGACTTTGTATAAATATAAATATACAAAAGTATGAAGGCTATTGCTTAATGCATTGTTAGTCGCCCTGAGTCTCCGGAGAAGGGCGGCATATAAATCAAATTTTTTAAAAAAATATTGTTGGTATCAATCAATCAATCAATCAATTAGAATAAAGCTGGAAGGGACCTTGGAGGTCTTCTAGTCCAACCCTTTACTCAAGCAGGAGACCCTATTCTATTTCAGACAGATGGCTGTCCAGCGTCTTTTTAAAAACCTCCAGTGGTGGAGCACCCACAACTTCTGAAGGCAAGCTGTTCCACTGGCTAGTTGTCCTCAGTTACCTAGCTTGCCTAGAATTCCAGTTATTGTTAGCTAATGTAGGGTCACTAGTTCTACTGAACTAGTTGTGAAGAAGCTTTCTTCACCTGCTCCAAGAAGAAAATGTTCTTTCACAGGAATATCCTTGCAAGTTTCTTAGTTTTTGTCTGCCATAATTTCTGCTTTTTTTATGTGCCTTGGTGTACAGTCATGCTGGCCGTATGACCACATATGAAGTGTTTGGGCAACACTGGCTCCCTCGGATAAGAAACGGAGATGAGCACCTCCCCCTAGAGGAGGGGGAGCTCTTTCACCCCCCTGCTGCGGCTCCCTGTCACTCAAAATATGCATCATAACCACCAATGTACGACACCCACCAGCACGTGATTTATTGAGCTTTTCAAGCCCCGGTAGGCCAACCATGGATAAATCCAAGAAAAGAAAAATCTCAGAAGCAAACAGAACATTTAATTCAACTACATATGCTAGTTTTGTGGCCACTCAAGAAATAGTCAGGCACAGGAAGGGTTTTGTGGCTCCCGGTGTTTTCTGTGGGAAACGGGTCCAAATGGCTCTTTGAGTGTTTAAGGTTGCAGATTCATGCCCTAGAGTCAGGCAAAACTGCAGAGGGGAAACCTTTATGAATTTACCCGTAATTCATGGCGTTAGATATCACCTACAAAGCCATGCATGGTTTGGGGTCTCAATACCTGTGAGACCATCTGCTTACCCAATCAGAATGAAGACAGAATACCTGCTCTCTGGGAGACTTTGCTCCTCTGAAGAGTTTGCTATCTAAAGTAGAAGGGCTCCAAAGTTCAGGTTCCTCTGAAGACTTGTAAAAAAATTGATGCTTTTTGGAACACCTTTGGAAATGGAATTGTGGTAAAATTCATTGATGTCATATGGATAGACAGTTGATGTTGTCATTGGTTTATTCTGTCTTAATCTTCTTATTTTATTGTTGTACACAAACAGTTCAAAGAGTGCACCAATAGCAGAACCTCATTGGGATGAAGGGATATAGGAATTCTATAAATAAATAAATAAATACCTTATTTCTAGTACAAACTAGACTTGTACTTGACATTGGTGTCTTTATTAGAAGTCATCTGTACATCCTTAAATACCTCTACTTCATTATATGATTGGCGGAGTGTTCTTATGCATGATGACTTGTACTTGACATTGGTGTCTTTGTTAGAGGTCATCTGTACATCCTTAAATATCTCTACTTCATTATATGGTTGGTGGAGTGTTCTTATGCATGATGGGAAGGAAGGAAGGAAGGAAGGAAGGAAGGAAGGAAGGAAGGAAGGAAGGAAGGAAGGAAGGAAGGAAGGAAAATATAAAGGAGCAGGTATATCTATAACTGCCATCTATAACTGATGGTAACAACCTTTGTTACCATCAGTTATAGAGAAAATACTTAATCCTCCAATCCTTGCCCTTTTGTGCACTCTGACTACAGTTCTCTAGATGCTTATAGGACCTATTTAATGTGCCTATTTAGTGCACATCAAACAACCTATAATCTATACCTAAATGACCCATCACTACAACAGAAGCTACTGGGTGAAATAAATTTTTTTATCTTGCTTTAAATCAGGATATTATAATTGCTTTAAATCAGGCTATTGTCACTTAGCATATCTTTTTTTCATAATGGATCACTATTTCATGCATGTGTGATGCATTCTCATATTTGACCTGCATATTGCACACTGGAAAAATAAAGAGAATGGTGAGATTTGCAAAGATAAATTTGCATTACTCTCTGAGGGACTTTCAGATATGTAACAGGCAAGTCTACAGATCAATTATGTGTATTTAGCTTTATATCAACATGAGAGTATTTAATGTTCATGACTTTAATAACTCAGGCTTAAAGTGTGCCCTGTATAGTCCGTATCAATCTTGGGTTTCAAAATGCTTTGAACATTTTGTTCTGATTGGCTATTCTGATTACTTTGTATACTTTAAACTCAGGAACATGGGGTTTATATAGTCAAAGATTGCCTTGAAAACCTAATATATCTATCTAAATCTGTCCTGGGAGACACAGTTTATTTAATATGCTAAAATGTTTATAAAATGAACTATAAGCTGTAAAATACAACACCTGTTCATCTTTCCTGGAGTTCTGTAATGGATAATAAAATGACGCACATATTTGTGTACAACATACTGTTGGTAAAAAGAAAAAAGACATGCACTGTGAATGAGATGTACTTCACCTCGTGAATGAGTTATATTTCACCCTATGAATGAGATGTATTTCAGTCCTCTTGGGAACCAAAGCAGCATGGTCAAAATAGGAGTAGGGAGCTAAGAGAAGCTAATGTAGTTTGCATGTTTACGAAAAAGTAAAACACGCTTTCTTCAAATATAATTTATCAGCAAGTCTAAGGGATGCATATCTGCACAGGATTGAAGCAATAGACCGTTACCGTGTTTCCCCGAAAATAAGACCCTGTCTTATATATTTTTAAAACCCAGAAATAAGTTCTTGGCCTTATTGCCATGTGCTCAAAAGCCCAATTAGGCTATATTATCAGGGAATGTCTTATTTTGGGGAAAACAGGGTAGACATTAGTTGGTAAATTCTTTCTTTTTATTTCATTTCTGCAACCATCATCATTTGCAGCCACTCCTTATTATTAGTCAGGTTGGAGTAGCTGTGCTGTACATAGAAACACTTGGAAGATGGGGGCGGAGGAGAGAGTTTCAAGAAGACATCCCAGAGTAGAAAAGAAATCAACTTCCTGAGTAGAATAAGCTTTTCACTTGTCACTTGTCTACATGGATTCTAGTCTTATTAGCTTTTCACTTGTCTGCATGGATTCTAGTCTTATTAGCTTTTCACTTGTCTGCATGGATTCTAATCTTACTAGTCTTACCTGCGCAAGTGGCACTGGCTGCCGGTGGTCCTCCGGGTTCGTTTCAAGGTGCTGGTGCTCACTTATAAAGCCCTACATGGCTTAGACCCAGGATACTTGCAGGATCATCTCCTGCCATCCTCCCATCATCCAGTGTGCTTTCACAGAGCGGGCCTCCTCAGGGTGCCGTCAGCCAAACAATGCTGGCTGGCAACCCCCAGGGGGAGAGCGTTCTCTGTGGGAGCGCTGACCCTCTGGAACAGTTTGCCCACCGAGCTTAGGACAGCCCCCGACCTCCTCTCCTTTTGCCGTGAGCTGAAGACGTGGCTCTTTCATCAAATGGACTGACCCATTGAGGGGGTTTTTACACTGTAATAATTTTAACTAATTTTAATTGGATTTTAACTTATATTTTAATTTTCATTGTCGATTTTTCACCTTGTAAGCTGCCCTGAGTCCTTCGGGAGAAGGGCGGCATATAAATCGCAATAAAATTTTAAAATTTTATTTTAACACCCATCTGCTTTCCTCGAGCCACACATTTTACAATGTCACAATGTCTTTTGCCTATTCAAGCCAGGCAAATGCTGAAGCTTTCCAAAGTAGGCTTCATTCTTGGCATGCTAGTGATATTCCTTGTCATCCTGGAAGCATTGTCAGCTTGGTGGGGTGTGGAGTGTGATCTGATGTTGCCTGCAAAATACTTAATTCTATAGTTGGGTGGATCTCCATTCATGTTCTTGGTCTCCTAGGTTTAATCAAAGTAGATGTATATGACACAGTGGAAGTATGGATGCAGAGCACTGGAGATGTACAGCACTGAGTACTTGTGTTGCTCTGGGCTTCTTCTTCTGATTTCTCATTATCCAGCTCAAATTCTGGAACATGGCAAATCCCAGGAAGGAAGCTGAATAGGGATAAAGTGAGAAGGAGTATAATATGCTGTCTCTGCTGTGCAGTACAAAGCAAGCAATAGAAGATACCAAGCAGAGACATCAAAGGAACAAGCCAGATGTACAAAAATGAAATATCAGGGTTTTGATAAATAGAATACAGTAGAGTGGAGTAGAGTGGAGTGGAGTGGAGTGGAGTGGAGTGGAGTGGAGTGGAGTAGAGTAGAGTAGAGTAGAGTAGAGTAGAGTAGAGTTGAATTGAATTGAATTGAATTGAATTGAATTGAATTGAATTGAATTGACTTCTTTATTGGCCAAGTGTGATTGGACACACAAGGAATTTGTCTTTGATGCATATGCTCTCAGTGTAGATAAAAAGAAAAAAAATACATTCATCTAGAATCATAAAATACAACACTTAGTGATAGTCATAGGTTACTAAATAAGCAATCAAATCATACTATGAAACAAATAAAACAATATAAATCATAGAGATGCAAGCAACAAGGTTATAGTCATAAGTGAAAAAGAGAAGCGAAAGAGATGGATATGTAATAGGGTGTGTATTTTGCACATCAGGACACTTCATTGGATCCAAAGAAAAAGTGTTCATTTTTAAAATGTGCTTTGAAGATCATGTGATATGATCGTGTTGCTTTTCTTCCTTTTCTTCCCCTCAACTCCAGGAACTTTTTGACCAGTTATGATAAGGAAAGCATTTTCACCATGGACCACTTCCCCCTTTGGTATCGTCGAGCAGCTGAACATCCTCCAGGGAGCTTCATTTATAGCCTTTCCTTTGAGGAAGAAGCAGGTACCTACAATGAATTATTGTGCCTTGAAACAGCTGATGCTTAGCCAGTCAGAAGACAGATTTCAGTTGAAGCGGGAATATTTTCAGTCCTTGTTTCACCCAACCAATCAATGGTGGGGCCATTAATTTTCCATGAATGCAGCTCACAACTGATTTGTGCTGATTGTTTTATAGCCAAAAGAGTGCCACCCTTGTTCAATAAGCAGCTTTCTACAAATTCAAGAATATCTCAATGCTTGATGAAATATTCTCCAAAGTACCCGAAGGCAGGACAAGAAGCAATGGATGGAAACTAATCAAGGAGAGAAGCAACTTAGAACTAAGGAGAGATTTCCTGACAGTTAGAACAATAAATCAGTGGAACAACTTGCCTCCAGAAGTTGTGAATGCTCCAACACTGGAAATGTTTAAGATGTTGGATAACCATTTGTCTGAAGTGGTGTAGGGTTTCCTGCCTAAGCAGAGGGCTGGACTAGAAGACCTCCAAAGTCCCTTCCAATTCTGTTATTCTATCTTCTAAATCATTTTAGATATAAAGGATTCCTGACTGGAGCACTTGTGCGTTATCTCAGGTCTTCACCTTGTCTGAAGAGGAATGATGAAGAGCCAGTCTATCTTTAGTCCACCATTTTTCCCCAGAAGTCCAGGGAGTGCTTAAACTGCAACTGTGCATCACTACATCTCTCCTTTGCCACAGCAATGGAGTACTGCATGTTTGCTTACCGTGAATAATGATGCACACGGAATCATTCTGTAAAGCAGCCAAGATTGGTCCAGCGCAAAAATACTCTAAGGATAATTTGTGCCACATGCCTTCATTAATCACCCAGGTACAAGCACCTCTCAAATAGGTTCCCCATCCCAATATTAGCGAACATTTAAAAACTTAGCAGCTATGCTCAGAGGAGTCAGCCTGTTCTGGTGCTCAGGGATTGCATAGACAAGCCATTATCAGTTGGCTCAAGCGCACCATTGGGGGTGGAATGGTAACAGCAAGTTGCATTAAGATTTAGGACTATTAAATTAGGTTCTACCTAATTTATGTACAAGGGACATGGTGGCTTAGTGGCTAAGACACTGAGCTTGTCGATCGAAAGGTCGGCAGTTCAGCAGTTCGAATCCCTAGTGCCGCATAACGGGGTGAGCTCCTGTTACTTGTCCCAGCTTCTGCCAACCTGGCAGTTTGAAAGCACGTAAAAAATGCAAGTAGAAAAATAGGGAATACCTGCCTTTGGTGGGAAGGTAACAGTGTTTCGTGTGCCTTTGGCATTTAGTCATGTTGGCCGCATGACTTATGGAGACATCTTTGGACAGTGCTGGCTCATCAGCTTTGAAACGGAGATGAGCACCGTCCCCTAGAGTCGGGAACGACTAACACATACGTGCAAGGGGAACCTTTACCTTTACCTTACCTTACCTTTGTCACTACAATAAGTGACAAAGAGGTAGTCTTCTGTGTCTCTTTTCTGCTATCTAGTGGCTGCCCTAATCAGTATGAAGTGAAGCTTGAGTCTATGCCCTCCACTGCAGGCTTCTGTTGGCTATTCTTCCTCCATCTTCATGGCACCCTAGGAATTAATTTGGTTCTTCTATGGTCTTACAGCAGACCATGAACACATATGGGTTTTTAAAGATTGAAGGTCTGGCGAGAAGGGATCCCATGCTTGCAGAGTAGACCCTAAGGCAGCAAACACTCGTGTGTGACCGCACCCAACAGGTATTTTAGAAATGGATTGAGGGAGGCATGGAGAAGGGGAAAGACCACTCCAGATTTTGTAAACAGGAATTGCTCACAACAGTCTAACAATCTGTTGAGCTGTGTTTCCGTCAAGATTGCATATGGAAGAAAACTTCCCCTTCTCCAATCTAAAGCTGATAGTCAATGTACTTTAATGCAGGATATACATTAAAAGATTGATCAATGGGGTGACTCCAGGAACTTTAGATTTTAGACTCTGGAATCTTGGAAAGCCTCTAGCTCATAAAATGTTATCTTTCTAGAGACACTGGTTATGGACACTGTTGATAAATAAGAAAGTAAAACATAGTGAGGAGAAAGTTTAAAAGTCTGGTAAATATATGGTGGTTAAAAATGAATTTAAAGGGGTTTTTTTCTGCTCTCTTTTTCTGCACTCAAGCACAATGATGATGGTGCATAATGCGCTAACTGTGAATCTTTTTTTGGCGTTGTGGTGGGAAGAAGGGTGGGTGGAGAAGACAACAACAAGGAAGGCAAGATTGGGAACAAAGAAGATGAACTGGAAAATTAAAGCGCATGCAGGATTTGAATGAGAATACCTGAACTTTCTCTTGCTCTTTAGTTTCCTTTTCATTTAACTTCAGCAGCTATCAATTCATTACTATTTCAACTAGTCAGACCAATACAGCTGGATTCTAAGACTCCTGAGATGGAAAGCTGAAAAACCTTAGACCTGGAATCAGTGGTGAAATGTAAAATTTCTACCAGTTCTGTGAGCGTGGCTTGGTGGGTGTGTGTGTAATGTGACTGGGTGGGCGTGGCCAACATTTTTTAAAAAAACTTTTAAAAACATTTTTCTGCAACCTCTTTGGCCGAAGTGGTTGTAGAAGAATGCTTTTAAAAGGCTCTGACGATCCCAGCTGAGCTGCACGATCATCAGAGGGTTTTTTTTTTCTTTTAAAAGCATTATTTCCACTGAAGAGGTTGTAGAAAAAATGCTTTTTAAAAGTAAAAAAAACCCCTCTGATGATCGTGCAGCTCAGATAGGCATGGGGGGGGGCAGGGATTTTTGCTACCAGTTCTCCGAACCACCTGCCCCCATCGCTGCCCGATGAGGCGATCCAGTCCGAACCAGGAGCATTTCACCCCTGTCTAGAATCAAGATTTCGTGAGTGCCTCTTCAAGATGGCTCCACAAAGCCACACCACTGTGCAGAGCTGCAGTAAACAGAAATGACAAAACCAAGATTGATGATCTTGTTTCATACCAGACCTGACATATTCTGCTAGCTTGGAGTGCTCCCTCTCAAGTTTTATGCTGGCCAATTGATTTTGTTACGTCATATTCTCTTAATATTTTCATTTGGCTGGTATCTTGAAGAATAAAAGTTACCAGTTCCATCAATTATTGTGATTCTATTCCTCAGGAATAAGTGGCAACACTTTTCTTCTCTCTCCATCTTCCTGTTGCCCATAATATGGCAACTTGTGATTGTCCATAAGTTGCATAACCTTTTGGCTGGTTATTTTCAACACCCACCCACCTCCTGTAAGCACTGTGTGCTAATGTTATAAACACATCTAAAATTAATCTGCCAGCATCCTAATGTATTATTTTGGGCAGGCATTTCAGGAAGAAACATTGCATAGTAATACCAGAATGCTGATGGGAAATGCCCACAACCCATAAGTCATTGTCCATCCTTTCTGTCTACTGCTTTGGCTTCTTCGTTCCCTTGAGATCTTGTCAATTTCATTTTCCTCAGATTCTAATAATAATGGAATTTATTTATTTGTATTTATTTTTATATCAAATTTAGAAACCACCCATCTCCATTACAGAGTAACTCTGGGCAGTGTACGAGTACAATACAAAAACATAAAAAACGAATTGCTCCATTGCTGTAACAGGAAAGATATATACGGTCTTGGATCTCACCAAGGGTCTATCCTGACTCTCACAGAACATCCCACAATATCTGCTAGGATACCCTACAAGAAGTCCTAGAATGGGAGTTGGGTGGCGCAGGTTGCACAGAGCTAGGTATTTAGACTGGATTGACGTTTTTGTCCACTTACCAAGTTCTTCTCAAGGCCCTCGGATAGACAGATGTTGTTGTTTAGTAGTGTTAAAGGTATTCTTGGAAGATGTAAGCTGTTCCAAATAAAGCTGCCTTTTGCCATTTTGATGGTTCATTGCACAATCAGCCAGATGTTCAGACTCGATTTGGCATTTTTATCCATCTATTGAGTCCTTCCCAAAGATCTGGGATAGGCAGATGTTGAAATCTGATGGTGTTAAAGGAATTGTCGCAGGATGTGAGTTGTTCTGAGTAAATCTGTCTTTTTATTATCTTGCTGCATGGTTTTGAAGTTGTTTGCTCAAATTGCATATCGAAGTAAATGAGCCCTAGAAAGAATCTTTAGCTACCACATGATCATAAAATAGGCATATCAGACATTCCTGTGACCCATTGGGTCATCCTTTTAGAGAAAGGTAATACAGTATGATGCAACCAGATTGTCACATCATTAAATTCACATTAAATTCTAGGCTGACCATATATTTTTTTTTATCTCCGTGCTGGAGGGCCCCATTATTATATAAAAAGAATATATACTGCATCATAAATTAAAAAATACTTGTAATGGCAAACAAACTATAATAATAAGTCAACATTTACTATATCTAAACAGATAAAATTACTACAGGCAGGCAAAAAGACAGCGGGAACAGGACACAAAGGTGTATTTTTCAAACAGCGACTAGACTTTCTTGATTTTTCTTGAACACTTTAACTAATTGGTGGGGAAGTAAGATTTATACCAGTGGTGGGTTATACCAGAACCGGTAGTAAAAATTTTTACTACCGGTTCTGTGGGTGTGGCATGGCTTGGTGGGCATGGCTTGGTGGGTATGGCAGGGGAAGGATACTGTAAAATCTCCATTCCCACCCCACTCCAGGGGAAGGTTACTGCAAAAGAGGTTACTGCAAAAGAGCCTCAGATAGCTCGACGGGCTAGATAGCCTGTTATTAACACCTAGCTGTCTGCAATTATGCAAGTTCGAGGCTCAAGGTTAACTCAGCCTTCCATCCTTTCTAAGGTAGGTAAATTGAGGACCCAGTTTGTGGGGGCAATAAGCTGACTTTGTATAAATATACAAAAGTATGAAGGCTATTGCTTAACGCATTGTAAGCAGCCCTGAGTCTCCGGAGAAGGGCGGCATATAAATCTAATAAAAAAAATCCCCATTTCCTCCCGATTAGCTGGGACTCTGGAGGCAGAGAATAGATGGGGGCAGGGCCAATCGGAGGTATTATTTACCGGTTCTCCGAACTACTCAAAATTTCTACTATCGGTTCTCTAGAACTGTTCAGAACCTGCTGAACCCCACCTCTGATTTATACTCTTTTCAATCAGCCAGTCGTTAACACTCTAAAAGTCAACAGAGAGACAACTTGAGTGACTGGGAATCATCATAGACAATGGGAGCAGAAGTAGCTTCTGACTTCCTGCTGGCTTCCTTTGCTTGTGGGAAGTTTGCAGACTGCATCAGAAATCATGGTCACATGATCGCATGGTTGCTGCAACCACCACAACTTTGCAAATAAAGTTGTCTGAACATCATGGAAATTTTAGTTCCACATGAATCCTGGATTTTTAATGCATTCTTTTAAGTTAATGGACTGTAGACACCTTGATTAAAAATGTTGCGGTATAACCCACCTTGAGCTAACCTGAAAATACAAACAGAAAGATAAATATAATAAGAGTTTTAGTAGTATATAAAAGGTAAAGGTTCTGCTCGCACATATATGCTAGTCATTTCCGACTCTAGGGGGTGATGCTAATCTCGGTTTGAAAGCTGAAGAGCCAGCACTGTCCGAAGACGTCTCCGTGGTCATGTGGCCGGCATGACTAAATGCCAAAGGCACACAGAACACTGTTACCTTCCCACCAAAGGTGGCCCCTATTTTTCTACTTGCATTTTTTATGTGCTTTCTAGATTGGCAGAAGCTAGGACACGTAACAGGGGCTCACTCTGTTACGCAGCACTAGGAATTCGAACTGCTGAACTGCCAACCTTTCGATTGACAAGCTCAGCATCTTAGCCACTGAGCCACCTCATCCCTTTAGTAGTATATAGAAGAATGCTATTCCAAAGGAAATTTCTTGAAATAAGGGCTGATGCAATGTATAAAGACTAATGCACTTAGGCCTCTCACAGATCTATTTCCAAGGATTTTTTTTTTTTCAAATAAAGGCAAAAACATTGAAGCTAAAACTGAATGATGCTGCAAAATTATGTTCAGGACATATTGGGCACTAAAGATCAAGCCAAGAATGTGACAAGTGACAAGTGTTGGAATGGTGAAGGAAGAGAAAGAAATCCCTTCTGTTGCATGGAACATTAAGTAAGCAATATACCGGAAAGAAAGTCAGGAATAAAAGTCAGGAAAAATATAATCAGAAATCTGATCTTTCAGGCTTCTGAATAAAAAAATGGTGAACTGAAATGGCTCTACTAAAAGTAGAGGCGGTGTCCTTTGCGAAACAAAGAGCTGGCAACGAATAGACTAGCTCTTTGTAATTTGGACAAGGACAGAACTTGAGATCACCAAAAGCGCTCCATACAACTGTTCCTCACAAAGAAGCCACAAGATAGCAGTCTCTGGCAGGATTAGAGCTCTGAGAAACAATGGAACAGTTATCTTGTTCAAACCATAGTTGCACCTTTTCAAAAGATATTGGCTTTACATGTTTCCTTTTTAATCACTTTTGGAAATTGCTTTTTAAATTGCTTCTTAGCTATTACAAACCTTTGGATCAACAAATTTTACAATACTGTGTGAATTTTCTTTAATCCTTGGCAAAACAAGCTTTAAATAAAAATTTAAAGACTTTTAAAAAGTTATTTTGGAATAAACAGAAAAAGAATGATTAGAAGTTTGCTTTAGGAAGTTACAAATGGACTAAAAGTCCAGGTGGATTCGAAATAATATTTTGCAATTAACTTTGAGAATCCTTCCCATAGGAAAATGCCTTTATTTAGAATTCTTTTTTTAAAAAAGGCTTGGTTGGACATTGGAGGGAACTAAACATAATTAAAGAAGAAGAGTACTTAAATTTGCAGAAAAATACCGTAACACTGGATGTGTTGAAGGATATTTTTGAAAAATGGACCCAGTTCATTTTAAGAATATGGGTCTGTAGATAGACTACATCTAAAAGATGTTATGGAGGAGGAACAAGTTTTACTGGACAAGACTGAGACTAATCAGAAAGTGGATTTTAAAATGGCAGGCTACAAGAATGACATCAAAAAAAGTCATGCTACACTAGACATGTAAATAAAACTGGATGATACCTTAATAATTAAAAGAGATACACAAGTAATAAATCAAAATAGTGACTTAAATAATTTTCCTATATTGGATTTATAAAAGAGACTTATTAAAGTTTTGAAAAATTGTGTGAGAAGAGACAAAAAAAGAAATAAGAAAAGAAATCAAGTTCTAGGACATTATTTGAAGGATTAATAATCAAGATTGCTAAAAGGAAGGACTATAAAGTTGGTTTATTTGATCATGTTTAAAATAGGTATGTTATTATCTTTATCTACCTTTATCTACCTGGACTTTTGCTGATAAGGATCAAATGGCATATGGGAAGAAAAGAACATTTGTTACATTTTAAGAAAAGGTGATAAGTTGCTAAAATTGTTCATACTTTTTGTGATAAGTAGTCATTTCTTCATAATTTTCTTTTTCTTTACTATGTTCTTGTTTTTCTTTTTTCCACACTATTTTTAATTTTTTAAATTTTTTTAGTTTGCATTAGTTTTTAGCTTTTTAATTGTAATTTTAGGAAAACTACAATAAAAAATAAGTTCCAATATTCAGAATATCCCCAGCATAGAACAGTTGTACAACACAAGGAAATATAAACTAGCTATCCTCCACTGGATTCAAAACCTATGCTTTCCCAGACAGCTGAAGAGGAGGTGGACCTATTTTTCAACTATGCTACTTCAGACTATAAGTGGGTTGTAATGTGACTCAATGTGCCTTTGTACAATAACCACAAAATCTTGCACAAAGAAACCTAGAAATGATGAAGAAGACTTTTCTCTAATTACGTAGAAACATTTTATTATATGTTTAGTCATTCAGTGCGCATCTTGTCAAAATTGAACTACTGGAGCTACAGTAGGGAATATGTAGCCTTTAATGAATTGTTAAACTAAAGATGTTGAGACTCTGGAAAAAGTGCAGAAAAGAGCAACAAAGATGATTAGAGAGCTGGAGGCTAAATCATATGCAAGAATTGGGTATGTCTAATCTAGTGAATCTGAACTTGTCAATCGAAAGGTCGGCAGTTCAGCAGTTCGAATCCCCACTGCTGCGTAACGGGGTGAGTTCCCATTACTTGTCCCAGCTTCTGCCAACCTAGCAGTTCAAAAGCAGGTAAAAAATGCAAGTAGAAAAATAGGGACCACCTTTGGTGGGAAGGTAACAGCATTCTGTGCGCATAAAGTTTAGTCATGCCAGCCACATGATCACGGAGATGTCTTCGGACAGTGCTGGCTCTCTGGCTTTGAAATGGAGATGAGCACCGCCCCCTAGAGTCAGGAACGACTAGCACATATGTGCAAGGGAACCTTTATCTTTACCTTTAGTCTAGTGAAAAGAAGGTCCAGGGGGGAGATGTGCAAGCAGTGTTCCAATATTTGAAGGGCTGCCACAAAGAAGAGGGAGTCAAACTATTTTCCAAAGCATCAGAAGGCAAGACAAGAAACAATGGATGCAAACTAATCAAGGAGAGAAGCAACCTAGAATTAAGGAGAAATTTCATAACAGTGAGAACAATTAACAAGTGGAACAGCTTTCCTACAGAATTTGTGGGTGTTCCATCGCTGGAGGCTTTTAAGAAGAGACTGGACTGCCACTTCTCTGAAATGGTTATAGGGTTTCCTGCTTGAGCAAGGAGTTGAACTAGAAAACATCAATAGTCCCTTCCAACTCTGTTATTCTGATGAACCAGTACTTGGTAGACAAAAGTATCCCTTTAAGATGATAAGAGTGGTTGACATGTCTTAGTGGAAGCTTATTTAAGGAGCCTGGATAGCTCAGCAGACTAAAGCCTGTTATTAACATTCAGCTGTCTGCAATTACTGTAAATTTGAATCTCACCAGGCTCAAGGTTGACTCAGCCTTCCATCCTTTCTAAGGTAGGTAAATTGAGGACCCAGTTTGTGGGGGCAATAAGCTGACTTTGTATAAAATATAAAAAGTATGAAGGCTATTGCTTGGCACATTGTAAGCCACCCTGAGTCTCCGGAGAAGGGCAGCATATAAATCGAATGGGGAAAAAAAACAACTCAAACAATAAATTCATAACTTTTTAAGTTAACCAATTTGACTCCCCCCTGGAGAGTTGAAGCATAACCTCTCCCCTCCCAAAGCCGGTTAATTCCATCTATACCTTTGGGAAATCAAATAGATTGCAAACTCAAAGCAATTATAGTGCTATTTGATAAACTGAATATTGGTGGTGGAAGAAGAAATGTTGAAATGGGATATGCAGAATCCGAAGTCCAGAGCCAACCCTTGATGACAATTCAAGAATATCTAGACTATTGATTATGTGTAAAATCATATTGTTCCATATTCTTGTTTATCAAAAGGAATGGATGGCTGAAAAGCACATGATGATTCATGTCACTTCACCTTCACTGATTAAAAAAACCAAACTGGAATACATGCATTTTGAGAATTTTAGTGCCTCTGCAGTTAGCAATGAAAAGGGATACGGTGGCCCATTGGCTAAGATGCTGAGCTTGTCAATCAAAAGGTCGGCAGTTCAGCAGTTCGAATCCCTAGCATCGTGTAGCAGGGTGAGCTCCCGTTACTTGTCCCAGCTTCTGCCGACCTAGCAGTTCGAAAGCAACTAAAAAATGCAAGTAGAAAAATAGGGACTGCCTTTGGTGGAAAGGGAACAGCATTCCGTGCACCTTTGGCATTTAGTTAGCCAGCCACATGACCACCGAGACATCTTCGGACAGCGCTGGCTCATCAGCTTTGAAACAGAGATGAACACCGCCCCCTAGATTCGGGAACAACTAGCACATATGTGCGATGGGAATCTTTACAATTAGCAATGCTGACCAGAGTTTTGGATGCATATGCAGATAGAGAAGCACAGCTCAAAAGAATGTTACATCCAATTTTAATGAACATTCTCCTCCCCTCTAAAACCTTTAGTTCTTTTGACCAGGAAATGGTGTTAATATTACTAGTTGACACCCACAGTCATTTCCTATTAAAGATATTTAGAGTTCTAGACTAGAGAGCTAAAAAAAATAAATCTGAAGCTGTACTTTAAGTGGCAAATTGACAGTTCATAATACATCAATGTTAAAAAACAGTTGTTTTGCTAAGAGGATTTTCTCTTTTTCAGTGTTATGTCCCTAAAATAAGTACATCCCCAAATTCAGACATCTGTATTTTTCTAGCAGAACACTGACATTAGGGCTGCTTTATGAATAAGCAAGTAGGACTCTTTAGTTTGATTTGGGGAATGCAGACATAATTCTTGCTTTGAACATTAGAGACTTCTAATATATTATTGTAAGTCAGGATGATCAAGGCATCTTTCTTGGTGATCAGCAACTCAAACTGATTTCTTACTTCTTTTTAAATCTCTTCCTGGCAGTAGAACAAACCATTAGATTCAGGCATATCCATGTTTCCCTATCAAAAAAAATGCAGAGACATAGCCATCAAACCGAAGAGGTTTCCTGATTCAGGTAGTCTTCAATTTACAATCACAATTGAGCCCAACATTTCGGTTGCTAAGCGAGACAGTTATTATATGAGTTTTAGAAGAGTGAGGAAAATCCTCAGGGATGACTCACACCCTGGTCCCCACATCTTTATCCTCCTACCATCGGGAAGGAGATATAGAAGTATAATCAGCCACACAAACAAACAGAAGAACAGTTTTTATCCGTGGGCTGTCAGACTCAGGGGTGAAATGTAAAATGTGTTACTACCGGTTCTGTGGGCATGGCTTGGTGGTGTGGGGGGGGGGGGTGTAATGTGACTGGGTGGGCATGGCCAACTTTTTTTTTTAACTTTTCAAAGCATTTTTTTAATGCTTTGAAAAGCCTCTGGCGATCAGGCAACTCAGCTGGGATCGTCAGAGAGGCTTTTTAAAAAATGCTTTGAAAAGCCTCTCTGCCGATTGGGCAACTCAGCTGGGATCATCAGAGATTTTTCAAAGCATTTTTTTTAACCATCTCTTTGGCCAAGAGTTTGCAGAAAAAAATGCTTTGAAAGGCCTTTGAAGATCCCAGCTGAACCACGCGATCATCAGAGGCTTTTTTTTTTTTTTTGTCAGAAGAGGTTGTAGAAAAATGCTTTTAAAAGTTAAAAAAAAGCCTCTGATGATCGTGTGACTCAACTGACCATGGGGGTGGGCAGGGATTTTTGCTACTGGTTCTCCAAACCACCCGCCGCCATCACTACTGGTTCGGGTGATCCAGTCAAAACTGGGAGCATTTCACCCCTGGTCAGACTCCTCAATGTGAAATAACAACATATCTACGTAGTACAATGGACTTGCAGGGCCGGTGCAATGTGTAACATGTTCAAACTGGTGCAATAGGATTGGGGGTTGTTAAAATGATTTGTTGGGTTAGGGATTTTCCATCTTCACTGTGAATTGTATTGTGTTGGGGGGAGTTGCATTAAAGGAGCTCAACCAGTCTCATTGTACATTTGTTGTGCACTGACAATAAAGATTTGAAATTTAAAGTTTGCTCCATTTACAACCTTTATTGCCACAGTTGTTAGGCAAATCACTTCAGTAGTTAAATATAAAGGACTACCTTTATCTTCTTCCTCCCCCCCCCACGAGGAGCAGGATCCTTCCCCTTCTACCCCATACATTCTTCCCATCACAATACAATCCGATTAATTCTCTCCTATATTGTGAGGAATTATCATCTAAACACGGAGATCCTACATCTACTGGTCTTTATGCATGTTCTATACTTTGTATTTGATTTATTAACAGAATTAACAGACTGTAAGTTCTGAGAGTCTCTTCCCTTGAGATACAGGATCAGCTTTTGAATTTGCTACATTTATGTCTTAACAGAGGGAAGTTTGCCTGAGGCAGTAACAGTAAGCACATCTGTGACTGTGACTATTGGTGGGAAGACAGGAATTGCTGCAGGTAGGACTTGTTTCAATCCACTTGAAGTTGGGGATAACACTGGGGAGACCCTCTACTTGTTTTTATTTATTTGTCTGAATGTGAAAAGTGTATTCTGGAAATTGGCAGGTTCATCACTTCAATGGGCCAAACATGGAATTTTTATATCAGGCAACCACTAGATGGCAGCAAAGAGAAAAAGAAAATGCTTTCCTGCCATCTAGTGGTCAGTTGCAGCATATTGTGGAAGTCCTAGCAAAAACTTCCAACATTAATTTTATAGGATAAATCCTTGCTGTTAATACTAGGCCTAAGTTTTATGTCATGTGTATTGTTGCAGTGTCTTTTTTGTGCCCAGCAAATATCACTTCTGTGCTTTGCAACTTTTTCATAACTCCATAAAAATAAGCACACAAAAAGCAAACACTCTTTCACTTAATTTTCATCCAAGACCATAGTTCCCGGGGGGCTAAAATGACAATATGGAATAGCCCTGATGGAAATGTTGGGATGGTGCCCTGCATAATAACTGCATCAGTGTTTATTTCCACTCATCCATATAAAAACTGAAATCTACAAATGTCCATCTCATTTTTGTATACGCCCTTTGATACTTATGAATCCGTGAACTGGCATGAATATTGTTGAAAGGAAAGAGATAATGAATGAGTTTTGAGGGCCTCGTTTATGCCCTTTTTTAAAAAAAATTAATTTATATGCCCCCCTTCTCCGGAGACTCAGGGCGGCTTACAATGCGTTAAGCGTTTAAAACCTTTAAAGTGGTTTTATTATAGTCAGGGTTTGGGGGGTGGGGAGTAGCTGATAATTAGGAGTTCCTAATCAAACCAAGCCATACCACAGCTCAGAAGACAACAATAATTGAAAAGCAGATGGTGTGGAAGGACTGACAGATGAGGATTAAAAAGAGATTAAGTGGGAAAATCATGAAACTTTAGAATATCACCCTCCTCCCCAAAATACCCCTAGAAGATACATGCTCAATCATGGGCATGGTGATATCTATTTATGGCATCCAAACAGAAACATTCATATCAAGTTTGCTACCCATACAGCCTTAGATGAATTTCTTTGTAAAATCTAAAGCAGCTGGATGAGAGAAGAAAGAAGACAGGTCTTTGTAGAATCTTGCATCTTTCTATGAGTTGGAGTAGGCAAAACACAAAAGATCTCCATGATCTAGAACCTGGGCAAGTGGGAACACCCAAGGATTCATTTCTATTCTGAGTAGATTTCATTCATTCATTCATTCATTCATTCATTCATGTCAGATTGTATGGCTGCCCAACTCGCCGTAGTGATTCTGAGCAGCTGACAACTTATAAAAACATCTGGCAGGCTCTTAAGTTTTTAGCCTTCTGGAAAACTTGGAAAATATGATTGTTCCCACAAACATTGGGGTGGAACTATGTTTCTCAATCTTGGCAACTTTAAGATGTGTGGATTTCAATTCCCAGAATTCCCCAGCCAGCAAACAGGAATTCTGGGAGCTGAAGCCCACACTTTTTAAAGTTTCCAAGTTTGAAAAAACAAGGATGGAGCCCATCAAGATAGTATGTGGATATGTGGGAAAGTGCTGTCCTGGGATGCCATGAGTTTTTATTTTCTTGAGTTCTTATTCTATTTTGTCTGGGAATTGTTGTTCTGTTCTGTTTGGGAATTTTTGCTTTTTTTTTTTTTACCATTTTGCGAGCCACTCGAGGTTATAACTGCAATGTAAGTCACTATGTACTGTAAGTCCTTTAAAATAAATAAATAATACCTTAATGTCTGCCAATGGCAATGTCCACAGCAACAAAAGAACCCCATTTCTTGGACACAAACTAATCTGCCAAACTCACAACCAGGAATCTTCAGTCTTTTTTTTATTTATTTATTTATTTATTTATTTATTTATTTATTTATTTATTTATTTATTTATTTATTTATTTATTTATTTATTTATTTATTTAGATTTGTATACCGCCCTTCTTGCGGACTCAGGGCGGTGAACAGCTAGAAATAAAAAAGCAAACTACACAAAAGTTAAAATTTTAAAAAACTAATATAAATTTGGCCGATAATTAAAACAATTCAATTTAAAAATTTAATATCAAAACTCTAAAAAATTACTAAAAAATTTCACAGGGATCAGGCCAAGCCGGCAAGCTGAAAAAAGTACGTTTTTAAGGCCTGACGAAAAGTCCGGAGGTCTTTTCTCTGTTTTAGTTTTCTCTGTTGATATTCTGGATCCCTCTCAATAATATAATTCTTATAATGTAAATTTTAGTAAATTATTTGAGATAATTATAGTAAATTCTTTGAGCAAATTATAGTATATTCCAGCTGGAATCACCTTGGAAGAATACTCTCTTTATAATAGCCTACATGTGCCTTTTCAAGTGAATTTAGAAAGTCCATTCAATACTGTAATCTTCCTAACAGCTTTTGATCCCCAAGTGAACATTAACTGAAACATAATTATTACTTATCACTTAATTAAAACTTTATCTCCTCTGTGTGTGTGTGTGTGTGTGTGTGTGAGAGAGAGAGAGAGAGAGAGAGAGAGAGAGAGAGAGAGAGAGAGAGAGAGAGAGAGAGAGAGAGATCAGAAATACCTCACTTTAGATAATATGACTGAATGTTCTGTCATGTGAATCATTAAACTGAGCTTCTGTATTGGTTGAACTGACATTGCAGCTGCTGAGAATTTTTAGGTCCCAGTGAAATCACTAGAATCTGCATCTCCTTGGTCTGGGTACATGAAGGGTATATGACATCATTTGAGGAGTGTGGTTTGCAAGACAATCTTTGCTTGCTGATTTCAAGCATGGACAGACCAGTGTGTGTACATTTCATGCACGTTTACATGTCTACAAGTACACACATGGATGTATACTTATTTTAAAGGATGCTACAGGTTCCTGCTGGAATCTTCAGGTTCCTGCCAGAACCCGAACCCAAACCTGTCCTCCCAGCACAAAGGATTTCTAGCATTCAAGACATTGTTTTGCTGATCCCACATCACGAAGGGATCTTGATTTGCTTGCTTGGGAAATTAAAAACAGCAGTAGCATGAATGACTGCCTAAATGAAGCCTCCTCAAATGAAATCTAGCCACCCTTGTAAGCTGCTGTTGTTTTAGGTCAAATGGATTTCAAAATTCAGTGGGACAAGCCTTACTGAAGTGTTTCCATTTTGTTTTGTTTTTTCCCCCAAAAAAACAATTGCTGTGAATTGCTGTGGGGGTTTTGGAGTGAGCAGCAATCTATAGATATATTTGGAACTGAGTAAGAAATGCAAGAATCCTTTCATATGCTCCCTGGGATTTCCACAGATGGGTGTAAGAGCAGAGAAATTCCTGCTCCTGACTGTAACAGCTTGTAGCAACTATTCCTTGCTCTGCCTTCTGTGTTGGACTATAGGGAGCCATTAGCAGTGACATAGCAGCGTGGGGTGAAACTGTTAACTGTCAGTTGCTGTGCAATGATACAGTTGGATTTCAGAAGGGTACAAACGTCAGAGAGACTTAGCCTTGGACCATTCCTGCACTGGGTGGGGGATGAGGAGTTCCTTGGAAATAGGTTAACTGTTGGGAGCGAGTCTTATCTATGCAAAGAAAATGAATCAGAAATAACTAGAATTCTTTGCTTGCAGCCTTTCTTCCCACTATCAAACTATATTTTGCTTATTAGTTTTTATATATTTTGTATGTCATTTTGACCGGAAAGGAGACTCATCTACAGAAGGTCATATAGCACCAATAGAGTTTTGCCCTATCTCTTCACTCCCAAATTATTTGATATCGTTTTAATTCTAAGCAGAATCAGAATAGAGAAGGAGGTTGCTATGGCAACTGTTTCCTTAAGCCTTTGGTCTGACTCATTTCAGACAATTACTCTCATGCTCTAGGATGCATAGTTATGATAGAGGAGAATTGTGCGCTGGGTTTTATTTCCTTTTATTCTTATCCTAGGTATTGACTTCCCCATAGTCATGAAAATATTCCTCCAGCATCATAGTTTTGGAGCTGCTGGTTCATTGAGAGCATAGGTCTGGTAATGAGTAATGCTCATGTGAAGCTGTGAATTCTGTCCTGATTATAAATGAAGTGTTTTTCTAATTTATATTTTATTATTATTTTATTAGTCATATTTTTATGCTGCCCACTTTCCGAGGACTCTGGGTGGCTTACACCAAAGACACTATACTAAATAGCATATAGCCCCCAACAATCTGGGTTCTCATTTTACCCACCTCGGAAGGATGGAAGGCTGAGTCAACCTTGAGCCGGTGAGATTTGATCCACTGATCTGCTGAACTAGCAGCCAGCTGAAGTAACTGCAGTACTGCACTCTAACCACTGCGCCATCTCAGCTCTTTTTTTTTTTTTTTTTTTTTTTTTGCTGATAAAGATCTATTTCAAACTATTTAGTTCTCATCAGCTAGCCATACCCTTACTCGGATTCAAACTTGGGCTTCCTGCATATTAGGCAGTTGAATTAACCTCTGAGCCACAAGTTTTCCTTCCTTCATCAGCTTGAGCCAGGGGAAAGATTAAGTGATTTCTATCGAGACATCTGGTCTACCCCAACATGTGGGAGGGGGCATTCTGCACAAATGGTTTGTCATGAATGCGACTGCTTGAGGACTCCTGGATTGGAGTTGAAAGGCGAAAGGGAGCAGAATGCCCCCTCCCACATGTTGGGGTAGACCAGGTGTCTCAATAGAAAAACACTTTATAACTTCTTAGGCTGACATGATTGAATGTGTAAAAATAACCTCAGGAGTATAAAGGAATTTATACATAAATACATATGGTACCTTTTAAGAACATATGAAAAAGCCAGTGGGGTGCAGTGTTAAAGTGTTAGATTAGGACTGGCAAAACATAGGTTCAAATTCACCTCAGCCACAGAAACTCTCCAGGTGACGATTGTCTGGTCATTAACTTTCAGTCCAATTTCTATCATAGAGTTGTTTTGGCGGGGGTAAGATACAAATGGACCCTCATGTAAGATGCCTTGGTTTGGTTAAAGGGTGGGATATACATGTTAAAGACACTGAGCTTGTCAGCTGGAAAGCTGACAGTCCATGTTCGAGACCCGAGCTCTGTGCATCGCATGAGCTCCCATTACTTGCTCCAGCTCCTGCCAACATAGTAGTATGAAAATATGCAAATGTGGGTAGATTAATACCCTGTTTCCTCCAAAATAAGACTTCCTCTGATAATAAGCCCAATCGGCTTTTTGAGCGCATGGCAATAAAGCCAAGTGCTTATTTCAGGGTTAAAAAAATATAAGACAGGGTCTTATTTTCGGGGAAACACAGTAGGTACCACTTTGGTAGCAAGGTAACAGTGTTCCGTGTGTGTTTGGCGTATAGACATGCTGGCCACATGACCACAGAAAATGTCTTTGGACAACTTGCCTTCCTCAGCTACGAAACAGAAATGAACACTGTGCCCTACAGTCGGACATAACTTGACAGGGAAACCTTTATCTTTTACATATCCAATAGAATAAAATAATGCCTTTTGGTTCAGACAAGAGATCCACCTGATGACTAGATTCAAGTCTATGACCTAATGTTGCATAGTAGATAAGCAAATCTCTCTGGAACATTTACCATCAAGACATTAGCCAGTCTTCCCCAAACTAGCAACTTTCCGTTGTGATGAGTCTACCTTAATTGACTGGGTATTCTGGGAATTGTAGTCCCAACTCATCTGTAGACTACGTCTTGCTGAGGTCATTCCCCTTTCCTTTTTGGCAATGAAAGTTACGTTATACATTGTCTCTGAACGCTGAATAACTATTGGAGATATTTGACACAATTTCCAAATTTTGTAGTTCCAGACTTCATTTGAGGGACATTATTTCTCACCTTTGGTCATCTTAGCCATGATCTCTCTGGGAGATATAGTTCAGCAAATAGCTTCTAGAAAGCTATAGATTCCTTGTCTTTGATCTCCAATAGTGGCTGTCATCATATATGTGGCACTAAATTCTGTAACTGGTGGGGAAAGTAATTTAAGCTTTTGAAATTGAGCCTAACAGCCATTCTATTATCACTAAATGATTGAATTGTAATATGAGTTTAAAGCAGTTTTTGTCGAGACAAGAAGAAGAATTATTGGAGTCCTTCATAGTTTAGAAGTTAAGCATCCGAAAGCAGCTCCTATTTTTCACACCAGCCCATGTTCACCACAACAAAGCTTGCTGTAAATGGATGAAATATATTATTTCTCCTCTAGCAAATGTCATTGGAGAGAACATTTGCTTGCTGGGAAATGCTGTGCCTGGACACAGATTAGAAAATAATGTGTGGTTTGAAGAAAACAGACACTGTGTTCTGAAATATTTTAAATGTTGCATATTTTTACACACACATTTGAATGAAAAGTGACTTGGCAATAATAATAAGGAGAGACAGTTCAAAGCATGCTGCTGCTTGAGGCAGAACAATCATGGGCATCTCCATAAAATATCATAATGCCAAATAGTCACAGAATAGAATAGAATAGGATAGGATAGGATAGAATAGAATAGAATAGAATAGAATAGAATAGAATAGAATAGAATAGAATAGAATAGAATAGAATAGAATAGAATAGAATAGAATAGAATAGAATAGAATAGAATAGAATAGAATACAGAATTCTTTATTGCCCAAGTGTGATTGGACACACAAGGTGTATACACCAAGTCTTTGGTGTATATGCTCTCAGTGTACAATGGCATTTAAGGTAGGTAAACCTTACAATCATTTCCTTTCTCTTTCCCAATAGTGCAAATAGAGAAAAGGTAGATTAAATGATTTGCTGCCCTTCTATGATGCATATAATTCTCTCCTAATCAAAACTTTTGCAAGCAGACATTTTAGAGTCTTTATTTGGAGGATGGATGGCCCCTTCTCACTGGATAATGACCGAAGTGACCCCACTAGCAAATAAGAGTTTACCAAAAGGGCAAACAGTTCCAATTTTGGACATTCTGCCGGAAGATGCTAAACTAGCCATTGTACGTGCTTGTTTCCTTGATGGTGGTAAATGATTGAGTAGTCTGAGCATTGACTGTTCTCACCTGATGTCCGATGAAATTGAATTTGAGAATCAAGTAAAAGGCTGCTCAGCCAGGTTTCCCTCACAGAATTCTTCCTCAGTTGCTTGGAATTTATCAAGCTTGTCAGTATGCTCGGGGAGCCTTTTATTGGTCCCTAATCAACTGTACCTACCAGTATGTTTTCTTCATATGCTTTATAGCCTTGCTTTACAAAATTAAAGGCTGCCTCAAGGAGAACCAACTTTGCATCCCAATTTTAAAAAGGTAAAGGTTCCCCTCATACATATGTGCTAATCATTCCCGACTCTAGAGGGCAGTGCTCATCTACGTTTCAAAGCTAAGGGGCCAGTGCTGTCTGAAGAGGTCTCCATGGTCATGTGGCCGGCATGACTAAATGCCAAAGGCGCACAGAATGCTGTTACCTACCCACCAAAGGTGATCCCTATTTTTCTACTTGCATTTTTTACATGCTTTCAAACTGCTAGGTTGGCAGAAGCTGGGACAAGTAACGAGAGCTCACCCCGTTATGTGGCACTAGGGATTTGAACTGCTGAACTGCCGACCTTTCAATCAAGCTCAGTGTCTTAGCCACTGAGCCACCACATTCCTATTTAGATTCTGGCAAAAGCTCTATGGCAAGGGTGTCCAACCTTGGCAATTTTAAAGCTTGTGGACCTAAAATTCCTCAGCTACTGACTGGAGAATTATGGGAGTTGAAAACCACAGATCTTAAAATTACCATGGTTGGCCCCTCTGGTCTATGGTATCTCTCATCTCCATCTCTGGGATGGAGTGGAGTGGAGCTGTCCTTTTGAAAATGCAGTGGTGGGAGGGTTGGAATTCTTTGCGATACTTGAAAAATGAGATTTGAGCAGATCAGAGAAAAGAATATCGGAAGAACAGCTGTTTGTAAAAAAGCAAGGGAGGCATTTAATAATAAAAGAAAGAGAGGAGGAGAGAAGGACAAATACATGTGCCAAAAGTGAGAAATATGAAATTTGGATTATCAAATTTGAATTATTCTGTGGCTTCTCCAAGCAGAGAAAGACAGTCAAACTTATTTTTGGTTTATTGGACAGATGTTTTTTTAGCCCTCTTTAGAGGAGAGGTCAGAGCTTTTGAATGTTAATTCAGAAATAGAGAAATGGGTGCCCAGAATGAAATAACTCTCTTAGCACTTGAGAACTATGGATCTATTCATGGCATCTCAAAGTGCCTTCGTTTTCTTTGCAACAACTGACACTGAAACTTATTCAGTGTGTCAGTGATCACCATCCTGATTTTTTTTCATATCTCCCAGGGCTGTAATTGTCACAAGATGAGATTGCATGAACAACCCTAGTATTTAAATCATTACTTTAAAGTATTCATACCTTGTTGGAAGTATAATTCTGGGTGATAAACTTTAAGGCTATCAATGAATGGAATGGGTTCAAAAGAGAGAGAGAGAAAACCAGCTAAATATGAGCTAGCAGTGTGCAGTGGCAGCCAAAAAAGCCAGTGCAATCTTAAATTGCATTAACAGAGGAATACAATCAAGATCAAGTGAGGTACTAATATCATTCTACAAAGCCTTAGTAAGATCACACCTGGAATACTGCATCCAGTTTTGGTCACCACACTATTAAAAAGATGTTGAGATTCTAGAAAAAGTGCAGAGAAGAACAACCAGGATAATTAGGAGACTGGAGACTAAAACATATGAAGAACGGTTACAGGAACTGAGCCTGGCTAGTCTAGTGAAGGGAAGGACCAGGGGAGACATGATAGCAGTCTTCCAATATTTGAGGGGCTGCCACAGAGAAGAAGGAATCAAGCTATTTTCCAAGGCACCCAAAGGCCAGACAAGGAATAATGTATGGAAACTGAACAAGGAGAGATTCAGCCTAGAATTAAAGAGAAATTTTCTGACAGTGAGAACAATCAACCAATGGAACAGAAGTTGCCTTCGGAAGTTGTGGGAGCTTCATCACTGGAAGCTTTCAAGAAGAGACTGGACTGCCATTTGTCAGAAATGGTGTAGGATCTCCTGCTTGGACAGGGAGTTCGACTAGATGACCTACAGGATCCCTTCCAACTCTTAATCTGTTAATATTGTAGTTGGTTATATAGAAAGCAAACCTTCAAGGAAAGGCTGAAGGAATTTCCATATATTTAGCCTGGGGGAAAAAAAATCTGAGGAGGATCAGACATCACTCCTTAAATACTGGAAGGTTATCACACACAAGAGGGCAAAATCCTAATGTTTTTCAGCAGCGTGAAAAATACAGTTCTAACTTGGCCAGTATGTGCCTTTCCCAAAGGAAGAAGACACCAGTGGGCTAAGCTTGGGCAAAGCTGCAGTGACAGATGTTCTGGATGAAGCACCTGAAAGAGCAGCTGTGCTTTCATTTTGGCTGAAAGGGTCCTTTCTCCGGAGAGCTATGCAGATATATGAATGAGCAATTGGTTGGCTTTTCTGTCCAAGAGTTGTGTTGTCCTCCTGGGGCATATATGCAGAATATGTCTGGAAAGGCTCCCAAGATTATACCCACAGATAATTATTCCTTTCTGCTGATCTATGTGGAAATAAATAATTTGGCCAGGCACAGCCTTGAAGGCACTGCAAGGGGTACGAGACACTGGGTAGAAGATGGGAGTACATCTTTGTTTATTTCTATCGTAACATTTGTCCCCAAAAGAGAAAAGAATACTGGAAGATAACAACTGACTACCAACTATGATGCTTAACAGAAATAGCTTGAATTTTTCTATAATTGTATTTCCAAGATGAAGTAAGAGATGAGCTACCCCTCATGAGAACTGGGTAAATTGCATTTGGAAAGCACCTTGCAAACTTAATCCAAAGGTCTTTGAATTGTATTATATGAAGGGTGGAGAGAGAAAAAAAGAAAAGAAAAGAAAATGTAATGCTAAGAGCTGATCTGAGACTGGGGTGGGTGGGTATGCAGAATATGAAAGTATTCAATAATAGACATATTAATACAAGATGAAGTAAATGAAATAATGTACAGTGTTTCTGTACAAAGTACAGACAGGAAAAAATAAAAGTCTTAATGCAGCAAGGCAAATATAATTTATCCATCAATACTGAAATCTGGTGGCATAAAACTCACGAGCGAACTGCTAGGATTGAAAGGGCATAATATATTTAAAGGAATATGTTAGACAAGAGAGGAGGAGGAATGACATTATATGTGTAGAAAGTGTGTATGTATTGAGATCCAAGAATTTGAGTAAAAGGAAATAATGGAACAGCTGGCTACAGTACATTGCTTATATCTCCAAGATCAGACCATTTATATGCAAGACTCTTGAAAGAGTTTGCAGATATCATCTTAGAGTCCCTTCAGTGAGGAATCATGAAGGACAGGCATAGTGCCAATGGATTGGAAAAGGGCAAATGAATAGGGCAGGGCAGGGTAGTGTATAATAGGCTAGGCTAGGCTAAGGAGGGGAGAGGAGGGGAGGGAAGAAGAGAGAAGGAGAGGGGAGGAGTGGAGAAGGGAAGGGAAGGGAAGGAGAGAAGAGAAGAGAAGAGAAGAGAAGAGAAGAGAAGAGAAGAGAAGAGAAGAGAAGAGAAGAGAAGAGAAGAGAAGAGAAGAGAAGAGAAGAGAAGAGTTCTTTATTGGCCAAGTGGGATTGGACAAGCAAGGAGTTTATCTCCAGTACATAAACTCTCAGTATACATACAAACAACAAATTAATCTAATCATAATATACCAATAGGAGGAAAGATGGGAACGGTAATAGCAATACAGCCCTACTACATGGGTAAATGTCCTTAGACATAAGACAGTGCTGAGGGAGTTCAGCAGAGTGATGGCATGAGGGAAAAACCTGTCTCTTTCTCTAGTTGTTTTGCATGCAAGGTTGCCCCATTTTCAAAATGCTGGGAAAGAGGACCTAAGTGACAACTAGCTGGTTAGTTTAGCATCAATACTGAACAAAACTTTTAAATAGTTTATTAAGCAATTAATTTCGCAGCAATAGAAAAGAAAACATTTTCTGGTAGAAACTAGCATAGGTTTATCAAGAACAACATCAAGAGCAGATTTATCAACGTCCAGGAGGATGTCTTGACACATTGAAATAATAGGCAGAAACCAGCAAGATGCATTTCAATGCAAAATCTTACATTTGAGTAGGAAATATCTAAGACATGAGTGTAGAATGAGGGGAACCATATTGGGCAATAGCATGTGTGAAAAGGATCAAGCTGAGTGTTAACCAATGTGTCACAGCTGCAATAAAAAAGCAAATGCAATCCTAACTGCATCAAGAGAAATATCAAAATCAAAAGGACTCATGGTTCCTCTTTACTCTGCATTGATCAGGTCACATCATATTGCATCCAGGTTTAAACCACATTTAGAAACGACATTGACAAACAAGAATGTCTCCAAAGAAGAACAGCCAAAGTGATAAGACTCTTAGAAGAAAAACAACAATAGTTGTTCTCCAACTCTTTTGGAGTTGGAGAAGAGACAACTCTGGGGAGATACGACAGCTGTTTTTAAGTAATGGAAAGGCCATCATGTAGAAGATGGAACAGAAGTGCTTCGAGTTGTTCTGGAAGATAGGATGAGAAGCAATGGATTTAAATTACAACGAGGAGACTGTAACCAGGCTCAAGAAATCCTAGTGATAAGAGTTGTATGACAACAGAACAGACTGAGTGTGAAACTGCTGGAAGTATTTTAAGAAGGGCTGGATGACTACCTGATTGGGTTGTCATAGTAGTGAATTCCTGCACTGGATGAAGAGCAATCTATATTATTTTTAGGATACCTTCCAAACCTTACATTCTATGACTCTTTGGTGTCAGAGAATTATCTTGTTTTTAAATAAAACGTCAAGACATCATATGGCCTAACTGGGCAGGTGTGTGCTTTTAATACCTATATAAGTCTACTTCTTAGGACAATCATGCATTTCAGGCAGCATGCTTCATGACACCACAAGTATATAGTCTTATCATTTTTGCAAAAATAGGTTCCCTCTTGGTTGTGGCAGCATAGTCTAACCCTTAATAGCAATTGCACTTAGACTTATAAACCTCTTTATAGTGCTTTACAGCCCTCTCTAAGCAGTTTGCAAAGTCAGCATATTGCCCCCAACAATCTGAGTCCTAATAAATGACTGCTGAACCTCAGGTGTACTCTCTTCAATTTATTGTGTAGTTAGAAACCTATCCTTGTGGACATTGAAGAATTCTTTCCTTTTTGTGGCATTTCTGCAGGAAATTTTCAGAGCTCTTAATCCCTTCACCACATGGTAGAGAATTTAAAACAAGAGGCATGTTCTGTAGGAAAATACATTCTTTATTTATCTTCTAAAACAACAAGCCAGAAATATAATATACGTTCAGCTGTTTTTTTTCCTTTAAAAATTTATTTTCTTTAAACTTTTAACAGAAAGGAAAAGGATTGTTATGTGCCATCTGTCTAACCGTTCTGCCCCTTTCTCCAGGATGTGTGCCATCCTGAATTATTCTGACTTTCACAAAAGGGTTTATATTCCCCTTGAATTCTCTACTGACATTTCATTCCCAGAAAGCACAATGCATGTTTATGCCACAATTACTAATATAGTTTGATTGTCCTTCAATATGGCTTCTTGACAACTACCAAGAACCATTTTTTGTTAATGTTGAAAGTTTCCTGGCTGCACCTAATAGCCCGGATCATATCTAGGAAGCCTTCACAGGTGATGAAGAAATTTCTATTTAAATTGGATGCATGCAATTTTTTCCCCTATGTGTGATAACATGTGCATGTATTATTAATTTCCCTTTTTTTCCACATTTTTAATCATCTTCCAATTTTGATTGGGATTCTTTTAGTTTCATCTTTTTTGTTAAACAACTCTACTCATAACCAACAAAGAAGCTTCAGTGACACTGCTAGAATTAATAGCTGAATAATTAAGTTCCATTATAATTATTAGGGCTATTTGTCATATTAGAACCTGTAGCAGTAATGCTGCATTCTTTATATCATTTGGAGGAAAATACTCTATGGGTTTGCATATTACAAATTCTAACTATGGTATTATATCACAGGATGGAACAAATTCCCTAATGTACATTGCACTGCCATGTATATCTTGTATTATTTTGATCTTATGCATAGGTACTCTGGTTACATGCATACAAGGAAGGGTATATAGGCTCTGCTCTACTTATCCTTCGAGTTCTACTTCAACAGCAGATCTGAAACTGTTAACATTGAATTTGGTACAACCTTTTTCTGAGTTCTTTGCACTGCAACTAGTCACACTTCATTTTTAATAGCAGCAGTACAAGAAAAAAAGATGTTATAAATCCCCTATATTCACAATATAGGCTGTGGATACATAGAATACAGACTGTACAATAGGAAGTTGATGAGATGCAAGACACTGTATCTTGGGGAAGTTCCTGGGCATCAGGACAAGAATGCTAAATATTTTAGTCTACAGTCCTTCCAATCATAGTTGAAGGCACAGTTTCCCAATAATATAATAAGGACTCTTCTCAGATAGGATTATTGCATTCCCCATTCCCCAAATTTTTAGTACCTCGTTGTACTTCCAAACAACTCCAGTGTCTTTGGGACTAACTTAATACCCACCCATCATTCTTTCATCTCTCTTTCACCTTTTCAAATACAACCTTCCTAAATATAAATAGAAATCCATACATCTGGAAATATCAGGGCCAACCCTTCTCCATATTTGTAAAATATCAGAACATAGGCTAAAATTTGCAATTGAAGTCCCAACATGACAAAAAGAATACGATAAAGGATAATGTTAAAGATAAGAATAGGGCTCAGAAAGAAAATTGATTTTTTTCCCCCACTCTTCCTCTTGTAATTTTTAATGCCCGGCTTTTCTTCTTCCCTAAACACAAATGCAAATATGGTTTGTTTGTGCAATCATATCATCATTTCTTACAAATAAAATAGAGATATATTTTTTAAAAGATACAGCTCTGGTATGTTCCATTTCAAGTATATTGTGCTGTCTACTCAATTGCAGAGGTTAGGTTCCTTTGGGGAAACTACAGTATAGAGTCATAAGGTTGAAGTTGTGTAGCTAGCAGATTCATCGCTAGTCCTGAAATCCTGGGCATAAATAAATGCGGTGGAAGCAATAAAGTCATTGCTTAGTGTCTTCGATTGCTTAGTTTTGTTCATCAGACTGAAATAAAGCAGAAGTGGAGCTTGTCCCTTGAAAGAACTATAGTACTTATATAGTTCATTGTGTGAGAAAAAGTTTTTTTTTCATTCTTAACATTTGCCTTTGGCCTTGATGTTGGCTTTTTGCACATTATGTCAGATGCCTCTAGGAAACATTCCATGTGATTATATATATTTTTCCTAACACCCATGTCATCCCTACATGAAAATGATTCTCTCTTTGAATCCAGTGCTTCTCTGCTAATAGAACAGAAACGGCTTTTCTACTCCCACACTGGAATCTTAAGTTTATCCCAGTGTGACTGCTGCTGACAGAATGACGTGGGGTGATTTGTTTTCTTTTTTAAGTGAGAATTCTTCCATTCACAAACAGAAGCTGCTGCCAAAGGCATCACATCACAAAACAAGGAAGAACGAAGGTGGCCGGTTCCTTGCCCGGCTAGGTCCTGTTTCTCAGTTGCAGGAGATAAACCTCAGAAGCTGGGCCACCTGTTAAACTACTTCATGACTGCAAGGATCACAATATCCACAAAAACTGTGGCTGCACCGACCTCTTGTGTCATTTTCTTATCCCAGGAATACCCGCTGTGACGGCCTAGAGCACGTTACCATGGCAATGTGTGCTTTCCTCTGGAGGCCGCACTTTATCCCACTTTCAGTAATATAAAATGAGTCCTTAGGCTGGTTTTTTTCTCTCCCTGCTGCCAACAGTTTAAAGAAAAATAAGGCTAATGTGATGCAATGTTTGCTTGAGAAAAAATACCTAAGATGAGAATTCATATGTTCAGAATGTGTATGAGCACGGGAGTGTGTACAAGTATGCTCCAAGGTGTTATCTGAGTGCCTGAATATAATTTATGCAAAAACCTGCTCAGAACATTATTTGTACTATCCACATATTTTCACAAGAAATCCTATGAGGATTCTTAGTACTGTGTAGACACGGATGCAAGTGATACCCCCACAGTTAGAGAGTGTTAGCATGAAGGGGCCACACATTTTCAGAATTGCATCCTTTCTACCACATTTCAAACATTGGTCTTTGATTAACCAGACGAGGCTCAGGGCCTTTCCTAAAGATTGATCTTTTAAGAGGAGTGACGTGATCCATTCTTCTGCAGATGCTTTACCTAGTTCTTCATTGTAGCTATCGGGGGGGGGGGGGGAAGGAAGCTGAATAGGGAGTTAGGAGGCTTTTTTTAAAACTCTCCACAATTACGTACTGATGATATGCAAAGAAAGATGTGTCTAGAAGTGTGGATAAGTATATAGGTAATAAGCATATGTTAATATACACATTTGCTTCTTCGTTACGTCGATGATGGTACATCTAAATATTCTTTATCTCTAGTGTTAAAAGAGGAAGATTAGATTTCCATTGACTGTGGTGGATTCAATTACTGTACAGGCCTATGAGCCTGGAGTGTTTGTGAACTAGATTTCTTTAGCATAGCTAAAATGAATAAATAGTTGTACAATAATTTGAGTGATGCCACAGGGTGGAGTTTAGACACATTAACAAATTTTTTGAGTGCCAAAGACTCTGTGAGGCAATGGGTATTTGCAAATTTTTTTTAAAAAAAAACAGGAAATCAAACAAAGATGTTTGTTTGGCTGACCTTCCCAAGATGTGACCATTAATGGGAAGTCTGGTGCAAAGAGAAGACATCTTTTATTCACCTGGAATTCCATGAGAACAAAGGAAAGTGAGCATGAACCCAAGGCCAGGTGTCCTGAACTCATAAACACATTTTACTAATTGGACCAATGGGATAATTGCACAGTCCATCTGCTCACCTGGGAGGAAGTATTCTTAAGCCTTGGCTGTATCCTATTCTGCTTCAAATTTCCAAGAAGATTCAGGCCACAGAGGAGATCTGTTTTTGTTCCTCGTGTTCTCCCTCTGTATCACCCATTAGCGGCTGCCTCTTCTTCAGCTCTCGATGGTACTTAGCCATGAGAGATGCATAGATACATCCATAGGCTGCCGCCACCACCATCATGATACACACAATGCCACAAACTACCCCAGCAATGATGACTGTGCCAATGGCTCGACGCACACTGATGGGTCGTGGCTTTTGCTTCTGGGGACAACCCACACTGGGCTCCTCTTCTGTTTCAGGACTTGTTTTGGGTTTGGGAGCACTTTGACTTCCCTTAGTGCAAGGAGGACCAATATTGTCCAGTACAGTAGAGCTGTTCTCATCCTCCAGCTGGGAACAGTAGTTAAACATCTCCATGGGTACCAAGCGCATATCCTTCCCCCGCAGCTCCTTAGGCAAAGTACATGCCAGCTGGTCTATCTTTCCTCCTATCCCATAAGAAAGAAAGAAAAAAGCTTAGTTCCCTACCCACATGTGAGCCCATACTGGGCTCAGTGTAATAATGCATTTCAGTGGAGCTGTTGTGGTTGAATACATCAATATTGGAGTGGCCTACAGTTGCTTACCTAAATAGTAACTGCATTAGCATATCAAGAAAGCCAGGATTGTAAAACAATTATTAAAGCAAAAAAGCTTTTTGAAAACCTCGCACTTTAAGCTGGGTTTTCCCTCATGTTTAAGTATGTAACAATAAATTTAAATATCCAAAACTTCTAAAAGCGATTAAAAGGTAAATAAAAAGCAATAAGCATAATGCTTCAGCAGCAGCAGCCTCAAACATTCTAAAACAGAGGTTTTCAAACTTGGCAGCTTTAAGACTTGTGGACTTCAACTCCCAGAATTCTCCAGCCAGAATTCTGGACTTCAACTCCCAGAATTCTCCAGCCAGAATTCTGGAGAATTCTGGGAGTTGAAGTACACAAGTCTTAAAGCTGCCAAGTTTGAAGACCTCTGTTCTAGAACAACACACACACACACACACACACACAAAAGCTTTAAAAGAGAGTGGCCAATTTAAGACACAATATGAGCTTTACTGGTTAAGTTCAAGCAGGTGCTAGGTAAACATTGATTAAGAATGTTAAATTCTGATTGTACTATATGACCAGGCAGATCAACTAGATAGGTGAAGTGGTTCTCTCCAACTTTTGATTCAAAAAATCAAGATGTGAGCTGTCACTATGCTAATTGGGCTTTATTAGGAGGACAACATTATCATAATTAAAATGACAAGGTCTCTGTCCACTCAAGAATTCCGGAACTAAAGTGAAATGTATGTATAGTTAGAAATGGATTTTGAACACCTATGAAAATTACAGCCAGTCTATATATAAATTGGCAACCAATGGACAATAATCAGTAGAAACGTCTAACTTTCTACAGTACAATCTGAGGAATTTGCTACATAAATTTGTATCGGTGATTGATTCTGGTAAAACAGACTTCCAAGGTGACTCAGAAGATTTAAATACTAATTATTAATATCAGTTTTTAAAAGGGAAGCCACTAAACAGCATGTGTCAAAAAGAATATTGGCAGTACCATTAGCAAACACTTAATATTTCCCGCCAAAAAATATTAACATTCACAACTAATGAATCTGGTCAAATCATCCATTAAAACATTAGTGACTACCCAGTTATACACTGTTGATCCATTTTAAAGACGGAAGAATTTAAATGCTTACAGGTGACCAGTGTCCGGTCCTATTGAAGCAGTGATTATTAAACAATCCGAGATTAAGTTTCGTTTCAAGCCTCTTGCATACAAGTGGTAAAACTAGATTGTTGTCTTAGAAGCTCAAATGTTGAGCTTTATCCCAGCTTTGATTTGTGTTCAGTTCTTCTGCATTTGCAACAGTATGTTTAGGAACTCCAGAATGATTGAAATGGATACTCTCCCCATCATGATCCATTGAAAATAAACTCACTCTCAGGAAGCTGAATGGCTTTGGCTAAGAAAATATCTCTGCTTAATCCAACTACAAAATCCAACTACAGTGTCATTAATGAAGTGAAATTATGCACTGTGACTATCCTCCTAATCCAAGATCTGAAATTTGAATCAACCATATCTGACTAATTTTTCTAGCAAAGAATAATCCAGTTTAGAGCAATCTTTAATGGTACCTACCTCGATAAGAGAACCATTCCATCCAATATTTAAAATCTCTCAGATTACAATCACATTCCCAGGGATTATCTCCCACATGTAATTGTTGCAGGCTGATTAATGGCTCAAAAGTTACCCTGTCCAAATTCTGCAGACGGTTTGATCGGAGAGAAAGCCAGCGAAGAGAAGGCAAATCATCAAAAATGCCTGAGGGGATTTGAGCAAGTCCATTAATGGAGAGATCCAACTGATGCAAAAGAACAGTGTTCTGCAGAAGATCTTTGTCCAAACTTCTGATGCTGTTATTCCTCAGCTGTAGTTCAGTAAGATTAACCAGGTCTCTGAAAACATTCTCAGGAAGTTGATCTAAGAAATTGTTGGAAAGATCCAGTCTCTGGAGAGCAGAAAGATTGGAAAAAGCTTGTTCTGACAAGGTGCTGAGTTGATTGTTAAGGAAAAGGAAGGTCCTGGTACTAGTAGGAATGTCCAAGGGAATGGATGAAAGGCCTAAACCACTACAGTCCACTTCCAGGGTACCACTGTTGCACTTGCAAGAGGAGGGACATGTTATGAACGTCTCTGCTGCGCAAAACGAAAGCCAACAGGCAAACACTGCACAAGAGGAAAACCAAGCACAATATATTGAAGCATCTTCCATGACTGCACGTAAACACAGTTTCACCTATTAATGCTACCTTATTTTTGCAACCAGATGCACAAATGTCTCCATCACAGTAGAATTCCATCTAGTAATTTAGAGGATGGTTTTTAATACTTTCGGTTCTACGAGTTCTAGAACCAGTTGCATTTGTGTTCTGGGATGTTTCTTGTGGGGCCTAATGCCTCTTCCCTTCCCTCTTTCCCTTTAAATGGAGCATTATGAGCTGAATGGTAGCCAAATGAGCTTTTTCACAGATTAATCCTTGTGCAGCCAGATGGATTCCCACCGTGTGAGTTTCCTTTTAGCTTTTGATGAGTTACTGGGGCTAAAGAATAAACATCCTCACACTGTGAAAAAGAAAGGTCATAGTGCCCCAGAGATTTTTCTGCCTCCACAGTGATACCACAGTGATACCACAGTGTCCAGCATCCTAGATGCAATGGAATTAAGCATGAGTGGAAGATAATCCAGAGCTAGCAAAGAGAACTTGCAAGACAAGAGTTTATAAAGAATATATTTGCTTGTATTTAATTAGATATTCTTAAAGTACAATTTAGAACATGAATTATCTATTCAATGTGTTGCTATTTTTTCATGATTTATTATATGTTTGATTGATTACAAGAGTTGTTTTATTTACTACCTTTTGCTTAAGTCTTCTAAATTCAATCAGAGCCCAAACAGTCCTCAGTACTTATAAATTACAAAAGTATATCATGAATAACTAGCATAAGCAAAGGTTAAAACATTACACAAGCACCCAAGACATTAAGCATGGCATCATTTGCTGCAGGTGAGATACAGCATACCTGTATTGTAAAAGTGTAGGTCCCACATCAGCTTCCCATAACTGAATGGCAAATCTCAAGGGGAAAAAAACATTCTATTTGCAAGAAAAGTGAATAAATGCACCTGAAGCTAGTACTTTTTCGTAAAGATATCAATTTTGATTTAGATTAAATCTAAAATCAACTAATATGGGACTGAATATTGATACATAATTCATTGCTCTGATTCTATAATGAGTTCAATCCAAAACTACTTAATGCTCCTATACCAGTATCCTAAGAAAAATAGGGTTTAATCTGTCACATCAAAATTAGAAAAGGCTATAGAGCATAATTATCTTCCTGCTTATTATAGAGGTCACAAGCAGCTGTAGAGATATTTTGATGCATTCTGTATATCTTGTTGGCACCATAGTTGATATTTTTTGATTAGAGAATTTAATTACTCTTAGAACATCTCATTCTAATGTAGGATTATGCCTGTCAGACCAAGAAGGAAGGGAAAGTGACATGTGTTATTAAAATCATCTTGCCTTTGGATGCCTGACAGAAGTACCATATTAATAATACAGTGATATTTATGATGATGGGAGAACATTTAATGCTTTTGTGTACAGAGAAAGGTGAGAATATATCCCAAAAATGCATTACTCTTCTATGCACATTTAACCAAATGCCTTTCTTTTTGTTATTTTGTGACAGAACACTTTTGAAATACCATTATTCAAAATGATGCATAATGGTGCTACTTTTAGACAACTGAAAATTTCAGTTTAAGAATGAGATATACACCAAAACTGTCCTGGTGAAAGAGATAGCCAAGAGAGAAAGAAAAGACCTCAATTACTTTTGTTGCTGAGGAAACAGAAGTGCCAAGGAAAACATGAGTAAGGCATGTGGTTGTTTGCAAAGGACAGAAGGTACATGTATCAAGATCTCCAAAGACATTTTTTATGGATGTTCAGCAGAGCAGCTAAGATAGATTTTCATCCCATGAAAACCAGAAATATTTACGAAACAATAGTTTAAGAGAAACAGTCAAGCATAGTGTATGCTCTTATGTCAAGAAAAGATTATGTTACTTTGTAGGATGTTCAGGACTCTGGTAAAATGATCCAGAAATATAAGATTAGGCTAGGGCTCAGTAGCATTTAGGGTAAATAATTGATAACAGCAATCTAGGAAGCAATGGTGTTTAACAAAGGTAAGGCTCTTAGGTGAAAAGAAACAATTTTCTCAGCAACTTTTATTGACATATTGTACTTGACCCCCAGTTGTAGGTTTGGGTGAGTGTCACTACCCCCTGCTTAGCTTAACTGCATGCATCCTCATTAATGAACCCATCTCATAACATGCTACAGAGAGTGATAGCTCACTGAAGTTTATTAAGCTTCTTTTTTTGTATTGGGCACAAAGTATTTTCAGATTTGGATGCCTCTTCCCATACTTTTAACTACAGCATAAAGATGGCCATTTTTAAAGGACACTTTGGCCTCATCCCCAGCCTGTCAGAGAGACAGATAAAATTTATGTTTAGCTGTTCCAGTTTTAAAGTGCTGTTTTCCTTGTTCTCCCGACACTATTTTGAATAAGGACACCATCTTCAATTCTTCACCGACAATGTAGTTGATGATATGGTCAGGAACTGGGATCTACCCAGCTTCCAGTAGATACTTGACACTTCTGTAGATCCTCTATACTATCCTTCATACTTTAGTTTAGAGCAGAGGTGTCAAACTCAAGGCCCGTGGGCCACATCCGGTCCACAAGGTGCTTAGATCTGGCCCGCGGGACTGCCCTGGAAACAGCAAAGGACTGGCCCGCTGTGCCTCTGCCAGTGAAAATGGAGCTCAGGAGCCCATTTTCGCTGGCAGAGTGCTCAGACCACCACAGGCACCCCGGACATGAGTGAAGTCAAGCTGGCCATGCCCATCCTGGCCCTCCAAAGTCAAACACAACACTGATGCAGCCCTCAATGAAATCAAGTTTGACACCCCTGGTTTAGAGTATAGGATCTTGAACAATTAGTTTTCATAAACACTTTTAAACAAACTTTTTCATGGACAAGCACTGCTTTGAAAGAGTGCTGAGTAAGTTTTCTTAAACATGGCTTTCAAATTTAGAGCACCTGGCCTGGCATAATGCTCAGTCAGTGCATTCCCACCCACTTCAGCTTATGCCCCACAGTAAGCAACTGGCCTATCAGCTAGGTTGGTTTTTAGGTATGGGTTCCAGAAGATTACTAAACAGTTGCTTAAATTAATAGTCTTGATCTTTTTCAGAAGAGTTCAAGAACCATATTCATATATAACCCAACTGACAGGGTGAGTAAAATGCCTTCTTGTCTGTCATCTATTATTCAAGTCAAACACTCTGTCCTAGACATCCATCTAACTGTTAACCCTTAAGCACATACAACTAGTGGTTGTATTTGCCACTGACAGGTAATGACAGAATCACAGAGTGAGATGGATGGCAAACAAATTTAATAAAATAAATGAATAAGGAATGAGGGAATCCACCAACTGCTGTCCTAAAACATTAAATTTGTCAGAACATCACCATATATCAGCTTCCTTCCTAAGGTACCTTAAGTTTGGCCACAGGGTCAATGCAGTTTAACTCAATTTACTTTGTTGGGGAAAATATGCTGACTCTATAAACAGTTTAGAGAGTGTTGCAAAGTACTATGAAGCAGTATATAAGTCTAAGTGATTGCTATACTTTTGTGCCAACAGAAGTAGCAGAAAAATGCACGTTAACATCACTTTGAGGAAGAACGTTTAGATTTGATGTTCTAGCTGGAAGTCATCATAAGTCGGTGAATAACATAAATCAATTTGGAGGTGATTGTGTTGCAAAAGGAAATGTAGAATGCTTGAAAATATTTGATGGGACTCACCAGTGCTATTACTTTTGACTTACTTTTCTATAGCTTGTAAATCATTTCTTTGACCTCACAAATTATAAAGTGATACCAACTGCTTTTTTGGTCTTTCACATTTTTAAAAAATGCAAACAAAAAAAGCTTTTTTATATTAAAAAAATGCTCACAGTCCTTAGAACTGTAGTAATTTGATATGAATGGCTTGTGAACATAAGAGGGTAGGTACCACATAGAATTTATGAGATCTGATTTATTGGATATTCATCATTATCATAAAAATGATGCATTTAACCTTTGCCTGAAACTAGGCATTCTCTTCTATAGTGAAAATGTATAAGGGCTAATGCTTTTTATTATTAATGGAGCAAAATATCGAGTACTGGTGAAATGGCTCAGTAAATGTTTTAAAAATAACATCATTATGAAAGGTGATAGAACATGCCTGTTGCACATATTTTGGGTATTAAGAACAAGATGGGAACATTTTCTCTCCCTCTAATTCATTCAGGCAAGAATTCTGCAGCTTCTTTCTCTAATGTCACATTTTACAGCATCTGTGCAAAGACCCAAAGAATGTAATATACTGTTTGCTATTAGTATAAAACTAGACTATTTTTTCCTTTACCATCATCTAAAAAGTAGCATTCTGATAATACTTACAGCTAGTTTTTCTCCATCTCAAAGAAAGTCTGTTGCTCCACCAGTAGCCACCACTCAGAGACAACACTATGTCTGCTGTTTTCCCCATGGTGTTTGTACTTGCCAGAGAAACTGGCACATATACCTGGAGGTCTGAACAGAAATTTGGCTAATCTGAAAGATAAAAGCAGAATGGGGGGAAAAATCATATGATTATCAGGTATCTTGGAAGAGAACCTATTGATGGAATCTGACATTCAAAATGAGGCTTTTTTTAGAGGTATCCACAGAACATTAGCAGATAGGGAGACATCAGCAGAAATCTCTGGACTCCAAGCCAAAGTGCTCAGATGGGTCCCCAGTGATGAGAATACTCAGGAATTAATACCTCCCCAGGCTATGATAACGGAGAGCACTAGAAGGAAAAGAAGAAGAAAGTTCGTCCATGTGTTTCTTCCCTACTGGTATCACAGCTATAGACAGGGCTTAAGAGAAGACAAAGAGAGTGAACCACAGAAAACCCTGTAGAAGCCACTAGGACTGCAAAGAGCACCACATCCACTCCAAGGCCCAGCCTCCTTACAGGTGATGTGATGCCTGTATCCAAGAGGAGGCTGGAAGAAGTGATATTGCTATACCTACAACCTAAGGCAATGAATAACTCACAGGTGGGAGAAGCAGTTCATCTTTTACTTGCTCCCTCCTTCTTTCTGCACCATTCCTCCACTATGTTTCCTAGTGACCAAATGGGTTGAAGATATGGACCAAGGAATGAAGCAAGGGGCAGACTATGGGCTGCAAGGCAGCCATGTGCTCTATCTCTTAGGTTTAAGCCGTTGGGCAGATGGTAGAAAGTGCCTTCTAAATGATGCTGGAGTCTTTATTGAATGCTGGCTTTGGACAACAATTATAAGCGATTATTCTGGGAAATCAGTACCTAGCCAAAGGACAAAGCACCGTTTTGAAGGTACTCCCCCATTGCTGCTGAAGAAGGAAAGCAAGCTAGGGTGAAGTACGAAATGGAGAATATGCTTATTTGTTTATTTATTTTAGTGCTTTTTAAAAAAATAACAGAAAAAGAAGAAAAGAAGCAAAGCACAAAGACAATTATAATACATACAAAACTATGCATACAAAGTGGTTAAAAACATGAAAAAATACAACAGAAGAAAAAGGGAAAGAAACACAGTAGAATAAATATTATACAGTTATAATTCTATATACGGTTATCTAATGTAAATATTATTCAAGTAATCTATATTCACTTTTAAAACATTTATATAACCATCAGTCTTTTTTAACCTACTGTAAATTGTAAAAATGAGTTCCCTATTTCATTATATTGTCCATATAAAATCCGTGTTGATAGGCAATCCAATCATAGCTGGCAAATGTAATTCTTCAGTCCACTGAGTGAATGGGGCCATACATTTATCTTTCCAATGTTGCAGAATCAGTCTTTTAGCCATAGTAAAGGCACAGAGAATCCTTTTACATCGTCCAGTTGTCAAATTCCATGTATTAGGTATTCAGATCAAGAGAATATTATCCTCTCAAAATTTTAGCTTTTGTCGCACATTACGTACAGGATGATATATTTAAATAACAGGATTAGTGAATTTTACTGCTCAAGGTATTTTTTGCTTTAAAAATGGCTACTACAGTGAGGTATTATGGAAATTTTCTAAGCATGGTCAAGTGCATGACCTCCACACCAAATGTTTTTAAAATAAAATAATATAAGATTTGTGAATGAAAATAGTTGGAAAAGTTTAGACCTCCATTTTGGTTATCAGGTAACTAGTAAACATTTATTAAACCATCGCCATATTTTATACCAAAATTGCAACTTCAATAAATTTGAAGAAAGTGCTTTTTCATTTGTCAAATCACCATTCTATAAGTGGAGCAACACTGCTCTTGTGACAAACATGCAATCTTGAGGGAAGATACGTAACCAAAATGGCTTTATTGGGAGGAAGAAATTGATGATACAGAAAGATCTGAAGTAGCTTTTGTCCACTCTTCTGATATTAACTGAAAAACTTTTGACAGTTATCTGTTTGCACAGTAGGAAGCAGTAAAAAATAGTTTAGGAAACATGGGAATCTGCCTGCTATGCCTTACTGTATGTTCAGAACCAAGGTTGATCCTTTCCATGGTTATGTTACTGTATTCCAATGAATCTTTTAACCAGCCTGAAAGCAAAACCTTCGTGACTTTCCTAAATGTGCTACTACTGATTGGATGAGAGGAAACCATTCTGTTGTTTAAGATGGAGAGACATCTTAGATGTCTCTCCAGGGTTAGTTCACACTGACTATGCCAACACGTGCTGTGTGTACAGGAGGACTCACATTCAACCCGATTTCTTGGTGGGGTTGAGAAAGGCTTATCTTACATACATAGACCACATTGAGTTTGATAGACCCATGATCAGCTCTTTCAGTATTTCATAGCCAAAAATATTGAGTGATGACTTGCTGGATTATTGCAGAATGTTCACGTCACACCAAATGCTCTTCAAAATATTTAGTTGCCATCAGCATACAGTCATCAAAGTAGAAAAGAGGGGGAAGCCAAGGATGTATCTGATGTACAAACCGGTACAAGGTTTATGGAGATAACGCTTCATAAATTCCCAGTGTTCATAAAAAGTTCAAAGACTAAAGCCCTAATGAGCTCCCAATCTGTCATCTAACATAGGAACTCCTCTAGGCTCAGCTTGTGGGGTTGCTGTATATACACTGTCTGACTTGCTGAAATCAGTGCTCTGCAATCGGTGGGGGGAAGAGAAGCAAATAAATAAAATTAGTGTGGCTATGGGCGCCTTTGTACTGACAAATTTCCCTCCCCCACCCCTCCCTCCATGACAAGGAGATGTAATCCCTGCATCGGAGATGCAGGGCGGGGGGGGGGGAGGAGAGGCGGATGGAGGGGGAAGAGAGGGAAGGAATTTGTGTAGAAATCCTAATAATGCAGCAGCTGAAGAGCAGAATAATGAAAGAAGGTTGAGGGGGTGGTAGGATTTAATTACATTTTGAACCAAAGGAGATGTGTGGGGAGAACAAAGTCTCCCTGTGCCCTCATGAGAAGCCCCCTGATGGTCATCGGGTTTTTTGTCCTTTTTTGACAACAGGTCCTTCCCTGCCCTTCAGGTACCAGAAGCGAGGGAAGGAAACCACCTTCTATCTAACAGCCTCTGCTGCTCTTCCAGGTTCACCCAGGGGGCAGTTCTGTTGGCTCTTAATGGGCAATAATTCTCAAGGAATTATAAGGCCTGCCCCCCCCCCCCCCCATCACCATCACCCTTTCTCCTTTCTTCCTCTAACGAATCCCCCAGGAGGGGGGGGAAGGGAAATCCTCCTGTGGGGCTTTCATTTTTCAATTTGTGGAATATGCCTACAGCTGGTTCCACATCTCTCACTTCCCCTCGCTCCTTCCTCTTATTTGTTTATTTTGATGGGCAATCAAATCCTCTCAAATCTCCACAGCAGGGAGAAGCAAGAGGGCTTGGTGCGATCTCTGGAAACTGTTGGAAAAAAGAGGATCCGACTCAAGAACACTGAGGGGGAAGCGTTTTAAGAACATTTACAAAGAGGGAAGGTTGTTTTCTCACACACACACACACACCGTGTCCTCTCCCCCCCCCCTTTTAACACAGCACATGCAGGTGCACGCACACACACACACATCTACGCCACCTTCTAAAAAAATGGAATAAAATTGAGTTGGCATCTGTCCTTGGATTTCTTTCCAAAAGGCAAAGCCTGAACTTCTGCCGTGGCTCAGGCACCTGAGTCCAAAGCTCCGGAACGCCCCTCGAAACCCCCCCCCTTCGGACTTTCTATTTTTGTCAAGCCCAAACAGGAGCGCTTACCTGGGCTCTGGCCAATTTCCACCTTATTTCCTCTCCTCCTCTGCCTCGTTCTTTCCCCCGGCAAACAGACTCTAAGTCTCTGAATCTGTGTCCTATTTAACTCTCCTACCCCACAGGAACCAGAAGAGGAGTTAAGCTGCCAGCCACAGAGACTTAGCCAGCTGCTCTGAATGGCTGGGCAAGGGAGTTGAGAGTTGTGGAATGAACCCATCTGTTTTCCCCCTGAGGTATTAGGAAATGCCTGCCACTCGCTTTGCCTCTTTTACTGCCCCCCACCCCCCACCCCAACACTCAGCCAGGCTTTGACTAAGCTATAAATATTACAACTGGCTTTGAAGTCACTGACACCCCGCCACACACATACACACACACACACACACACACACACCGGTGTGGCGGGGCTGAAGAAGCACGTTGGCTTTTGAAAGGGATAGTCTGGGGTCCCTCTTCTTGAGATCCATTCTGAAGATAAATCAGGTCTCAGTTTCTTGGCACGGAAAGCTTACTAGAAATCCTGCCCCTATTGAGATGATTCTCACATTTATGTTGCTCACTTGATGATTACACCACCATACGGATTTCCCTGTGTCACCATGCAACAGCTGATTTGCTATTCCCTCACCTCCCACTGAAGGCTAACATTTCTCAATAGAGCCGGTTCACACATTCAGCTGCTTTTCATCACTGAAGCCTATCTCACTTGTCTAGATGACCTGCAAGGATGGAAGGAAAGACATTATGCACGTTTTCTAAAGCGCTTCTGAATCCTGACAGGACAGTAACAGTAATGTAGAATCCAAGGGTTGGAAGGGACCTCAGAGGTCTTCTAATTCAACTTCCTGCTCAAGCAAGAGACCCTATGCCATCATAAAGGTTTGCCTCTCAAACCTTTGATCTGCTTCTTCCAATCGTAGCTTATATGCAGCTTCCTTTTTTGCAAGTAAAATGATCATGACACGTGCAATCAAAGCAGGGATGTCCTTCACCCACAAAAGACATAATACAAGGCTAAATTTTGGTTGCTCCTTGCTTCCATAAAATTTTAGCATAATACCACATAGCTCATCCTTCACATTCAATCCCAGAACCTGTTTCCAGTGTGAAGAAATCATAAACAGACTTTTTGTGACTAGGTGAGCACATTATTTTCTACATTTTTGTATTATCACCACACACACACACAAACACACACAGTTTTCAATATATTCCTGACCTGGTAGCAGGGGTTGACAAAATAGTAATTATTTAGCCTGTTAAGGGCAACCTTCTACTCATCACCTGCACTGTCCTCCTAACAGAGAACTTACATCAATGGCACAGATCTTTCTCTATATTCTCCATCACCTGAGATAGATCAAGGAGTTAAGTGGCATTTCAGTCACCTCACCAAAGCTATGCAACTGCTGTTTTGAGAAATGTGTATTTGGCCTCCTTCTGGATGACCTTCTGCTATGCGGTTAAGATATAGTTTTCATAAAACAATTTGACAGGAGCTTGATAGGATGATGAATTGTTTCACTGAATTGATTTTATTACTGATACTTTTTGCACCAGATATCTTATTTTGTTGTGATGTTTTCTGGATTGTGTTAGGTCTCAGGGCATATTTTAGAAGTCAGAAAGTGGGATATTGACAATAGTAGGAGAAGCTGCAGGAATAGCAGCTGGAATAAACTTCTCACCAAAATGTTCTCTGTGTCCTTAAGCTTTAAACCTGATTCTGTCCTATTAATGCATTAAAGCAAGATGGATGTCCAGGTTTTATAACCAAAGGCTCCATAGCTGAATTCTGCCTGCACCTGCCACTTAACGTGGCCACAGCTTTCTGTGAATGCCTTTCTTAAATTTGTGTTATCAAAGCTTGATTGAGAAGCAGGCACTCATAGGAGATGGATGCATAATGGAAAATCATAGGTATGGAAAAAGTTTGGTTACTAAGCTGAAATATATCCTATCTATTCATGACATTTTTGTCATACAGATACTTCGGTAGGTTCCATACAATACATTTAGCCTAGCTAATGAATCAACTCATTTTCTGGATCTGTACAAAGTATCTGCATTATGAATTAACCAAATAAGCTGGGTTTTCACACCATGTAAACTACACACAGGAAAAAATAAAATAAAAAACAAAAGCTAACTAAGGTTAAAATTAATCCAAGCTTGATATGCTTTGGAAATGCAGCCATTAAATCTTTATCTGATCTGGTAAGCAGGTTGTGTGAACAAATCTACTTTGTATGTGCTGAGATGCTAAGGTATTCTGAAGTCAGAGCTTGGCAGACATGATGGTTATTTTGAGCAGAGGTAACCAGAAAGGCTGAAAAAGTCAGAAAAGTTAAAATGGCAGCTGCAATAATACAATCAACCCGCCCCCCACCTTTTGTAAATGTGCAGTGTATATAAAAAGGACCAGACTTCTACTGCACAATCATTACCATCATCTTAACTTTTTGACTTTTCTGTGGATGTCCTTGCTTCACAGGTTTGTGAGGATTTATTTTAAAAAATAGATTATTTTTATAATACTACAAATATATCAATGTATGTTTACTGATCACCCTGCCCATTAACGTACATGTTGCTTGTTTCCAAGCAGAATCAAGTCTAATTTTACGTGTTAAGATTATCAAGTCACTAATCAAGAGCAAATACGCAATGAAAACACTCAAATGTACACAAAACGTCGTGTCTCAATCAAATTCCACTGGACAAATAGGGCCAGAAATTTATTCATTTACACTGCACTCACAGGCCTGTCCAGACACATATTGCCAAAAATATATCATTTTCCGTCTTATGGAATCATTGACCACTAACGGAAATATATCTATAAATTGTGAATTTAATTATTTTTATTTTCAAAGAAAGCATGATAATGAGTAAACAGATTTCTTCCTTTTGTACCCAGTTTTATCAGCTTGCGTGTCTCTTTAGCCATAGAAGCAACACTAGGATGCTTCTTTTATATAACGTACACTTTTATTGCATTAAATCAGTGGAAGATGTATATTCTAAATGGCTAGTATCAAAAGGAGGAAATATAGTGAGTGAATTCATATTCCTTTGTACAGAGTCTTCTCAATTACTAAACCAGCTACTAAACTTCACCATAGTGATACAATTTCTCTAACTGAAATAAATATTCTGTACACAGCTCAGGGTTGAATTGTGGATACCTTGATGCAGACTCCACAATGTAATTTGTAAAAAAAAAATTGAAATGCTTATCTGCGAGTCCCTTGCTCTGGAGGATAAATGATTTTGGTTATCTTCTTTTGCAAGGATTTCTGTTATATTGAGAGGAAGATATACAAGGGGACTATTCTGAGGTTATTCTCACCCTCATGTCTAGAAACTTGGAATTGGTTAGACTTTCTTGTTTTAATAATGTAAACATTTGTTCCTTTCACTTTGGAGAACCCAAGATAGCTCATAAACACAGGTGAAAAGATGCAACAAAATCTAGCAATAAAAAGGTTGACCCTTAAGTCAACTTTGGTTTGTAGAGACTTTATGCTCATAGCTCATGGCCATTGTTTCCTTGATTCATTACACAAGAGATCTGAGATTGACTTCTCCTGGAATTTTATTTTTCATCATCCCATTTAGATGACAACTCAGGATTTTCCTGGCGAGCTGCCTTCCAGAAATGAATGCAGGTCAGATTTGCTTAGCTTTTCAGGATCAGCTAAATTCTGCCACTTAGATAGGCAGAAACAAAGTTAACACAGAGTTTAAAACTGTGTCCATAACAACATATAGCAGCAGAACACAAAAATTGACATCAAACATTCAGTGAAACAAACAAACAAACAAACAAAAAGTCACTCAGGGATAACCCCTTTATTGTGATCCCCAAGTCTCAATTAAGGCTGTCAATGGGACTCTTAAAATAGAGGCATCTTTTCTTCTTAAACTGAGCTTGTTACATCAACCAGCAGGGAGGTGCTGTGCTCACATAGGATCTCAACTATTCAATGCACCTGTTGACTCTAAAAAACATTGGGATAACAGCTGAAACCATGCTTTCAAAGTCCCACCACTTTTTAATATGTGTACTGTGTAAAAAAAAAAAAATGGCGTTTCCATTAAAAGTCACAAATCTCATTTTGATTTTTATGACTTCCTTGTGGACAAACCCAGAATCGCATTTTTTTTTCAAATTACTTTCCAAGTTTGCAAAGCCCTATTATCCAGGATAAAATAAAACTCTCAATACTAGAATTTGTTTCGGGTGACAGTGTCTTTATGTGAAACCGAGTTTTAATAAAAACATGGAAACTTTTTCAGATATATATACAGTGGTGGGTTGCCCCCGGTTCAGTCCGGTTCATAAGAATTGGCAGTAAAACCGGCAGGAGGCTCCGTCCACTGCCCCAGATGTCATCATTGGTGATCTGCGCATGCACAGAAGCTTCTGTGCATGTACAGAAGCAAGGCCCGCATGCAAGCGAAGTGCACACCAATCCCATTGCAAACCAGTAGTAAAAGTAAGTAGAACCCACCCCTGTGTATATATATATATATATTTATAATCTCTTTTAGATATAACAATAATAGATTTATAAATTGCAATGGCCCATAATGTGGTTTATCATATTGGGGGAAGCCAGCCATTGTGGTTTCTAAACTAATCTAAGCATTGTATGTGAACCCAGCTACACATGGTTTAGGTAAACTACCAAGGTAGTCAAGAAATCTGAGTTGAAGTATTATAGCATGATGTGCAAATTCACACATTTTCCTATTAATAATGTGAGGATTTATTTTACTGGCGATTGTAAGAACTACTGCAATACTATAAGATGTTTGGAGCATTCTGAATACTTGCTGTACATTGCATTATATAAATGGCCCCACCAGAGATCGGTTCCATGGAGAGAGGTTTTTCCACAGATTGGAGGGGGGCGTGGCTTCATGTGCTGTCTGCATCCCGTGGATGGGGTTTCGCTTGTTTGCGCAGCCTGGTTTCCAGTCCGGTGCCAGTCCACAGACCAGAGGTTGGGGACCCCTGCACTATGTGACCTAAATATTATGAATCAAAACAATAAAGGCAGGCCTGGAAGTAGCCTTAGGGAATCTTCCAGAAACTGTACATCCTATCCTGGCAGGGCATCCAGCTCTCATGTCCTACCCAGATGCAGGGGCATCTACAGGTAGGGGTCAAAATCTGAACGATGGTAGCTAGGAGTCACAATACACACCCTACCCTGTTGCATAGGTGTGCAATCTTGATGCATGTAGAAACAGAGATGAGTTTGGGTCATTACCATATCCAGCATCTTAAAAATGCTGACATACCCTGCAGGCAACACTGTCCAGATGTATCACCACTGCCTCTGTCTTCCATTATTCTTTGGGCTTCTTGTTACTATATGTGATTGTTCCTGTGCTCCCTGTGCTCTCATTTGGTTGTGTAATATAGTTGATAGTGCAGATGAGGGCCGTCATCTAAGGCAGATGAGGGCCCTGGGTGCCAGACAAGCCATAATATGTTAAACAGCTAATTGGAGTAAAGCAACCATTTAGCTACCATCTCTTCTGATGCCAGTATATCCTTAGACAGAAAATGGGCTACAAAGGGAATCCAAGAGGCAGTGGCCACTAGCAGCGTTCTAGGGGAGGGCGGGGGATGGAAGTGGGGTCTCGGTGTTGCCAGGGACTAGACAGTGCCACGGGATATTGATAGCTTTAAACCTGAACCCACTGCAAATTTTAACAAGAATGGCTTTTTCAAGCATCTCTCTTTGAGTAGAAATAACTGAGGTTGCTCAGCTTTTCTTTATTGTCATAACATTTGAAGCCAGAAAATATGGAAATCCCACTACAGTATTCTCCCAGAAATAAGGAACATGGATCAAAAGTCCCTTATAATGCTCTCAAGCTTTGAAACATAAAACAGACTCAGGTATTTTTTGGATACTAATGGAGATGCAAAATCTTTTATGAATTGTAATGTCAGCAGAGACCCCCCCCCCCCCAAGGGAATGCTTGAAGTTAGAAAGTTTCTGATCCTTCCTATCTTTCACTTAACAGCCGATATGCTCATGTGAAGCATGAAAATTGTTATTAGCTTGTAAAGCATTGCTCTCAGGCATGTAATTAGAGATGATAATCTTCACTATCCCAGACACCTCTATAGATGTTGGAAGATTATATCAGTGCTTGCTGCCATAGTTTCAGCCTGAGCAAAATTCCAGGATCTATTTAAGTCCCAGCTCTCAGTCCTGGAACACACAATTGGAGAGTGTCTCTGAGCTTATGAAGAGTGTGATTCCATCGCTGACTTATATTTGGATCCTGTGCTTTAGATTTAATTGGTGTGATACTGCAAGTGATTCAAAGCCAGAGACTTAGGCAAACACAGAGACTTTTCTACCTGCATTTCACCTTTTAGAAATTAACCATATATAATGTTTAATGCAGCCATTTGCTACATTTGTTTTGAAAAGGTAATACCTGCACAGCTCCATTCTTGTCAAAGCAACTGTGAATCTATGGTTATTATGTTGATTAATGGTTTGTTAATTAGAATAAATTTGCATCTTCTTTTTGACAAAAAAAAAATCAAAGTGCTACACAGTATTAATAAACTTAATTACATTAAAAAGCTGTACCCCTTAAAAACAAATTATCCCCCAAACCAGGAACTGGCAACTGATGTTTTCTTTGGAATGGGATGGGATGGGATGGGATGGGATGGGATGGAATAGAATAGAATAGAATAGAATAGAATAGAATAGAATAGAATAGAATAGAATAGAATAGAATAGAATAGAATAGAATAGAATAGAATAGAATAGAATAGATTTATTGGCCAAGTGTGATTGGATACACAAGGAATTTGTCTTGGTGCATACTCTCTCGGTGTACATAAAAGAAAAGATACATTCATCAAGAATCATAAGGTACAATACTTAATAATAGTCATAGGGAAACAGTCAATATAAATCTTAAGGATACCAGCAACAAGATTACAGTCATACAGTCATAAGGAGATGGGTGATAGGAATGATGAGAAGATTAATAGTAATGCAGCCTTAGTAACTAGTTTGACAGTGTTGAGGGAATTATTTGTTTAGCAGAGTGATGGAGTTCGGGAAAAAGCTGTTCTTTGCTCTCTCATCCTTTAAGAAATCTTTCTCAAAGGGCTTTGAGAACCTCAAAATTTTTAAAAAAAAGTGATTTAAGGAAGGGATAATGTTCAAGACTAACTAATTAGCAGATGTGGTACTCTGTATTAACTCAGCTCCAGTACACAGTAATAGTTAGAAACTGTGAGAGACAGTAATAATCTGGAGGCCCATAAAGTCATGTAATTAAATGTAGAGACAAAGACTTCAGAGCCCTTTTATCAAGCTTTATCAAAGATCTGATTGCTGTAAATGACTATTGTTTCCTGCCTGTTATGAGCTTCCTGTATAGTCCTGATGGACTATTATGGAAGAGAACAGAACATTGGACCAGCTGGATTAATCTAGAAGGATACTTAGGTATTTGAGAGGCAGGCAGGCAAGGAAAACAGCGCATGCTTCTGCTCATGCTGTGTCATCCTAAATAGCTTATTTTAACTGTAGGTCAAAAAGAACCCCTTTAGTGTTTTTGGATCAACAGATCGGCAAAGGGAAAGGGAAAGGTTCTCCTCGCACATATGTGCTAGTTGTTCCCGACTCTAGGGGGTGGTGCTTATCTCCGTTTCAAAGCCGAAGAGCCAGTGCTGTCCGAAGACATCTCCATGGTCATGTGGCCGGCATGACTAAATGCCAAAGGCGCACAGAACGCTGTTATCTTCCCACCAAACGTGGTCCCTGTTTTTCTACTTGCATTTTTTACGTGCTTTCGAACTGCTAGGTTGGCAGAAGCTGGGACAAGGAACAGGAGCTCACCCCGTTACGTGGCACTAGGGATTCAAACCACTGAACTGCCGACCTTTCAATCGACATGGTCAGCGTCTTAGTCACTGAGCCACTGCGTCCTGAATCTAATTCTCTAGAGCAGTGTTTTTCAATCTTGGCAACTTGAAGGTGTGTCAACTTCAACTCCCACAGTGGTGGGTTTCAAAACTTTTTACTACCGGTTCTGTGGGTGTGGCTTGGGGGCGTAGCATGGCTTGGTGGGTGTGGCTTGGTGGGCGTGCCAGGGGAAGGATATTGTAAAATCCCCATTTCCTCCCGATCAGCTGGGACTTGGGAGGCAGAGAATAGATGGGGACGGGGACAGTCAGAATTTTTATTTTTTGAGTAGTTTCTTCGAACTACTCAAAATTTCTGCTACCGATTCTCCAGAACTGGTCAGAACCTGCTGAAACCCACCTCTGAACTCCCAGAATTCCCCAGCTAGATCCACTGCTTTAGAGACTGGATCTATAAAGATTCCCATAGGGAAATTCTTGGACTGCACAGTTTACATATCTATATCCTGTACAGTTGAACAGAGGCATTTTCTGGGTTTGTCAAATGACTGCTTGCTTTCCATCTTTAATCACTTCAGTGTGCTCTATCCTCGTATTGGAGAAAAGAAATGATACAGCTCCGAAGTAGGAAGAAGGTTGCATGTGAAGTTGGAGAGACACTTTTCAAAGCCACCCAAGAAGAACAGTTGTTGTATGTGGGTGGCAATTTATCACCCGCCTTGCCAATTCTAATCCAAATCCCAATTTTTTGTCTCTCTCGGCTGCAGAGGAAAAGGCCTTCTGCACAGACAGAAGTTTAATTTTCTGCAAAGATTAATCTCATGATCAGCAGTGGCTCAGGATGCTAATCCCCTCACACACACACACACACACACACACACACACACACACACACACTCATGGAGGGTTTCTGAGCTCAGCAGAAATAACAGGAAGATTGATAGGTGGGGAGAGGATGCTACTGCACAAACTCCACTTTTGCGCATGAATTTGCTGGATTGTGATGCGTGGACACCATTGTCCCCCAGTTTGATCACTCTGAGGATGAGGTGCTTGTGAAATACTCACTATGGTGACTTGATTCTCAATTCCGCCACTGTTAAGAAATGTTCATTTAGCATTATATAAGACAAAGGGGAAAGAAAATAGGAGGGATAAAGGAAATTCTATTTGTGCTTTTGGTTTATTAAGACAGCTAAAAGCCCTCAAGGTTTCTGACAGTACACTAATATATTTCCACTTACAAATACTTGGGAGAACATTTTTTTTCTAATGATGCAGGTTGCTAGAAAAATAAAATGATCAAGATACACGAGATTCAAAGCTAAGTATTTTGGGTGCATCTGTGGATTTATGTATATGTTTGGGTGTAGAGGAGGGAAGAGGGAAGGAGGGAAATAGAAATATCTGTGCTAGATGTTGTTAACCAGATGGACCCAAGATCATCATCTCCCCAAACATACCTATTCAAAAAGCAGATAATCCAGAATTTTAATTTGTGAGTTAGGAAACTTTACAAATACCTCCTCTCTTTCTCTGGCACAGAAAATATATCACTGTCATTCTTTTCTAATTAGAAAAGAAATATTGATCAAAGACTCATCAACCCCTTATTGTCTCTAACTTTGCACTACTACTTATTCATTTGCTAAGCAAATTTATATTTAAATTATTGGTGGGATGTTTAAATGTCTATTTACGTTGCACATAAGAACTATCTATAAGTCAGCTTAACCCAGCCTCCCATCCTTCCAAAATTGGCCAAATGAAGACCCAGATTATTAGGGGCAATACGCAAATAATGTAAAACCCCCAGAGTGTGCTGAAAAGTGCTATGGGACAGTATATATGTCTAAATACTATTGCTATTCTGGAAGTGGTGAAATCCAATTTTTTTTCTACTGGTTCTGTGGGTGTGGCTTTGTGGGCGTGGCAGGGGAAAGATACTGCAAAATCCCCATTCCCTCCCCACTCCTGGGGAAAGGATATTGCAAAATCTCCATTGTCACCACTGTCATGAACTATTTATTATGGCTTCAAAAACCAGCAATAAGGAATTTAAGTGCAGCTACTTGGATATCATTTCAATGGGGAAAAAACAACTTTCTGATAATAAGCTCTCTCAACAGTGACAGAGGCCACCTATGGAATGGTTGGCTCTCTATCTCCAGAGATAATGTATTCCTTGCTTGCTGAGGCATAGATACACTCCTACTCAACAGATTCTGGATTTTAAGAAGCTATATATCTGCCTCTCAAGGATGGTTTTCCTTCACATTATAGAAGGTAGATTAGAAAATTATTATGGTTCTTTCCAACTTCACGGTTTTATGAGCCTAAGCATTTCATAGCACTCATTATCTGCTGTGCGAGGCAGCAGCCTCAAGCCTGCCTAATTGTACTATCAGTACTGGCTGAGAGATTATCCTGTGCTTTTAAAGACTTTTCTTGGTTGTTCCTTCTACTCAAAATGGAGTACAGAATAAAGAAGCGCTACAATATTGCATGAATTAAGGGCTGACCTACACGTACATCATCTGATGTTTAATTAGGATCCAGCCCTAAACTGTGCAGATTATAATGGTATGGCCTGAATTGTGAAGCTATGGTACCAGAGTTCTGTGTCTCCAATTCAAGCTCGATGCCCAAAATGCAGAGTATGCTCTCTTATTTAGGGATTATGATTAATACTATAAGAGTATGTATATGGTGCCTCAGTGGCTAAGATGCTGATCTTGTCAATCGAAAGATTGCCAGTTTAGCAGGTTGAATCCCTAGTGCCATATGAGCTCCCCTTACTTGTCCCAGCTTCTGCCAACCTAGCAGTTCAAAAGCACGTAGAAAATGCAAGTAGAAAAATAGGGACCACCTTTGGTGGGAAGGTAACAGCATTCCATGCGCCTTTGGCGTTGAGTTATGCCGGCCATATGACCACAGAGACGTCTTCGGATAGTGCTGGCTCTTTGGCTTTGAAACGAAGATGAGCACTGCCCCCTAGAGTCAGAAACGACTAGCACATATATGCGAGGGGAACGTTTACCTTTACCTTTATATGGCAACAGTCATATATGGCTATATGTCAGGTAGCAAAGCAGGTTCTCCAGATCATAATATAGATCATATTCCATATCCCACTAGTCTTACCCTGCTAGGGAGTGATTTGTGAAAAATATCCCATGTGGGCAAGAATGAAAGAAAGGGATGAACTGGAAAAAAGAGTAATGTGGATAAAAGGAAGGAACTCTTATAATGCTTTTAGGCTTAATTTCACACACACACACAAACACTTTTATTTTCTGAATGCAGCCAACTTGACACACCTTAACCCCGTGGCACATTTGTTGTTTAAAATTTCCTATTGCGATTTTTGGCACTATGCCACTCTGCTAGAGGCAAATCAGCAGATTTCCATGACAACACCTGTCTGTTCTTATTAAACCATCATACGGGGGGGGGGGGGGGGGCGAGCAATGCTAGGGTCGGAAAACCCTCTATAGCCAGTATCAGTAATGAAAGTAACTGCTAATAATATCATTTCTTGAGTGTATAATGTGGTATGCAGAGAATTCTCACTGTACTAGAGGACAGGACATATACTGTAGATGCCAAGATAGAATAGCATTCATGAAAGTAGCAATAATAAGTAGCTTATCTGTGAGAATGGGACAACTTACCACAGCCAACTTGCTCCGGCCAACTCACCGTGGCCAACTGACCGCAGCCAACTCACCATGGCCAAATTGCCATGGGACAATTTAACAATTCTATTTCATTATTTAGAATAAATAAGAAATCATTTTCATTTTTGCCATTCACATTTCATTCTGTCCCTCCTTTTGCATCCTTTCTTTAATGATTCTACGTATTCCACCATTTCTTTGATATTAGTGTAACTCTTGACTCAAATCAAATTGTCCTGCAACGAGTTGGCCATGGAAAGTTGACCATGAGAGTTGGCCATGGTGAGTTGGCCATGGTGAATTACCATAGACCTCCTCCTTGGTGGAGAAGGAAGTATAGTTTCGAAATGCTTATATATGGCCATGAAATAATCACAGCAAAGAAATGTGAATCAGAGACTGATAGTGTCCCAGTCCCCACTCTTGACTTAGGAGCAATCGTAGAAAGCTACATTTGCCTCTGAAATTCAACTTCTTCCCTACCCCAATTTAGTTCAAATCAGTGGTGAAATTCCACCGGTTCTATCCGGCTCAGGCGAACCGATAGCGCCGGTGGCGGGAAGCTCTGCCCACCCGCCCAGACATCATCACGTCCCATCTTTGAGCCTCTGCACATACGCATGCGTGGAGGAGGTGCGCTCACATTTGCAAACCGGTAGCGTAGGTAAGTAAATTTCACCCCTGGTTCAAATGTTCTACTTCTATCACTTTTGAACTCAGATCTCAAGCAGTAACTGTAGAAACCTCCTGCATCAATGGGATGGATTTCCCAGAAGTAATTCTGAAAGCTGTTTATGAAAAATCCACTTAAAAACCATGCTTACATGAAGGGCATTATGAATGCTCATATTTATTCAAATTTGTTTCATGAGATTATACACCACGCTACCTTTTTTTGCAGCATCAAAACATTTGCCGTTTCATACTCTACCAATGTCATTCTCCAACATGAAGCACGTGACATTTTAATTCGGCAAAACGTATTACCAAGTGCCGTCACAAAAAAGCTGCTGATATGCATAAGCGACTGTTTATGCAGGCTTAAAACAACAGAAAACGTTGGTGCCTCGTAGTCACAAAGGCGTAAGATCATTTTTTAAAGATGATATTTGGGCCAGTTACATAATAGTCCATTCCCACATTATAGAAAGCAAAGGGGAGGATTTCTTTAGAAGACAGCACACATCTTCTGAAGAAACAAATGTTAACTTTTTCTTTGAGGGAAAAAAAAGTGAATTTGCACAAACTGTTAGGATATTGTGGGAGCTGCTATTCACTCTTTTAGAGAAAGAAATAAGTACTCCCACAGTTTAATGATGTCATGCAGGAACAGTTTCTCAAGCATAGGTACAAATAAAAGGTATTTATTTCCAATTACAGAATATTTTAATATGAATATCTGTAGAAGCAGAAATACAAAAAGATGTATGATTCTGCACATCTCAGTTATAATTAGAATAAGTCCCTTTAACCTTCTACCCCTCCCCTCAAAAAAGAGTTATATAAAATTGTGGAAAAGAATTTATTATAAGATCCCCCTGTCACTTCCCAAAGTCCCCAGTTTTCAAGCTTTTAGACTAATCCTAAAGTAATGCCCATAGAGATTTGTGTTGCAGTGCATCTCTTGACTTTCTTTTGGCCAGAATGTGAGAATAGCTCTACATAACCCCTTCCTTTTTAAATCTACATCTGTTGGCTATTGGAAAAGGTAAAGGTTCCCCTTGCACATATGTGCTAGTCGTTCCTGACTCTAGGGGGCGGTGCTCATCTCCATTTCAAAGCCAAAGAGCCAGTGCTGTCTGAAGACGTCTCCGTGGTCATGTGGCTGGCATGACTCAACGCCAAAGGCGTACGGAGCGGTTACCTTCCCACCAAAGGTGGTCCCTATTTTTCTACTTGCATTTTTTACGTGCTTTCGAACTGCTAAATTGGCAGAAGCTGGGACAAGTAACAGGAGGTCACCCCGTTATGTGGCACTAGGGATTCGAACAGCTGAACTGCCAACCTTTCAATCAACAAGCTCAGCATCTTAGCCACTGAGCCACCACGTCCCTTATATTTGTTGGCTAATTATCCCCAAAATGGGCTCACTCTTCTCCTTAAACAGAACTGAATTCATAATGAACTCTAAAAAGGCCTTTCCTTTTATTTCTGTTTCTGCCTCAATTAACTTCATGAATTTGTTGCACTTGATTACTTCTATGGTATAAATTGCTCAGCATCCCATAAACCAGAGGAAAGCTTTAAGGGACACATCAGATTTCACAGAGGAATATTCTGTGCTCTCAAAGTTTCCCTTGGTTCTCCCCGGCAAAACCTAACAGAAACTTCAGAGGCGTCAGGAAAATTGAGAGCATTGTCAAATGTTGCCATGCTGCTTGCCAAAATATACTTCTTTCCTCCAGTCTGCAGGTTTGGAATGGGTCTGTTTAATGGGTCTGTTCTTTGATTGATGGAGAGGACGTCAAAAGCAAAACCATAAAGTTTTATGTCTATGCCACTGAGTTTATGGTCAACATAATTAATGGTGATATATAAACCCAACTATAGTCACTGCCTGAAGTAGAGATTTTGTAGTCAATAGAAAATTCACATTCTTTGAAAGCCTGGGCAAAATAACCCACAGAAGGTTGGATTCAACAGAAATAACTTATTTCTTCTGTTCTTCCAATACTGTCGGAATAAACTATATGTTTTCATCTAGCTTTGTCATCACACATCATTCCAAGTTCAAGTTTGACTTCCAGATACCTCTTACCATATTACTTAGACACTGCATAGTGCTTAAGCTATTACGCAGTAGAGGCAGAAAATGATGAATGGATCTTTAGAGCAAAGAATCAAAAATAATAATTTGGTGCACTTACAAGCAATACTCTTAGGTACAGTCTTTCCCCAGAAGCCAACTATGGCATGAACATCCCTGGCAACTCTTAATTCTGCCACATCCTAATGAGGTTGCCTGGATCTGATCAGCTGTGATTGCAGGGATTTGCTTGATAAAATTGGGGAGAGGGAACCAGTTCTCTCTCTCTCTCTCTCTCTCCCTCTCTCTCTCTCTCTCTCTCTCTCTCTCTCTCTCTCTCTCTCTCTCTCTCTCTCTCTCTCTCTCTCCTGTTTCACAGGGTAACCCTCTCCGTGCCTATCAGCTGTGATTCACACTCCCTTTGAACTTGAGTTTTAGGGTTTTTTTCTGGAATACTTGAGTAAATTTTGACATATGGCTAAATTACCTGGTTTAGCCATTTGTTGAAATTCATCTCACCTCCATCCCCATCCTAACTTAAGAAGACTTAGCTGGGGATCTTGCAGAAGAGGCGAAGGATGCCAAGCTGAATGAATCTCCCAAATCTTTCCTTTAACATACCTAGAAAACAGTACGTGAGGAGAACACTATTCGCCAGCATCAAGCCTGTGAAGGAGAGGGATTCCCAATGGGGACAGCGAATGTATGGCTGGAATACATTTTTCATCTGGTTCAAGGATTGGTGGACAGCACCTTAGTCTGGCCATGGGAGAAATGCCTTAAAACAAGGGTGTCAAACTTGATTTCACTGAGGGCAGCATCAGGGTTGTGTTTGATCTCAGGGGGCTGTGGTGGGCATGGCCACGGTGGGCATGACCAGCTTGATGTCACTTTTGTTGGGGGGCGCCTGTGGTGGCCTGAGGGCTCTGCCAGCGAAAAAGGGCTCCTGAGCTTAGTTTTCGGCTGCGACGGCCTCCTGCAACCCTCTGCTGGCAAAAAATGGAGGTGTGGAGAGTCCTTCGCTGTTTCCAGGACAGCCCGGTGGGCCAGATCTAAGCAGCCCACGGCCCGGGATCTGGCCCCTTGCCTTAAAAGGAGCAGCATGCCATAACTAAGACCTGTATCACCAGTCTTGGCCCAAATGGCTCTATCATGAGCTCAACTGCACTATCAAACCAACATTTTCAAATCCTCAAGGAGGAGGGAGGCACTTAGCCGAGTATTGGATCACTTGTAACTTTTGGTTGGTTTTATTTAAAATTTTATCATGCTGAAGAAAAGCAGGCAAGCAAACCAACGTTGTGTACCTGGTTCTTGTTGGGGAAGTGCGTGCTTGGTGCTGCTCGGGCTGTGTTATAACAGGCAGAAAAGCACCCTGTACCACACATAAAGCAAGCAGATACAATACAAATCTGTAAAAAGTGCAGAGTCCTTTAAACTTCCCCCCTTTTGTCACCTTCTGGGCAAATCATTCCTAAGTAACCAAAATTAGAAAGGACAACCTGTGCCCTTTTCTCTTCCTGTTTTCTTCACCAGATGTCTCCTTCACAAAGGCTGGCTGATCTCAAGGGCTAGCCTCTGGGTAGCAGGCACGAGTTGTGTGTGCGTGTGCGCGCGCGTGTGCGTGCACGCGCACTGAACCCCCACCCCCACCCCACACGCACACATACACAAACACGCATTTAGACAACTATCTGGACTCCTTTTGTGGCCCAGCATCCCAGGGCTCTGGCGATGCAACAGCGGAAAAGAAACCGGGGAGGGAAAAAGTAGATGGGCGAGAAAAGCACCTTCTCGTATTAAGAAAAGAAAAGAAAAACCTCTTTTCTGGGATCAAAAGTTTCCACGGAACAAACGGGCTCCTTCTCTCCACCCCTCCCCCACCCCCCACCAGTCTTCATCATCCCATCTTCGTCATCGTTCTCATCGTCCTCTCGCTCAAGTATCCCTTCTTTTTAATCTCTCTCTCGCTCGCTCTCTTTCTTTCTCTCTCTCTGTCGCTCCTCAGCTACCAAATGGTCCCCAGCCAGCCTCCTGCTGCTTCCTCTTCTCTCTCTCTTTCACTCTCTCTCTCTCTTCGCAGCCTCCATGTCTGGCAGGCGAAACGGCTCTTGTTGGGCACCGAGGAAGAGCCGGCGCTTTTGAGAAAGGGACGGGCAGGGAAGGAAGGAAGGAAGGAAGGAAGGAAGGAAGGAAGGAAGGAAGGGATGGCAGGGAGGATGCCTGCCAGAATCAGAGCGAGAGCCCGGGACTGCAGAAACAAGAGGGCAGTAGCGCCGGTTTATCCAGGGCTGGCAGGTACCGCGTCCTCCGTCCGCTTCCTCGGACTTGGCTCGACCCCAAAATGCCCGCACGAAAGTGGCCCTTCGTCCGTCACTCGCCACCAAGCGGGGAGCCCTCCACACACACACCTCTCTCTCTCTCTCCGGTTTCTGACGGAGCAACGCTCCCCACTGGACGCCCAGCGGAGGGAAGGCAGCCTCCGGGGAAAGCCCGGGACCACCCCGAGCCGAGCACCGCCACTTACCGCTCTCCTCGGCCTGGGACGGGCGCTCCTCGGGGTCTCCCAGAGCCCCCCTGCCTGGCTAGCCCGAGCTTCCAGGGCCAGGGAGCGCAAGGCTGGCAGGGCACCGCTCGGCATCAGCCCCTTTAGCCCCGCGTGGCGGCGGAAGCGAAGCGCGGCCGGGGAGCCCGCGCGGGAAAGGCTGGGGACGGCGCGCGGTCCTCGGAACGACCGCCAAAGCGCCAAGTGGGGAGGAGGAGGGAGGGAGGGGAGGGGAGGCAAGGAGAGACCGAGCGGGTGGAGTGACAGCTGGGGGGTACATCTGTGATGACAGCAATGCACACGCAGCACACACGCGCGCGCGCGCACACACACACATACACACGCACACTCCCAGTGCGAAGGGACTGACTCAGAGGTGCGGGCAGCCTCCACTTTCCCTCCCTCCCTCCTCATTCTCAAAGTCCAGGTCGGGGTCCAGGACTCCGAATGGGCCCCGTCCTTGCCCTTCCCGCCCCTCTAGCAGGTGCCTTTGTGTGGCTGGAATTCCTTTTCTTCCTCCTTTCTCCCTCCCTCCCTCCCTCCTTCCTTCCTTCCTTCCTTCCTAACCTCCCTCCTTCCTTCTTAACCTCCCTCCCTCCTTTCTAACCTCTCTTCTTCCTTCCTTCCTTCCTTACCTCCCTCCCTCCTTCCTAACCTCTCTCCTTCCTTCTTAACCTCCCTCCCTCTTTCCTAACCTCTCTCCTTCCTTCCTTCCTTACCTCCCTCCCTCCCTCCTTCCTAACCTCTCTCCTTCTTTCCTTCCTTCCTTCCTTACCTCCCTCCCTCCCTCCTTCCTAACCTCTTTCCTTCCTTCCTTCCTTCCTAACCTCCCTCCCTCCTTCCTAACCTCTCTCCTTCCTTCCTTCCTTCCTTCCTTCCTTACCTCCCTCCCTCCTTCCTAACCTCTCTCCTTCCTTCCTTCCTTCCTTCCTTCCTTCCTTACCTCCCTCCCTCCCTCCTTCCTAACCTCTCTCCTTCCTTCCTTCCTTACCTCCCTCCCTCCCTCCTTCCTAACCTCTCTCCTTCCTTCTTAACCTCCCTCCCTCCTTCCTAACCTCTCTCCTTCCTTCCTTCCTTCCTTCCTTCCTAACCTGCTGCCTCCCTCCTTCCTAACCTCTCTCCTTCCTTCTTAACCTCCCTCCCTCCTTCCTTCCTTCTTTCCTTCCTTCTTTCCTTCCTTCCTAACCTCCCTCCCTCCTAACCTCTCTCCCTTCTTCCTCCCTCCCTCCCTCCTTACTTCCTAATCTCCCTCCCTCCCTTTCTTTCTTGCCTTCCTTCCCTCCTCCCTCCATCCTTCCCACCCTCCCTCCTTTCCTAACCTCCCTCCCTCCTTCCTTCTTAACCTCTCTCCCTCCTCCTTCCTTCCTTCCTTCCTTCCTGCCACCCCTGCCATTCAGAGCAGGAAAACCTTTGGGAGCTCAGCCTCTGCTGACAGCAGATCCACCCAGAGAACGGAGAGCTCTTTTTTCCTGCTTTGCTCTTTTTTCCTGCTTGACTTGAAAAATAAAAAAATAAAAAAAGCCGGGAGGGTCTGGAGAGGAAATGAAGAGAAAGCCTTTGACATCTGCACAGTGAACAACCAGCCAACCAACACCAACATCACCCCTGGGAAAAAGTGAGAGGCGTGACCCTGTTTGCCAGCCAGTTTGGGGTCGCAGGGATGCAGCTCAAGAGTCATTCGAGGCTTCTACTCCAGGGCCCGGCTAGAGAGGCCGGATCTCCTGGGAAAAGGGAGAAGAGCAAGTGAAGGTTGTGTGGAAAGAGGGTTATATTTGGGGTGTAAATTCAGCAGAGTGGCTCCTGAATGAAAGCGATGAGCATTTATGCTTGGTGATGCATTTATGGGTTTTTTTTTTTATTTGATTTATATGCCGCCCTTCTCCGGAGACTCAGGGCGGCTTACAATGTGTTAAGCAATAGCCTTCATACTTTTGTATATTTTATACAAAGTCAGCTTATTGCCCCCAACAAACTGGGTCCTCAATTTACCCACCTTAGAAAGGATGGAAGGCTGAGTCGACCTTGAGCCTGGCTAGGATTGAACTCACAGAAATTACAGGCAGCTGGTGTTAATTGCTGCCTTTAGTAGGAGGCATTAGCCCCCTACGCTACACAGGCTCTCTCTTTAATATAACCTCCAGTGGTGAGCTTTAGGCTAAATTTCATTCCTCCTTTTAGGTGTTACCCTAAATGGATTCAGTTTAAAACAACAACAACAACAACAATATGATAGTGGAGACCTGAAATTGTATATGATAGAAAATGTGAATGGCTTATCAGACTCCTTTGCAGTTATTCTGCCACCTTAATGTCCAACAGTAAGAACAATGGGGACAACTTGCCTCCAGAAGCTGTGGGTGCTCCAACACTGGAAGTTTTTAAGAAGAGGTTGGACAACCATTTGTCTGTGGGGTTTCCTGCTTAAGCAGGGGGTTAGACTAGAAGACCTCCAAGGTCCCTTCCAACTCTGTTATTCTGTTATCTCTAGATTTCTATATGGTGGAGACTCTTTTTTTTTTCCTTCAAATTTTGTATTTTAAATAAATCTCCCTTCTTTCTCTCTGGATCCTCCATGACTACTTCCAAAAGCTAAATCCTGCAAATATTATTTTTGACAACCCTCTGTCATTCTCTCTCTCCTATTATTTTGCTGTTGTTTGTCAACTTGCATTGTCTTAAGATTCTTTATGGCCCTGAACTGCCTCCATTGGCCTAAAAAGTGGGCCTTAAATATTCAAAGGAAATACGTGGGGAAGGAAATGATGGGCAGGTAACTTATTATGAACACAATCAAAGAGAACAAAGTTATCTCTGCAATATGGGAACATCTTTTTATAAAGGGGTGTTGGGCAGGTCTGAGCCAGGCAAGCCTACTTCACAGGATTAAGTCCCTACTTGGACCGAGATGCCCTACACACAGTTACCCATGCGCTAGTCACCTCACATATTGACTATTGTAACGCTCTCTACATGGGGCTGCCCTTGAGGGCCACTCGGAGGCTTCAACTGGTACAAAATGCAGCCATGCGGGTTGTGATGGGAGAATCCTGATACTCCCATGTTACACCCCTCCTGCGCAACTTGCATTGGTTGCCAGTTGCTCTCCGGGTGAGATTCAAGGTGCTGGTGATGACCTATAAAGCCCTACATGGCTTATGCCCAGGATATTTGGCGGACCATCTGCAGCCAACAACGACATCCTATCGCCCAGTCCGCGCCCATAGAGAGGGCCTGCTCAGAGGGCCGTCAGCTAAGCAGTGTCGGCTGGCGACCCCAGGGGTAGAGCCTTCTCTGTGAGGGCACCCACCCTCTGGAATCAACTCCCCTTGGAGCTCCAGTTGGCTCCTGACCTTCGCACCTTCTGCCACGAATTAAAAACTTGGTTATTCAAGTTCCCCAACCTGGACTGATGGGGTTTTAAGGGTTTTAAATTTTAGTGGGTCTAATTAGATTTTAACTTTGTACTATGGCTTTGTGAATTTTATCATTGTGAGCCGCCCTAAGTCCATTGGAGATAGGGCGGCATATAAGCCAAATAAAATAAAATAAATAAATAAAATAAATTATTGGGAGAAAATTAAAAAACAAAAAGGCAACATTAAACTGAACAGTCAATAAATCCCTGGGCCCATCAATGTTTATAATGGAAAAAAGTTATTTATTTATTTATTTTCATCCTACCCTTTTTATATAAATAACTCAAGGCAGTAAGCATACCTAATACCCCTTCCTCCTCCTGTTTTCCCCACAACAACAACCCTGCAAAGTGAATGAGCTGACAGAGGCTGGCCCAAAGTCACCCCAACACACTCTCATGCCTAAGGCAGGACTAGAACTCACAATCTCCCAGTTTACAGCCTGGTGTCTTAACCACTAGAAACTATATGCTGCAAGAAGTCTTTTATTTATTTCATATCATTCAGTTTTTGTCCAGCCCTATTTTTAAGGGGGAACTAGGTAGCAAATAAATATGCAAAACAAAATACTGATTAAATTCACAGTCTTCACTTGCCTTGTAAGTAAACCAATGGATCTTTCTAAAAGACGTTTAACTTAAGTGCACTGTTCATTACTTGGCATTACTTCAACAAAAATGCTTCAGAGTGCATTGGGCACAAATGCCACATTTGTGCAGAACTCTTTAAAGCAATTGTGCTCACGTGTGTGCATGGCTGCATAAGTGTGAGTGTGCAGTATAAATTTTCAAACCACATTACTCTTTTTTTATTACTTAAAAGCTGCTTAAATAGCTTTTAGGACCCAAGTGCATAGTTATCGCTGACAATGTGTTTCTTTCAGTGATGCAGAAATGCAGCTTGAACAGAAGGATGGGTTACACAAGTCTATCCTCATCCCAAACATGCATGCTCACAAGGTTTTTAATCCAACAATGGCAAATGTGGGTCTGATATCCGAGTAAGAACTGTAATATGGCAGGCCCCAAATTAGCTCTATAATAGATTCTCATATCCCTCTGTCTTTCCTTCCTCTGTATCTTCCTGTTTTATTTCTTCATAGAGATAACTTTAACTACATCACAATCTTAATTTTTGCAATAACTGTTCTGACGGTAGGTATCTTTGGGATAGGCAAGTGACAAAACGCATGGTATAATGCAACCTTTCAGGTATTTGTACGTGTAACATCACAAGGATGGGACTTGTACGATGACACCACGGCAACTTTCTGGTTTCCAGAACATCATGGTAACCTTCTAATGTCCTTCTTAGCTGGATTTACTTATGCCTTTTATAGAATGCAAAGAATGAAAAACATGGAGATTTCATTTTATTTATTTAAGACATTTGAAGCATTTATTTATTTAAGACATTTCACATTAATCCCTCCTCTGGAAAACATTACAAACATGAAGGCATAACAATGTGTGTATACTAATCTAAGTAAATTGATGCAACAAAGCCAGTCCAGGGCTTTCACGATCACTTTGAGAATAGCATGCTTTTAAAATGAATGAATTGTAAAAATCTTCCCTTAAAACCTAAGCTCAACCTGGCAGCGAGTATGTAATAAGGCAATTCCATTTGTCCTGCTGACAGAAATACTTGACTTTCCCTCTCCTTAAATTGTGTCCCTTCCTGCCAATGATTGCCAAAATTACTGCTTAACTTCATTCCTTTTAGTCAATAAAGATTCTTGGGTAGAATTGTCTCTAAACTGAGCCATGGCAACTGAACTCATTTTCTTGTTGGCTTGAGATGTTTTGCTGCGCGTCCAAAATAAGTCCAGGCTAACCTTGCAGCCAGAACCCATCCATGTGTTATGCACAATGTCATACAAATGGGTGGGGCTTCAATCATGCAATTATTTTTCACCCCAGTCATGCCTTATCATGCAACCCAAGCAGAGGTGGGTTCTACTTACCTTTACTACCGGTTCGCAATGGGGCTGCTCGCACAAACTTGCATCACTCGTGCACGTGCTTTTCTGCGCATGCACAGAAGCGTTCTGATGACATCGGGGTCGGTGGGCGGAGCCTCCTTTCGGTTTTACTACTGGTTCTATAGAACCGGTCCGAACCAGGGGCAACCCACCACTGAACCCAAGGCAAAGACAGACTACCTGTTTTTACTGATGGAATAAAAGCCATTCTAGAGATTTTTAACAGCTACGGTAGAATATGCTGCATATACTGTATGTAATGGTTATTACCCAAAACAAGAGTATGTCTGAATCAATCAACTAAATCGACCAGTTAATTAGTTAATTAAAAAAAGAATCTTGCAGATTTAATGAAACAGTGGACAAAAAAAATGTTCAATTTTAAGCTCAGTTAACAGCTATCTTCCACCTTTAGGGTAAGATGCTGACCGTGTCCCTTTAATGAATTGTAACTGCAAGAGATGGCTTATATAATTGTCTATACATCAATTAAACGGGGAAGGTATTTTGGTAGGCTGTTTTATCTTGATTGTGTTTAGTGGGAGTTAGGTGTCAGAATTTCAGTACAGCAGCTGATAGATCCGGTTCCATTCCTCTGTTAAACCCCTGACTCTCACTTTCTGATCTGATTCAGCATTTACCTGTTACTTACACTTATAAGAGGTGTGACTTCCTCCAGGATCTCTGAGGAAAATGTCAGTTTCGCTCCTATAATACATCTTGGCTTTTTTTTTTCCTAATCCTTCCCTCTTTTTTTTTTTTGGTTCTGTTTTCCCCATAGCGGTGGGGGTGCAACTTAAATTGGAATGGCTCCAGCAGAAATTATGGGAGGCTACACAGCAGGTAAGCATACCAATGTTTTGGTCGCGATAAAGGGTAAAATAGAGAATCATTTCCTCATTTCTAGATAAATGAACCCTATTGGCTGGGCCAAGTGGCATTTCCCATACCAAATTTGCACATGAGTCCTTGGGAAATCTGTATTAAACAGATTTGAGCAAGAGATTAGTTTTTAAATTGCACATTTTGGTAATCCCTTGACAACTTTAATGCTGCATCTGCTGCCAATCTGCTCTGAGAACATTAACAAACCAAAGCCCCACTTGGCATTAAATCCATTGCAGCTGAAACACTGAAATGGGGAATCATATCTACCGGTTCACTTATCCAAAAGCCACTTTGATTTCATCCAGAATGTTGTATGTGCCCCTTGCACATTTTTCTTAATTAGGATTGTCGTTCTTCCTTGCCTTACAAACTGATGCAAATAACTCCTTTGAGAGAATTTGGTGCTCGGTGCATTCAGTGATGATTTATTTATTAATTTATCTATCAAAGGTATAGTACCACACAATGTGGGGGGCTTGCTTACTCTAGGTAGCTTACAATAAAAACAATTAATTAAAAAATCCTAATAGGTTTGCTAATATTGCTGATAAAACTAATCAGATCTACACACAAAAGAAAGAACCAGGTCTGATCGTGCAAAGCAACTGCAGAAATTGAAATACTAATTCCAAGACCTGAGAAAAAGGTTCCCTAAAGCAGGAGTCTCCCACCTTGGCAACTTTAAGGCTGGCGGACTTCAACTCTCAGAATTCCCCAGCCAGCTTTGCTGGCTGGGGAATTCTGGGAGTTGAAGTCCGCCAGGCTTAAAGTTATCAAGGTGGGAGACCCCTGCCCTAAAGGATAGCCAGGTCAGGGCAAGGCAAAGCTCTGGGGGTGGGGAATATACCATTCCAAAAGTAGGTGCCACAAGAGGGAAGGCATACTCTCTAGAGACCCATCATTAATGGTATTTCAAGGATGGGACCCAGAGTATGCGAACTCTGCTGGATCTTACACGGTGGGTGCGTACAACTATGGGAAAAAAACAATTCCTCGGATAACCCAATTTACTTACCACTTTCAGCAATGTCTTAACTGTGTTTGCATAAAAGCACTGAAGCCATTCATCGCGAGCCTTGGTGGCACAGTGATGAGATTGCAGTATTGCAGGCAAACTCTGCCCACAGACTGGAGTTTGATGCTGCCAGGGCTCAAGATTGACTCAGCCTTCTCACCTTCTGTGATCAGTAAAATGATGACCCAGACTGTCGGCGGCCATATGCAAATCATCTTCTATATTGTAAATCATCTACAGAGTGTTGCAAAGTTCTATGGGGTGATATATATATACATATATATGTCTAAATGTTATTGCTATTGCTATCTTCACACAAGCCAAAAAGGCATTTGACTGTGTGGAATCAGAAAGCAAGGATTCCAAGATGTGCATGTTAAGCAAGATCTTAACATCGTAACCTATGGAGAGAGAATCCTGTAACGTTTATCATCAATCATCTTGCTTACCTTTGATGGCAGAGATTTTCATTATTGGAAGGATGAACTGATTTCACTGTTCTTTTGATAACCACAACCAACAGCATCTGTGGGAAAAGGCTAAAAAAGGCAAGATGGTATGATTGAAGATCTGCCCTCTTTTTTTTAATGCATCGTTGCGTTGTGTCACAACGATGCATGTGTCAGCCCAGAGCAAATCTCTCTCTCTCTCTCTCTCTCTCTCTCTTTCTCTCTCTCTCTCTCTCTCTGATTTGATTTCATTTGAATGTAATTAAAAACAAATTAATTAATGGATTAATCTAATCCATTATTAATTAATATGATAATCCATGTACATTTAATAGGGATTTTCTCGCATTAAAAATGTACAACTTAGAAAGCCATTCCTAAGACAGAGAATGGGACAACTGCGATTTTGGAACCAGATACTAACACCCTGGGAAATAGTATATTTTAAGAGAAAATAAAGGCAAATTTCAACTTTTGCTCATATTTCTGTTCTCAGAATCCACAAAAAGTTGTATAGGATGCCGCCTTCTGGCTCTGTGGTACTCAACAGCGGATAAGGAAGGAGTCACTAATGGTCATTTTTTTTCTTTTCTTTCTGTTTTATGTTTACTCTCTTTCAGCCCAATGATACGGATGTAAGTAAAAAAAATTGAAAGACCAAAATATTCCAGAGTACCTATGGTTTATGTATATCACTAAGCTTTGATTATTGTTTTGTCCTTTGTGTGTGAGATGTGGAGTTTGAATGTTCTTCTTTGTATACCCAAATATTACAGACAAATCAGATTAAGTTGCTAAAGACCAGGAACTGGAACAATAGAAACAGATTTAAAACTGATTAAATCTCAAATATATATAAAATAATCCAGCCAAACTCTCTACAAATTCTGTGAAGAAAAAAAAAGTCTTAAAGTATCAACTCCAGTAGGAATCTGACTGCAAAGATTACAAAAAGCTGCTTAACAAATCTAAAACTCAGGCAACTGAACTCAGCTTTGTATAACTATCTTTGCAAATGTGGGATAGTTATGCATTGCACAATTTAAATATGAAGCTGTAATGGCATGTTTGAATTACTGGGACAGGGGGAGAGATACTGCTTAGGGAATGATCAGACAAAAGGGGAGGGGGAGCCCACAGCTGCTTAACTGGCAGAGAAAGATACTCAGATGAGATCCTTCCTAACTTATCAGGCTATAAAAAAAAGACAGCAGGAGGCTTGTATTTTCGGACTTGCAAGATTCTATTAATGTAACCTTACAATAAAATAGGATTATCCCATCTGGTTGTGTTTTCTGTCTGATTTACCTGGGAAGGCTGATGTAAATCTTGCAAGTCTGAAAGTTCTTATTAATTTTTTTAAAAAAGAAGATTAAAAACTATTATAAACCAATATAAAATTAAGAAAAGAAAAAAGAAAGAAATCAAAGAGAAAATTATATGTGTAAGAAAAAAAAGAAAAACTAAAATAGAGAAGAAAGAAAAAAGATGCAAAGAATTGGCTTTGATCTCTATAGAAGTTATAAGTACAGTTATAAATTTACCTTTCTCTAAAGATACGTCTCTCTTCTTTCTATAATTTATCCTGTCTAATCATCAAAACCATAAATCGTAAGTTCCTTTTTTTCTGTTTTTGACAAAAAGTCCATGAAGTGTTTCCAGTCAGCAATAAATATAGACATTTCTCTAATCAAAGAAGTCAATTTGGCCCTCTCAGCAAGTTCTGTCATCTTCGCCAACCATTCCTCCATTGTAGGTTTTGCTATTTTTTTTCCATTTGTGCATACAATAATCTTGGTCCAGTTATCATGTACAAAAAAAATTCATGACTTTTTTCCAACTGTGTCCATCAGTCTCAAAAGAAAGACTTCTAGTCTCAATTGTATTTTAATTTTAAAATCCTCTGAATCAGTATATGTATTTGAATCTAAAATGTTCTAACTTTTTTACATGTCCACCAAGCATTGATATGTCCCTTCTTTTTGTTCACTTTTTCAACATGAATTTGAGTTGCCCACAGAACATCATTTTATAAAAATTCTTTAAATTATAAATAGTATAAATTTCAGACCTTTCAACCATATTTTTTCCCATTATTCCATCTGCATATGATAACCATTTTTTTAATTTATCATAGATTCTCCCACTTGTTCTTCTGTTTCAAACTTCAATAAGATTATGGATTATAGCAATTACATGTTAATTATTTGTACATAATTCCATTTCAAACCCACAATATTCAAAACCATAAACTTTTTTGCCTATTTTAAATCTTTCTAATAACTAAATTAAGAAAGCTATGGTTGATTATGTCCTCCTACCATGAGTTTTGAATTTATTTTGAATCCCCTTGACAAAATTATAATATTTCACATTAAGATAACCATTTATATGCCCTATTATTTCTCACCTTGACTTTATCGTGCCACCCAAATCTCAGGTCATGTCCTTCTAATGCCAAAAGTTTTCTATTTCTCAACACCACCCATTCTTTCATCCAAACCAAACAGCAAGGTGCAAAATACAATTTCAAATCAAGTACACCCTATCCTCCCCTTTTCTTTCTATCCTGTTAAGACCACATATTTAATTTGTGGGTTATCCCCACCCCACCCCACCCCATCCCCACATTTGAGTATATCTTTTTGCCATCACTTGAATGAAACATTCTTGTTTTCAGAACAGGAATTGTCTGAAATAAAAACTTCACTCTGAAATAAAAACATTCATTTTTATTCTAGAAATTTTTCCCAGTAATGACAATGGTAGTTTCTCCCATCTTAACATATATCCTTTTTAACTTCATTCCATATCGTAACATGATTATTTTGAAATAACATTTACTCGTATTTTCCGGCGTATAAGACGACTGGGCGTATAAGACGACCCTCCTCAGAGCCATTTAAGGCTCGTCAGAGCCTTTCGGGCTGGTCTGCCTGGTTACAGGAGAATGAGACCCGGTGTACAATACGACCCCCGACTTTTGAGAAGATTTTTGTGTGTTAGAAAGTAGTCTTATACGCAGGAAAATACAGTAATTCTTATTTGTCATAGTAATGCCCAGATATATTACTTTCTTCTCAATTTTAAGACTCATTCTATTTATCAGTTCTGTTTGATCTTCTATTTTCATATTTTTGTTAACCTCTTCATCTTATTGATCTTAAAACATGCTAATGTACCAACTTTAAAAACCAAATATGTTGTGTTTTTACGAATATGTGTTTCTTGTAGGCATTTATACTGTACCTTGTTTTAATTTTTTCAAATAATGACTTTTTTCTTTTTTCAAGAACATTTGCTCATTCCAGATTAAGCATCTGAAATCTATAATCAAGACAAAAAATTAGAAAAGTCAATACCTGTAGTGCCTGTTTCAGTATCATTCCGTTCAGGTTACTGTTGCACCTGCTGAAGTTCCTGTACAGTCTCATCTGACACTCCAATTCCCCTTTAGTTTTTTTTCTAGAAATTCCCTCACCTTCTCAACATAATTCAATCAAACTCTGTTGTTTAGAATTAAAAATCACCCTTTCAAATTATCCTATCAAAATTAAATCTTTTTCTGTTTTAATCTATCAGTCAAATAAGAATACTCTTTTCTCTTATGCAAGATTCTAAAAGGAGTTTTTTAGAACAATTTCATCTGCATTAGCAATCTTCAGTTTATGTTAAAATACTGCTACAAAATGTGATGTCTTGTCTTCTTCCTGACAAAGTGCACCAAGACATCATTTGAAATATTTCTTATTCTCACAAGTCTTGTATTTATTCTATATATCTTATCAATTTCTGCCTGTATATAGCCTCATCATAATCCAAAACATTTGCTAAAGCAATGATTAAAAAAATAACCTTTTCTCTAATATCTTCAACATAATCCTGTGGAATTGCTCTAACTCTCAAGCAAAATTCCTTCTTTCTCAATTCCAGTACTCCCATATTATCTAATACTCTTTCCAGCTTTCTGTCCCTAATTCTCCAAAAATTCCAGTTTGTCATTAATTCATTTTACATCTCCAGATACTTGTTTTACCGAGCTTTTGTTCTTCTCAATATCTTTTTAATCTTTCATCTTTACAAGTCTTTGAATCACATTTTTTTAAAAAAAGCTGTCAATTTAATATGCAGTGGTTTAGTCAGTTTATTATAGTTTAGGTAACTTATTGCCCAATTTCTCAAACATTTTCTGAAGTAAATCTGGTGTAATTCCTCTTTTGCAGGTTATTTTAATAAGCTCTTTCTTCCCTCTGCTATTTTTTCCACTTTTTTGGTGGTTACCAAAATAAAAGAGTAAAAGACATGCTTTCTCCCTTTTTTTCTCTATTATTTTCTTGTGCCCTTAATATAGACTGGGGCCTTTTACTACTTTGGCTGTTCCTGTCCAGTCCATGGCAGCAGTGGTAGGATGACAGCAGTGGTGGAGTAGCAGGGAGGGCAGGGAGAGGGGATGGCACTGGTGACCCTCTACAACAATTCCAGTTTCTTATGTGGCCACTTAGGAGAATTGGCCACCTCACCTTAATACTTTTATCCAAATGGCACTTTGTAGCGTCAGCATCACAGTTTAGCTCATATTATTTTTATCTTTTTTAAAAATAAAATTCGCCAATTGTCTGCACCCTTAATAGCAATTAAAAACATTTCTGAGAAGGTCTGGTTTGCTTGCCTATTTTAATTCCAATTAATTTAAAAGCAGTTTCTCTCTCTCTCTCTCTCTCTCTCTCTCTCTCTCACACACACACACACACACACACACACACACACATACACACACACACACACACACCCCTCTATCTCCTTTATCGGTTGTAATCTTTCTTACATCTATTTCTTGTTAAGCTTTTTGTTAAAAGTTTTTGAATCTTTAAAATCCTTTTTTTTTCTTTTTAATCCACAAAGAATATTGACTCACTAAGTGGATTACCTTGATCCTGCCACTCAGAAAAATCTCTCTCTAGCTGTAAATTGATTACATCTGAAAGTGGATAAGAAAGTGAGGCTTTTGAGAACCTTGTGTCCATGGAGCCTGCATCATGGCTGTAAACCTGATTAAAATCCCTTGACTCCCAGCCACTCAACTCTTGAGCTCACCACAAAAACCTGTTTTTGAATTGAATATTTGCACAATCCCTCCTTGTCTGGAAAGACAGCGCCTGCCTGAATATGCCATCTGGCTACCGGTCTCCACCGCAATGCCATCCCTTCTCCTTCAGGGATGTTTATTCTGCAATAGATCCTCCCCCAGAAGTTAAACATATTAAAAATCATCGTGATGATCTTATTGATCATCACCAAGATGCAGCTTCTGAAAGCCAGGTGCTTGCTTTCCAGATTTTACATGTCCTGGCATGCTTTGATGTGCCAGCGTAAAGATAGACACAACTAATCCAAAATATATTCAGAAAAACTAAACTTTATATGAAGGACAGACTAATTTGTACACGTGGTACAATGGATATCCAATCAGGAATGTTTATTGAATTTTCTGCAGAACAGCCACATACTTTAATTATTTTGCAGACAAATACTGAAATGGTAAACAGGCTGCGAGAATATGATTGTCACAATCAGCTTTTGTCTTTAGGAAATATCTGCATTCCTGTTCGTTAATCAGAGAGATGGGATGTTCACTCCAAAAGCTGATTTGCATGTACATCTCAATTCTGGTCCTCATAGCTCCTTGATTCATTTCATAATATAGAAGCAATTAGAAGGTTTTATGGCCAGCTTTATGGCTTGGTTTACCCACACAAACAAGTAAATGTTTGTATCAAACAAATTCATTTTACATTATCTCTCCCAGACATGACACTAAATTGAATGGAGGAAACCTCTCTTTTTAAAAGCCACCTCATTATATAAAGATAAAAATGGGATTGTTACTTCTCCCCACACCTCCCTGAAGCCTCTTATAGTGTCCCTGATTTTAGAAAGATTGCCAAATACTTGTAGTAGCTTTTTAAACACATATTTTTTATCCCCTTTGATATTACTTACCTTCTGTAAATCATCATCACCATTACTGCCACTATCATCAACACCATCATCGTCATCATTAATCTGTGGAGGTTGTGGGCTTTTCATCTCTGGAGGTTTTTAAGAAGAGTCTTGATAGCCACCTCTCATGGATGGTTTAACTGGTTTTCCTACCCACTGCAGGGTTTAGGATTAAATTATTCTTATAGTCCCTTTTAATTCTGGAATTCTGTGATCATGCTGTTGATATTAATTATTGTAAAACACGAAGTAAGCAATGTCTCCTTGAAATTAAACTCTGTTCTTAGGGACTCCCTGAATGTGATCATGCAACAATATGCAAGTAGTTGTCTTCTACTGATTAGTCAAGCAATCATCTCATTCTCAGATCATGACATCAGTATAGTAAAACAGAGTAAAATCAATGCAATATATTTGTGTCAGTAAAATAGTCTAACTTCATCTTCTTACCTATTGACCCCAAGCTGATCTTGGTAGAAAGTCCTTGGTTGAATGGCTTTAACTATAAACTTGGCAGCCTTTCTGACTGTCCATGTATTTGTACTTTAAATGAAGGAAGATAGCCTATTGATCGGATTTCTATAAGCTGTCCTGTCGATAAGTGACTCTGAATGCTATATCCTGGCTAAGGCGAATAGCAGGCCACCACAGAGAATATATGCAGTGTCTTCTATATCGAATAGAATAGAATAGAATTTTTTATTGGCCAAGTGTAATTGGACACACAAGGAATTTGTCTTCATGCATATGCTCTCAGTGTACATAAAAGAAAAGATACATCAAGAATCATCAAGAATCATAAGATACAACACTTAATGATAGTCATAGGGTACAAATAAGCAATCAGAAAACAATATCAATATAAATCGTAAGGATACGAGCAACAAAATTACAGTCATACATACATATATGTGGAACACCTTATAGATATTTCTTTTCTAAATATGGTGCTTGGAGGAATCCTCATTTTATCATAGATTCCAGTTCAAATGTTTCTCTGATGAAGGCTGCTCTCTGGCCTTGTGTTAGGCCCACTGTTGGGAATTTTTCTAGGTGGAAAGTCTATTTATTTTGGACCAATCACTTTAAGGACTTGATATTAGCAAGTGTTGCTATGTCATCTTGAGCACTAATATCCAGGGCACCCTGTTTGAACAGCTAAACACAGACACAGAAATAGGATAAAAATAGGGTGAGATGAATCCGTAGCTGCAATGGAAAGAGAGAGAAGGTGGGGGAACAAAACTAGGTGGAGATGTAGAAAAAGGAAAAGTTAATTGAGGAGAGAAAGAAAGAAGGAAAGGAGAGATACTACAATAAAGATAAAAGCCTCCAGGTAAGTAATCCCTCGTAAGTACAGTATAGGCAGCTCTCAACAAGCTCTACAAACACAATTGGGATCAAAATTTCCTTTGCAAAGCAAGTTGGTAGTTCAGTGAGTCACACTCAATTCTATGATCTCTTTTTCCATGGTTGCTAAGTGAATCACTGGAGTGAATCGTGCAGTCATTAAGCAAATCCAACTTCCCCCCATCGACTTTGCTTGTTGGAAGCCAGCTGGGAAGGCTGCAAATAACGATCACATGACTCTGAGACACTGCAGCCGTTGTAAATAAATGCTGGTTGCCAAGAAGCCAATACTATCACGTGACCATGGGAATGTTGTGACGATCATCAGTGCAAAAACCAGTCATAAGCCACTTTTTGATGAGCCAAGGTGCTGCAGTGGTTAGAGTATAGTACTGCAGGCTACTGCTGCTGATTGCCAGCTGCAAGCTGTTCGGCAGTTCGATTCTCACCAGGCTCAAGGTTGACTCAGCCTTCCATCCTTTCGAGGTGGGTAAAATGAGGACCCAGATTGTTGGGGGCAATAGGCTGACTCTGAAAACCGCATAGGGAGGGCTGTAAAAGCACTGTGGAGCAGTATATAAATTTAAGTGCTATTGCTATTGCAATTTTTTCAGTGCCATTGTAACTTTGAATAGTTGCTAAACAAATGGTTGTAAATCAAGGATTACCTGTAATCCTGAGTCTTCAGGGCTTTTCAATAGGGATACGTGCAGCATTTGTACTTGTATCCCTTCACTTGTTTTCAACATTGTTTTTAGCCAGTCTAAGATGATCTGATTCACAGATTAGAGAAACCTTATTTTCTTATCAGGTAAATACAATATTATGAAAAGCCCAGATTTACTCAAAGATTTGCCAGCTATTTTTATTACAGAATTATCCCATAAGGGAAGGGTTTTTTTTTAATAAGTAAAAGCATCAACATTTCAATTGCAACCCAGTCTTTTCCCTAAATATTTTGCATATTACTTGTATCCCCAAACAAACAAATATTTAAATACTTACCAGATTCATGGTCAGTATTGCTGGTATTTATTGTTATTGCTAGTGGTTAAAATAATCAGGATGGATCCAGTCAGAGGAACGCTACGGTAGAAAATTCTTTTTAATCTACCCGAATAGTATGAGTAGTACTAGAATTAGACAGGAATATTCCATAAATCCAGACAAAGTTCAGCTCAGGGAAATGCATCTTAAAATAAGAAATGATTTAAACTCTTTCCCTTCTTTTACAGTGTAGTAATGTGGAAGGCTTGTGTCCAATGAACTGCCGCGATGATGTAAGTTGCTCAGACTTGGGTTTTGTTCATATCTGTAATTCAGTGGTTTAGGGCCAAATTTACTTTCACGCCATATAGACAGCCTGAATCCAGCATAAGAGGAGACCCAGCATCACTATTCACCTACTGCTTGTCTTTCTTATAATGTTTTTTTTTTTTTTTTTACAAATGAGACTGTGATAACAAAAGATGGTTATTTATAGAGCATTGCATGACTGCTTTACCTGAAAATCAGATCAGATACGGTGGTGGATAGCAGGCTGAAAATCCCAATTTATTGTGAGTTGAAACAGGAGAAATCAAGAAAGTGAGCATTCTCAGAGGGAGCTCTCTATTTTCTCCCAAAATAAAGTTCTCCCTTATTGTTAAAGATTTCCAAAGACACAAAGAAGCCAGGGCATTTTGGAAGGCCTGCGGATACCAATGTTAGGGCCAGCCGTGGGTTTTGTTATGCAGAATTGTTGCATTTAAAGTATTATTTTTATTGGTATTTTTCATTGGGGTATATACACTATTATTTTAATGTAGATTACTTAGAGTCATTCCAGATGACGGTATTAGAAATCTGATAAACAAGTGAAAATAAATAGTTTTTCATAGGTCTGCCTCATTGACATAAAAAGGTAAAGGCTGCAAAACCTTTTATTTTCAGTAAATGTTGCATTCCTTCTAGTATAACTTATGATGGATTCCAGGAGTGAGTGGTGAAAAGCAGCTTGGGTAGGGTAAAACCCAAAATGACTAAAACTCATCTTTTCTCCTTCCTCCCCTCTCCTCTCCTCCCCTTTCCTTTCCTTCCCCTTTCCTTTCCTTCCCTTCCCTTTCCTTTCTATCCCTTTCTTTTCCTTTCCTTTCTCTTTCCTTTCCTTTCTTTTCCTTCCCCTTTCCTTTCCCTTTCTTTCCCCTTCCCTTCCCTTCCCTTCTCCCTGATCTACTGTATAGTTTGTTGACCAACTGAAAGACTGCTGTTGCCAGAGATGTAAACTGAGCCTTACATGATTTCAAAGATCTCATCTAAAAGAGATGAGATTGTTAACCCTTAGTCTAATTTTATGCACCACTTCAAAAGTGGTACCATAAAATGAGTGCGCTTAATCCCACCTATTTTGATTCTGGTCTCCCCATGGCTTGTTTCATCCCTGCCTGGTATTTCCCATAGGGATTCCTCCAACAGATTATTCTTGCAAGAATGCACCCCTCAACATGAAATTTATTTATTTTATTTTATTATTATTTTATTTTATTTTATTTTATTTTATTTTATTTTATTTTATTATTTTATTTTATTTTATTTTATTTTATTTTATTTTATTTTATTATTTTATTTTATTTTATTTTATTTTATTTTATTTTTTTATTTTATTTTATTTTATTTTATTTTATTATTTTATTTTATTTTATCTTATTTTATTTTATTTTATTTGGTTTATATGCCACCCTATCTCCCAATGGACTCAGGGCGGCTCACAATAATAAAATTCACAAAGCCATAATAGAAAATTAAAAGCTAATTAGACCTACTAAAATTTTAAAACCCTTAAAACCCTATCAGTCCAGGTTGGGGAACTTAAATAACCAAGTTTTTAATTCGCGGCGGAAGGTGCAAAGGTCAGGAGCCAACCGGAGCTCCAAGGGGAGTCAATTCCAGAGGGAGGGTGCACCCACAGAGAAGGCTCTACCCCTGGGGGCCACCAGCCAATACTGTCTAGCCGACGGCACCCTGAGCAGGCCCTCTCTATGGGTGCGGACCGGGCGATGGGATGTTGTTGCTGGCTGCAGGTGGTCCACCAAATATCCTGGGCCTAAGCCATGTAGGGCTTTATAGGTCATCACCAACACCTTGAATCTCACCCGGAGGGCAACTGGCAACCAATGCAAGTCACACAGGAGGGGTGTAACATGGGAGTATCAGGATTCTCCCATCACAACCCGCATGGCTGCATTTTGCACCAGCTGAAGCCTCCGTGTGGCCCTAAAGGACAGCCCCATGTAGAGAGTGTTACAGTAGTCAATATGTGAGGTGACTAGCGCATGAGTAACTGTGCATAGGGCATCTCGGTTCAGGTAGGGACGCAACTGGCGCATCAGAATGCTGCTCTTGGAGATCTATTTTTGACTTAAAACTTCTTCCCAAACTTTAACCTTTTCCGTCTTTTTCTTCCTGCAGAAATTGAATTGCTATCTTATGGATAACAATGGGTTCATACTTATTTCCAAAACCTCTCAACAGGTAAGAAGGGATGACTGAGTGGCTCTTGATCTTATTTATCAGGAGAAAGACTAAATAGAACAGCCTGTATTCACTACCTGTGTTTCCAAGATTGCTCACATTTACCCACCTGCAAAGCCTGGTGTACAATTCTGAATGCCACCTGTTCTTCATATTGCAGAAAAAGAGAAATATTCATTACATGTGAGGTGGTTATATCAGCCACATTTAATCATTTGAAATAGAAACATCAAATAAATACATCAAATTATGTTCTCCTCCTAGCTGAATATACCTTGTTATACCCCATCAATGTTTGGACTGCAACCCTGCCATGACACTCAAAACCCCAGTAAAACGGAGCTTGCCATTAAACTATCACGGTTGAGATTCCACCTCACATTGAAAGTGTAGGTTTTCATTGTTAGGAAGAATGGTATGGAGTTAAGAGCAAAACTCCTTGAACCAGCATTGTGAGAAGACATTTTCATGGTCATATGGCTGGCACGACTATACGCCAAGGCACATGGAACACAGTTACCTTCCCACCGAAGTGGTACTTATTTATCTACTCGCGTTTGCATGGTTTCGAACTGCTAGGTTGGCTGGGGCAGGAATGGGAGCTCACCCCGACATGCAGTACTTGGGTGTTGAACTGCCAACCTTTTGATCAACAAACACAGCTTTTTAACTGCTAGGCCAAAAGTACCTGCTTTTTAAACTATGTTTAGATGCATAGGAGTAAGTACTGAAGACTTTTAAGGAACCTGTCAACTCCTATTTTGACAAGCCAAGTCAGACTAAATGTATCTTGAGTAAACAAAATGTTTTGATAGATGTTGGAGATCTTCTTCACATACTAATGCAATATAATAATATTGAAACATGAATCAAGCACAATATTACTGCATCAACGTAAAGAATTGGGTAAAGAAAAAATAAGAAAAGGAAGAAGGTTGCAGTGCCTTTCCAGGATTAGAAGTGGAAAACACAAGAACATTAAGAAGGGAGCGTGTGCTTCCTATCCCATCAGAAACTTCCTTGGGCTAAAGTGACCTTAAACTACAAGGAGATTTGAACAAAATAGCTTAATTGCCTTGATACCTTCCATCTCAGCAGAGGCAGCACTGTTTGAATAATACATCAAGTGTTCAAACCCTTTGCCTATATTCTTTCCTTCATCCTTACAAAGTAGGCCATTATTATTATCATGCACATTGAAGGCAACACATAATGGTTTGTCTAAAGCTTGCCTCAATCTCCAATGATCTGAAGCCTCACGCTGTGTTCATACAGCATGCTCCAACCAGCAAGCTGTACAGATTTACTCATTTTCTGGGTACATTAACCAATGAACTGGATTTGCTTACCAAGCCCAGTCAACCACAAAAAGGATTGGGGGGGGGGGGAATTAACTCTAATAGGTTTAGCAAATTTGGTATTCATTTGCTATGCTTTTACTCAGCCTGACTACAAGAACATAGATAGTGAGTTCAAAGCTAAACTGAGCATGGGCTTCAGGTTTTTTTTTCAATTTTATGTGTCTTACTGTGCTTTCACTTTTTCCCCAAACGACTTAAGTACATAGTCGAACATTATGCCCTTAAAGGGTTTGCTACATAATAATTAGTAAGTACTTCAGCCTTGCAGCCTGTGGCAACATTCACACAACAATTATAAACCTGGTTACTGAATTAACTCTTTTTCAGGTTCTCAAGATATAGTGAACTATAAACAAATCAGCAGACTTGTTTGCAACATGCTAAAACGCTTTTTTTTAAAGCCTATTCAAATCAATTTCATCCTGTTGTATTATTACTGTTATTTAGTCCTATTGTATTGCTATTGTATTATTGGTGAACATTAAACTCACTTGCTTAAGAATGCCCTGCAAAACAAAACTTATGATTTAAAAACTCTCCAGAAACTCTGTTTTTATATCATACCTGCTTGTGGTTGCAGACTGGAAAATTCTTGGGAGAAATAGATGGTTCTGTTACAACTCAACTCGCAAATATGGGAATGCTCAAAAAGTAAGTGTCATCATCACTTCCTTATATTCACCTCCTTTCAAAGAAGACCCTGTTTGAAGCAAAATGCTTCACAGCATAAATATAATCAAAACATGGATGGAGTTGCTTAAAGACCCATAGACACAAGAGTGTTAGCTAGACTCAGAATCTTTCAATGCTAATTGTGTAGGATCAGGACATGTCCATAGAGGAACCAAATGGCATAATAGAATTAGAATTAGAATTAGAATTAGAATTAGAATAGAATAGAATAGAATAGAATAGAATAGAATAGAATAGAATAGAATAGAATAGAATAGAATAGAATAGAATAGAATAGAATATAGAATAGCAGTTGGAAGGGACCTTGGAGGTCTTCTAGTAAAACCCACTGCTTAGGCAGGAAACTCTACACCACTTCAGACAAATGGTTATCCAACATCTTCTTAAAAGCTTCCAGTGTTGGAGCATTCACAACTTCTGGAGGCAAGTTGCTCCACTGATTAATTGTTCTAACTGTCAGGAAATTTCTCCTTAGTTCTAGGTTGCTTCTCTCCTTGATTAGTTTCCACCCATTGCTTCTTGTCCTGCCCTCAGGTGCTGTGGAGAATAGGCTAACCCCCTCTTCCTTGTGGCAGCCCCTGAGGTACTGGAACACTGCTATAATGTCTCCTCTAGTCCTTCTTTTCATTAAACTAGACATACCTAGTTCCTGCAGCCATTCTTCATATGTTTTAGCCTCCAGTCCCCTATAATCATCTTTGTTGCTCTTCTCTGCACTCTTTCTAGAGTCTCCACATCTTTTTTACATCATGGCAATCAAAACTGAGTGGATAGGGTAAAGTTGTCATGAGATGAGAATTTCAAGCAGGAATTCTTTGCTGCCATCTAGTCGTTGACTGCAATTTGGCATCTCAGATCTGGAAAGCTCTAGCCACCTGCTAGGGTTCTTTCACCACTTTGAAAGAGCCACCATGGTTGCTAGTGGCCCCTGAGAGTGTTGTGTGTGTGTGTGCGCGCGCAAGCCATAGGTTCCCTCAGTGTAGCCACTAGATTTCTAAATGAGAATTGATGTTGGGATGGGGATCCCCAGCAAGAACTTTGACTTGCTCTTCTTGCTCTTCTTATGCTCTGAAAGTCCCTTATTCCCAATAATACTAAAGACTAAAAGAAAGGAAGTCAGGATGAAGATAGTGGACAATAGTGGAAGAGCCAGTTTAGTGTAGTGGTTAAGGCACCAGGCTAGAAAGCAGGAGGCCATGAGTTCTAGTCCTGAAAACCAGCTGGGTGACTTTGAGCCAGAACACTCACTATCAGCCCAACTCACTTTACAGGGTTGTTGTGGGGAAACTAGGAGGAGGAAGGTGTGTTGGATGTATTTCCCACTTGAATTATTTGTAAAAATAATGAAGGCAGAATATAAATAAATAAAATTCTGGTTTTGTTGTTGACTTTGTTCCCTATAATACATATTTGTTCTAAAGAACTGCAGGTATTGTCTCACTACTTTGGCAACTATGATATGCAAAGTACATTATTATAGGTGCAATCTATCTGAAATGATATAATAAAAAATCTTTGATCAGAGACATTTCTGTTGACTAGCTCAGCCATTCTTAAGTTTATGCAGCATGTGAACAAATATTTAATATCAATATATTTCACCACCCATATTTTGAAATGCAGCTAAAAAGCTGCAAAGAAAACAGTTTCAAACACATACCTTTATGTCAGCATAACTGTCAGAAGTCAGACACATATTCCTATATTTTCAGAATAACCAATTCTGGTCTATTCATGCTTCAAACTTGGACACTTCATATATTATCAGTTCCAGCATGAAAATCAGAATGAAAGGGACAGATGTTACCCTGTGGATCATCCCCACTTAATTACTTGCTATCTCAATCTCTTTGGTGCTTACAAATACTAGTTTTACATTTGGTGTAGTATAGAAGTTTTGATTGCCAGGTGGTTTCAGGTTCAAAGACCACATTTCTGAGAAAGTCTGTTATCTGGAACCATTGAAATTCACAGCCACTCACTGTAGATGAAAATAACTTATATGGCCCTACAGACTAGTATGCAAAGAGTCCAAGTCAGGTGCATGTAACCAAAAAAGATATAAAGAGCGCAGCCAGAGCTTTCTTGCATAACATTAAGTAAGTAAAATTTGAGTCTGGTCAAAGAAAATAACACAGCTGCTAGGGCTAGGTGGGAAAAGTGTCTGAGATGCAATTTAGAGCGAGTAGCATAGTAGCTGTGGTTATTTTGGTAAATAATATATAGTATTTTTCACATTGCAAGAGCACATTGCAAATGTAGTAAGAAATCTCTTCTTGGAATATAGCAGATAACACATTATACATAGTATTGAATCTTGCTATGCAATAACCAGCTGGCGGCATAAATGTACTGTAGGTATTTGCTTAGACTGTGAACTAAAGTCAGTAATGTGCATTAACTGAATTTAAATCTAGGCTAAAGTTATATGCAAGGCAGAAGAATATGTTTGCCCCAGAAGTGGGTTTCAGCAGGTTCTGACCAGTTCTGGAGAACCGGTAGTGGAAATTTTGAGTAGTTTGGAGAACCGGTAAATACCATCTCTGACTGGTCCTGCCTGCATCTATTCTCTGCCTCAGGAGTCCCAGCTGATTGGAAGGAAATGGGGATTTTGCAGTAACCTTCCCCTGGAGTGGGATGGGAATGGAGTATCTTTCCCCTGCCATACCCACCAAGCCACGCTCACAGAACCAGGGGACTGTAATGCACTTGTAGCATATATGCCTTGATTAATTTCTGCCATTTCCACTAAAAAGGATCCTGAAGAGCAGAACTTTGAAAAAAACACTTTGAAATGCCATTGCTAAATCAAGCAGCATTGGTGTGGGTAAACTGATGGCTTTTAGAATAAGGTGGAAATTCTACTCCAGTAGAATCCCCAGCAGCCTTGCTAGGGAATTCTGGGAGTTGAAATCCACCCAACTTAACCTCGCCAAAGTTGAGAAACACTGCTCTACACAACAGCTCATGGTCACTTTTGTGTTTCTGCAGGGTGAAGATGTTTGATTACCAAGCTATGTGTAAAGTGCCCCATCACCATCACAGTGGTGCCCGTCCTCTTCTCAGCGTAAGTATCTCCATATCATAAACCACCATCATGAAGTCACAGGCAGGCTTGGAGCATAGAACAGAATGATGCAAAGAAGCTCATGAATGCTTTTCTTTCTGATGAGATTGTTTTTGTTCTCCCAGAACAAAAGAAAAAAAAATAGAATATAGACTCATAGAGGTGGAAGGGACCTCACAGATCTTCTGGTCAAACACCTGTTTAAGGGAAGAGACCTTATATCATCCTGGTTAAATGGTTGCCCTGTCTATTTTTGAAAACTTCCAGTGATGGAGCACCCACAACAATTAATCAACGGAATAGCTTGGAGGCAAGCTATTCCGTTGATTAATTGTTCTTACTGTCAGAAAATTTCTCCTTCCTCCTGCAGACAAAGGCAGATAAAGAAGACATGGCATGTCCATCTATATATGTTTTTTTCCATTCTATAATTGGCAGAGCATTCTGAGAGAAAAAGCTGTACAGGCCACTACATCCATCTGAGCATCTGTACATGAAGACTAGCAAGGAATTAGACCAGGGCTGACAAATTCCACGGCTGGTTTAGCCAAGATGGGGGGAAAGCCACGATATGTTACATGACGATGCTGTGACAACACGAGTTTGACACCCCTTAATTAAACAGTCCTTTAGGACAGGGTGGGATTTCTACTTTTGTAATCATTGTGTGGGTGGACAAATTGGTCAGGGTTGAAGATAAACTTTCTGCAGCCAAGTTCAAAAGCCTTGAGTTCTATGAGAAAGGATTCTCATGAAGTTGCTGGATTTCATGCAGGTAACATTAGATTTCCACTGTCATTTTGCTTCCAGTCCACGCACTCTGCTAGAGCAGAAGTAAAAACAATGGGCACTTGAAGGAAGCATTATGAATATCATTGCCTGGAGTTCCTTAATGGAAGGAGGGATGTAAATTACTCCATTCATTTGTTCATTTTCTGAGTCGTACTTGGCAATTGGGTGCAGTTAAAACATGAACAAATGAGGTTCATGCAGAAGGAATAAGCCAGGTTTTGGGGGGGGGGGCAGGGAGAGAGAACACTTTTAAGATGAAATAGCTGAGTACTCCAGCCTTGATTCTGTGATCTCTCCCATGAGTTATTTGTACTGGACAAGTGACAGCGCATATATATTAATTTAGAGAAGATGGATGTTACCAAGCAAATTCATTCTAGATTGGGAAGGTGAAGGGTGAACTTTTCATTCTTTCGGTTCTTGCTTTATGTGTGCATTTGTTTCTTTAGCAAATAAACCATATATGGCTCAAATTACAGTAATTACATTGGACCATCTAGAGCCATATTTGACTAGCAAACCCTTAAACCTACTTGCTCCATTCTATACAGAAAATCCAGGAAAAAAACTGTTAGCTCCCAGAAATTTTGTAATAGGTTCCTTTACCTAGTAACAATAGGATTTTCTATTATGGTTGAATTGATTTGTTCTATTTGGCTGAGTTTAACTAATTTGCAAAGACACAATTCGGTGTAGTGGTTAAGGCATCAGATTTGAAACTGGAAGACCGAGTTCTAGTCTCACCTTAGGCACAAAGCCAACTTGGGCCAGTTACTTTATTTCAACCCTAGGAAGCAGACAATGGCAAACTACTTCTGAAAAATTTTGCTAAGAAAATGGCAAGAAGTTATTCAGCTGTTTCCAAGAATTGGACACAATTGAACAGAAGAACAAAAAAACATTTATATTATGTTAACAATGAAGGACCTTTACTAGAATGACATTGTCTTTATAAACAGATCTAGTGGTAGGATTCAGCCAATTTGCACCTATTCAGGAGAACTGGTTGTTAACTTTCTAAGCAGTTCGGAGAACTGGTTGTTGGAAGAAACCTTATTTTGTTTTTTCCCACTTTACAAGACTAATCCTGTAAGGAAGGAAGGAAGGAAGGAAACATTCTGGTGTTGTTTCTAGCCTAATCTTTATTGCCCTCCTTATAGAAACTGCCTCACTGGTTAACCTTATTACATTGTAACAGCTAAGGAGAAGCGCCCATCAACGTGAGTGACATTGAGTTGGCCACGCCCACATGGTCACATGACCACTGAGCCACGCCTACCCAGCTGGTCATTAGGGCAGAGAATCAGTTGTTAAATTATTTGAATCCCACCACCGGACAGACCCTTCTTCCTTCCTTTTTATTCAAACTGATCTCAAATCTCATAAAATGGTTGCCTCTTTGTCTTTAAAGGTTGAATTGCATATGTGTGGAAATGCAGTGACCTTTTAACCACAAACAGCACATCATCAATTATACATCCTGAAGATGATAGTGTTAGTTTGGCTTCATTTGTCTGGTCAAAATGAGGAAGACTTAGATTTATAGCAAAAGTAGCTCAGAAGTATTCATAAGAAGACAAAGTCAATGTTATTTGTAAAATTAATATAACCCATCATCATATCATTATTCCTACTGTGTCAAAAAAAAACCAACTGGTAGCTTTACTACCCAAAATACTTTGGGTTTTGTTAAAAGAGTGCAGAGAACAGCAGCAAAGATGATTAGGGGACTGGAGGCTAAAACATATGAAGAATGGGTATGTCTAGTTTAATGAAAAGAACGACTAGGGGAGACATGATATCAGTGTTCCAATATCTCAGGGGCTGCCATAAAGAAGAGGGAGTCAAGCTATTCTCCAAAGCACCTGAGGGTAGAACAAGAAGCAATGGGTGGAAACTAATCAAGGAGAGAAGCAACCTAGAACTAAGGAGAAATTTCCTGACAGTTAGAACAATGAATCAGTGTCAATGAATGACTTGCCTCCAGAAGCTGTGAATGCTCCAACACTAGAAGTTTTTAAGAAGATTTTGGATAACCAGTTGTCTGAAGTGGTGTAGGGTTTCCTGCCTAAACTAGAAACTAGAAGACCTCCAAGGTCCCTTCCAACTCTCTTATTCTATTCTATTCTAAAATGAACTATATCTTCAGTACTGCATGATCCAAAACAGCTGTTTAGGGGAGGTATTGATTGTTCAGCTCCACAAATAACTGGATTTTTTTCTTATATACATAATCTTTAAGCTTTTTCCACTAGAAAAACTTTATTTTCAAAATATTTTATATATTTTTTTCTTAAATGTCCTGCTTTATCATGATTTGGATACATTTTGTGTAATTCCTACAGATTCTTAAAGAAAGCAATTTAAGTTATTAACAGAAACAAAAATTGAAATTGTGCACTATGTAAGATGCTTACAGCTTTTTCTTTTGAGACTTAGTCGTTCTTTTTTCAACAGCCAATTTATACATTATTGGCAGCAGCAAAATGGATGATCACCGATTTCTTCATGTGAGTATGAATGTTTGGGAATTCTAGTGGAAAATTGCATCTGAAGAAATTATGTTTCAGAATTTAATTAGTATGTTAAGCATTGAATGTTTGAGATCTTTAGAATAAGCATATTCTTAACTGTTTATAATAATGTTGTTCTGAAATTTTATTGTAAAAAGAAAATGAATAAGAAAATATTAAAGCAATTTCAAAGTGCCCAGCAAAAATATACTGTATAATTTCCCCTATGGGGTATTGACCAGTTAAAATAAGACCGCCACCTCCAGCATGGAGATGTTGCAATACTTTGATGTAAATCAAGAAGTATCTACAAGTCTTCAGAATTACTCTTCATTTCTCCAATTCGCCCAACTGGGTGTTCTAAAGTGATTTGTGTGAATGAAGGCGGGTAGGGTAGGGTAGGATAGGGTAGGGTAGGATAGAATAGAATAGAATAGAATAGAATAGGAATAGAATAGAATAGAATAGAATTCTTTATTGGCCAGGTGCGATTGGACACACAAGGAATTTGTCTTAGGTGTATATGCTCTCAGTGTACATAATGGGAATAAAGAGATACAACATTTAGTAATAGTCAAGGTTACTAATAAGCTATCAAATCATACTGGGAAACAAATAAAAACAATATAATTGAAAGATACAAGCAACATGGTTATATTAATAAGTGGGAAGTGATAGATACTAGTAAGGAAGGGAAGAATAATAGTAATACAGTCTTAGTAAATTATTTGACAGTGTTGAGGGAATTATTTGTTTAGCAGAGTGATGGCATTCGGGGGGGAAATGGTCTTGTGTCTAGTTGTTCTTGTGTGCAGTGCCCTATACCTATACCATTTTTTTGAGGGTAGAAGTTGAAATGATTTATCCAGGATGTGAGGGGTCTGTAGATATTTTCACAGCCCTCTTTTTGACTGGTGCAGTATACAGGTCCTCAACAGAAGGCAGGTTGGTAGCCATTGTTTTTTTTCTGCAGTTCTATTCTAATTATTTGGAAAGAGGTCATTCTGTTCCTGGGCACGTGTATTAAGGCCATTTCCTTTACCTGCCGCTTTATCAATGGGAGACCAGGGATTTTTAGTAAGAAAGATTTGCTAATAATAGAGACATCTGGGGCAGCATCATTCAATGATGCTGCGGGTCTCAGATGAAAAGGTTGTCTCCAAATGCCTCTGAGCGTGGAACCAGATTCCAAGATACTTGCAGAGATTAATTTGTCAGGCATACTCAGCAGCTGTTGCTGTATATCACATACCAGTGATTCACTATGATCAAACAGATGGCTTTCAAGGTGACTGAGAATATTTCTCTCCCAGCTTCTGAGAGCACAGAGTTAATGACAGCCTTGCCACTGGAATGGCTACTAATTTTTATGAGAATTAATACACAATTACCCAGTCAAAAAATAAGGAAAAAGGATTTTTAAATGCCTGGTTCAGGCAAGAAATAAGCGTAGCTTCAAGGCAAATTTTAAGCAGCAAATCAGAAGTACCTGCCTGTTTTACAACACCTCTGCCATTCTGGGCTGACATAAACTACATCATATTTCTCTTCTTTGACAGATTCCTTTTGGAATTTAACATTTTTACTTTCTGGCACACGGATAACTTGGCTGATGGTGAGTATGCAGGATTACCAAAAATACATAGCAGCCACAATGTTTGGATGAAAAAGTTATAAGCCGTGGCAGGTTTCACACTTTGTTACCACCGGTTCACCCCATGCATGCATGCTTGCTTCATGCGTATACATACCTGCACAAGTGCCCGGCCTTCCACACATGAGCCCGGTCTCAAAAACGTGCTTAGCGCTGGGGCGGGGGGGGGAGCGGGGGCCCACCCGCGATCTCTGCTGCCAATTCGCCTGAACCAGTATGAACCGGCTGAATACCATCTCTGGTTATAAATAATAATGCAATCTAATTGTCACTTGTTAAAGATATTACATTTGGATTCCATTCATCTCATTTTTACCTCAGGATTAATTTGGCAAGGATTAATGGCATTGATTGCTGTGGTACCTTAGATACATAGTCTGTAGTAGGTTGTCACAGAAGATAGGTAGAAGGCCATTGAAAATTGTCCATGAAACTGTTCATTTATTCCAATTTGCTCAGGTATTTTAGTTGGAATACATGAGGAAATATCAATAGTGGACACTAGTGGTGAAATCCAAAATTTTTTATTACCGGTTCTGTGGGTGTGGCTTGGTGGGCATGGCTTGGTTGGCATGGCAGGGGAGGGATACTGCAAAATCTCCATTCCCATCCCACTCCAGGGGAAGGATATTGCAAAATCTTCATTCCCACCCCACTCTGGGGCCAGCCAGAGATGATATTTGCCAGTTCTCTGAACGACTCAAAATTTTCACTACTGGTTCTCCAGAACCTGCTGGATTTCACCCCTGGTGGACACCAACCCCCGCCCCCCTAAATCAGAAGTACACTAACATAAGATCTTTGGCTTATATTAATTGGAAGAAGTTCTCGTGGTTCATAAATTATTAAAATTATAAAAATGGTCACCTTTATTTTTTTCTTTTTAAAGAATAAAGTTCTAGTCTTGTTGATTATAGATTATGCATAATGACAAAGCATATCAGAAAAGTGGGAAAAAAAGAGAGAATAATTTCTTAAAATATATCCTGAATTTCCAAAGTGTTATTAATGTTAAGTATTTTTTTTTTTAAAAAAAATCCACAGTAACAATTTCAAAAAAATAACAACTGTACCACATGTTGGGTCATAAATACATACATTTCCTCAAATCTTGACAATCATCACATTAACCATATAAATTGTGCTTAAGATAGTTACATAGAAAGAGAGAGACAGATAGGCAGAGAGAACGCACACATTATTTACATATTTATTTTCCCATAAATAAGTAAATAAATTGATATCAATTCAAATGCAAAAGTTAAAACTTGAAAATAGAATAGTATAATGAGGTCAGGGTTTACATTAACCTTTCATAATTGGTCGTGGCAAGAATGGTGGAACAATCTTCATTTTAATAGTTTTCTAAAGTCTAATCAAGGTTTAGATCAGAGGAGGCTGACAATGCTAAAAAATACTGTATAAAATTTCTCTTATTGGTTGTTGTCCAGTTTAAAAAAAGACTCCAATTCCCGGCATGGAGACTCTGATGTAAATCAAGGAGTCCGAGGCCCGAATTCATTGGTAGCCTCACATTCCAATGAACAAGGACATACATTCAATTTCGCAACTAGTAAGATTGTTGCCTGAGCAGGTACAAAGATAGCCAGGGAAATGACTGAAGCTGGGAAACAGGCTCCTTGAACAGGAGTGCTGATTTACCACCAGATTATCAGGTACTTAGGAGCTGAGGACTTGGCAGCACAAGGAAACAACAACCAGTGGAAAAAAAACATTCATTCTGGTAGAGAGAAGTTCCCTTGGGATGGGCTCCATCACAAGTCCAAAAGCTCAGAAGACTAAACCTCTGGTCCCAGTGATTGACCCAGATTGGACCCTGCAAGGTTGAATCTCCAAGAAAATAATTTCCCACAGAATGGGGATTGACAGCATAAAGATCTATTGTCTAGGAATGACTTAGGGAGAGAAGGCCCTCAACAGAACCTTTCTGAGTAGACAACTTCACTTTTTGCAAAGCAATCCTGGATGTATCCCAGTACCCCATGCAGAGCTTAAAAAGTAATGGCACATACTTTGAATTGGGCCCAGAAACCTTCTTCGAAGTGCTGGTCATCGCTTTTAAAACCTTTATAGCACAGCATTGGGATACCTCATACAGAATAGTTGTGACCTTGTATAGCTTTAACCACCATATCATCATATCATTTCTTTCTCTCTTTCTTCATTTTCCATCCCCCTTCCCCCTTTTTCATGTTTCTTCACAATAATGTTGTGTCATCATCTTGTGGACATGTCATGATGGACTCATTCTCATCATTTCTTACGCCATGTGAACAATACAGCCAAATCCGTTTTTCATCATGGTAAGTAGTGTTGTCATACAAAGCGTTTTGTCTTCCGAATCAGAAGATTTGCATGAGATTTAATAACAAAGTTCATAATATCACAATTTAGATGAAACAGGAATATAACTTTCTAGTTGATTATCAGGCCACAATTCAATGGAAGTTAAATATATTTTATATTTTTTTTTATGTCTTCTTGTCCAGTTTGATAGCAGCATAACTACCCATGACATATATAGATACAGCTGGGGCAAAATATATAGATTTTCCTACACAACTTCATAAAATCAATGGATGTTATATGGAACAGGTTATTACTGTCCATAAAAATTAAAATCAATGGCAGAATAAAAAAATGAGAAAATAGAAGAGTGAGGGTTCTTTTATATATTACTAAGATGAATCTTCCACTCATTCTTCTAAGTCTTCCATCTTAACATCTATTTTTTTCATTTTTACATTTTTCAGATTTCAAAAAAAAGGAAGAATTTTCTTCATGGCTTTCCCATAGTTATATTCATTCAGTTTTTGCATGTTTTTAAACTACATTCACATGTTACATATAGTCCTCAACTTATAACCCAGTCTTTTAACAACTACTTGAAGTTGCAATGGACCCAAAAAAAGATACATTCTGGATTCAAAGTTCTGATAACTGTCCTCCCTGGTTGTGTGGTTGCAGTTTGGGCACTCAGCAACTGGTCCACATTTACACCTGTTTGCAGTGTCCACGATTTACATATTTTGCCAGAAAACAACATTTACCTCTGGTAAAAAAAAATACCCATTGCAGACAATAGGTTTGCTTAACAACCACAGAGTCACTCACGACCATCACAAAAATGTCAATCATATGATGACCCACTTCATGATTTACAACTATAATTCCAGGCTCAATTATGGTTGTAAGTGGAAGACTATATGAATATATGGCTCTGCTGTCAGACCTTCAGGATAGACCAGATCATTAAACAGAATAGAACTAAATTTTATTGAGATAGGTTATAATAGCAGAATCTTCCAAGCCTGATTCTGCCTTTTACCTCCCCTTCCTTTTGTATGTCCCAATGAATTAGAGAGGAGTTGCCTGAGTTCTTCTGAATATTCACCTGTTTCCCAGGACTTAAAGGATGTTTCAGCCGTCTTTCCTTACAAAACAATTCTTGCTTATTTCCAGGGGTGGGATTCAAAAATTTTAGCAACCGGTTATCTGCCCGGTTGCTGGGTGGGTGTGGCCATGGTGGGCGTGGCCTACTCAGCCTCCTGAACCATGGTGCAGCCTTCTGCACCTCCCCAAGCTCCGGAGGCTTTCCTTGAAATTCCAGGAGGGCGAAAACAGTCTCCCCTGGGTCCATTTCCGGACTTCTGGAACTGCTGGGATGCCCATTTTTCGCCTGCCTCAGGCTCTGGCGGCTTTCTTTGAGCCTCCAAGATAGCAAAAATGGCCTCCTATGGGCTCCGGAGATCAGAAACAGGCCCATTTCTGGATTTCCAGAACTTCAGGGAGGCCCGTTTTTCACCTTGCACTTACCTGGCATCCAAAATGGGCCATGTGGAGACTCCTGGGAGGGGCAGGGCAAGGTGGGTGGGGCCAGTAAAATTAGCATGCAGTTCGCCCGAACCAATCCAAACCAGCTGAATTCCACCCCTGCCTATTTCCCTCAAGGTCCTATCCCGAATAAAATTGATCATTGAATAGATAGCATATTGAAGTAGAATTCTTTATTGGCCAAGTACGACTGGGCACACAAGGAATTTGTCTCTGGTGCATAAGCTCTTGGCGTGCATACAAGCGATCATAATCATAAAATACGATCATCATAAATTATAAGTTACAAATTTAGTGATAGTCATAGGATACTAAATGAGCAAACAACCTAAACCATAATAGGATTCTAAATGAAGGCAATCAATGCACATCATTTAAACAACAATGCTGTAGTCATGCTAACATGCTATTTTTATTTTTACTTTTTTAAAAAACTTTTGTACACTACTCAGAGTAGAGCTGGACAGCCAATTAATCTCAATAAATAATAATATTTACACTATTTTGAGAGGTCATTAGTGACAGGGGTAAATACTAGAGATGTTTTCCTATAGCAGGCTTCTGTGATGCATTCAGCCAGCAATTTTATTTGTGTAGCTTGCCATATACCCTGTTTCCCTGAATACATCCCCTGATTAGACAGCCCCAATTGGGCTTTTGAGTGCATGCGCTAAAGTAAGCCTGCCCCCGAAATAAGTCCTTCCCAAAAATATTTAAACTTAGAGCTGGAAATTAGGTAAGACGGCAAGAGGAGTCCCGTCTTGTTCTGCGTGCCCCAAAATAATAAGACCTCTCCAAAAATATGGCCAAGCGCTTATTTCAGGGTTCAAAAAATATAAGACAGGGTCTTATTTTCGGGAAAACAAGGTATTTGCAAATGATAGTCTTGCAATTGCTATTCTTAAACAAACATTGCACTTCCAGTGAGGCTGACCCAGGCCCTATTGGATCAGTGATTTTTTTCCCTCCTGGCAACCAGGTTATATATTAACTGGATTATCTCTTTATCTGATCAACTCACATCCCCCTTCAAGATATCCCACTGACCTCCATTGGTTGACATCCCACGCAACTAAGAGATTATCGGCCTCTTGGTTAGATTAGTCTGTAATAAAACATTGCATTTGAGTTGAAAGGAATTCCTTTTCAAAGCAAGAATAAAAATGGCTTATCCTTCTCATCCCAGGACAAACATGGGGAGTTTTCATTACAAATAGGCAAGTTAGATTAAATGTTACCTCTTTTTGTCATCCTAGAATAGAATAGAATAGAATAGAATAGAATAGAATAGAATAGAATAGAATAGAATAGAATAGAATAGAATAGAATAGAATTTTTTTATTGGCCATGTGTGATTGGCACACAAGGAATTTGTCTTGGTGCATATGCTCTCGGTGTACATAAAAGAAAAGATACGTTCATCAAGAATCATAAGGTACAACACCTAATGATAGTCATAGGGTAGAAGTAGACATTTTGGGGGGTTGCTTTGTTAAGTTTATTACTGAAATTACTTTTAGTAAGGATATGGACAATGACTTGGCATTATAGCTCTATTGCCTTTCCCTGTATTTTGGCTATTTGAATTAAAAATTCCTACTGTCATGCTGGTCCCAGGGAATCTACAGCCAAGAATAAGCTTAATGAGTCGCTTGGCATTTCTCTCTTGCAATCTCCATTGTATTAGATAGATTTGTCTAAACCATATTCGTTTCATTTATTTCAGCAAGGTGTATGCCAAAGACTGGCCGGATGCACTGAGCCTCACATGATTTATTGCACCAATTTGTTTAAATCTGTTTGATTCATTTTTTTAAGAGAGATGCAATTGTCCCTTTAAGCCAAGAACAGACATTTGTGGAGAATTATAAAGGTATTTTCCTGCCGTTTTTCTCCTCCCTTTTAGCAGAGTTGGATAGTCACTCTCAAAATTTCTAACTGGCCCATAAAAGTCACCTTTTCTGAAAATTTTAGCACAGGTTTTAACTGTACCTATATCTAGAGTGAAGGGAGATTTAGCATCATAAATTCAAGGCATCCTCAATCATTGGCTCCGCAGCAGCATCCAGTGGCCATGGGTGTCCTTGCATTTTGTTTCTCCACATTTTTCACCTCTCCTTGTGTCTGATTTTCTCCCTCTGACTCTTCTATTTTTCCCATTCTAGCTCACAAACATAAGAAACACGATATGCTGCAACCCTGTGACACTGAATATCCCGTGTTTGTGTACGAGCCTGCTATCAAAGAGGCCAATGGACTAATTGAGTGTGGAGCCTGTCAGAAGTAAGAGAACGGTCTTTATCTGTGCTTCTCAAGGGCAACCAAGAATTTTGCCCCTTTTCCTCCCATCCATACATGTTGCTTGTTATTGCCAGCACTAAAAGAAGGGGTGAAATGCTACCGGTTCGTACGGGTTCAGCCGAAATGGTAGTGATGGCGGCGGGTGGTTTGGAGAATCAGTAGTGACGGCAGCGCAAGGCTCCACCCAGTCATCGTTACTTTCTGGTTTTAATCAGGAAGTAACCTGTTTTTTACCCTCTGCACATGTGCACTTCCAAACCGGTAGGGAAGGTAAGTAGATTTCACCTCTGACTTAAAGAGCAAAAATAATAAATCCTGGTTAAGATCCTGACTGTTGCCTTCTACATACACCAGGCACTTAAGTTCAGCTACAGAAGTCATCACCCTGTCCTACCCTCATTAGATGGGTAGTACCTGGAGACAGGTATTCTTTCTAGTTCCTAACATTCTGGGTAGAAGGAAGAGGGAGTGACCTTGAAGGATAGGAGGAAGAGCCTCTACCAACATTTAAACATTCTCCCTCTGGAGATCAGAATGACCCTAACCCTGCTGACTTTTCATAAGTCCTTAAAGACCAAGCTTCGTGCCTGGAAGTAGAGCCCCAAGTTTGTTCAGCCATTTAGTGGTTAATTTAATCATTATGATAGGCACTTTATTCTTGGCTACTACATATTTGTATACATTAATTTAAGTTGTTTTTATATTTTAAATTTTGTTTGCTGTCCAGAGTAAGATAGGTAGCCATACAAATTAGGTATTAGGGAGGGAGGGAGGGAGGGAGAGAGGGAGGAGATTAGACAGATGATGATGATGATGGGGGGAGAGAGAGACAGAGAAAAAGAGAGAGAGAGATAATGGATGGATGGATGGATGGATGGATGGATGGATGGATGGATAGATGGGATGAACGGACGAAGGTGCTTTGAACTAATGACTTCGGTTCTTGGGAGAGAAAAGTAAAGAGTAACATATTAGGGACAAAAGCATGTGAGCTATGATGAGTGAAGGTCAGGGGTGGGTTCTAATTTTTTTACTACCGCTTCTGTGGGCGTGGCTTATTTTGCAGGCGTGGCTTTATGGTCATGTGACAATTCTTTAGGATTTAACAGAGATACTGGTCTACAAGGTTTTTAACTGCTTGTAGAGCTGTACCAGTCTACTCATTTGTTTTTGGAGACCTCGGACTACATTTGTTTTTGGAGGCCCTGGTCTACTCATTCATTTTAGAAGGCACCGGTCTACCACCACATTGCCTTTTAACACTGATCAGCTGTAGGGCGACCCTTTGAAGCACTAGAGTTTAAACAGTTTTTTTTCTTCTAGCCGATCAGCTGGGACTCGGGAGGCAGCAATAGATGGGGGTGGGAGCAAATAAAAGGTAAGAATAATACGGCGGGGGGCGGGGAGACAGGAGGGCCCAGCTCCCGAACAAAGAGAACCAGTTCGGTGACGTCATATCGTCACCACTACCGGCTTGGCCAAACCAGGAGGAACCCACCACTGGTGAAGGTGATAGAGAAGATCCCTGGAAATTTATGAATATTTATTTTAGAAAAAAACAAAAGCCCAAACCCAGTATGGTGCAGCTGCCCAATACAGACACACAAACACAAATGCCTAGTGGAAGGAGCTACCTAATACTAGTAATCCTTGACTTACAACCACAATGGAGCCTGACTGTAAAGTGGATCGCCCATGTGACCAATCCAATTTTACAACCTTTTCTGAAGCAATTGTTAGGGAACTGTAGTTTTTAAGTAAACACCATAGTCATTAAGCGAGCCCATTGTTTGCTATGAGCCAATAAAACCTGGAAGCCATCAAAACTTTGGAACCAGGTGGTAAGTCCTTTTGGGGGAGTCCATCGGACTTTTGAACTGTCGCTAAGCAACAGGTTGTAAATCAAGGACTACCTGTAGCTGCAGTAACTGCCTCGGTATGGAGTCTTTTTTGACTGGCATGTTTAATGAGCATCTTGACGGCCATCAATGAGGCTTGCTGTAACTGCCCCATATTCGGACAGGCATTCTGTCAAAGCACCTACACGATCCTTGCAGCTCCATAGTCTACATGGTGGCACTGATGTATGGAAGGAAATGGCTGAAACAAGGTAGCCCTGAGTTGATTGCATTGTCACTGCTGCTAGAAAACTAGTATATAAATGTGTTAAGTTTATATTTAACACAAAAATAGTTTGTCGCGAAAGCAACTGCCTGCGAAGCAGCGCTGAAATCCACTTACCTTCGCTACCGGTTTGGGAACGGCATGCGCAGAGGGTCAAAAACAGGACGTAATGACATCCCAGAAGGTGGGCGGAGCCTTCCGCTGTTGGTGCTACCGGCTCGTGCAAACCGGATAGATCTGGCCAGATTTCACCGCTGCTGCGAAGGCTCCTAGATTGGGGCTGAAAGGCAAAAGCGGAAGCAGGATACTACGTCCCATATATGGGTAGACCAGGTTGCCCTGATAGAAAAAACAGAGTTTTTTATACTTGTACTGGTAGATGTTAGTTTTAGAAAAAGCAGTTAATCCACACCAAGTTACCAGCTCAATACTCCTTTGCAGGATGGTCTTCAGAAAAACCTGTGCATATGAAAACTTACATGAAACTTCCACCAATATACTGATCCAAGGTCAAAATCTGTGGTGGCATTTAATATTAAACTAAAAGCAGGGGTGAAATCCAGCTGATTCTAACAGGTTCTGGAGAACCGGTAGTGGAAATTTTGAGTAGTTTGGAGAACTGACAAATACCACCTCTGGCTGGCCCCAGAATGGGGTGGGAATGGAGATTTTGCAATATCTTTCTACCAGGAGGGGAGGGAATGAAGATTTTGCAGTATCCTTCCCCTGGAGTGTGGTGGGAATGGAGATTTTGCAATATCTTTCCCTGCCACGCCCACAGAATTGGTAGGGGGAAAAATTGGATTTCACCCCTGACTAAAAGTGACCCTTTCTCTAGATTTTATCACGATTCAATTGTACCTATGCATTTCCGGTAGAGGGCAGCAGAGCACTGTGGCTCCCATGAGGTGATTTACAAATACCTCTTAACTTTGTCTATCAAGCTACTGTGCCACATTTATATGAGAAAGTAATAGATAGAAAACAAAGACAAGTCAGTGTAATAAAGCATTTAGGTTCTTTGGGTGACTATACCTACCAGATTGGTCACCACTCATCCTAATAAACTCTTTACAATTGTTCAATCTCCAACTTCACTCAAAATAATTTATTATACATTAGCTGGACCTAGGAAACTATGTAATCGAGCATGATAAATTGACACTTAAAGCCTGAAACTTAATGTAGAATGTGTAGCTCCGTAGCATCAGAGCATATTAATATAAGGCAACTGGCAGTTGGAACAGAGGGGGAGAGGGAGTAGAATGCCCCAGCCCACAGGCCGGATGAGTCCTGCGCTGGCCAGGCCCACACCCAGTTTCGTGAAAGGGTAGCATCACAGCGTGTTAATATAAGGCAACTGGCAGTTGGGACAGAGTTCCTTTCAGGTGGGGAGGGGGAGTAGAACATCCTTAGCATCAGAGTGTGTGAATATAATACTCTTGATGCATACTAATAATCTGATGGTCATTTCAAAAAATCCTTTCGTAGCAAGCACTTAGAAGCCAAGAGGAACATACATGCCAAATTTCAAGTTTGTATGCTTTATCATTCTGGAGATTTAGTGATGATTAAGTGGTATTTGGCTTTTATAGAGAGAGAGTCTTCTCCAAAAACTATAAAAAAGAGCTTTGGCATCCAACTTTTCATCCCCTTCTCTTCACTTTCCTTACTTTGAAACACAATAGGAGTCCAAGGTATTTTTAATAGATGAGTGGAAGCAGGTGAATTCAATTTGATAATTGACTAAGTTAGGCAACCAGCCAGCTAATGTATCTAAAAAATGAAATGAAGCTACACCCTCACTGACTTCATAGTATAAGGTAACGTTGGGGAGGAAATTCCTGTCCCCATGACCCACAATACGTTGTGGGAAATCAAAAGTGGGGCCAATTTATCTAATAAGGGGCGGTCAAAATCTACAAGAATTTTGGGAATAGCAACAGGATCTGAGTCCCACCCCCAGCATTATCTGTTCTGGAGGACACCCATGCACGTTCGACGAGGGCTGGGCTTGGATTGCAATGGCAGTCCACCATTTGCCAGTTATGACACTGCCCTTTTTCAACTAATTCTGAGATCGTTGGATCTAGTACAAACGAAGTTTCTCTTCTTTGGGCTGGAAGGATCTAGCCCTGGGTTCTTAAATCTGGCCCGCGGGGCCACTCTAGAAACAGCAAAGGACATGCGGCCTCTCAGTCTCCATTTTCAGCTGTGACCGCCTCCTGCCGCCCTCTGCCAGTGAAAACAGAGCTCGGGGGGGGCATGCGCCCCCCCGAGCTCTGTTTTCACTGGCAGAGGGCGGCAGGAGGCGGTCACAGCTGAAAATGGAGCTCTGGAGCCCGTTTTTGCTGGCAGAGCACTTGGACCACCACAGGCGCCCCCGACAGAAGTGATGTCAAGCTGACCACGCCCACTCTGGCCACGCCCACCCCGGTCCCCGAAGTCAAACACAACCCTGATGCGGCCCTCAATGGAATCAAGTTTGACACCCCTGATCTAGTCCAAGGGTATCTTGGCAACGTTAAGATTTGTGGATTGCAACTTCCCAAATTGAATTGATGAAGACATATTTGTATAACCTTCTGGAGGGCAAAGAGTTATTAAATTTATTTATACTTGTGACAAAGGCTGGATGTCGCTTCCTTGGAAATGTATTTCTTTTTAATTACATACTCTTTTTTTCTCTTTTCTTACGCTTTCTGTTCTTCCTTCCCATTCGCTTCTCTTTCTCAAAGTTGACTTTGTAATAGTTTTTACTGCTGCAATTAAAATTCTTAATGCAAATAATATTCGGAATAAAATATAACGTCGTCTCTCGGGGATGGGTGTCCTTCTCAATCTTGCAGGATGTTTTTGGCACAGCAAGTTATGAACAGCAACCTTCTGCTCTTGGTAACCGATGCCACCTGTGATTGCAGCAGCATCTTCCCATCTTTTGCATTGCAAGCTAAAGAAGTTAAATATATCTTTTCCCTGGCAATTCCTTGTGCTGGACTGTAACTCTTTGGCAGTTCATTAGCACAAATGAAGTACGGATCTAGCGTTTTCCTTCATAACTCTAGAAGGGATGAATAGAACATGCTTCCATTTAAATGCGGAGTGAAAACGGTACTGTTAAAAAGTGAAGTTGAAACAACCCTATATTCATCCTCTTTTAATGACCCCATGTGGAGTCTGGGCAACTGAATGGAGCCGAGCGTTTACTGGCCGGATGCCCTTCCGGTTGACAATGCAGAGTTTCTTTCAGCAGATATATTCCCAGTGTACCCAGAGAGAGAAATAACTGCCTCTACCTAGGATCAAACTCACAGCCTCCTGATTGTGAGGCGAGAACTCCTCTTCTAGGCCACCAGACCACTTTGAAACAGTACTATATTGCTAGTTGCTATTTACAGTAATTTATTATTGCTTGTTACACATTAGGCGAAGTAAAATGTGTGTGCTTTTCTAGATTCCATCAATCTTTTTTACGAAGGTAAGTGGGAAAAATAAGTCTTGCTGTTTTCCAAATTCTCTTTCCAAATTTAATTTTAAAGGTCTGAGGAATCAGTGGGGATATAGAAGGACAGGTAGTTCTATTAGAAACTTCAACAATAAAAGCAAGATGCTTTTGATTTTATCTCTAGTGCTATGTACAAGCTACTTTATCAATTGTGTTGGCACTGCAGTTTTACTCAAGCGTTTACTCTAAGTCAGGATTTATTCAGTTACCGGTAACCTACGTTTCTAGATCCACATGAGATTCTATAGTCTGGCTACTTCGTTGAATTGGCACAGTATGTTAAGCCAATGTTCTCAACTTTTGGATCAGAAATCCACTTTTGCGGATCAGTGATCCGCAAAAGTGCTATAGATGGCCTGGTACATCTGCCAAAATAGAAATATTACCACTCTTACCTAGAAATTGCAGGGAACTTAGCAGAACCAGTAGCTAAGATGCAGCGGCTCAGTGGCTGAGATGCTGAGTTTGTCAATGGAAAGGTCGGCAGTTCAGCGGTTCAAATCCCTAGTGCCGCATAACAGGGTGAGCTCCCGTTACTTATCCCAGCTTCTGCCAACCTAGCAGTTTGAAAGCAAGTAAAAAATGCAAGTAGAAAAATAGGGCCACCTTTGGTGGGAAAGTAACAGTGTTCTGTGTGCCTTTGGCATTTAATCATGCCAGCCACATGACCACGGAGACGTCTTTGGACAGCGCTGGCTCTTTGGCTTTGAAACGGAGATGAGCACCACCTTAGAGTTGGGAATGACTAGCACATATGTGCAAGGGGAACCTTTACCTAGAAGAACCAGCATGCTAAGGATTTAAAAAAAAGACTCCCTTGATTTAAATTTAGCTCTTGTCAGCTACTTCATGCACACATCCATGAAGTTTTCTTGAGGATCGTATTCGTCATGACTTATTCTAGGATTCTACAGTAGCCTCCTATGTCAACCTTGTTTAGTGTGGGTGAGAAAAGATAAAACATGCAAAAAATGTATCTAATGAAACATTACATCTGGTCTTTAGCTGATAAGCTTTAGTTCAGCACAAAGAGGAAAACAACTTGCAGGCTGTGTCCCAAGACGAGGTGAAAGCCATTGCTTTCAACAGATTCAGCCTGCTGCCCATCTAGGGAGGTTCCCAGGGTGTGCAGCCAGAGGTGGGCTTCAAAAATTTTAGCAAGGGGTTCTCTGTCCGGTTACTGGGTGGGTGTGGCCATGGTGGGTGTGGCCTAGTTGGCCTCCTGCACCACAGCAGGGGGGATGGACGTTTTTGCCCTCTCTGGGCTCTGGAGGCTTTCTTTGAGCCTCTAGGAGGGCGAAAATGACTTCCCCAGGCTCCGGAGGCCCTCTGGAGGCCAGAAACGGACCCATTTCTGGCCTCCAGAGCCTGGAGAAGCTTGCCTTCCGAAACTTCTGTAAGGCCCGTTTTTCGCCCTCCCCAAGCCTTCGTGTGCACCCTGCACTTACCTGCATCCAAAACGGGCCACGTGGGGATTCCTGGGAGGGGCGGGGTGGGAGGAGTCAGCCAGGAGTGGGATTTGGGGGTTTTCCAAACTGCACAGAATCTTAGCTAGAGGTTCTCCCGAACCCCTGTGAACTCCCAGCAACCCACCCCTGTGTGCCGCCACCCCAAGTGGCCTCAATCCAGCTAAAAGTCATGACAAATAAAGTGGGTTATGACGAAGTCCTGTCCATTTCAATATGATTTGGGGATATTTTTGTTAAAACATGGTCACTAATTCCAGCTCATCTCAACTGGAACTACTAACAGGAGGTAGTTTAGGAAACCTTCTTCCTGTGACAAGACTTTGTGGGTAGGCTAGTCCCGTTGCTGCAATATTATCCATGTGGGCTGAAGCCTTCTGCTTAGCTTGTGCATCAGGAAATGCTATGTATGTGATGGAAATACATTTCTGTAGGCTAGCTGGTATTTTTAGTTGCAAATTTAAATTATTGGCCAGCACAGCATCCGCTAACTCTAGATATTTTAAGTAAGATGTCCCTATTTCTCCACTTCCAAACACTGCTATTAGCCTTAACAGCTGCGTACATAACAGTTCGGTAAAATGTGACAGGATGCGTTCTCAGAAACTAAGACGCCGACCGGACAGCTGCCATGCATTCCATCCAGAGGTAAGATCTGTTAGCTTTCAGTGACAGAATAATTTGCAGAAATTATAAAATTATATATATGACAATACCCTTGTCACCCATAAAATCTGCTTCATTTCCCATGAAGCCAATCCTACCATACTACTAGGGTTACTGACCACCTACTGGCCTTCTCTTTTTTTCAGGAAAATGCCCAAGATTGTGGAGGAGCTGCAGCGATTTCAGCCTCCTCAACTTTGCTCCTGTTTCTGTTGGCAACAACAGCTCTTCTACTGCGGTGACGAAGTGCACCGCAGTCCTTACATTGAACCTGGACTGCTATTTTCACATGGATCCCAAACAGAACTTGACCTCATCACTCCTGAAGGACTTCCTAGGACTTTCTCACTTGTATTTACAAATGTGACAGGAGGAGGATTGTCGAAGCGTGAATCAGCTTTGTTCCCCCCCTGGGGAAAACTCTAATTAATTAGAGGTGACTGGATCTTGTTTTCCATGGTGTATACTCTCAAAGAAAGAAAACCCGAAGTATAAATTCTAAAAAAAATTATTTATAAAGTAAAAACCTAGCTAACTACATCGTTACCGGCAGTGATATCTCGGAGATGGACAAAGGAAAAAAGTAAATCAGGAAGTTAGAAAAGAAAGAATATAGACATGCGCAGTAGCTTCAAAAATCACAAGACAGTGTTATCTTTTGTTGATAAAGTTCTCTGGCAAGCTACTGTAATGTTCAGAATGGGAGCTCAGCTGGCAAATACAAATAATGCAGTGACAAGGATAATAACTATGAGACAAAGCTAACCATTGACTCTTTCCATCTCTACACTAGAGAGATGTTTATATAAGGGTAGTTAATGAGGGAATTATATTTTGGGGGGAAATAAGGGTAGTTGATGAGAGAATTATATTTTGGGGGAAATAAGGGTAGTTGATGGGGGAATTATATATAATTATATTTTGCCCTAGCCTATATCGGTAGACTGTAATGAGTTAGCTTTCTCCACCTGGAGAAAGGCGCAAACTACTGGATTTAAGCCTGTAATACAGATAATCCTCAAGTTACAACCACAATGGAGCTCGCCCATCATGGTCGTAACTCATGACATACATAAAGCAGGTTGGTCAAATAACCAGCATGACGTTTTCTGCAACAGTCTAACACCACGGTTGTTATGTGAATCAAGGGTTCACTATGGGCTGGTTTTGCAGAAAATTGGAATGCCCATTTTCAGCAAAAACATTGTAATACACAAATGAGCCCAAAATTTATGTTGCTAAGTGAGAAATTTGTTAAGTGAATTTTGCCTCATTGTATGACTTTTTTCAGCATCTTTGTTAAGTGAATCACTGAAGTTCTTAAATTAGAATGGGCGTTGTACTTACCTGATACGCCCCTTCTCGATCCGCTGTCACGGCAGTCAGGCTTGGGTTGGTCAGCTGTGGCAGCCAATGGGACCGGGCCAACTGGAAAATAAAACTCTGCCCCCTCCTGGCTGTCTCCAGTTTTGAGGCGAAGGTATCCAGCAGGCCGTCGTGTCTACGGAATAACACATGATAGAATGAATAAGAACACCCCCCCCCCCCGGTCCAGGATAACCGGCCCAGAGGCCGACAGGGTGGGGCTGACTGCCGTGACAGCAGATCGAGAAGGGGCGTATCAGGTAAGTACAACGCCCATTCTCCTATTGGCTGTCACGGCAGTCAGGCTTGGGACATACCAAAGCTACATGTCCGATCGGGAGGGTTCAGTCCGGATACTCTGCAGCACTCTTCTGCCGAAGGCAGCATCAGCTGAAGCGTAAGTGTCAAGACGGTAGTGCCTTATAAAAGGAGTCACCGATGTCCAAGTCGCAGCTCGACAAACTTCTTCCAGCGGAGCCTGCGGAGCCCAGGCAGCTGACGTAGCCGCACTCCTGGTGGAATGTGCCGTGATGCGGTGAGGAACTGGTAAGGATTGGGCTTCATATGCAGCCGCAATAGTGGCCCTCAACCAGCGGCCAAGGGTAGTAGCTGTGACACGTCCTCCCATGGAGGCAGGTTGGAAGGAAACGAAAAGAGCTTCCGTGCGTCGAAATCCGGAAGTCCTTGCTAGGTAAACTTTCAAAGCCCGGCGCACATCAAGGGTGTGCCATGCCTTTTCCAAGCGATGTTGAGGAGAGGGGCAGAAATTGGGGAGGATGAGTTCTTGAGCTCTGTGAAAAGTTGAATTAATCTTTGGAATGAAGGCAGGGTCCAAACGGAGTACTACTCTGTCCTTGTGAAAGATGCAGAGGTCTGAACGGACGGAGAGAGAGGCTAGCTCTGAAATACGCCTGGCGGAAGTGATAGCCACTAGAAAGGAAACCTTGAAAGATAGAAACCTGAGGTTAATGTCTTTGATGGGTTCAAACGGGGGCTTGGTGAGGGCTGTGAGAACCTTATTAAGATCCCAGGTGGGAAATCGGTGGATCACAGGTGGTCGTAGATTGGTAGCCCCTCGAAGGAAGGATTTGATCAGAGGGTCCTTAGCCAAGGGGTAACCAATTCGGTTAGACATGACGGATAAAAGGGCGGCTATCTGACGTCGTAAGGTGTTAGGAGAGAGACCGGCTTTGAAACCTTTGTGTAGGAAATCCAAAAGTTGGACCACAGAGACAGAAGAAGGGTCCAACTTGTTCCTACTGCACCAACGGAGGAAAGCCTTCCAAGACGAGCCATAGATGCGAACCGTGGAGGGACGGCGAGCAGCAAGGATGATAGGAATTACGTCAGGAGACACCCGTGCATTGGTTAATATGCTCCGCTCAACCTCCAGGCGGTCAGTTGAAAGGATCCTGGGTCCGGGTGTTCCAGGTCTCCTTGAAGAAGGACAATCTGATCGGGTGGAATGCGCCACGGAGGGAGGACTGAGAGAGAGACTAGGTCCGCAAACCAAGCCCGACGGGGCCAGTGAGGAGCCAGAAGTATGAGCTCTGCCTTCTCCAACAGGAGCTTGCGGATCACCTTGGGAATCAGTGGCAGGGGCGGGAAGGCGTACAGAAGTCCCTGGGGCCAGGGGCTGCGCAGGGCATCGATCACTTCTGCCCCTGGTGATGGGAAGCGAGTGAAGAAACGCGGTAGTAGATGATTGGAGTGGGAGGAGAAGAGGTCCACCTCCGGAATTCCGAGGCGCGCCGTCACCAGGTTGAAGAGATGGGGAGGAATGCTCCATTCCGTGTGATCCACGGTCGTGCGGCTAAGGAGGTCGGCCTGAACGTTGTCTTTCCCTGCAATGTAGTCTGCTCGCAGGGAGGACAGATGCTTCTCCGCCCACAGACCCAGGCGCAGAGACTCCCGCATAAGGACTCGCGAGTGGGTCCCGCCCAGACGATTGATGTGGGCCTTGGTCGAAGTGTTGTCCGTCAGGACTAGGACATCTCGCCCTTGTACATGTCGTTTGAAGCTCCGCAGAGCGAGAAAGACAGCTCGCAACTCGAGAACATTGATGCTGAGAGATTGTTCCTGAGCGGACCAGAGGCCTTGGGCGGTGAGATCGTTCAGGTGAGCACCCCAACCTGTGAGACTCGCATCCGTGGTGACAACAGCCCTGCGAGGCTCGAGAAACCTGGTGCCCCTTGCCAACGCCGGAGATGTCCACCACAGGAGAGACGTCAGAACCGTGGAGGGCAGGCGAATTCTCCGGTTGGGTAAAGTCACAGAACTGCGTTGGAAGGGAAGTAACAGCCATTGCAGATCCCTGCTATGGAGACGGGACCAAGGAACAATCCCGTAAGAGGACACCATCTTGCCTAGTAAGGTGGGCAGGTCTGGCAGAGATGCGACCCGGGTCCGCCTAAAGCGTCTAGCCAGAGAGGAAAGACTCTTCTGACGTTCAGGGGATAAGAAGACTTCCACCTTGACAGTGTCTATGATTGCCCCCAAATGAAGGAGGCGAGTAGAAGGCATCAAATGGCTCTTAGCCCGATTTATGGAGAACCCATGGCCCTGTAAAACTTGGGTTACCTTGTTGAGGTCCTTAATCCCCTGGTTTGGTGAACTAGACAGGATGAGGATATCATCCAGGTAATACAAAGCCCTGATGGGAATAGAACTGACATGGGCCATAAGGGATGCCATAACCTTGGTAAAAACCCTAGGGGCTGAAGACAACCCGAAGGGAAGGGCCTTGTACTGGAAGTGGAGTCCATTATGGAAAAAATGAAGAAATTTACGGTGATCAGGTCGAATTGGAATATGGAGATAGGCTTCCGTTAGGTCAATAGAAGCCATGAAATCCCCCTCTCTGATAGAGGAAAGGATGGTCTGCAATGATTGCATTTTGAATCTACGATAAGAAATATGCTTGTTCAGAGATTTGAGGTCTAAAATGGCCCTCCAGCCCCCCGAAGCCTTAGGGACCAAAAAGAGGCGGGAGTAATAACCTTGACCTCGCTGGGTAGGAGGAACAGGTTGAATAGCCTCAATTTCTAAGAGGTGTTGGATGGCCAAATTAAGCTGTTCAAATTTGGATTTGTCCCGGGAAGGTGGACAGGCCAGAAAACGCTCCGGAGGGTAGGAGGAGAACTCTAGAGAAAGACCCCAGCGGATAGTGGACCTGACCCAGGCATCAGAAACAGTGACATCCCATTCATCAGCGAAGAGGGCCAGACGCCCTCCTATGGCCTGATGAGGTTGAATTTCAACGGGACCTCCGGAAGGGACGGCCCCGGCCCCCCCGAAAGGGCCGCTTGAACCCAAATCTAGACCCTTGTCTGACCTGGGTGTCCTGCGGAGGAGGAGTCCTGGGTGGGAAGGAGCGCTGAGAACGTTGAGGTTGAAAGGAAGTGTCCACGCCTCGGTAGGTGGTGGGGCGGTAGTATGGTTGAGGTCGGTTATCTGGACGTCGATGCAGAGATGGTAAAATCTTCCGATGGTCTCTTGTTTCGATGAGAAGAGGGTCAAGAGGAGCCCCGAAGAGCTTGTCACCTGCAAAGGGCGAAGTTGCGAGACGCCATTTGTTCCTGATATCTGCTTGCCAATTGCGGAGCCACAGGAGTCTGCGGGAAGTAACCGTGGTGCCAATCGCTTTGGCTGAAAAACGCGCAGCATTGAGTGTAGCATCAGCGGAGAATTCGACTGCCGCAAGAATTTTGTTTAGATCTTGGTGGGTACGCTGATCGGAAGCTGGTAAACGTGCTTGTAGCTGTCTTATCCAGAGAATGGTGGCTCTATTAAAGAAAGATGCTGCTGAGGAGACTTGGACGGACCAAGCTGAGGCTTGATGGCCCTTGATTAGGGTTCGTTCTGCTTTCTTTTCCTCTGGGCGTAAGCACTCCTCCGGGGGACCTGTGAGGGGAGAGGAGGATGACAAGGCCAAAACGGGAGCATCCACTGAAGGGACCTGTAGGAGGTTAGAAAATTCAGAAGTCATGTTATAAAATCTCTTATCCAAATTATTAGGAACTGGCCCTGAGCTTGGGAAGGACCACTGTCGAAGAAGGACATCAGAGAATAGCTTAGGTGCAGGCACAATCTCCTTCTGAATCGTAGGTTCCTGGAAAAGAGAAGTTGTAGGATCTACAGATGTTGAGACAGACCCAGAAGCAGAAGAAGAAGAGTTTCCTCCAAGGCCAGTAACGTTTTGAGCTTTAAAGAGTAGAGATCGAAACATATGAGGGCGAAACAAGCCAATGAAGGCTGGTTGGTCAGGTTCTAATCCCTCATCTTCTGACAAATCTTGGTCTGGTACAATTTCACCATCAGAAAGGGAATATTGGCTTGCAGCATCCCCGGTCTCACAGGCTTCCTCAGGCTCTTCAAGAACCTCTTGATAAGCAGGATCAGGGGACTGATGGTGATGAGAACAGGAGCGAGAGGTAGGCCTCTGTTGTAAGCCCTGTGAAATGCCCTGTTTAATGGCCTCTGAGATGAGAGAAGCCAAGGCTGGAGGGATATTAGCAAAGGATTGAAAATTCTGACCAGATCCTTGGGCAGGAATCTCCTGTGAAACAGTTTGTGCAGGATCAGACTCGTTATGGGAATCCTGGGCAACCGGAAAAACTGATTGGGCCTCTGTGTCCTGCATGGCCTCCCCATAAGACCTATCTGGGGATAATGAGGCAGTAGACCTCTGGGCCTCAGTAGGCCTGGTAGATGATGGGGTGTGGCCAGACTCAGAAATGGAGGTGTTAGGCCTAGATGAAGTTGAGGCCTTGGAAAAAGTTTTTTCAAGGGCGTTATGGCGGCATACCTCATCTCTAGAGGGCTTGGGAGCCGGGGGGGCAACGGAATCCCTTTGATTACTGCCCCTCTTTTTTGAAACATTGCTCTGGGATGGACCCTCTCCAGCGTCCAGTTCTCTAGGCCTCTTCCCTTTTGAATGGGACTGGCGGGAAGATCGTGTTTTAGGTGCGTCCGCCATTTTGTTTTTGGGATCGCCACGTGGCGCCTCTTAAAGTTAAGCCTCCCGATAGCCCAAATTACCACAGGGGGTCACCCCAATACTTGCGGTTGAGAAATTGTCCTCTGTACAACTTGGCCTCCGCGTTAGAAAAACCGCCCAGCGGCGTGGGTAGACACCTCGTGCCAAACAGCTGTTGAAACGGGCGATGAATAGCGAGTGCCACCGCTTGCTGAAGCGCCCCGGCAGCCAGCCGAAATTTTGCCTCCGATGAAGAACGAGGCCAGGAGAGGTCTTAAAGTACCTCCGCCAGCACAGCCGTGCTGGCGGGAATCCGACAAACGCGGGGCAGAGCGAACTCGTGCACACGTGGATACAACTGCCAGCCGGCAAACAATTGAAAGGGAGAGGCTAGAATCAGTCCAAGAAGCAGTCTGAGATTAGAATCCGTTTTTTTTTTTTTTTTTTTTTGCAAGGAAGAGCGAACGTAGACACGATCTGTCCTAGGCAGACCGAGCCGAAAAAACTGGAGACAGCCAGGAGGGGGCGGAGTTTTATTTTCCAGTTGGCCCGGTCCCATTGGCTGCCACAGCTGACCAACCCAAGCCTGACTGCCGTGACAGCCAATAGGAGAAATAATGATTGTTAAGTGAATCTGGTTTTCCCATTGATTTTGCTGGTCTGAAGGTCAGAAGCAACCGTCATAAATGTGAGTCACTTGCCAACCATCAGAACGTAAATCATATGACCATGGAAATGCCACAATGGTCCTGTGAAAAATGGTCATCACTTTTTTCAGTGCTGTTGTAACTTCAAACGGTCACTAAGTGAACTGTTGTTAAGTCGAGGACTATCTGTACATAACCCACTTGACTGCATGACTCTTCAATTGGCCATAAATGTAAGCTGGTCGTTGGGCACCCAAAGTGAGGCCATGTGTGACCATGTGGAGAGCAGCCATTGAAACTTTGAATCTGGATTGTAAGTGCTCCCCAAAATAGATCCGTTGGAATTTCAGTTGTTAAGTGACCAATCATAAGTTGAGGACTACCTTTTGCTTGGCTAAATACTTGTAAAGATTTGGACAAAACTGATGTGGAATATCGGAGAGAATTGATTGTGCCTCCAAAATTGAACTTTGGCATGAGAATAGGTCAGTGGTGTGCTCTGGATTTTTTTTAACTATTGCATTTTTCAGCCAGAGTTACGGCTTTTACATTTTCTTTCTAAACACTTGAACGTTTTATAGAATTATGATTCACTGTGTAAATTACAGAAATAATTTTAATAAGGATCAGACTGAACTTATAAATTAAGGAACACTTAATTTGGCAATGACAATGTTTTCAAAAACAATTTTGGAAAAAAAACTGTGGACTTTAAGGCTGCTGCCGAATTTTAATGAGACAATAGATCATATTGTTGCTTCCAGCCAGATCTTTATGCCAAAACTTTATTTTCCCTTTCAGACAAAAACTTCCTCATTGGTAAAGACTGCATAATAAAAAAAAATTAAGTTATTAAGGGCATGATGCACATCTAAGAGGATGCACCCATGAGATGTAGAAATTCTCTCTACTTTTGGAAGCTCTTTGCTTTGTGAAAGAAACTATGGACAATATTTTTTCACACTTGCTTGAGATTTTATAGATTTCACCCTTAGGAATTTAAGTACCAGGTTGGTACACAGCAAAAAAATAATAATAATGATATTCTTACTGTATAAGACTCAAAACAAGTTAGATGAACTCAACATGAGTGATCAGGAGTAAATCGTCATCCTACAAAGCACCATCAGAAGGACTAGTAGTTTGTCAAGTTGGAAGCTATTTACACTATCAAATCCAACCTCCTCCTCAGTCCTAGAATCCAATTTTATTGACCAATAAGTTCCCCAAAAGAAATTTGTGACAAAAGCGTTTTTTTTGCTTCCGTGCACATCCTATTCCCCATATAGTATTTGTACTATATATTGCATAGTCATGTTGACAAGCACAAAGGATTATTTTTGAGTTAATGCTGAAGCAACCATAAATTGAACAATTTACTAATGTGCATTACTTCACTTTCACATGGATTTGTCCATTCATTTCAGGAAATGGTTACACAAACCTAAGCTTTGCGTGTGACTGGAAGGTGACTGGGTCCAAATCAATCACTCTGGGTTAGTGAGTTGGGTGATATAAACATTAAATAAATGAAAGGATTTAGTGTTTCCTTGCTTTCTCACTCAAAGATGTAATAAAAAATTTTCAATACTTAACAGCAGGCAGCGAAAATTACAGAATACCAAGCTTGCATCTAAATATATTACAACAGCACTAACAATTAAACTATTACATCTGACTGGCATGTTTTGTCATTTTTTTTTCTTCATGTGGCCTAAATTTTACCCTTCGAGTGTTAAGAATATTTTAATATTACTGGACACCTTGCAAGCATGTTAAATCAGTTCTAGAACTAAGGTTAGGTAAAGATAAAGGTTCCCCTCGCATATATGCGCTAGTCGTTCCTTACTCTAGGGGGGGGTGCTCATCTCTGTTTCAAAGCCAAAGAGCCAGCGCTGTCCGAAGATTTCTCCATGGTCATGTGGCCAGCATGACTAAACATCAAAGGCGCACAGAACACTGTTACCTTCCCACCAAAGGTGATCCTGTTTTTCTATTTGCACTTTTTATGTGCTTTTGAACTGCTAGGTTGGCAGAAGCTGGGACTAGTAACGGGAGCTCACCCCGTTACGCAGCACTAGGGATTCAAACCGCTGAACTGCCCTTTCAATCAATAAGCTCAGTGTCTTAGCCACTGAGCCACCACGTCCCTGCTAGAACTAAAGTTAAGAATAATCAATCAGTAGGTAAGAGCATTTGACAGGAAACCCATATCCCATCTCCAGGTCCAGACAGGAGAAGCATCAAGGGAGAGAAGATGGTTCCAGTTATGGCATGGCTATGGACTTCAGATCACTAACTGAAAGCCTTCTTTCAGAGAGCTTGGACATAAGCAATTTACCGTTGATTGCCATAGACCAGGGATCTTCAACCTTGGCAGCTTTAAGACTTGTGGAGTTCAACTCCCAGAATTGCTGGCTGGAGAATTCTGTGAGTTGAAATCCACAAGTCTTAAAGCTGCCAAGGTTGAAGACCTCTGCCATAGACAAATAGATTTTGTAAATGTTCTTTACATGAAGGTACAGTTCCTTCTGTTTTAGAATATTTAAACAGAAAGATAAAAATCTCCATATCACGTCATTTGACCTTGGCATATGCACACATTATGCTAATTTGTCATTCTTCCATAGAATGCCGTCCTTCTTTTAAGGCAATCTGTACTAATGCATCTGTTCTTCCAATTCCAAGCCAAATATAGTTTTGGCACTGTTTCTTTTTTAATCTCTGAAAAAAACCACATCATAGAATCAACCTTATGAAGCCAACTCTTCTCTGCAGACCATTCATATTTTTAAAACATTATTGTAATAGCATTCATTCATTTATTATTTATTTGTTTGTTTGTTTATTGCCCAAGTGTCTCAAGAGTCAGCCTAACAATCTTCAGGGTAAATTTAAAAATGGTTCTACAAACTAGGTTTTAAAATCTTCAGCAAAGTTAAGCGATGCACAGGTCTCTTCACCACCTAAGTAGTCATAAGATGAAGACGATAATTATTTTAACCTGGTGTTCTGGAAAAAAGGAAGAATGGTACAACATACACAGTCATAACTAAAACACAAGGCTTTCTTGAATGAATTAAAAGTCAGTCAATACTTGTTTAGTTTCAAATTAATATGGTTTCCGCATAATCTTCAATAAATATATCTACAGAATTTAACACAATAGTAATCAGCCTTTCATACAAGTGTGAAAAGATTTCCTGATAGCTTCATACTTACATTCCCTGAGCAACTCTGATACAGGTAGAAAGATAAGACTCGGCACCTCTTCAAATGCATAGTTGACAAACGGTATCATACTCAGTACCAATGTAGCCTGTTCAAGTATTCAGTCTAGCCAAGCTTATCGTGTTTAGAAAAAAAAAGAGGGATGGGGAAATCCTGCTAGTATCCCAGTTTAGTTGGAAGATCATAGTTTTCAGTTGTCAGAAGATGCAGAGCAATATATATTATTGATCTAGATCAGATCTTGACCTCGATCAGATCTCTGACTATTTTACTATACTGTATTACAATATAGGATCATCCCTGCTTTATTTTTGAGGGGGTGGGGGCATAAAATCTTATGGTAGAATAATACTAGAAAGACACATACAGCCCAACCTTAGTGCACATTGGTGGCTGTACTTTAGCTTCATAATATTGCCCTTTTAAATCATGGCTTAGGACCTGGGTACTTACGAGATCGCCTTCTGCTACCGATAGCCTCCCACCGGCCAATATGCTCCCACAGAGAGGGACTCCTCAGGGTGCCGTCGGTCAAACAACGTCGACTGGCGACCCCCAGGGGGAGAGCCTTCTCTGTGGGGGCACCTGCCCTCTGGAACAATTTGCCCCGGAGATATGATCCCTGACCTACGCACCTTTCCCCGTGCCCTCAAGGCATTATTGTTCCAACAAGCTGGGTTGGCCTAAACATGAATTAATTGTTGGTTTATTTTTAATGACATTGGGGCCAAATTATTTAATATGTTTTGAAACTGTTTTTAAATTTTGTATATGGGTGTGTTTTATTGTTGGCTGTACACCACACTGAGTCCTCTGGGAGAAGGGCGGTATAAAAATTAAAATAAATAAACAAACAAACAAACTCCACCCCGTTTTAAATCAACTAGTTCTGGTGAATCAACTCCGGATGGATGATTCTTCTGATGTTGAACTGCGAATTTCCACAATCTCACATACTCATCATACTACCTGAGGCTGATGGAAATGGTTGTTTAATATAGAAAAAGCGAAAGATGGCAATGTCCTAGATCAGGGATGTCAAACTGGATTTCTTTGAGGTCTGGATCAGCATTGCAGTTCGCCTCCATGGGCTGGCCGGGGGGTGGAGGGTGAGATGGGACGGGACGGACACCTCCTGCAGAACCCTGCTGGCCAAAATGGGGCATGGAGTGGGGTAGGCAAGCTCCCCACACACCCCATTTTTGGCCTGGATAGCCTTCTGCAGCACCCTGCTGTCCAGAATGCGGTGTGGGTGGGTCATGTGGCCTCAGAGGCATCACGGGCCAGTCCTTTGCTATTTCCAGGCCGACCCCACGAGCCAGATTTAAGCACCCCGTAGGTGGATGCAGCCCAAGGGCCTTGAGTTTGACACCCCTGTCCTAGATAGTTGTAAAGAAACTTTCCATTATCACATAGACTGCCTCTCGGAATGCAATAATTTAAGATGGATCTGGGCTTGTTGCAGCATTTAGCTAATATTATCCATGCTTAGGACTAAGCAAGGTCAGGTATCACCAATATGAAAGATCACCAGGGAATCCCAGACTAGACTGGGAAGTTGGGAGGAAAAAAACTGTCTTAGTACAGGTACCGGTTGTTCTGTATCATGCCAAAGAAACTTTGTAGGCATGAAGTCATAAGGAATCATACTTGACTTTAAGAAGTCTTCATGTTCTGATCCAACAGGTGTACATTTAACTTTGTGAATTGTATGGCTAATAGATGAGCTGCTTTGATGTGGTTGAGCATTCAAATTTCTTCGGCTCAGGTTGTCATATAAAAAAAAAATCCTAAGGGGTGGAACACCTATTCTAGAACTTTCAGTATTTACCCCAAAGGTAAAGAAGAAACCATGAAGAAACTCTGAAGAAGTTCAGCTCTGAAGAAACTGAAGACGCTTCTTGGATGAGAAGCGAAATATCTTCAAAGAAAAACCAGGAAGCCCAGTTGCCTCTTGAAAAATCACCTTTGGGACAACCATGACCTTTCAGTATTTACTCTTGATATTAAACCAACATCTCAACAGATCTCAGATTAAATTGTCTGATACATTCAGGCAGTCCTTGATTTATGACCATTTGCTTGATGATTCAAAGTTAGGATGGCCTTGGAAAAAGTGACACATAAAACCCTGCTTGCACTTATAATTGTCACACCACCCTCGTGATCGCAATTTGGGCACTTGGCAGCCAACTCAGATTCACCAGCTGCAACGTCCTGCAGTCATGCGTTCACAATTTGCAATCTTTTTTTGCCAATTTCCAGCAAAGAAAACGTTCATTAAGGAAGCTGGAGTCACTTAATAACCACTATAAAAAATTGTCACATAAGTGGGTCTGACTCACAATCACAACAACTAAACAATAGAAATTCAGGTCCCAACTGAGGTCATAAGTCGAGGACTACCTGCATGGGAGTGTATGGGAGTATTAAATTACAAATGCAGTTTTACCTCTTATAATTTATACTGGCATAAAAGACGACGACAACAACAAAATGAAAATCCAATCCCATTTTACATTTGTTCTTTTTATTAGAAGTTTAGAATACAACAAGTAATGGGATCCCACTGGTTGGAGATCCCTCCCCAATCTTCAAAATCCAAGATGTGCTTTGTTGCCTTCAACAGTGAGCAATTAGAAATGAAAAGAAAATACTGAACAAGGCCACTAGTTAATGGGGGGAGCTGTATATCTCAACTACGCTATGCTGAACCCTGCGCACACACCAAAAGAAAGCAAAGCGATCCTCCAGTTGCTGAGAGTAAGGCGTTCAGGTGCCAACCTGGGAGGAAGTCTCAGCAAGCACCACAGAAAAAGTGCCACAGCTATGCAGTTTTCATATTGGGACACAAAGTATCTTCAATGGGAAGATCGGGAGTTAAGGACAGCAAAATGCTGCCTTGTATTCTGTACAGGTTCTGTGCTGTTTGGACTGGATTGCAAGTGCCACGTTCAGAGTGAGCATGGATAATCCAGAGTAGGGAGATATCTTCTCTGCTGGCATCTACAGAGATACACCTGTAAAAGTGCTTCTCAAACAGGTAAACCTGGGTGTGATATGTATTTACCACTTCCCCACCTTAGGTAAACTATCCTCTTACCAGCTGATTCCAGTTGGTAACAAAACTCCAAAGTTTCTCATAACTGGTTTCTCAGCTTGGTTGAAGGGATTTGGTTAATACTGTTCTGTTTTTTCAGAGTTTGGGATCAACACACTGAAATATATTAGGCTGCGATTTTTACCTGAATTTAGCATTGTCATCCTCTCCAGAAACACATCTGTATTTGAATTTGCCTACAAGAACCAGTTAAGCACCTCCTGCAGGTTTAAATACTTAAGAGGAATCCATTTCAGAAGAAGAGCTAAGGGGAAGACCAAGGATTTCTTTATAAAAAAAAATGTAACATTTTAAAACCATAACCAATTACCTTGTCCCAAAATCGATCCTTGATAACTCTACTATAGGCTAAAATTATTTGTCCTTACGGTGAGACAAACCGCTAGTCTATGAATTCTGCATTTTGCTCAGATGTTTCTTTTTAGATTCAATATTGCTCACCAGCAATAAGCAATACTTCTTCTCACTTGTCCTGTTGACTGCTTTGTTGTGCCCTAACTCTCTCCTCTTCAAGTACTCCTGGCCTCCTACCATTAAACTGGAAACATTTGAAAGCGCTCACAACTTCGTCTCGGCACAAAGTGCTACGTTAACAAGCGGAGGGAAAGTCTATCCTGTGGGTTTTGTTTGCTTTTCACTTATTAAAAATAGTGCACAGTATTGTCCTAAGTCCCAGGAGAAAGAGGGAAAAGAATGGCAGTGTTAGTATTACAGCCCGCAGAGTTCAGTGGATTTAATACAGACAACCGTGGTGTTACTGTCACTCAGCAACACACACACACAAACCGTAACGGATTAACACATAGACAGCCAGTCTTCTTCTTAGATTTAAAAAACAAAACAAAAAAAGCAAAAAAATAAAATAAAACGAAAGTTGCTTTCTTGTGTGTACTTCCCATCCCCCTTGAGACCATTTCCACCCCAGGCCAGATCACCTAGAAGGTTGGTACCCAACAATTGCACTTGGATAAACAAAACAGCACACCCAAAAGAATGATGAAACACTGATGAGACCCCCAACAGGTCAGGATATATGCCACATTGTGCCTTAAGCCATCAAACCCCAATGTAGCAAAAGGCCAATAAAGGAATCTTTTAAAAAACCACCCCAGAGGATGGAGAGCTTCGAAGGCATGAGCCTTGGCGCCTTTTGCCTCTGCTCTCTGAACAGGCTAATCAATTAAGCTCTTCTTTGCTCTCGGGTCTTGTAAGCAGAGGACTGGGTCCTCTGGATCGAGCCAATCAGTATACACCGGAATTAGGAAGAATCTACAGGATCCAGATGCCTGATTTCAGGAGTTTCACCTAGCTTTCTTGCACATTTTAAGAGTTTGTGCAAAATAGAAACAGTGTGTGGTACTTGCATGTTGCAACCAATACAAAAATCCATCTCCCTCCCCTCCCCCCCTTTTAAAACATTTATAGAAACTTTTTAATCAAACAGAAAGTTAGAAATCTTATTTACATTTTTTTCTCCCAAAAGGGCATCTAAAAATCAACTTACCTGAACAAGATACAAATCTTAATTAAGCTAGATTTTTTAAAAAAGAAAAAATTGCCAAGCTCTTCCCCAAGATAACCTCTCTTATTTTCTACAAATAAATATGGCATTGAACATAAGCTGATTAAGAAAGGGTTTTTTTTTTCTTGCTTCAGTTGCAGATCCCAGGAATAAGTTAAGATTTAAGAACGTCCACGTCTTCAGAACCAATTCACTCCATTGTTTGAGGTATGAATATTTCTCCCATCTCATACTTCATAAGATTCCCTGCAAAGCTTCCACACTATTGTAGGCGAAGTGTGGCTTGACTGCTCCCACGGTTCAGTTTTGGTTATGATCCTCAACAGGGGACGTTTTTTTTTTACTGCATCTCGTTCTCTGAGCAGCCTCCCCCAACGGTGAAACGGAACTCTTGAAGATTTGAAACGCCATGGAAGTGCACAAAAGCACCAGCCACCACAAAAATATGAAAGAGCTGATGGGAGTGGAACTGCAGGAGAGGAGGGGGAAAAACACACACAGAGAAAGAGAGACAGAGCGCTATTAGGAAATGAAGTATTTTTTTCAGAACAAGCACCAAATGATAACAACAGTCTTACAAAGCTCCTAGAAAACAGGACTAGCCTGCTAAGGGACAAACAAACAATTGATCTGCTAGGAAGCTCCCTTGTTCCATGTCCTCGAGGCTAGTAAAGCCTCAAGTGGCAATTTGCACCTGTTCAAGGTTTAAAATGAGAAGGACGAATTTGCTGTGACCAGCTATTTCAAAAAAGCTGCATTTCTATAGCTGCATGCCACTCTGTCTCTGATAGTGAACACAGAGATAGTTCAAGTATCCCCCCCCCCCCCCCAATTTCTGGAAAGCCAATGAATTTGCTAGGGGCTGTAGCTTTCAACTGCCTAATCAGCCTTCTGTTTCACAACAGGACTAAACAGAGGCATCACTAGGACCGCCTTATAGCTTCAAATGTTAGCATATGCCTGACAGGTCATAGCTATACTTACCCAGATGTCACATTTGCCCGGGAAAAATCTCTCTGGGATACGAGCAGCATACAAGCCAGCGCCAGTGATGTACAAACAGGCCATGAGGGCCAGCCATCCTATCTGACCCATGGTGGCAGCCTTGAGGAGCCCTTCCGAGATGACAAAGTGCAGGGTGGGAATCACACCACTCAGGCCCAGGGCCAGGAACACTCCTAGGAGACAAAGTAAGCGCATCAGATTTAACCTTGCATAGACAGTGAATCAGGGCAAAATGACATCATGTGGTTAAAACTCAGGGTCTCGAAAGGAAAAAAAAAAACATCAAAGCTTTTTAATGTCTAAATGGCTTTTATGAACGGATAGGACTAACTGTTCCAATTAATTACAGATAGTCCTTGACGTACGACCATAACTGTGCCCAGAATTACAGTCGTAAATTGTTCTGGCTGGTGAAAGGGTCCTTGTGTGGTGGCTGATCCACTTTGAAAACATTTTTGTGGTCATTAAGCGAATTCTGTGTGTTAAATGAATCCACTGTCCACAATGGGCAGTTTTTGCAAAAATAATTCATAAAATTAAGTAATTTTTGACATTTTCCCCCCTTTGGTAAATAGTACTACACATATGCAAATATAGCCTATACCCAATACCGCACACAAATCTAAAAATCAAAGAAATACCAAGTCCAAAATCACTTTATTCACGTAATTTTATTATAAACACCTCTTAAAATTAATGTGACCAATCATAACTTCAATTAAATAACTCACTTTCTCTTTTCAAAATTTTATAAATTTAATTTTAATCTTAATACAGTGCAGAAGATGCACCCCAAAATCACCAGTTAGTATTTTTTGCTGAGCATGTGGAATTTTTTACATGAAGTGCCTTAAACCAAAATATCTCACATCTAGTGTAATTCGCCAACTGTTCAGACAGTGCCAGAATTCATGCCCATTTCTTAGGCAGGCTTTCACCTGTCCTATTCATGAGACAGGCTTGACATCAATGGCTAGGTTTCTTAGCTTACAGTCCCACAAACAAAATGCTGAATAATGGGTACAATTAGAAAATATGAAGCAGGAAAAACAAGCTTGTGATCTTTTCAGAAACAAATATATTCTGGCTTAAATGTTTGTAAAGAGTAGCCAATTTGACAGCTTTATCCACAGTTAGCATTTCATGTTTGGGAGTTCACATGCACCCCAAAATGTAAGATTAGGGACTGATAACACTTTATATATGTGTGAAGTGATATTCATAGGCTGTTAACAGATACGTTTTAACGTTGTCCCAAGGCCTTCTGCTACAGAAACAGACATGACTGGAATGTTACTTTATGCAAATCTAAGTGACAATTGCAATATGCAATTTCAAAGGGGACAGCATCATTTGTGCGAGTTCAATTTCTCATTCCACCTCAGACATACAATGTCTTGCAAAGACCATTCTAGAAACCTCACCTGCTCGTACTCCTCGATATTCAGGGGTTGCAAACATATCCCACTGTGAAACTATGATGGCTGCAATCCCCAGGACACAGATCACGATCAGATAGATGAAGCAGGGCTGAGGGTTGCAGTAAAAAGAATAATAAAGCCATGGGACGAAACTGCCCATAATGAGAAGAGCAATCCCAGAATAGTCCAGCCTAAGATAAAGGAGGGGAAAAAAAGTTATTTGTAGAGAACTTCACATCTCTAGCATCCTTGTCTGCTCCTTGATCACACCTTTCATGGCGCTGATGCACCTAACTTTATAAGCAATAAAAACCATGCCTGATCTCATCTGTAATACAATTACATTCTGAAAATAAATTCTGGACACTGGTAAAAAGTATAGGAAAGAACATTTCTGGAGATCTGTATTCACCTGGCTTGTAAACTTTAAATGTAAGACATATATAGTCCATAGATTCCTGACAACAAAACATTTGCAAAATTTCCCAAACAGGAAAACTGTCTCAGCCTGTGAAGGCTTCCTTATTTCTTATGTAGCCCCAAGAAATTCAGTACAGGTAGCCTTCGAGATATGATCATAATGGCGCTTGCCCATTACAGCCGCATGTCATGACAGTGGTTAAGCAAAATGGCCTCACTTAATAACCCCACTATTTGCTCTCCCTGTTGCAAATGTTAATAGCAATAGCAATAGCACTTATATACTGCTTTGTAGTGCTTTACAGCTCTAAGTGGTTTACAGAGTCAGCATATTGTCCCCAACAATCTGGGTCCTTATTTTACCCACCTCAGAAGGATGGAAGGCTGAGTCAACCCTGATCCTGGTGAGTATCAAACTGCTGGCAGTTGGCAGAATTAGCCTGCAATACTGCATTTTAATCATGGCTCTTAAATGTTAAATGAATGCAAGAGCTGTTAAATGGAGCATAGGGTGCCTTCGGGCTGGGAGGACTCCACGGGCCCGGGGTTGCCTACCCCAGGCCTCCCAAGGCTATTCTTTTTGCCAGGGTCTCAGCAGTCCTTCAGCTTTTTTTTCCACCCAGCAAGCAAGGGGGGAGGTCAAACCAATCAGAATTTGCAGGTCTCCAGCGAATAAGGGGAGACCCCACCCAAGGACTTGCAGGACTCAGCCTTTTTCAGGGCCCAGCAAAACCCACCTCACTATTTTGCTTTTTCAGCTTCTGAGACAGTGATAACAATAGCACTTAGACTTATATACCGCTACATAGTGCTTTTACAGCCCTCTCTAAGCGGTTTACAGAGTCAGCCACTTGCCCCCAACAATCTGGCTCCTCGGTTTAGCCACCTCAGAAAGATGGATCGCTGAGTCAACCTTGAGCCTGGTGCGATTTGAACTGCCAAATAGCAGGCAGCCAGCAGCCAGCAGAAGTAGCCTGCAGTATTGCACTTTAACTACTGCGCAACCATGGCTCAGATAGGCACCTGACTATCTGATACAGGATCAGTTTGTTATAGATCCACCCTCCTGGCAAAATCTTGCTGTTTTGCAACAGGTTCTATTCTCACCATATTGTAGTGCTTTTTTTTTTTTAAAGGAGGCTTTATTCTTTTTTTTAAGGAGGCCCCATGTGTTTGTGCAGTTTATGGAACGTCCTTAAAAAAGGAGCCCCCTACAGGTTCATGAGAGCAACACCTGCTTCTCCACAAGGCTAGGTCTGTAAGAATGCTGGTCTTGGGCTGGGTTCTTCTCTCAGAAGTTGCAAAAACAGAAAAGTAGGTTGGGTGTTGCCAGGCTTTGGAGCTGCAAATTCTTGGGTAAGAAGAAGCTGGAGGCGGCTTGCAAACTCCAGCAGGCCTGACCTCCCTTTACCTCTTGGAGTTTGCAAATTCCAACTTGTTGACCTGCCCTGGCTTGCTGGATGGGAAGGAAGGTGGAGTCTTGCAAGGTCCAGCTGATTCACACTCGCTAGAGCCACCTGATCTCCCTTAGGTGGATGAGAGGCTGCAGGGACCCAGCGGAATGAGATAGCACTAGCAATAGCACTTAGACTTATATAGTACTTTTACAGCCCTCTCTAAGCAGTTTACAGAATCAGCATATTGGCCCCAGCAATCTGGGTCCTCAGTTTACTGACCTTGGAAGGATGGAAGTCTGAGTCAACTTTGAACCTGGTGAGAATCGAACTGCCGAACTGCAGGTGGCCGGCAGTCAGCAGACATAGCCTGCAGTACTGCACTCTAATCAGTGCACTACTGCACTCTAACCATGCAGTACTGCACTCTAACCATGGCTCCTTGGGTGGGTGGTGAGCAACCCAGTTGCAAGAGCAGGGGTGCCACAGCTGTAATTAACTTTGAAACTGGGTCATCAGTAGCTTTGGGGGAGTCCGTGGTAACTTAGAATGTTTGCTAAGTGTCCTGTTGTAACTCTTTATGTGTATTTCTCTTTAGCCAGGTTCTTTCTACATAAACCAAGATTTTTATGCAGCCCTAGTTCACAATCCAGGTGGATTGTGATTTCACTGAACTAGGGCTGCATAAAAATCTTGGTTTACATAGGAAGAACCTGGCTAAAGAGAAATAGGTGTGTGTTTTGTGTGTGTGTGTGTGTGTGTGTGTGTGTGTGTGTGTGTGTGTATTGACACACCAATCCCTGTTGCTCATATGTCAAATCAGTAAATGTAGCCAATTTCTTCAGTCTTTCCCCTTGCCCAGACCTAAAAAATAGGGACAAACTTAACTCACAGTTAATCATTAAAATGCTTACTTGGAGAAGAGCCTGGAAACACCTTCTGAATGGCAGTAAACTGTGTGAAAAAGCCATGAGAAAGAAAGGCAAAGGATGGCTCCCAAGAAGAACAATCCAACCACCACCTTCTCCTGAACGGGGGCTACAAAGGACATATTTGGCCGGAACATGTAGAAGATCCCCAAACACAGAAAGAACACACATCCTAGTCAAAGGAAGACATGGGTATTAGAAGATGCGCCAAGGGGGCATAACCACAAAATATTGCCTCTAAATCATCTATTTTATGACTGTGTATATTCCAGCTAATGTTTGATCTACTTTCTGTTAGCTTATTTTCCAACAAGATTTGCTAAAATTCTCCAATAAATTCATAACAATGCTAACTGCTCCTTCCAGATTTTCAAGTCTATCCTACTAGAATTTCTGGCTCTCCCACACTAATATCTGCTTACAGTCCTCCTTTCCTATTTCAGAGTTACTCTTGCTGCATGAAACATTTTACCAGGATTATGAAGTCCAACAAAACAAGTGATCTGACACAAAGCCAGATTTACGTTCAGCTTAGTGTAATTACGCATTGGAAGTGGCATTGACACACACATATGATCAGTGAGCTACTAAGGCTTGGGGCAGATGTACTTTGACTCAAGCAGAGCCTGCGTAGTAAAATAGTTATCATTTACATACTTTAAAAATGTCAGCAAAACCAGTTTTGTTCCAGATCAGTAATATATACTGACTGCAATGGCAACTCAAGGTAATTGCTAGCTTAACATTAGTCCCAACGGTCAGGAAGCAAAGGTAATTAAGCTACTTTCAAAGGCAACACAGAGAGAGCTGCAATGGATAATGTTGGTCTGCATCACTGCAACTCAAAAGATAGCCCACGTCAAAGCCTGGAGCCAAAAATCCTGATTCAGCAGTTTGATGAATGCAAGATATCTCAAAAGGAAAACAAACTCAGCTGATGCAATGGGACAATCCTGATAGTTTTTTTTTTTAAAAAAACACCACCTCTCGTTTGACATGGTAACTCAAGCTTGTTAAAGGAACCATATAATGCAGAAGTTGGATGGTTATCTTAGAAAAAGGTAAGGTGATCTTAATTAAAATGAGTACCACCATTCATATAGATCTAGTAGATCAACAGTGACAATCAGGCAGGTCAACAGCAATCTTCAAATTGTTATCAGCCACAGCTGGGCAGAAGAGCATATTACAATTTCCTAGCTGAGCTGTATGTATCAGAATATTGGGTTCAAGTAAAAAAAATTAATCATTCTCTTTTAATAACCCCACAATCCCTTGTGGGGTGGAGTCTGGGCAACTGAATGGAGCTGAGTGTTTACTGGCCAGTTGCCTTTCCTGTCGCCAATGTGGGGTTCGTTTCAGCAGATATATTCTCAATGTGCCAAGAGAGAAATATCTGCCTCTACCTAGGATCGAACAAGTCAACAAAAATTACTTCTGGATCAAAACTATTTATTCTAATAGAATTACCAGAGTGGCATAATACATTCCTTTCATTCTTATTCCAATAGGAACTATAAGAAAAGTTTTAATGTTTTCATATTTTCATACCTAGTAGATGTGTCCAGATGTTGCCTGTCTCTGTATGTATTCTGAAAATGCTTTTAAAGCAAGCCCGGAAAGAAGGCATGGGTGGCCGGTGCCCATGCAACAGGTAGTCGTTGTCTTTTAACCAATCAGGCAAGACGTCGAAGGGAATGACACGCCATCGGCCCTCCCATACCTGAAGGAAGTAATATGAAGTTACATTCTGGATCATGATGTGATGGAACCAACATATATGCTATATCTATTTATGTGCATTTGATTTTCCACATGAAATTAGAAAACAGGATGATTATGATTCCTCTTTAGTTGAGCTATATCGAAAAGAAGAGCTGTAGAAGAGCAAGAACACAATTACCATGAGCCCTGGTGGTGCAGTGATTAGAATGCAGTACTGCATGCTACTTCTGCTGACTGCCAGCTGCCTGCAATTTGGCAGTTCAAATCTCACCAGGCTCAAGTTTGACTTGGCCTTCCATCCTTCCGAAGTGGGTAAAATAAGGGCCCAGATTGTTGGGGGCAACAGGCTGACTCTGTAAACTGCTTAGAGAGGGGCTGTAAACTACTGTAAAGCGATATATAAGTCTAAGTGCTACTGCTATGGCTACCCGCAAAACCGAGCCCTACTACTCCACATGCTTCCATCTTCTAATATTGCTCAAGGGCACATAATGGTGGATGTTATGCAAATTTTGAAAAATATTTATTATTTCTTGGACCTCTGCATAAGTTACATGCTGTAACAATGATTAGAATGTCACTCAGTGTGAAATCCTTTCCCACAAGGAAGTGTTCTTTCACAATATCCATTTGGTAGTGATAAAAATAGGAATGAAAAAATAAGCATGTATGGATCATGCAGATATCTCACTGGGTTGCAAGTCTCTATAATAGATCATCTGAGGTACATATAATTCATGAAAGCAATGACAACCTAATACATCAAGGTTATTCAATAAACACAAAAGTGGTTCCTCCCAAACAGGAAACAAATATATTATAATGTTTCAAATAGTTCAGATACTCGATAAAAGTAAGAAGCAGATTCCTCTGCTACATTTCTATAATGGGATTGTATTTTAATACAATGCGTGTTAAATAACTAGGTTGCTAAATCTCTCATTCCACTGATGCAGATACAGAAGTTGCAAAAACAAGGACAAAATTCTTCTGTTGTTTTATTTCTGAAATTAATAGCTGCATTGTATTCAGGCTACTACTTAGGATGACCTGTCCCCTTTAAACAGACAAGTAATGCACCCAGAATTATACAATAGAATTGCCCAAGATAGTGATTCAATAGAATTTGGATTTTATTTTTTTGTACTGTGGAGACAATGGGATTCCAATACAAAAGAGGCATATGGTAATTTGAAAAGATTTGCAAGGATTTCTAAAGGAAAGAGCGAGGGGAGGAAAATTGTGACCTTGTAAATTAAAGTCCTGTGACCCAGAAATATACGAACCACAGAGTATTATTCTGCTAGGACTTCTGCAGATGTTTCTAAAAGGAGATTCAACAGTTGTGCCACATGTTTAATCCTGCATTTCTACTTGTAATCCACATCATATTAAGCTTTCTCATTTATCCAATTATGGAAGGCATGAGCTCTGAAGATACGTCCACAGAAACAGAAAAAACCACAGAGATGACAGCGGTTTCTTGATGGCCACCCACTGTGTGCCTTGCCTCTTTGTTGCCAGAAGGGCATGCACCGCTAGCCACGGGACCCACAAACTGTGAAAAGCTCACTAGTGCGTGATGCCCCTCCCTTTGCTTTACAACTTCTCACCTTGCATACAAATTCTTCCACTCTTTCCATTGCATGGTGGGCTTGGAGGAGAGGCAGCATTCCCATAAAGCCCTCATCTTCCTGAGTTGAATTGTCATCCCCATCTTTGCCAGAATCCTGAAACAGAAAAATAAGACATAATGGTCAGCAAAAGCTTTGGGATCAATGGACAGAAGACAAAACTGAAGTGTAAACTATGAAGCCAGAAATGTGAGTCTATGCACAAATGCAAGAAGATTAACCACAAAGATAGTTTGTCTAGCTTCCTGTTGCACAGATGTTCTTTGGTTAGCTGTAACTGAGTACAATATGGTTCAGGAAGCGGCTTTTGCCATGGTTGGAGCGAAGGAAAGAGAATGGCAGACTGTAGCTGTCTCCTGCTGTGTGTCCCAATATCTTTCAGAGACGAACTAAATATCTTCCAAGTTACTTGTTTCCTAAAAGTTTAAACAAGTACACAACATGAATATCATCTATTACAGAAAGTCCTTGACTTACAACGGATCAATGTTTGAAGTTACAACAGCCATGGAAAGGCTGCTTCAAGGCCTCTAAAGCACTTCCGTCTGTCATAAAATGTCCCGCTGCCTGCACCACACTCACGTGATTGCCGATTCGGGTGCTTGGCAACTGTTTGCATTTATGACAGGTTGCCAAGTGTCCCACAATCATCGTCATTTGCACTCTTCTCAGGCAGCTTTCTCAGAAAGGCAGGGAGTGGCAGCTGCTACCACTTGCTGAGAAGGAATACTTCTTGTTTCTGGGGTCTGTTGAAAAAGCTGCCTGCTAAGGGGAGCTGAATTCCTTTGGCAGGATGGGGAAAAAAACCTTTGGGTGGTTCCTGCACCCACACAAAGGTGTCCCCTTCCATAAGTAGAAAGGAGCTGAACTCCTTTGGCGGGGAGGAGAAAAGAGCTCAGATCCTGGAAGTCTGAACACCCACGGAAGGTGTTTCCTTCCACACATGGAGGAGATCTGACATCCTCCTGCAGAGTGTAGAAACAGAGCTTAAATCCTGCTGATTTGAGCTCTTCTCCTGCACCCTGTAAAAGGAGCTTTCTTCCCCGAACAGAAGGAGCTGACATCCATTGGCAGGCAGCGCTTTCAGCAGTTCCTAGAGATTCAGAGTGAGCTAAACCCTAAGAAGGATTTTCAGCTCTTTAGCTGAGGGGCAGTGCAGTAAAGTAAGCAGAGCAGGGGTCTTTAAGCACTGAGCCATTGTGCGCCTATTTTAAAATAGGAGTAAGAACATACTGTAAAAAGATACTATGTTTCCCCCAAAATAAGGCCTATCTTGTATTTTTTTTAACCCCAAAATAAGAGCTTGGCCTTATTTTCAGGGCGGCCTTATTATTTTGGGACATTTGGAGCAAGACGGAGCTCCTCTGACTGTCTTACCTGATTTCCAGCTCTTTTTCCCTAACCCTAACCAGAGGAAATGGGGGGACCGGCTACACATGCATTTAAATATTTTCAGGGAGGGCTTATTTTCAGGGGATGTCTTATTTTCAGAGAAACAGAGTAGCTATGTATTCAAAGTTACTGGTTTGGGGGGGGGGAGGAATATGGAATTGAACACAGAACAACCATTATAATATGCTGGCTCAATTTGTATAACAGAGTACCATTGAGTATTACTGAATTATTACACAAATGAAGGCAAAGGCACGTGTCCCAGGATAATGTTGCAGAATCCAATCTGGGTCGGTCATGAGTCCGAAAGCTTGGAAGACTCAACCTCTGGTCCCAGTGACCGAACCCAATTGGATTCTGAATTGTTATGTTTTCTTGGTTTACACAATACACGTAGACAGACATAAATTAACCAAGGAGGCTGGAATTTCATAAAATGTTATGCCATAAAAAGTAAGACAAGGTTGAAATGCATCGAATTTAGTACTTGGTGCAAATTCAAAGAACATGAGTTTTAATTGATCTCATTAAATATGTGACCTAACTAGTGCCTTAATTGTAATGGATACCCTGCACCAACAACATCCTTATATTATTAAGCTAAAACAGAAAAAGCACACATTTGCCTGGTGGGATGTAGTTTTCTCAATTTTAGAAGGCAGCGAGCATGTGGAAATTTGATAAAAGTGTTGCTATGCCTTGGAAAATGACTTGCAATGGATGGATGGTAAACTAATGATGCTAAATGACAAGTAAATTGCCAAATAAAATTATATAAATAAGACATGGCATCCTCACTCCAAAATTCAAACCTATTCCTTCAACATATATCACTGTCCTGCTCCAAAATCATCTCCCTCCTTCCTGGCAATTGTGATCATTAGATAAGGGCTATCTGTACTTTTTGCTCTTGCAAAAATCCAATCACTGTTAACAGATTCATAAGCACTTCTTATCCAGGAGTAAAGAAGGTACAAGTGCTTGTTGCTTATAGCAATCCAATATTTGGCTACAGCAAGAATCATTTAAAAAAAAACCATAAACTTTTTAGACAGTTCGTTCTTGTCCAGTTCCAAGATACAGTACAGACAGTCCATCGACTTACAACAGTTCTCTTAGTGATCATTTGAAGTTACAACAGAGCTGGAAAAACTTATGACCATTTTTCAGACTTATGACCGTTGCAGCTTCCCTATAGTCATGCGATTTACATTTGGATGTTTGACAACTGACTCATATTTATGACGATTGCAGTGTCATGTGATCACTTTTTGTGATCCTCTGACAAGCACAGTCAATGGAGAAGCCAGATTCACTTAACCACAAGGTTACTAATTTAACACCTGCAGTGATTCACTTAACAAATGTGGCAAGGAAAGTTGTAAAATTGGGCAAAACTCACTTAACAAATTTCTCATTTAGCAACATACATTTTGGGCTCAATTGTGGTCATAATTTAGCATCAGGCAACCTGTAAAGTTGCCTGATGCTAAATCAGTCCATTTTGTGGTATTCTAACAGGCAAGGATTCCTAAAGTCATAGAGGTCTTTCCTGTTCAGAGACACTTAAGGTAGAGAATGCAGAATAGTGGGTCTTGATTCTTTTGCTTGCAAAGCATTAGATCATGTGCATCCCTACATTTAAGTATTTCTTCTTTTCAATGTATTAAGTTACTTATAAATGGACTGTCCAATGAATCTTATACAGAAACAAACTCTTAACTGTGAAGCAGATGGTACTACATATTTTCAATAGCAGGCTTGCCTGCAAACCCCCCTTCAGCAGAGCAGATAATTAAACTGGGATAAATTACCACCGAATAATAAAACACCTAGATCTTTTCCCCAAGATTTCTTAGTTTCATTTTGGCTTTTATTTAAAGCTTGTATTTAGCATTTCTTGATGCTGTAAGGAACCGTAAGAACATTACTTTGCTAACTATAATAAATCAGAAACAAACAAAAAACAAGTGAATGTGCTATGACTTCAAAACTGCTGATATAATTCCTAGATGTTATCAAAGTACACAATGTCCGATCAGGGAAAATTAGTTTTAATTTTCTACAAGATTCCTGTATTGTGGCATCACTGCACCACAGTTAGTTGACAGATTAAGAATTTAAAAGATGAGGAAAGGGGCACATTTGAATAGAAATTATAGAAAGAGAGAAGTTAAAATATGAATCACTCTTCCGTATCTGTTGATATATAATTTTACAAAAGACCTGAGAAAAGCACATTTAAATATAATCAGGTGCAGTTCCCTGCTTTCCTTCTTCATATCCTGTAAGAATGAACAGTGTATGAAAAGAAAAGAAAGAATGAAAGAAAGAAAGAAAAACAGTGAAAAAAAACAAGTAGGTTTTTAAACGGCTGTGGGATTAGGGTCATTGGTTTGCATTAATCAAAGTCCTAAACAACTCCACCCTGTACTTTTAACAAAACCAGGTGCTGGAACACAAAACACTTCTGTGTAATTAGTATAAACTTTTAGACAACTCTCTGTTTTTAGAATCATTAATAACAGAGCCTAATATACATACAACTTCAGAGAGCTTAATGTATACTTTTCTTTCAGGAAACACATGCTTAATAGCAAATCCAAAAATACGACTTGAGACTTCTATGTATTCTACAATTACAAATTGGAACTTCCATAACATGACTATAGCAGATAGTTTAAAATCTAGAATAGGAGATAGAGGAACTATAATGAGGACAATAGGAAGTTTTCAGTGTCCCCATGCACAGAAGAAGGCTGTCTTAAGGTGCAAATTCTTAACTCTAAACTCTAAAATCCTAAAAGTACTTTCATTAAAAGTTGCAGCCCTTCACTTTATCCTATTTCAAGCTAATAGTGGCTGTGAATCTTGCAGTCTCTTCTGAAGCTGACTTCGATAAGAAAGCTGCCTTAGCCCTACCAAAGATCTCGCTTAATACAAAGGGAAACGCAGGGATGCACTTACTGACCCAAATCCTGTTTCTAAAATCCCCAAACTGTAAGCCTTCGTGTCATTCAGCTGAATGTCGCACTGGGAAACAGATCAAACCCACATGATCAAAAACAGTCATTCAGGCCCTAACCATCCCAAAAAGACTACTGCTGTGAGCTCTATATGGGGCTATCCCTGAAGACTACTCAGGAGCTGGTCCAGAATGCATGGTGCAGACAATGACGGGCCCCCATCACGCCCATGTGTCACCACTGCTTAGTGAACTACATTGGTTGTTGGTTATTTGAGGGACTATGTTCAATACTATCTCCCCCCTCCCCCATAAGATTGGGTAGAGTCCCTTCGAATGATATAAGGAAATATGTCTTCTCCATTACAGTGCCTGCTCTTTGAAATACAACAGTATCTCCCGAGAGATCCTACCCTGTAGCTGTTTCCTCAGGCTTGAAAACCTGCATTTGCTACCAGATCTAGGCTAAGATGGTTTTCAAGCATTGTTTTCTTTTGATGTGTTGGGTTATCTGTCCCAGATATACATGTGTTTATTCTTTCATTTCATTGTTTCCTATTTTTGAGGTATAAGTTAACCAAAGTCATCAAGAGTTGGGTGGTCTCTAAATCAGAGAGAGACATATAGCTAGCTAGCTAGATGATAGATAGATAGATAGATAGATAGATAGATAGATAGATAGATAGATAGATAGATAAATGGAGGTGGAGGTGGAGGTGGAGACAGACAGACGGATGGACGGGCAGGCTCTTAAAGTTGACACAGAAGATAAAGGAGATTGCTAGGGAATGGAAATAAGCAAGACATCAGATCTTGCTAAACAGAGATGGTCCTATGACCCTTCCCCTGATGCATGTTCCCATGAAGTAGCAGCAAATTACAATGGTAGTCCCGCTCTCTTTTTTATCAATAGACAAGACCTCTGTTCTGCCTTCTCGGGTGATAAGAGAATGAACAGACAGTTCTTGTGCCTCGGGTATAATGCACAGGCTTTATTGAAACATTTCATAGGACCTTGAAAATAAAGTGTATCCACCTGGAACATACTGCTGAGGAACTGGAAAGAGACAAGCATGATTCTAGAATCTACGGAAACAGAGGTCTCTGTAGAATGAATCAACCTATATAGCTACCGTAATTCGTATCTGGCAAAATTATTTTTTTGCTTGCATCTAGCTATCAGTATTTGTTAAGATAATAATTAACCTAAACAGTCTTGTTTTTACATCCTTTAACAGTTTGCAAGCTGCAGTGAGCTTTTCTATCAAGTACTATACCTAACACTTGTCTTTTTTTTAAAAAAAAAAAGTTTGAAGAAGAATCACACAACTGCAAACTCTTCATGGCTTTTCATACCTGCCCTACAAACACCATCTTAGAAAATTTCATCTTTTTCTTCCCTTTGGGTCTGACCTATGGAATTACCCGTATTAAAACGCACCTATAGAGTACGGGAACATTCTCTTACTCATTTAAAAGAGCTTTAAAAGGCTTTAAAATACTTTTTAAAAAATAATGCAAGTTTTAAAAGTTTTAATTTCTCACCTGCACATGTGGAGGAGAACTACTATTTTGAGAGACAGAGAGAAAGATCTCAGCCATGCAGAAACTTAAAACTTTATGGTGTTAGCTAAAACGTTGCTCCCTCTTTTCACCCACTGTAATTAACTGGGTTCCTCAGCCTTATTGCAAGGACATAGTCAATAAAAGGGCTCAGCTTCCTCTTGGCCAACTACTGCCATAGCCATCCTATTCCAGCCTATTCCACAGAAGCAGGGGAAGAGAAGCTTAACTGAAATGTTTCAAGGGAGTGACCACATTATTTTTGCAGCAACCTGATTCTTAGAAGGAAGCTGCTTGGATAACCAATCACAAGAATATTTTGTGTGACAGCTTTGTAGGCGTTTTTTTGCTCTGAGGGCTCGGCAACCAGATTGCGAAAAGGGGCACGTAAACCAACGGAAGCATGCCATCTGGATGTAGTTAATTATTATTCTAAACTGACACACAACAGAGCAAGACTTTTTGTCTTCTGAATTAAGGTTGCAATGGTCTCTGTATCGATCGTGAATTGCCAGGGTTCTAGATTTGGCAAACTTAAAATTTCAGCAAACATGTTAGGAGGTTTGGAACAAGACAAGCAAGTTATTTTGTCAGTTAACATAGTTAGAGTTTGCAGAAATGAAGTGTGAGGAAAACAGCGTTCTGTAATTTAATATTAATGATGGCCATCAAAATAAATACCCCCAGAGCATTAAACACCACTCTAATGTAGGAGTAAGTAACGTAAGATATTCCCAGTGCTGTTGAAATATACCTTCAAACATTTGGCTATATCTTCTAGGTGCAATTTAATTGCAAAGCAAACTAGTAATCTGGAAGAGATGCTTCCCTTGTCCTGAAAACAGGACAGGACAACAGGAGAAAAGAGAAATGAGACTGAAATAATTAACCAAGAACAAAAACAGTAATAAAGATATAATAGTCCAGAAAAACTTTGAAGAAGAAAGGCTGGCTTGAATTATCTGTGCAGGTGCAGCAGAATACAGTAGAAGTCAAAGTCAGGAGTGAAAAATACACACGAAGAAGACGGATGATAAACTTATCACTGTGCGGTGGTGCACAGTGGTTAGAGTGCAGTACTGCAAGCTACTTCTGCTGACTGCCAGCTGACTGCAATTTGGTAGTTCAAATCTCTCTAGGCTCAAGGTTGACTCAGCCTTCCATCCTTCCAAGGTGGGTAAAATGAGGACCCAGATTGGGGCAATGGGCTGACTCTGTAAACCGCTTAGAGGGGGCTGTAAAGTGGTATATAAGTCTAAGTGCTACTGCTATATGAAAACATTAAAGGGCGGCAAGAGATTCCAGAAGTCATTGTACATATTAATGTATATAAGGCTGGTCCCCTGTGACATAAGTCAGCTCTACGTATCCTGATATCCTCCATGTATGCTGGACCTATACTGGACCTCTCTTCCCACTATCTCAGTATCCTATCCTCTTGTGGATGTGGGCTGTAGCCCAATGCAAATGAAGGGCATCAGGTCAAGAAATGTTATAAATCAAACTGAAGTCATAAGGTTCATTATCATGCAAAAGGTGCTAAGTAATAAATCTGGTAATCAAAGTATGTATGCAAAATGTCTCCCAGATGTAGTCTTGCATTCTTTAAATGCAATAGACTCCATTTTATTAAAAGATTTTATATTACTTGTATTTGGTCTATCATGCCAATGCAGCTAATGCCCTGAAATTTGTTTCTACAGTATTTTTTTTTTTAAATGGGTAAAATTACTAGATTCTGATTTTCCATTATCCCTTGCTATCTAAAAATAATCCAGAGTTGCTTTCGGTGAGATAAGACAGCTACGTGATAAGTAAATAAATGAATACTTTTATATCATTTAGGCAGAAAATATGAATTGGTCCTCTACCTTAAAAAGAGTTTCAGTATAATGACCTTTTTTTCCCTAGTCTGTGTGTCAGACAAATAATCAACCTTTGCATATCTCTTCAACAACACAAGCAACCGCTCTGCGGTCAACTTATTTGGAGAACGACCAGGCAGAACTAAGAACTGCAGCTGCCACAGTGGCCCTCAAAACATCTTCCCCCCACCTCTTTAGACCATATGTTAGTTCCCAAAGCAGCTATGCCTGAATGTGACAAGCTCCCTGGCATAAGTTGGCTTTATGAAGCACAGGGAGGACAGGGACCACACCTTCATCGGCTGTTAAAAAACTTCTGCTTTTCTTCCAGAAGTCTTGCTACACAATCTGCTTGCTACAATGCTTTTTTTTTTTTTTGGTTCTTTTAGAGACAAGTGGATTTTTTTTCCTTGCCTTTTTGATGTGTCATCAAATGAAGATTTGAACAACTTAATGGTAATACACAGAGAACAGATTCTTCAAAGCAGCACCAAAGCAATCTCAAGCACATCGTAGTCAAGGTGGTGTTTCATCATCATTTAACGACACCCCAATCCCTTGCGGGGTGGAATCTGGGCAACTGAATGGAGCTAGCAGAGCATTCAAGGTGTTGGTCACCACCTTTAAAGTGCTCCATGGCTTAGGACCTGGATATCTACAAGACCGCCTTCTGCCACCGCTTGCCTCCCACCGGCCGGTACACTCCTACAGAGAGGGCCTCCTCAGGGTGCTGTCGGTTAAACTATGTCGACTGGCCACCCCCAGGGGAAGAGCCTTCTCTGTGTGGGCCCCTGCCCTATGGAATGAACTGCCCCCGGAGATACGAAGGATCCCCGACCTCCGCGCCTTCCATCGTGCCCTTAAGACCCTGCTATTTCATCAAGCTGGTCTGATGGAAGGATGAATTTTAACGGGTATTTTAGTTTCTGGGGTTTTAATAATATGGCCTAATTATTTAATTTATTTTAATTGTTTTTAACTTTTGTGTCTCTACTGTTTTTACTATGGGCTGTACACTGCCCTGAGTCCTTCAGAAGAAGGGCGGTATAAAAATGCAATAAATAAAATAAATAAAAATAAAATAAAATAAAATAAATAATGGCCAGATGCCCTTCCTATCGCCAATGCGGAGCTTTGTTCAGCAGATATATTCTCATTGTGCCGAGAGAGAGAAATATCTGCCTCTACCTAGGATAGAACTTGCAGCCTCCTGATTATGAGGCGAGAACTCCACTTTTAGGCCACTGCACCATTCTCAAGGTGGTGTTTGATCAAACTGTATTACGTGCTAAGATTTCTCAATAAATTTCAGATGTCTGAAACTGAACTCAGTAAACTTTGTATAAGTACAAAAATATACCTGTCTGCTTGCTGAGCTGAGCTGTCTATATCTTAGCATAGAGATCTCCAATGTAGGGGGATACTGGCATATTTGAAATGGGGAATACATTACAGTTAATTGTACAAATCAGCTGCAACTGAGCACAATTACAGATATAAAACACTAGGGATATTCAAAATATGTCAATCTAGGAATCCAATGTTCTGAAGAATTCTGAAATTTCCTTCTGGATTTCCCAAAAAAGAATCAAGAAGGGAAGGGTATCTAATAGGCATCATGAGACTTATAGAAACCTACTACTGCTATGGATATTATGTTGGCATCCCATATAAGACAAGAGGAAAAATAATGGGGGATACATAAATAGGTCCTGAGGCTCATCCTTGCTATAATGTGTACTGTACTAGTTTCCACGAAAATTAAGACATTTATAAGGATTGTATGAAATGGTGTATTTTATTTGACAACAGAATACTCCTCACTGAAAGAATGAATTCTCCTCTTCAGCATTCGTCAACTGTAGACAATGGAAGAGGAAAGCTATCTTAGTTTATCATGACCAAAATTAAAAGGGATCCGGTAGCACCTTTTCGGTCTAACAAATTTTGTTAAAAAAGATAAGCTTTTGTGAGCTGCAGCTCCTCCTGGTTTCCTAATAATTCCCAAAGCGGTTTTACAGAGTTAGGAATTTTCCACTATATATTTGTGAGATGCACAAAGAAACAGAAAGAAAACCTTGTTATGTTTGAAGGTTTTGCCCTGAATGTTTACAATTCCTTTGGGAAAAAAACCCTTAGAAATCAAATCACAATACAATGGGAAAGAAATATGTAAAATTTAAAGGCACAGTGAAGGAAAGTAACTATAAATACGTTCAGAATATTGAGCAGAAATGAAAAGTAGCTAAACACTGTTTGTTGAAATGTTAACACGAAATTTTATAGTTGCCTTTTCCTCACAAGAACCAAAGAACAGTTTTTGTACTTTTAAGGAAAAAAATTAAATATTCTATGCTTTTTAATATTTTAGCTTAATTTTTCTTTGTTAGTATTGTCTGTCTTCTTTCCCATTTTTACTCTGATGTAACTAAAAAGCACTTTTTTAAAACTTTCAAAGCAGTCTTAGTGACAGATCCTTTCCAAAAGGTCAAACAGCTGAATTCAGAAGTCACCAAGGCCTGGGTTGTCTAACAAATGTTCCAGCTGGGCTTTTGCCATGAGGAAGAGTCAAGTGCCATGCTTCATTATACTTCATGCTGTACCGAAGGCCTCAGCGCAACGGATCCAAAATTTCACAGTTACGCTTCTAGGCCACACACTAAAAATGCACAGAATGCCACAGATGCAGGCCTTTTAGACAAAACCCACCATCCATCAAGAGCAAAAAGCTAGGGGTGGCTGGAAAAAAATGAGAAGAAAACGGCCTTTTGTTCCTTTTTGCCACTGGAGGATTATAAGGGGGGGGGGGGGGGGAAGGAGAGAGTCAAGTGCAGGTTTTCAGAGCTGTACATAAAAAGCCCATTCATCAGGTGATAAAAGTCACATGCATTTGGTTGTGCCAGTTCAACAAAAACCACAGTAAGAGGCATTTGTTTAGGCGATATCAGTAACTGAAGAAACAGCAGGGGAAACAAAGACACTCCAAGCATTCAAGAGCAAAGGGCAGAGAGAGATAAAGGAAGTAAGGAAGAACAGACAGCTCCAACACAGAGAAGAAAACGGCAATATTAATGGGAGGGGAGGGGGGGTTGAATATTTATTCATTTATTTTTTAAAAAACTGCCTATAGCCCTACCCAATCCATATGGTTCTGGGCAACAAACAATGTAATTTCAAATGTGCCACAAAATATTCTCCCTACAAATGCAAACTAAAAAACAAAAAAGAAAAGAAAAAAGAAAGAATAAATCTGCACACAAAGGAATCCAGGACCAAACATACTGTTTTCCAAAGCAACAGGCAGTAATTTAGCTGTGTTACTATTTATATATGGTAAGATCTTTCACCTCCACTGGGATACAAAAACTAATATATTGAATACATTATACACTAGTAGTTTTCATGATTCGCAATTTTAAAAGTGTGTGGACTTCAACTCGCAGAATTCCCCAGCCAGCATGTGGAATTCATAGTCTGAAAACACTGTTATACAGAACTCTGCCCTTCCTACTTCCTGAATACTTTTCCCCTAGTAAAACTTACTGATAAAAAAAAAAAGTACATAGAGTTTACTTCAAATGACGAAAGTTGTTTATCCAGTTAAAAAGGAAAATCAACATGTAAGTTACACCTTATGCAATTTCATGTTTTGAGATGCCATTAGTAAATGGCATTTTCTTTCTTTTAGAAAAGCATTTGTTGGAGCATTTAAACATTAAAAGAATATCCAATAAATAGTCCAATAAAACAGCTTTATCATCATGTCTGAAAGAACAGATGAGGCAATGCATCAAGATCACTAATAGATTCATTACCACAGGTTTTAGAAAATAGATCCGATGTCCTCTTTATGATCGTATATTTCTATAAACACATTCAGTATTAGTTTCTTATATTTTTATTCATATGCTCCTGTTTCTAATCAAAGGTTTTAATATAGATGAGGACAGAGAAATATCTACACTATATATTTTCCAAACAAACAGACTATTTTTATGACAGGACTGAGTGGGACTAAATTCCACTTATAAACCTTAGTAGCTTTGCATTATGGTTTTTGGGAAGGAGCCATTTTGAGATGCATAATTTAACTAGCAGTAAATTTTAAGTCATAGAGTCTGTATGCAGATCTATGAACTTGAACTGTCTGAGGCCAGTCAGCCAGCAATATTTCGTTCTCCTTATGAGTACACAAAGCAGCTCCTTGTTTTTCTAAATGACTTTTAAAATAGGTAATCTACCATATCTTGAACACAAGAGAGGTTTGTGGCACTAAAGCAAACCAGGGACTTGGTCCTATGATTTCTTTCAATGATGTGGACAGAATTGGAATTTCATCCTTTCCTGACTTATGAAGCCCCGTCCAAAACCACATTGAAAACATACACTTGCTTTCCGAGTTGAAAAGGAGAAGCTCCAGAGCAGCAATATATAGAATTTAGACAAGAGGGCATAATCTAACTTGGACTGCATGACTCACCAGAGTTTCTGAATCTGAGGCAATTTTTCCATTCACTTCCTGTCTCCCTCCCATGTGCACCCACTAGCTCTCTTTGGCAAGATCAAAATGGGTGTTCCTTTTTTTATAAAAAAAATCCTGACCTGATTTGATTTTCTTGTTTAGAAATCAAATACTATAATCTGCCCTTTCCATTTTGCAACCATGCACACATTCAGATGATAAGCACACATTCAACAAAATGAATGGACTGAGCTGCTGACAGCAGGAAAATAAGTGTGAATTTTTAATTCAACAGAATATCTTGCTTACCGTCTTTCCTGTAGGGCTTCGTATCTTTTGTGGTTAAAGAACCTTTTCGAAGTTATTTAAAGTTTCAAATGTAAGAGCAATTTGCAGAAACCCTTGAGATGAGTCAATATAACTTACTGAGGACATTTAATGCTTGTTGCGCAGCAGGATGAAAGCCAAGTCATGCTCTTAAAAGTTACATCTATGCATGACATGGGCTCAACCTCTCTACACGTTATATTCAGGTGCATGTTCTCTTCCTCTTCCAGAGACCCATGCTCAGAATTGCTGCATTCCTTAGCCTCAATATCTTCTTCATCACATTGCCAACAAGAATATCCATACGAGCTACAGCTAAAAGAAGTATGTGAATACTGAATAAACAGTGATAAGAAGACAATCAATGTTATTTGTCAAATAATGCCATGTTTAGGACAGTTGTACAATCCCACCATATTTCAGATACGTTTGTGCAACAGAGAGGCAGAGAGGAGGAGATGTTTAAAGAAAAAGTCTTTTAGGTAAAGGTTCCCCTTGCACATATGTGCGACTCTAGGGGCCGGTGTTCATCTCTGTTTCAAAGCCGAAGAGTCAGCACTCTCTGAAGACATCTCCGTGGTCATGTGGCTAGCATGACTAAATGCCAAAGTTGCATGGAACGCTGTTACCTTCCCACCAAAGGTGGTCCCTAATTTTCTACTTGCATTTTTTATGTGCTTTCGAACTGCTAGGTTGGCAGAAGCTGGGACAAGTAATGGGAGCTCATCCCATTACATGGCACTAGGGATTCGAACCATTGAACTGCCAATTTTTTTGATTGACAAGCTCAGCATTTTAGCCATTGAGCCACTGTGTCCCTATGAAAGAGTCTTTTAAACTCTTTTTAAAGGCTCTTTTTTTTAAAGAGACTTTTTTTTAAAGAGGATAAATAACAGGAAACAGGATTGCCTTTAGTTAGAAAACATTTGTATGAACACATTGAAACTCTAGCTTGGCAAATACAATTTTCTTTCTCCCATTTTCAATGAACTTCTAAGGAAGGACTTGAACATGAGTCTTCTCATTGCCTGTCCAAAACTCCGTTGTCTCTCAATTTAATAAGAGATTAGCTCTCGGTTAAACAGATTTAATCTCAAACAAATGATCAGTATCAATATCTAGATGCTTTGTTTCTATGTCAATTAGGTGTAAATACCTTGTATTAAGGACTACAAAATAAGTTCATTAGGATAGTTATTGACTGATTAGTTGTTTTGTTTCAATGCTACAGAAAGGTGAGTGCAGGTACAATTTAGGTGTATAGTGGAGATGCAATTCAGTAGTCTTGGAGCTAACATTTATCCTGAATTTTCAAACAGCTTATAGAAAAGACGTTTATAGCCAGTGTTTATACCCATACACGGATATGTCATTTCTCTAAGACTTCACTTCTTATTGTCTGCCCTGGGAAACATGTTAACAAAAATAAAATTGATTACATAGGATTGGCCTTCAAAACAGCTAAAAAACTTCAGCCAATATGACCATTGCCTGCAGCTCCAGAATCAAGTCTATTAAAACAGGACTGTAATTGTTCCTAAGGTACTCTAGAAACCCACCTTTCGGATTAATTTATACAATTGTAATCATTAATTCAAGTAAATGCATAATTCAAGGAAGTCTGTCTTTGCGTCTAAATTTCAGTAGAACAATTATTCACTGTTACCTTTTCAAATGATGCTGACGGTTCTATTAAGAGGGGTTCCTGCTCACTGGACTTGTCGCTATGTTCATATCCTTGCCCAGCAGAATTGGGCATGTGTCCCTTCCTGAGCCGTATAACTGGCTCCAGAGTGCTTGCATTCCCAAGATCTGTTGATTCGTTCATGAGATCAAGACTTTTCCTGAAAAGAAGTTCTTATTTTCTCCAGCAAAGAGGTGTTGACGAATTGGCTAGTTCTGAAAAACAAAGTTGATACCGATAAACATGTCACCCCAAAGTTATATAAACCTATCTAACATCTTTTTTTTTTTTTTACAGGTACCAAAAGCCATAGCCATCAAGAATACACATTTGGATGGAAAGAAGCCTCTTTTGGGGAATCTTTATTGCATTAACAAAGCATCAACAAACATCCAGCGGACCACTAAACAAAAAAGTTTGAATCTATCGTCTTTCTTTGCTGCCACTGAACGAGGTGATTAATACATATAAAGTGAAGATTTAATTACAAACAAAAAGTTTGTCACAAAGTAGGAACTGCTGTCAACCAGATAATAAGACATATGCATGTCTATGAAAGCAGGAATCCATTGAAACAAGTCAAACCGGGAACCTCCAGCGGAGTGAATTGTATTAAAAATAAAATTAATGAAGTGAGTTGGGATGAAGTTGAAGCGAGAGAAGGCTAAAAGTCGTTAATTTTAGAGACCTGCATGGGAATGCATGTGATATGCTGGAGAATGTTACTGAAATAAATGCTGCGTTATTGTCCAAGAAAAGGAAACCATAAATGCTATAATAAGCATGTTGAAAGATGTTAAGGATAGACACAGTTAACATAGGAGAAGAAATGTTAACATAGGAATGTGCTTTCCTTGTGGAGCCTCTGTGCAATTTGTGTAACATGTATGTAAAGTGAGTCTCTGTCCTCAATTATTGGAAGAATATAGTTACTATAGTCTTTCCCTATAAAATAGGGAATGTAGCAAGAATAAATTTTTAAAAACCCTGCTAACTATATCTCTAAAAGAACTTGGCAGATTTTTTAAAAAAAATTTAAACTTTTAACAGATTTTTATAAAAAATGAATGACAGTATAAGGGAAGTTGGGCCGGGTTTTATAACCTTTTTTGCCATAGTTGTAAAATGAATCAGTATAGTTGTTGTTAAGTGAATCATGTAACTGTTAAGCAAATCCAGCTCTCCCCATTGACTATGCTTGTCGGAAGCCAAACAGGAAGGTCGGAAATGGTGATCATATGTCTCTGGAATGCTGCAATTGTCGGTACACATACATACATGCCAGTTGCCAAGTGCCAAAATTTTGATCACATCACTGGGGGGATGCTGTTGTGTTGTTAACAATGAGGACCAATTGTAAGTGCCCTTGAATGTTCACTAAATCAATGGTTATAAGTTGAGGACTGTCTATACATTTTAGAAAAGCTCTATGTAGTATATAAGGGAGTCATTGCGGCTTTAGGGTACTTGGCATAATTTTGATTGACAGGTAGAGGAGCTGACAGTGAGCAGAAGTTGGGAAGTAAAACATAGCAAGGACTACACAGATTTTTTTGCTCTTTAGCAAGTAACTGAAAGCGTTGAAAAAGTTTCTTGCACGTTTGTTGATTTAAAGAAAGTTTTTGATACTGTATGTTAGAATTATTAAGTGTTAAGTGAGAATGTGGAGATTACGTTTGGTTACTGAATAAGGTTAAGTAAGCTTATTGTAAGTAGAGCATACATGGGAAGTAATGGAATACCTAATGGCTCAGCAGGGAGAAAAACAATGTGTGTAATAATCCCTTGGTTGATTTTATGTATTTATGGATAAACATGCAAATAATACTTGTGATCATGTTGGAGGTATGCTGTTTGGGGATGTGAATATATATCTACTTCATTTTATGTGCTGGTGATGTTGTGTTGTTGACTAAGAATTCAAATTATTCAAAACAACTTTAAATCTACTATATCAATGGTCCCCAACCTTTTTGGCACCAGGGACCAAGTGCCAAAATACCATACTTAAGTAGAAGATACCATAAACATTAAAATTAAAACATTAAAATTCTTGCACATTATCCCAAACACCCTTCACTCCTGCATTGTATATAAAGGTGACAAACTTACTGTCTGAACACAAGTGTTCTGTAGAAATTGATCAGTTTTTTCAGCTAAACTGCAATGATACATTATTGAGAAATTAGCTGTTACAATGATAATCATTTTTATGAGCTCACATTTCCTTTATTATCATAAAAAGGCACATGAGGTTTTGCCATTTGTAATCAAAAATAGCAAAACTTCAAAGTTGAACTAAATGGCTAACCACCTAATTACTTAGAACAATATCTTCAAACTTTAAATTTACTTTGGACCCCATGACTTACCACAAGATCTGGGGCACAGTCATACACAAGCTTTTATTCAACAACTCTCGATTTGCATATGATCTAGACAGGGTCAGTTAAGTGATAACACTGATTTTATCACAGAATTGCAAAAGGAGAAAAAATTTCCTTGGCCTACTGCATTTGAGTCAATTCCCATGAGGTCCAGACAATTTTATTTGAATTGGTACTTGACTATTTCAGGATTAGCCCTGCTGCATAGATCCAGAATTTTTTTACTTAGATTCTCTACAATAAAATAAATACTGTACAAAGACAAGTGAGAATGAATATATGGATAGTTTTGATTTTTTTTTTAAAAAAAAGAGAACATTTTGTGCTTTAAAAAAATGGATGGAAACCAGTCAAATTCAGTTCTAAGCGCAACTGATATTTTTTGTAACTACTTTTTCTTAACTTTCTTTCAATAACTCCAAGAACAGGGAATATAATTCTGCAACAACGAATTAGGCATTTGTCGTTTGCAGTTGAATGAGAGGAGCAACTGTTAAACATTGCTGTTTTTATAACTCCTAAATAAGATAACCATATTCCGATCTCTCCCCTAAACAGCGGACAAGAAGAAACAGGATAGAGGAGATTCATAAAACCTTAAAGCTAAAATTCAACTGTGTCTGAATACCCCAATAATGGTATATACTACAAATGCTGAATCATCTTATGAAAGATAACCAGAAGGAACAACAACAACAATACAAATATCAGATTTTTGTAACCCAATTATACACAAAGTTTCAAACATGCTCAGCTGGATTGCTATTCCCTGACGAATCCAATGAATCAAAAAGTAAGAATGCAGGAAGGGATGGAGCACTGAACCCTGCAAAACCCCACATAAGAGGGCCCGGGAGAACAATTTCTCTCCCCTTTGCCAACACCAACTGGAACGAGTCATGAAAAAAAGACAAGAATCGCCATAAAATGGTTTCAATTGCCAGCACAGCCCTAATTCCCAACTCCCAACTCCCACAGCCAATCCAAAAGGATTCTGTGATCAATAGTACTGAAGGATGCTGAAGGATAAAGAAGCGTAAATACGGGTGTCTATGTTCCACATAGATCATCAACGTGCCACCAAGATTCAGTCTCAGTACTGAATCCTAGCCTGAAACTCAACTGAAAGATCTAACGAATTGCTTTGTATTGTACTAACAAAATGGACCCTGAAATCAGACAACTGCAGCGTCCTATACTGTACACTCTAAAAACAGAAACAAACTCTTTAGAGGAATCCTACTTGTCAAACCCTAAATCAAAAATAAAGCTCTCTCCTGAAACCTCCACATCCTAACCATATTGAGATGAATGCTTTCTATAGCCGGTTTAGGGCAGAACAACACACATTTTATCTGCCAGGGGTCACTTTCAGTGTCACAAATCAATAAGAAAGAATATGCCTTTTGTTTTATCAAAAGGAAAGAAGAAAATTCAGTGTTTTGTTAACCAGAACATCAGCAACAGCAAAGTCTCTGGCAGGAAGAATCAATGTTCTTTCTTACTGCTTTTTTCATACTTGAAAGTTGTATTAAACTACAGCAGCCTAGTTTTCTAACAGCAGGTTGCTCAGGCAGACAATGAAATATTTCAGTGCAATACAAGCAAAGTCGGGCAGCAGTTATATTCCGTAACTGTCTCCTGCACAGAAAATTCATGTATAACATGGATGACAGGTGTAAATGAAATGGCCACATGGACAAGTAATGGAAGGACAAGTGTTTTTGCTATCTTAAGGGATCAGATGGGGAATTCTATCCAGGAAAAGGATAGATGGAGCACTGTATATGCAGCCAAAATGCTTGGCTTAAGTTGTATCTTTTTGTAGCAACAACATGAACAACTCAATTTTGAACAATGTGGTTCTTATATATCTTACTTATGGTTTTATGAAACAAAACCGGAATCAAAGTGAGAAACTGTTAAATTCTAGGCCTGCCTTAGGCATCAACTGAGTGACTTTGGGCCAGTCTTTCAGCCCAATTCAACCCGCAAGGTGGTCACTGTGTGGAAAATAGGAAACAGTTGTATTACTTACAGCAATGATCTTCTACTTTAGATCACTGCAATCCCTACTAAATCTTGTTATGAATCAACCTTTGTCTGGTAGAAGCTGAATATCATTTTAGAGGAAAAGTGAGACATACTTTTAATAACTTTATTAGTAGTATTGCTTCTCTTAATCTAAGAGATAAAGATAAATATAGCTTTATCTAGTTTTAGATAGTGGAAGATTTCTATCTGACACTATTACTTACAACTCTGCATAAACTGGGTTCTCGTGCAATATAAAATTGTTAATTTTTAATCATATATAACATCCTTGACCTTGAATACATGATTGAAAAGCAGCTGGGGAATTTTGTTGATAGCTTTAATAAAGTAAAAGTGCCACTTCCACCCGATACCAATAACGCTTTTTAACTGTCAGCAATGTACAAGCCATATTCCAATACTGATTGGAAGAGGTAACATTATTAGAAGTACACAAAATACAATCCTCTAACTCCAGACATAGATGGTGCTTTTCAACCACAGAAATACACTTAAAAGTTTTTTTAAAATCATAAGCGTATAATGTTTAAAAAATAAAAAGATTATATCATTTTAAATGAAACGGAGCCTAGAAACTAATTCTTCTCCATTTCTCCAATTTGATATTAGAAATTCCATAAGTGTGTACTTCCCCTTTTAATAATTACAATGAGCTATAATATGGGAAGCAAATATTAGCTAATATTAGTACAATGTTAAAAAACAAAATACTTTTTTTATCTCAGATTTCTAACAGACATAACCAATTCAAGAGCTACTCTACTGTGTGTGGTCACTATTAATCAGCTACATGTAATGTGGATTCAGATGGAATGCTATTAACACTACTTACCGAGGCTTAGAGATATTGAATAAAATGCAGTATAAAATGTTAAGACAATAAATAAGGATTTTAAATTTAAAAATTCAATTAAAATATAATTTAAATACAATTGTAATCAATTAGAATATAATACATATTCTGATTATTCATCAAATATATACCAAAACATTCATACATAATTTTTTGATGGCCAAGCTATCTTTACTTGCAAAATACTTTATCACAGTTATGAAAAAAATAAACATCACCATAAAAAGATGACTAAATAAAAATACTTCACCAGCCTGTCTTCCTACATACGTCACAAGGCAAGAATCTCATTTTAAGTTAAATTATTATGGAAGGAAATGTCAGTCTTCACTTCAGGTAAATGCAGTAATTTGCATACTGGAATAATTAAATGCCCATAGCATCAAAACAGGACTCTCTAAATCAAGCTTCCTAATCCATATCCCATAATTCTGCGCTTTCATTACAGTACATCTGTGTAATTACTGAATTAAAGAACTGTTATTAGCTTCATAGTAGTATTATTGCTGATAACATATGGTCTGAGCCAGTCACAAGTGCCACTTATTTTAAACTGTAAATTTAACTAAGCATGCAGAAGAAAACTTCCTGTAATTATGCAGATGTTTTTGTGGCCATATTGTTTGGTTCCCTCTGCCTAAAGGACTCAAATACAACATGCCCAACAGGACTGCTTTCAGTGAGATCCACTGAATTTACAGTACCTGACAATTTTTATTAAGTAAAAGCAATCCAGAAAAGAAACTCTACATGAAATAAATCAGGGCTGGTGTTTTCATGATATTACATCTACTGAAATGAGCTCCTAGACGTTTGAATACAAAGCAGCATTAAAAACTCTAGATGCTTTTGTGGGAGAATTCTGAGATAGAGGACTTTAAAAATGATATTAAAATAAAGGTAAGGGTTTACCCTGTCCAATCATTTCTGACTCTAGGGGGTGGTGCTTATCTCCATTTCTTAGCTGGGGAAGCCAGCGTTGTCCAAAGATATTTCCATGATCATGTGGTCAGAATGACTATATGCCAAGGCACATGGAAGCTGTTACATTCCTGCCAAAGTGGTACTTATTTATCTACTCACATTTCCCATGCTTTTGAACTGCTAGGTGGGCAAGGAACGGGAGATCACCCTGTCGTGCAGCATTCGAGTCTCGAACCTGAGCTGCTACCTGTTCAGCTGACAAGAAGCTCAGCATCTTTAACCACTGAGCCACTGCGCTCCTATTTTAAAATAGGAGTATGAACTCTAGAGTATGGTATGTTCATACTCTACTTTAAAATAGGGAAAGAAATAAGGTTAGGACTACAGACATCTTTTCATCCCTTCTCATTTCATTCCTAAGCTATATGCAACAAGCTAGATATTTAAAGTTACCGGTAAATTTTTTTGAGGAGTACAGATTTGCCTACAGGTCTCTCCACCTGGCAGAACAACCATTATAACATGCTGGCTCAGTTTGTATAACAAGGTACAAGGTATTACACGAATGAAGGCAAATGTATGTGTCCCAGGATAATATTGCAGAATCCAATGTGGGTTGATCATGAGTCCAAAAGCTTGGAAGACTCAACCTCTGGTCCCAGTGACCGACCCAGACTGGATTCTGAATTATTACATTTTCTTGGTTTACACAATACACCCAGACAGACATAAATTAACAAACAGGCTGGAATTGCATAAAATATTATGCCATAAAATGTAAGACAAGGTTGAAATGAATCAAATTTAGTACTTGGTGCAAATTCAAAGAACATGAGAGTTTTAATTGATCTGATTAAATATGTGACCCAGCCAGTGTCTTAATTGCAATGAATACCCTGCACCAAGAACACCCTTATATTATTAAGCTAAAACAGAAAAAGCACACATTTGCCTAGTGCAGGGGTGGGCAACTATGGCCCTTTTATGACTTGTGGACTTCAAATCCCAGAATTCCTAAGCCAGCCATGTTAACTCAGGAATTCTGGGAATTGAAGTCCACAAATCATAAAAGTGCCATAGTTGCCCACCTCTGGCTGTGTGTGTGTGTGTGTGTGTGTGTGTGTGTGTGTGTGTGAGAGAGAGAGAGAGAGAGAGAGAGAGAGTGTATATGTATTTCAAGAAAACACTGTACAATATATTGCTTCTCGCCAGTTATCTCAATTTTAGAGGGCAGTGAGCTTGTGGAAACTTGATAAAAGTGTTGCTGTGCCTTGGAAAATGCCTTGCAATGGATGGAGGGTAACCTAATGAGGCTAAATGACAAGTAAATTGCCAAATAAAATTATATAAATAAGACATGGCATCCTCACTCCAAAATTCAAACCTATTTCTTCTCTGTCCTGCTCCAAAATCAATTCTACAGTACTTCACAGATAAACAACTGATTCTCCTGTTTTGTGCAAATTAACCACACCACTCAGAATACAAACAAGGATTACGTTGGAAAACCCAACAGGAATAAATCTGCACAAATCTGATCTGCAGCCTTAATATAACAAACTGACTTGCTTGCCCCAAGTCCATGCAATGACAAAATCAAAATACATGGTACTAAGTTAAAATAAATTACAACAGTGCTGTGGAGTCGGAGGAAATTTTGGGTACCTGGAGTCGGAGTCAGAAGTACAAAAAACTGAGGAGTCGGAGTCAGAACATTTATCTCCCGACTCCACAGCCCTGAAATGTTTCATTCAAACTTTAAGGTAGCCAAATAAAATAAATTGAAAATTGCCTTTTAAAACCAGGCCTAGTAGCTAAGAATTATGGTTAGTTTATTTCAGAGACTTGTACTGAACAAACCAAAAAGTAATCACTCAAGGTGAAGCCTTTCCTATGTAGTAGAAATAAAGTGGAGAAAAACTAGATTTTGTATTTGTCAATAAGCAAGAAGCAGTTTACCATCTGGAAAGATTTTTTTAAGCAGAAGAGAAAACTTTATTCAACTTGTTAACTCCACAGATAGCGAAGTGTTTATTCTATGGCTCATTTTTCAAGAAAAAAGTACATGGGTTTCAGTGTGGCCACAGTTAAATTAATAAACAGCCAAATGAAATTCCCCAACGTATCCCTTAACAACTAGATAACAAATAGTAAAAAAAAAGTTGTCATAAATTTGAAATAAAAACCATTTACTTTATTGCTTGGTACAGTATGTGTATTTTGGCCTAGTTTATTTGCAATTAATCCTTTCTGATATGTCATTAATTCAATTAATATTTTAAATTTCACATACTGCAGGTGTCTTTATAATCATTTTTAACATTAGTCATAGAGCAGGTGGTCATCAACAATATTCTACCAAATCAATTATGTAATGTTCCTATACAAAGTAGTCTAACAGGGGAGCTTTTTGAAGACGACACATACAGTATTTAACCTAAGATTTTCAGCTGTTGAGCACACAAAACATATGGAACAGAATATTAAACAAATGTGAAGAAAGATGGGATACAAAAGTGTTCCAATGAAGTGTGTAAAGTGTACTAGTATACATCTTAATATGACTTAAGACTTAGAATAACTTTATTGTCACTTTGAATGTACGCTAATTGGCAAACATTAAAATGAAATTTCATTGCATACATGTATACATACTACACAATATGTAAAGTATATCTCTGTTTATCTAGAAGCTGCCTACAGCATATTTTGAACTGATAACCATTGTTTATAAACCGATCTGAAGTGTTTTAGCTCAAACATGGCAGATGGAAATTGTTATAAATGCTCCTCTGTACAAACACAATTCCAAGGAGAAAAAGGGAATCAGGCTAGAATCCTTTTTTTAGATATTTCATTTTTTATCTGGGTAGATATTTGATTTTCTTTAACCATAGGAATATTCATTTATGTCTGTTCTTACCTACAATCATACACAGTGCAATGATATAGATCACCTTATTTAGAATTATGTTTTTCAAAACAAAATAATCAACTTGGTTTAATGACATAGGTAAGTACATGGCAAAATAGTACACTATCAGCAGCAAGAAATTCTTTCTCAGCTCTTTGAAGAAAGACAGGATATAATTTAATGAAATATAGCATGAATCCTAGTGATTAAATACTTCTAACACAGTACCTCAAAGCTAACACTGAATTGTTTTCCAGATCTTCTAATTTAAAAGCCATGGGCAGAGCCGAGTAACTCCAAACTGCACCCAAGCATTGTTGTTTACAAGCTAGCCTATTGAATATTTATTTTTTTATATTGGAAATGTGGGTGGGTATTTAAAAATACCCACTCCTATTAAGAGCTAGTTTAGGGTAGTGGCACCTGGTTAGCAACTGGGAGACCAGAATTCTAGTTCCACCTTAGGCATGAAGCCAGCCACTATCTCTCAGGCGTAGAAAGAAGAACCTAATGGTCAACTATTTCTGAAAACGTTGCCAAGAAAACTGCAGAGACTTGTCCAGGCAGTCACCAGCAAAGTCACACACACTCCTATTATGTGCCTCTGTATCCTCTCTTCCTGTTTTGCCCTTTACCACTTTCCTTTTCATTTCCCCCGTGATAGAAAAACAGAAGCTGGTGAAGTGAAAACATCTAAACAGTACTTCCAAGATTTCCATCAGTTTATTTATTTATTATTTATTAATTAGACTTATATACCGCCCTTCTCCTTACGGACTCAGGGCGGTGGAAGGTTCAGTCAAAATTAACTTGCATAGGATTATGCTGTGAAGGAAGAGTTATGGAACTGATAGATTTCCCAGTCCTGACATACTTCCACCAAAACTGATGGAACATTCAAAGGTGCTTTGATGTCTACCGTATTCAGTGATGTTGTTTGATAACAATTACCATCTTCATTCTTATCAGTTCTTAGTGGTTTTGATGGAAATTAAACCTCACATAGTTCAGTGGGGCTTACTGCTCCAATCGTGCAAAATTAATTCTAGTGAAAGATCAGCCGGGTTGAGAGTCATCATGTATGTTATGCCTCTAAAAAAAAGTAGTATTTTAAATTTGGGGGTAAATATATACAATTATGCACCATCAAGTCATTTTCAACCCCTATCAAACTCATAGATTTCCTCCATGATAAAGATACATAGCTAATATTTATAAGCACTGCACATATTGATAAGACATGATGTTTTTCAGTCCTAGGCAAATGATTAAACAAGTGCTGGTATCAAACCTGCTTCATAACATAATTCCCTATTAAGCCAAATAAAAACATTTAATTTTAATATTTACCGGTACTTGCACAAAATATTTCAGCTGATTATTCAAATCATCCATATTACTCCCTGTCTTCTGCCACTAAAGTTACCTGAAATGTACCAAAGTATCTTGACAGCCCTTGTACTGCAAATCCACGAACACTTTAATCCCCAAATGCTTACAAGTTTCAAATTACCCTAAGTGGTTTCATGCAATGTTGCTCCTGTAAAGGTATTGAAGCCTGCCATTTTCCTAGGCAGGATTTCATCCAAGACTGTACAGTTCTTTACAAATATAACTAGTTGCTGTTCCTTTAAAGGCTATCATACTACCAAAAACAGAATGAATCGTAAAATCTCTTATAACATCACCTGCAGTAATATCTATTACATTTTACAGTAATACATAATACATATTACTATAATACGTATTACTGCAGGTTATACTATAAGACAGTAAATATGTATTTACCATCGGGCAGAAGTCACAGAAGTATAGCCAGCCGGACAAACAGATTTAAAAACAGCTTTTATCCATGGGCTGTCAGACTCCTAAATACAACTACAATCACTCCATGCATACATGGAAACATATGACTATTTTCTCCCTAATTACTAGCATAAGGACCATTTTCTATATTATTCATGTTGTTTTGTATTTTCTTATGGATTGCACCAGTAGAGGCTAAATCAATTTCATTGTATATATGTACAATGACAATAAAGGTGGTTGTTGTTGTTATCTTTATTCATTAAACATGAAACTCAGTCAACTGTCCTAGGTATCATCATCATCATCATCATCATCATCTAATCTTTAGTGAGATTCACAGCCTTTGAGGCCGGTTAATAGCTCAGCAACTTGAATCCTAACCAAGGACCTAGGAACTGTTAAGGTATCGTTGGAGGATGTAAGTTGTTCCGAGTAAGGTGTTTTTTTATAGAGTCAAAATGTTCAAGTCCGGTAAATTTAGAATTTCTAAATAGCGGGGTAGCCCTTTGGGTATTGCTCCAAGGGCTCCAATTACAATCGGGACAACACATATTATCATCATCATCATTATTATTTGGGACAACCATAACCTGGATGACTGAGAATCTCTACAGACTATTACATTTTATGTTTAATATCCAATCCTGTAAACCTACCAAAAGACTATTATGGCCTTTATTCCCCTAAAAAAATATAAAGTAGTGGGGGGAATATAAGTAAACTGTTGGTTCCCCGGTTTTTATTATTACAACTTCCAAAGGACCGACCTGAGTAGGTAGGTAGACAAATCTGCCACCCCATAACCAACCTGACAGTCTCTTTGGGAAGGAAGGCAAGTTATTCCTCCACCGCACTTGACACGAAATAAACATAGCTACTAATTTGAAAGGGGAACCTTCCGGTTTTTTGTTCGGTTTTTTTGCCTTTTTTAAAAAAACTGCCCTATTCTCAAATAATGAGCCTGGTGGCTCAGTGGACTAAGTGCTGTTAAAGTAGCACTTAGCTGCCAGCTGCCTGCAATTACTGAAAGTTCGAATCTCACCAGGCTCCAAGTAGACTCAGCCTTCCATCCTTTCGAGGTAGGTAAAATGAGGACCTGGATTGTGGGGGCAATAAGCTGACTTTGTATAAAAAAGAACACTGCTTAGGGGGGCCCGAAAGCCCTACTAAGCAGGTATATACAAAAGTATGAAGGCTATTGCTTAACGCATTGTAAGCCGCCCTGAGTCTCCGGAGAAGGGCGGCATATAAACCAAACTAATGAATAAATAATAAATAACTAAATAAATAATCCCCCCCCCCCGTTCATGTCGGGAAAAACATGTCAGGGCTAGGCAGGTGGCCGAAACATTTTGGCTATTAAGACTCCGAGGGCATCAAGAAACGGCTTTCAGCTGGCTTAAAATATGCGACGGCATAGACATTTTTTTTAAAAAAATCATCCTAAGAATAGCTAAAATTAAAAATTAAATACTGTCTCTCCAGGTGCCCGAAAGGGGAAGGAAAATCCTTATCGCCGCAGCTGCCGAGACGGGCACGGACGGGAGAAGCTCCTCGCCAAGGTCAGCAGTCGCCCAGGAGAAGAGGCGCTGGCGGAGGAGAGCCCGGGCAGTCCACGGACGCCAATCCCCGGGCCGACGGGCCTACGACTGCGCCCCACGAAGGGACGGTTGGGACTCTTGGTGACCCAGGCCTAATGGCCGGAGCCCATCCACCCGCCCTGGAGGACCCAAACCCCGCGTCGCTGGTCTCCCGCGGCCGCCTTACCAGACGCCTTCTGGCTCCGATGTCCCGATGCTGAGGGGGGTCGGAGGGAGGCAGGGAGGGAGGCCCCAACGGTGCCACCGGCGCCTCCGGGAATCCCGCCCCCTCCGCCGTGGTGGCCGCCTCCACTCCGCCTCTCAGTTTTCCGTTTGCCCTTTGCCCTTATGGAATCATCATCGCAAGAGGCGCCGCCAGCCAATCAGAGGCCGCCTCGGCCGCGAAGGTCGCCCTCATCGGCTACGCTAGTCGACGTAGAGGAAAAAAAAGAAAAGGGCGGCTCTCGCTGAGCGCAATGCACTCTGGGCAATGTAGTTGGAATGGGAGGCACGTGATTAGGGAACGGAGCCGGAGCAAAAGCGCTCTAAGGAAATCTCTATGGGATTTGGGGGGGAGGGGGGAGGCGGGGGGAGTGGCTGGTGAGGATTTAAGTTCAGTTTCACTTAGTGAAGTTTGGAGTGTTTTAAAATAGAAGAGAAAAAATGGCAGGTACTCGGGTTGGGCGTCCTAGTCAAGTGATTAGCACTTGCTCCCTTCGGAGTAAATAAACCTAAAGTACCAATAGATGAGAATATTTGTAGTTTAGGGTTAACCTGTGGAGTCCTTACTTAGTGCTTGCTTGCTTGCTTGCTTATGTTTACTTACCCGACTAGATAATATAATCAGTACTAATCAGTCATAAAAAATTTGCCAGCAAACAAGCAAGGACTCCACAAACCCAAAGTAACTAGAATGGTACCGTAATAGCAACTGAAATTGCTTCCCGGTGTGTGAGAAAACCCGTCCTGTAATGGCACTCGCGGAAGTCAATTATCTTCACTTTTCCTAAATTAAGCTAACTTCAAAAATTTAGTAAATGAGATGCACCAAACCTCACAGTACTGCCTGGCATGTCATATATACCGCTTCCTGTTTAAAACAACAGGGAAGCTCTTTATCTCAGAGGGTTATAATTACGGTGATATTTCCTTGGAAGGAAAAGGACAAACCTGAAAAAGGGGCAAGTCTGAAAGAGGTTGAATAAGGATAAAAAACATGTAATTATGTTCTTAATTTTACAAAGAAAAATTCAACAGCAAAACCCAAGAAGAACTTTACAAAAACATTCTAATAAAAATATGTAAAAAGCTATAAAGCAAGTATTCAAAGTATGTATTCAAAAGGATAATGTATGAAATACTTAGAAGTATTAAATATTAAGGAAGTATATATGGTTAAAATGATCAAAATAAAGAACAGAAGTGTGATTTTTTTTGAGGGGGGGGGGAAATCTAAAGACAGTTTTCTGAAACAAAACATGTCACTGAAATTATAGCCCTCATCTTCAGTGAGAAGCAAAAGAGAGGACAAGCTCTTTAAGAATTAGCCAAGGCCTTTAGAAAAAAAAAACTTCAAGCCTATCTTATGATTATATGTGTAGTTATAATGGGAAAAGCAAAAGATAATGCTGATATTCATATAGTAATATAGACAATACAAGGCCTCTTGTGTCAGTTGATCACCCTAATTGCATTATTGATGGAAAAAGAGCAACCAGATAGCCAGGTGCTGAATTACAATTGCAATGTCCCTCGTCATTGGCCATATTGAGCAATGCTGTTGGGAGTTTTAGATCAATCATATTTTGAAGACCACTCTCTCCTCATCCCTCTTAAAGGCATAGGTTCTGATCTTATTAAGGTTGAGTGCTAAGTATCATAATAAAGACTATGGTGGCTCATAACAACTTCCTTCTTGGTACGTTGTGTTTCTGAATAGAATAGAATAGAATTCTTTATTGGCCAAGTGTGATTGGACACACAAGGAATTTGTCTTGGTGCATACACTCTCAGTGTACATAAAAGAAAAGATATATTTGTCAAGAATCAAGGTACACCACTTAATGGTATTCATAGCAAACAAATAAGCAATCAAATCGTATTAGGAAACAGTCAATATAAATTTTAAGGATACCAGCAAGGTTACAGTTAGACAGTCAGACAGTCAGACAGTCATAAATGGGAGGAGATGGGTGATAGGAACGATGAGAAGATTAATAGTAATGCAGACTTAGTAACTAGTTTGACAGTGTTGAGGGAATTATTTGTTTAGCAGAGTGATGGCGTTTGGGAAAAAACTGTTGTGTCTAGTTGTTCTGATGTGCAGTGCTCTATAGTGTTGTTTTGAGGGTAGGAGTTTAAACAGTGTATGCCCAGGATTCTCACAATAACTTCCGGCGTGCTTGAAGTGGAGATGGAGACAAACATCAAAATTGTTTTGTTCCTTTTGAAATTATCTCTTAATGTGACATTCCAATTTTTTTTTCATAGAGTTGATATCATCCTCATTACAGTCCCAAAATCTTTTCCTTGGTCACAAGGCTGTTCCGTTAATAACCAGTAGAATTAGTCATTTTTTTAAATTATATCAGGGGTTCTAAAAAAAAAAAGGATCCTGTTCAAGAACTTTCCACTGCAAAGTTTTTTTTTTAAAAAAAACCCGTACAAATAGATTCTTGTTGTATAAAACATTCAAAATAAAAACGAAGTAAAAATGCATTCAGGCAAGGGTAGGTTCTATTTACCTGTACCACCAGTTTGCAACGGGAGCATGCACAGGTCATAACTTATGACATCCAACCGGATGGGCGGAGCCTCCCGCTGCTTTTACTAGCGGTTCTCAAGAATCGGACAGAACCGGGAGCACCCACCTTTGAGCAATAGCTGAATGCTATTGCTCAAAGACCTCAAGTCATTAGTAAAGCAGTAATAATTGTAATAGTGTAGCAGCATAAGATCCAAGGATTCCATCTTCTTATCTGGAACATTTCAGATTCTTGAGAATGCCAGCTGCTTGGGCCATCATCATGTTATAAGTAAATTCTGAACACGGTATAGTGGTTAAGGCAGACTTCCTAATCTAGGTGTCCTCCAGATGTGTGAACTTCAATTCCAGTATTCGGTATGGTAGGTGGAAAGACTGAGATAGCAATTGCTGCTTCAGGAATAAAACTTGTCACAACGATGGTTTATGTAGAATAAAACAGAAACGAAAACAAACATCCTTATTCTGAAAGCAGTAGTACATGGAATGGCATAAAGAAGTTAAACTGTTCATGCATACTGGCAGAGCAGGTTCATGAAACAGCTGAATGCATTGATTTGCAATCAAGAATAATTATACCTGCGAAGCTGTACTTGAAAATTCACAACTACTGCTCTATGTAAATTTTGGAAATTGCCACTAATTTATAAGTTAAGGATCTCCTGCGGTTTATAGCACTTCTTCCCTCCATCATATTCCAGTTACAAATTCACTAATTCATCGTAAATAAAGGGCAGATGATTGGCATAAGAATCCAACTCAGATACTTTAAATATTTAGTATTAATACTTTTAATTAATATTTCTTAATATTAAGAATTCATGTCTTAATATAAGACTTAAATATTAAATAGAAAGAAACATATGGCTTCACAGGAACCTTTCATCTTTATGACATCTGTTCAGTTTGTTCTACAGTCAATTTTTATTGTATGCACCCCAGAATCATACTTGTGAGATAATCATCTACTGTATATAAAGGTGATGAATAAATAAAATGTATTTTTGTGACCTTGTTTGGATCATCATACCTTTTCATAATTACCTTCTCATCTATGAAATGTTTTCTTAAATACCAGTATCATCCATACTTTTCTGCCTGTTAAAATGTCTTTTTATATAGTAAATTTATTAAATCTTGTAACAGAAACTAAAAATTAAACTGAAGAAAAGGGAAGGAAGGAAGGAAGGATTAAAAAATCACTTCAATCTCTTATAAAACGTTTATAATACCAGATTTAAATTTACCTCTTACACTAAGTTACAACATGAAAGTTATTTTTTTCTATCGTCTACAACAGGGATCTCCAACCTTGGCAACTTTAAGCCTGGCGGACTTCAACTCTTTGCTGGCTAAGGAATTCTGGAAGTTGAAGTCAGCCAGGTTTAAAGTTGCCAAGGTTGGAGCCCCCAGTCTATAGCACTATTTTTTCTAATATCAACCCATATATCATAATTTCATTTTTTTTCTATTTCATTCCAAAAGTGGAAAAGGGGTTTCCAGTTGGCATTAAAATTAATCTTTTCTGTAACCAATTTAGCCATTTCAGCAAGCTCCGTCACCATCCACTCTTCCATTGTAGGTAATATCAAATCTTCCCATCCTTGTGCATTTAAAAGTCTTGTTGCTTCCTGATAAAATTTCAATACCTCCTACCTTCTTGCTTTTTACCATTATCACCATTACTTTAATTATAGATTTGCAGGATATCTCATGGATTGATTAAATCCTGTATATTTCTACACTAGTCTAAAGGAAGTATCAATTGGTTCAGTGTTGCAACTCTCAGGAAAGTGTCAACCAAATTGCAATGTGTAAATTCAGCATCTAGAATATCTGGAAAATTTGGATGCCAATCCTTGCTCATTTCTGTCTCACTGGATGATTTGGTAGCTTACCTCATCAATTTGCTTTAAGCTTTAATGTTGGTCATTTCTTATTGGGAAGGATAAAAAAATGTAAGTATATTTCAAAGGAAAATGATATTTTTTTATTGAAATTTTTTTTAAAATTTTACATATATTTCCCCTTCCCCCACCCGTTCCCCCCGTACCCTCCCTAGCCCAACCCCCACTTCCCAAAGCAAAATACAGAGTATCACATTTAACAATTATAAGCTAATTTAAGATAATAATCTATAGTCTCTTATCACCCTCTTGAACTTTTAACTCCCTTTAACTAAACTAACCTTAATTACTTTGTAACCCTCTCTTAACCCATTCCTTATTCAAAAACTAATTGTACTTTTCTAGTCTTATATTTGCCTTGCATATATTCTATCCATCTTTTCCATTCCAACCTAAACTTTTCATTTGAATGGTCTTTTAAATATGCTGAAATTTTTGCCATTTCTGCTAAGTTCATTACTTTTAATGTCCATTCTTCAATAGATGGCAGGTCTTCCTTCTTCCAATAGTGCACCACCAGAAGTCTTGCTGCAGTTATTAAATTCAACATCAGCTTAGTTTCTATTACTGTGCAGTTTTGTACAATACCTAACAAAAACAGCTGTGGAGTAAATTTTATCCGTTTTTTTTCAGAACGTTCTGTATAATCCACCATATTTTTATCCAAAATACTTTAACTTTTTTAAATGTCCACCAGATATGAAAATAAGTAGCATCAACACAATCACATCTCCCACATTTAGATTGCAAGGTGGGATACATACAAGCTAATTTTTTTGGATCCATATGCCATCTATAAAACATTTTATAAAAATTCTCTCATAGATTTTGTGCTTGTGTAAATTTTACATTTCTAACCCAGATCGTTTCCCAAGTTTCCATCATTACTGGTTCTTCAAAATTTTGTGCCCGTTTTATCATACAATCTTTAACTAATTCTGTCTCTGTATCAATTTCTATCAGTATGTTATACAGTCTTTTTATATGCATTGGCCTCTGATCTCTGATCTGTTGTATCAAATGCTCTTCACTTTGTGCAATACCAATTTTTTTATCTTTTTTCCACCTATTCTGCAACTGTAGATACTGGAACAATGTTTGAATTACCCTTTCTTTTCTTAATATATTCAAAGACTTTAACTGTAATACATTCTTTTCTATAATCAATAATTCTTTATAAGTAATTATATCCTGTCGTTGCTCTCTACTTATATTCTCTATTGTGTGTCTGGGAACTGTCCACAAAGGTGTCTTATCGTTTAATTTATATTGATATTTTTTCCAGACACGCAAAAAAGCATTTCTTAATATATGGCTTTTAAAAGTCCTATCCACCATTTTATCATAAATCAAATAAGCATGCCAGCCATATATCAAATCATAACCCTCAATATTCAATATCCTTTCTTCTGTTAGGTTAATCCTATCACTGATAGCCAATAAGACAGCTGCTTCATAATACAATTTAAGATTTGGCATTTTCAAGCCTCCTCTTTCACGTGTATCTTGCATTATTTTTAACTTGACTCTTGGTTTCTTTCCAGCCCAAATAAACTTATTAATACCTTTCTGCCATTCTTCCAAATTTGCATCTTTTTTAAGTATTGGTATCATTTGAAAAAGAAATAAAAACTTTGGCAAAACACTCATTTTAATTGCTGCAATCCTTCCCAGCAATGACAATTGTAATTTTTTCCACTTCTCTAACTCTGCCTGTATTTTATGCCATAGCACTTCATAATTATATTTATGTAACTTCCCATTTGATGTTGCAATATAAACTCCTAAGTATTTAACCTTCTTCACTATCTCACAGCCAGTTACTCTCTCCAACTCTTCTTTCTTTTATAGTCATATTCTTAGTTAACATCTTTGTTTTCCCTACATTTATTTTAAATCCTGAAACCTGACCATATTGCCTAACTATATCCATTAAAATATTTTTGAAGGATTGCTAAAAATCTTTAAAATCATGGAAAGTTTCCATGTTTTCCATTAAGAATGACAAGATTTGACTTTTATATATAAATCTCCCTATCTTTTATTGACTGCAGTAAGACTTCCTTTCCCAAGGACAATTCTCTAATCCATGAAATATCCCTCCTTAGTAACCATTTCAACTCTTTTTTTTAATTCTAAAACTTGTTTTTAGTAAAACAAATGCTACATGTGTGACAGAAATGGGAAAATAGTGAGAGAAATGTGATTGATTAAAAATTTTAAGTACAAATGATTTTCTGTTGTTTACAGAGATGCACATTCCAGTCTTGTGTAGTTCATACCCTTTATGAGATTTGGGGATTATTCAAATTCATGTTGAGTTTTTCAGGGAGCTGTATCATCTTCTCAATTTTTCCATAGGGGGGAAAACAATTTTCATTGCTCTGAATTACGTATATAATACGTAATTCAGTATTCAATATTATTTTGGGATTTTATATAAAGCATCATAAATCTAGTTTATGTGATGCATTCCAATAACTTCCTTTCTGAAGTACCATGAAATGCACTAATAATTTATTTAAAATATTGGCAAAAAACCTAAACTATAAAGCATATTCCCATAAGTTCTTTTTCTTATATTGTATCTGCCAAGCCTTCCAGAAAGTACTGTTTCCCCAATAATAAGACCGTTTTATATTTTTTGAACCCCCAAATAAGTGCTTGGTCTTATTTTCAGGGAGGTCTTATTATTTGGGGTGCATGGAGCAAGAGGAGGCTCCTCTTGCCGTCTTACCTGATTTCCAGCTCTGCGTTTAAATATTGTCAGGAAGAGCTTATTTTGGGGGCAGATTTATTTTAGCACATGTGCTCAAAAAGCCGATTGGGCTTATTATCAGGGGATGTCTTATTTTTGAGGAAACGGTATCATTGGGATCTTTGATAGCAGACGTTCAAAGAAATTATAAAAAGCAGGGCACAAAAATAATTTGTAAAATCTAGCAATGAGTTATTATTTCCTTACATCGTTTTTAATTCATACGGAGGTGATTCTTTTTTAAATTGTTCCAAATAATAAAAATAAGGTCAGTAAACATTTATAATTTTTATTTTTATTCTTATTCCTGCCCAGTTAGAAATTGTCTTTGTCAGTACTGAAAAAATTTCCAACCATAATTCACTAGAAAGAAAGCAAGAAAATTATCATTACAATATTCATGAACTTGCATTCGGTACAAGATGACTTTGAGAAAAAGTAGATCTGTGTGCATTTGAAAATCTCTGTTTCTTTTACCTGTCTTTATAGGTGTATTTGTGCATTACACAACGATGTAGACATAAGATCATTCCACTGCCTTGCAGGTCAACAAGATTAAATATGAGGCAAGGTGGGGGAGATTGCCATTCCTCCTATTTCTGCTGTGGTGAATGATTTCTTAATTAATCTTTGGTCCAGTTCAGCCATATCTCCTTTGATCTTTTTTGACAGTGGATATTATGGCACTGGGAAGGCCATGTTGAGACTGATGGGAGGGAGTATTGTCAGTGGGGTTTTCAAGGCTTGATTCTTACCTCCCATTGCAGAGCTCTCTTTGATTAGTTCTAAGGCCTCCACTATTGAAATCTCAAGGGAGGTCCAGGACAATTTCATACATAATACCATCAGCTTGAGTTTGGTTTAGTGCCGGGGTCTCCAAACTTGGGAGCTTCTAACACTTGTGGACCTCAGCTCCCAGAATTCTTCATGCTGTGTGGCATTTGGGGAATTGAAATCCACAAGTCTTAAAGTTGCCAAGTTTGAAAGCCCCTGGTCTAGTGGTTAAGGCACCAGACTAGAAACCAGGAGACTGTGAGTTCTAGTCTTTTCTTCAGGCATGAAAGCCAGGTGGGTGACTTTGGGCCATTCATTCTCTGTCAGCCTATTTCAGAGTTATTGCTATAGAGAAAATAGGAGGACGAAGTAGTTTTAGGTATGTTTGCCAACTTGAATTATTTAAAAAGTAACAAAGGTAGGATATAAATCAATCAATAATGATCACTTACATTGACTATAGAATGCTGCTTTATAGAGCAGACTTTTTGTCCGTCAAGATTTGTATCGTTTATACTCTGAGAGGTAGCAGAGTTTTCTGCATCACTTGATCTTTTCACCTGACTTTCTAGCCAATTGGTGGGCCTGAGAAAATGGGAGTAATCTTCAGACTTTTCTCTAAAATTTCCAATTTCTGTGTCATAGAATGAGTAACAATTATTTATCATTTAATTTCATTTGAAATCTGAAGGCAGAGTATATTTCCTCATCTTATTTTTTCTCACAACAATACCAAGAGGTAGATTTTTTTTGGTGCCAGATTATTCCTACAGGCACATTTCAAATGAAATAAATTTCACTCTGTATCAACAATTAAGTCATGGCCTTATGCCATAATAAGCTGACAGTCATAATTTGCATTGCAAAAACAATTTAAATAGTTTCATACTAACAGGTTTGGCAAATAGGAAATGGATTGCAATACTGGAATATTCCACTCACCCAGGATTCAGGTAGCACAGAATAGCTTAATGGCATTATTATTCATTAACAGAAATGATCAAAGTTTGTTTTACTGATTCCTTACCTGGCAAAGATGGGCTTCTCATCCTGAAATACATTAAAATGAGAAATGCCAGAATCTATGCCTGTCTGTCTCTCTATCTATTGCCATGTAAGGAAACTCTAACTTCTAAAAAATAATTTCTGTTGATTTTACTATCTCAGAACAGAACATGAGAATCAGGTTGGAAATTATAAAGTTTTAAATCAGGAAGAAGTTTAGATTGGCTGAAAGCCCTTTGGTATGAAATGCATTAGCAGCAGCAACAGGTAATAAATATACTCACAAAAACAAGGGAGAGGGCAAAAACAAGGGATATTTAATATTAAAAAGTAACTGTACATCTTGGATACTGGAAAAAAGAACTGTCCCCCCCCCATGGCTATTCAAATTCACATCCATGTAGAACTTGGTGTACTTGTAGAAACTCACATACGTATATCTGTCTTTTTTAAAAAAGTTCAAAGGCACTTAGGCGGAATACAATCTCTTCTCCATCCACAAGAGGCACCTGGACAGGTCTTTTCTCTACAAGCAAAAAACCAGATCAACCAGCTGAAGAAAATCATCCCACTTTGACAGCATGGCCTTTTTTCCAGAGCTTTAGAGAATTCTATTTTCAAACCACTTTCCCATCCGCCGGATTCCACAAAAGGTAGAGGAACCAGATGCCAGGTTTCCCCACCCACCCACCCACCCATGAGACAAGGATGCAGCAGCACATTTGAGGTCAAAGGTAAAGGTTTTGTTTCAAACTTTGGACGAAGAACCCAAGCTCTTCCACGACAGTCTTGCATGGATTCTGTCTTGGAAATTGGTCTTCAGTATTAAAATTGACATTTATTTATTTATTTACTTATTTGGAGTCTGGTGTGTTGTTAAGCAAAGAGAACTATTTTCACGTCCTTTTGGAAATCCATCTGCGCTTCCAAAGCGCTTTCTTTGGCTGTACCCTCAAGACACATGTATCTTCTTTGAATTTCAGCTATCAGTTAGCAGAAGGAACATCTCTGCCATCAATTAGTACCATCACCGTTCTCACTGCTTCTGTGGCAAAGAATCTGGAGCCAGCCCCATACCTCGAGTTTCTCATTTATTCTGGCTGAGAGTCGTTTCAAGAGAACAAGTACAGAAATACCATCCTTGGTCTTTTTTTTTTTTGTTTGTTTGTTTCCTTTTCCTTGCTCCATGACTAAATAATTTAAAAAGGAGCATCCTGACCCACCGGTTGTTTTAGTGGAAGCATTTCAGTCTCTTAAATAAGCTTCTTTAATTATAATTATTACATCATCATCAACAACATCAACATCTTCCTCTATTTATTTATACAAATATATATAAAATAGATTTATATAGATTTATTATCATATAGACTTTGTAGGTCTCGCTGGCCTTTTCATTTACAGACATACTGGTCAACAATCTCTGTGCACTTTTTACACTTGACGTAACAGCACCAGTGAAACTTGCAGTGGCAACGCTCCACTTGCACACTTTTGAACTGGTCATAGCCCCGGCCGCAACACATCAGCTCGCATCCATCCATGCCCTCCGAAGTCTTATTACACAACCGCCCTTGTGTGCCCAGGGAGCCAGTGGTCTCATTACGCAGGCAGTAGTCCGGACTGGAGTCAATGTAGACCAGGTCCTCAGGGGTGGGTGAATTGAAGCGGTTATTCACTAGCTCGAGCTTGCCTTTGCGGCCGATTCTCATGGCAGCAGCGCTGTCGTATTTCTCCTTCAGAAAATCCCCCACTTTGCGGAAGTCGGCCAGCTGCAGCCAGCATGTCTTGAGGCTGCAGGACCCCGAGACTCCATGACACTTGCAAGCCACATCAGCCAGCTTGTACACCGCCTGTGGAAGAGAAAACCCATTGGGTCAACGCAACACCTAACAGCGGGATGACCCAACGACATAGTACGCTTACCCTGTTTCCCTGAAAATAAGACATCCCCTGATAATAAGCCCAATCAGGCTTTTGAGCACATGCACTAAAATAAGCCTCCCCCCCCCAAATAAGCCATCCCTGAAAATATTTAAAATGTAGAGCTGTAAGATGGCAAGAGGAGCCCTATCTTCCTCCAAGCACCCCAAAATAATAAGACCTCCCTGAAAATAAGGCCAAGCGCTTATTTCGGGGTTCAAAAAAATATAAGACAGGGTCTTATTTTCTAGGAAACACAGTACTGATGCAGGAGTGAGTATAGAAAACACTTTCAAAATATTTGTTTTATGGTATTTAGAGCTCATCCTTTATTTTCCTCTAAACTGCTAAGAGACGTATTCATATATGTAGCTTCCCCTGTTTAATTTATGCATTTCTTTACTTCATTTTTACAGGATCATGTTTTTAACAGAGTATAGGATGGGACACTCCCATTTTCTTCAATGTGTATGCTTATGGAGGATTTTTTAAAAAAAAATGGCCAGTGAAAGCCACAGAGCAAGGCAAATGGCAAATGTGTCTCTAAAGCTGCAAATTGCTTGCTTTGATATACAGGATGTTCTCTGGGTAGTTGTGCGGGAGAGGGAGTACAGATACTCTTGACTTATGACTGGTCGCTTAGCTACCAGTCAAAGTTACAATGGATCTACGGGGGGGGGGGGGGGGGAGGCTAATTACACCCAGGATTCAAAGTTCTGAAGATCAGGTGGAAACCTGCCCCCCTTCCTCCCCCCCCGCCCCCCGGGATTTGCAGCATCCTGTAGTCACGTGACAGTTTTGCCCAAAACTATTCAGCATTTATTTGCAGTTTTTGGCAAAACCACATCAATAGTGAACTTAATGACATTACACTTTACAATCACATCTGCTTAATGACTGCTGCAAAAAAGGTTGTAAATTCAGATCAGTCTCATAATAATGACTTACCAAAGATGGCCAGATTTCATTACGGCCATAAGTTAAGGACCACCTACATCTGATCCAGGACTACCTTTTGATCTGTGTTGCCAAGTGAAGACTTGAATCTACATTTTTCAGCTCTGGTCTAAATATTTCACGGTGTATTATATCTCTACCCAAATTTGTATTCTGGTAGATTTTGTCTTGGAGATCAATTTTATCTTCATAAATCTCCCTGGGATACTCAAATCATTTGATAATTATGGAAGAATATATATCAATTGTACAGACTCAGGCCTTTATGGAAAACCCTAAATTGCCTTTTAGTACCTATGCTCCAGTGAAGAGAATGCTGAGCATCAGTTTTTTGGGGGCTCAGAGTAATTTGGAGGTGATCAGTTTTAGGACAGAATTCCGCTTCTCAAGAAAGGGGTCCTTTTTGTCCTTAATAATTCAGTGTTTCTCTAGCAAAAATGTCAGCTGCACAGTTTTATTAGAGGAGTACTGAGATGACCTTGGAAAAGGTTCACTGAGGCTATTCCTAACATATAAGCTCAGCCCTGGAAAACAAGGAAGCATAACAGTGCCCCTCTTTAACTCTCTCTGATATAAGGTAAAATGACCTTGGAAGACAGGAGAAGAGTCACAACTTAGAGACGAATCTCATGCAAAAGGTATGTCAGTCAGTAGGATAGAATAGAATAGAATAGAATAGAATAGAATAGAATAGAATAGAATAGAATAGAATAGAATAGAATAGAATAGAATAGAATAGAATAGAATAGAATAGAATAGAATAGAATAGAATAGAATTCTTTATTGGCCAAGTGTGATGGGATACACAAGGCATTTGTCTTTCGTGTATATGCTCTCAGTGTACATAAGGAGAATAAAATACATTCATCCAAAATCATAAGGTACAACACTTAATGATAGTCAAGGTATCAAATAATAGCTTATATAATAAACTATCAAATCATACTAGGAAACAAACAAAAACAATATAATTGAAAGATACAAGCAACATGGTTATAGTAATAAGTGGGAAGAGATAGATACTAATAAGGAAGAGAAGGATAATAGTAATAGTCAGTAAATTATTTGACAGTAATTGTGGCAATTAGTTGTTAAGCAGAGTGATGGCATTCAGGAAAAAAATGTCCTTGTGTCTAGTTGTTTTGGTGTGCAGTGCTCTATAGCGTCTTTTTGAGGATAGAAGTTGAAACAATTTATGTCCAGGATGTGAGGGGTCTGCAGATATTTTCACGGCTCTCTTTTTGACTCATGCAGTATACAGGTCCTCAATGGAAGGCAGGTTGGTAGTAATTGTTTTTTCTGCAGTTCTAATTATCCTCTGAAGTCTGTGTGTGTCTTGTTGGGTTGCAGATCCAAACGAGACAGATGATAGACTCAATAATTCCTCTGTAGTACTGAATCAGTTCTACATTATCATATTACATGTAATGTAATGTAATGTAATGTAATGTAATGTAATGTAATGTATCATATTACATGTAATGTAATGTAATGTAATATAATATAATAATAAATATAATATAATATAATATATAATATAATATAATATAATATAATATAATATAATATAATATAATATAATATAATATAATATAATATAATAGAGCCTCAGATAGCTCGACGGGCTAGATAGCCTGTTATTAACACCCAGCTGTCTGCAATTATGCAAGTTCGAGGCTCAAGGTTGACTCAGCCTTCCATCCTTTCTAAGGTAGGTAAATTAAGGACCCAGTTTGTGGGGGCAATAAGCTGACTTTGTATAAATATACAAAAGTATGAAGGCTATTGCTTAACGCATTGTAAGCCGCCCTGAGTCTCCGGAGAAGGGCGGCATATAAATCTAATTAAATATATGTATATATATATATTATAGGTCTTTGGTTATTCGGGTCTTCTCCCGCGTAAAATTGGAAGTATCTTGGTGACGTTTCGACGAAGTCTCATTCGTCATCTTCAGGCTGGTGTTCTCGGCTTCGTGCTTCCAGAAGCACGAAGAATAACCAAAGACCCAAATAACCAAAGACCTACATACAAACACCTGCGAAAATCTCAGAAAACACACACACACACACACACACACAAATATAATATAATATAATATAATATAATATAATATAATATAATATAATATAATATAATATAATATAATATAAGACAGTTTTTGAGACTCTTGATCAAGACATGCAACCCAATCACGAAGGACCCTTTTCATTGTTTTAACAATCTGTTTTTATTCTCTCTGACTCTAGACCCAAACCTAACCACTGTCCAAACTGATCAGCAAACCGAAACGAAACTCTGTGAGGGATTTTTTGTTTTTGTACTTCGTGCTTTGTACTTCCATGTGCATTTTTTAAAAGAAATAGACAGAATTAAGGCTGAGTCATCCTGCCTTCATGTCAAGTTCTGAGTTTCAAAACCTACAATTGTAATCAACATTATTGTAGAGAAGACAAGTTGCATCTTGTTCGCCACCTGGTGGCCAATCAATTCCTTTTCCCATTATTATTTATAATAGGGCTGTCCAATCTTGGCAACTTTAAGACTGGTGGACTTCAATACCCAGAACTCCCCAGCCAGCATTTATTCCTCCCAGGAATTCTGGGAGTTGAAGTCCACCAGTCTTAAAGTTGCCAAAGTTGAACAACCCTGCTATATTACCTAGTAAGAAAAAAGAAAAGAAAAGAAAAGAAAAAATAAAACTTGTTTCTAAAAATGTTATGTATGAATCAGATGAATACCTATTTGGAAATATAGGTATAGATATTGACAGGCATGGTCATCAAAGCTGAAGCTTACCTATAACGTATTATCAAATATTAGGTTTGTTGCTAGAGATTTTATTTATTTATTGCCGCAATCATTTCAATGCTTGGGCTTATAAAATATGTGGGATGGTTGTATCTTACATGTATATTGAAAGTTAATTTGATAATAAGCAATTTAACATTTGGGGAAAAAGCATTGATAAAGTCAGAAAGTTTTCTTTACATTTTGTATGTAAATACGAATGCACAATCACCCTAATTATACATTCTGTCTTGAAATGCCCTCTTTCTGTGTTGTGCATGGCAAATTAAAAACTATATTAAAACCAGGGGTGAAATGCTCCGGGTTCGGACCAGATCGCCTGATCCAGTAGTGATGGTGGCGGGTGGTTTGGAGAACCAGTAGCAAAAATCCCTGCCCCCGCCCCATGCCCAGCTGAGCCGTGCGATCATCAGAGGCTTTTTTAAATTATTTTTAAAAACAACTCTTGGCGGAAAAAATGCTTTTAAAAGTTTTTTAAAAAGCCTCTGATGATCGTGCAGCTCAGCTGGGATCGTCAGAGCCTTTTAAAAGCAATTTTTCTACAACCTCTTCGGCCGAAAAATGGTTTTAAAAGTTAAAAAAAAAACAGGTTGGCCACACCCACTCAGTCACATCACCCCCCCCCCCACCAAGCCACGTCCACAGAACCGGTAGTAACAAATTTTACATTTCACCACTGATTAAGACTGAAAATGTTTTGATAGTGGCCTGTTTACAGAGGATTATAAACATGCTACAAATTGTTTTTTAAAACGTTCTTTACATAGAAGGTGAGACGAATGCATAGATAAGTTGCCAGAAGGAATGTGGCATAAAAATCGAATTGAAGCTAAGCAGAAATGGATCTGGTTAATGTCCCAAAGGTGCTTTTTCAGGAGGCAACTGGGCTTGTTTTTTTGTTGTTTTTTTTTTGAAGATGTTTCGCTTCTCACCCAAGAAGCTTCTTCAACTCTGACAGGATAGTGGGGAAGAGTTGAAGAAGCTTCTTGGATGACAAATGAGACATCTCCAAAGAAAAAACAAGAAAGTTCAGTTGCCTCCTGAAAAAGCACCATTGGGACAACCATGACCTGGGTGACTGAGAATTTCTACAGATCTGATTAATGTCTGTGCAGAAAATTCCCAGGGAAGCTCACAAATTCTCCTCAGGACTTCTTAAGACCTGATTCCAAACTTCCAAAAGCTGTCCCTCCCTTTTAGTCACATGACTACATGTTGTGTGCGTGACAACCAGCTCACATTCATGGCGGTTTCCAGTGTCCTGCAGACACGTGACCATGTTTTATGACTTTTGTACTGAAAACCAGCATTTCTGACAAAAAAAATTACCCATAGTGAACAATGGATTCACTTAACGACTACCACACTCATTTAACGTCCACCACAAAAAGTTTATAAAATCGGGTCAGTCATGTAGGCGACTTGGTTTACAATTATAAAACTTAACACCGTAATGGGCAGGCTCTATTATAGTCGTAAACCAAGGACTACATATATGTACATTGCCCTAAGTATATCAGGAAAGGTAAGGCTTATACTAAATCATTACACAGATAATGACTTTAAATTTATTTACTAAGCTAATAACCACAATAGCATCTCCGAGAAATATAACACATCACTCACAAGGCCATACCCAGGCCATATAAAAATATTATGCGAATTAGTTCCCTGACTTCTCTTAAATAATATTCAAACCTGGCAAGAGTCGTTCTGGTGAATTGTTGGTTATTTTAGAAAATTGGAAGCTGAAGAAAATTTGTACGCCTCATTCTAGGCATTCATTTTTTTTAAAAAAAATCAGTGCTTCAGCTTTTAGTCCTTACATTTGATTTTTATATCAAGAAGTTGACATTGGTCCAACTCTGAGCTTCTGCTGAATCTCCTCCTTGGTCAGATCCAATTTGAACTGAGCCAGCTGTTTTGCCAACTCTTTCTCGTGGTGGCTGCTTTTAAAATCCACTTCAAGAGGGAAAACTGATTTGGCTCTAGCCAGGGATATATACTGAATCAATTTTTGCTTTCTCTGCCTGGCAAAATTATGGTCTGCTCTATTTATCTGCAGTGGGAGGTGTGGCTTAGGTCCATCCCAAACAAAATGGTAATAACCAAAACTGTCTTCAAAGCAATTTGTAGTGATAAACAAATGATGCAAATAAAATTGGTCCAATCCAGCATAAGAAATTGGCTGGAACTAAGAATCCACACAAAAAGAGGCACATTGTACCACCAAGGCTGCAGAATATAGAGGACATTTTGACTTTTAAAGCCTGGGACACTCTTCCTTCTCTACATAAAGCAATAAATGCATGCCTGAAGATTTTCAGAAACATTGGAATTCTCGCCTTTTCTTTTGCTATCTAAAATCTGCTATATTTGTATTTTTCTTCTTTTGATTTCAAACCAGTCACTCTATTTTTTTTTTTTAATTTGATTTATATGCCGCCCTTCTCCGGAGACTCAGGGCGGCTTACAATGTGTTAAGCAATAGCCTTCATACTTTTGTATATTTATACAAAGTCAGCTTATTGCCCGCACAAACTGGGTCCTCAATTTACCCACCTTAGAAAGGATGGAAGGCTGAGTCGACCTTGAGCCTGGCTAGGATTGAACTCAGAGAAATTACAGGCAGCTGGTGTTAATTGCTGCCTTTAGTAGGAGGCATTAGTCCTCTACGCTACACAGGCTCCTTGTAGAGTACTAATAGAGTACTAATACTCTATTAGTATTAGGAAAAGTAATTGTATTTTCTTGGTGTTATTTTTTGAATAAAATTTCCATCACTTTTGCCATGGGTCCCAGACAAAAGAGTAGCAAACAAATGCCAAACAATATTTTAAAATATTACAAACAGGATTCATTCAAGAACCTTGTTCCCTATTTCAAATCCTAGCAAATCCTCAATTGCTAGGGGGGAAAACGTATTTTCTGGCTTGGAGCTTTTCCAGATGTATTATGTCCATATCAGCCAAAATTCTTAGCCAGTGGAAAAGTCCCAATGCACAAAACATACTTATCACTCCCAGGTTTAACAGGTATAGTTAAAAACCAGGCATATTCAGCTGCAGTTTAACTCCTTAATAATGTCTTTCCAAGAAAAAATCACACAACTGTCCTCTTATTCTTTCCTTAATCCAGATGCTTCTTTTTAGGTGGTTTAAAAGGCCTATGAGAGGCTGATAATTACAGTATTAGGGATTGTTATTTTACAATCTCTAAACCGATGCATTTCCTACTTAGATTTATATATTGATTTTAATTCAGTGCTGTTTGCAACCTTGGCTTTTAACTTTTGCTTGCTTGCTTTCAGACCTTTAAGCATGTGCAATACATCACACCCTTGCCGTTTTACAATCAGCAACTCTTGTACATACAACAATATTAGTATACAGCAATGTTTTTCAAGTGTAATATGGTCCTTATTCTTTTTTTTCCCCAAAAACTCTTGCTGTGTAGATTAAAAGGACTGGAATGATGCATCCATTAATTATTTTTCCCTGCTTTTTTCCAGCAAATTATTAACTCTTTGTTACACTGACATGAACACAAGATCTTTTTGTGAGGAAAGTTTACATTTCTCAGCGACTGTGCTCCGGTGGTGTCCAGAGAACAAAAGAATAATTTAGCATCAAACTACAAGTAGGACGCATGGTGATTTACTCTAGCATTCACTGGATCATTTGACAATTGAAGGTGAAAACTAAACTAGATTTATTTATTTTGAATTTAATTTATTATCCTGCCTTTATTATTATTTTTATAAATAACACAAGGTGGAGAACATATGTAACAGTCCTCCTCCTTGTATTTTCCCCACAACACCAACCTTGCAAGGCAGAGGTGGGGTCCAATGGCCCCTTTATGACTTGTGGACTTCCACTCTGGCTCAGGGTGGCTGGCTCAGGAATTCTGGGAGATGAAGTCCACAAGTCATAAAAGGGCCATCCTTCCCCACCCCTTTTGTAAGGTGAATTAGGGTAGAGAGAACATGACTGGCTCACAGTCATCCAGCTACCTTTCATGCCTAAGGCAGGACTAAAATTCAGTCTCTCAGTTTCTACTTGGTACTTTAACCACAAGACCAGGGGTGTCAAACTCAAGGCCTGGGGACAGATCCGGCCCATGAGGTGTTTAGATCTGGCCCACAAGACTCCCTGGAAACAGCAATGAACCAGCAGATGGTACCTCTGCCAGTGAAAACAGAGCTTGTTTCACTGGCAGAGGATTGCAGGAAGCTGTCACAGCTGAAAATGGAGCTTGGGAGCCTGTTTTCACTGGCAGAGTGCTCGGGCCACCACAGGTGCCCCCAATATGAGTGATATTGAGCTGGCCATGCCCCCCTAAGGTCAAATACAACCCTGATGCAGCCCTCAATGAAATCAAGTTGACATCTCTGCATTAAACTAAACAGGCTCTTAGTTCTTAAAATGTCTAAAATGTCCCAATGTTGTATAAAGGAGAGTCAGGAGCCTTAAGTTAAGACTAAAGAGCATTGTAATGGGAAGAAGGAATGACCTTGAGGAACAGAAGGAAGAGCTACTATCAAGAAAATAGTCAGATAAAAGAAACCTGAGTCTGGGGTTAAATTGTACCCCAAGAAAAGTCTCAAACAATACTCTCCCTAATTTTCCTGAAAATAAAGGGAATGGGAAAGGCACTCTGACTTGTAAGATCCTGTTACTATAACTTTATAATAAAAGTGGCATTAGCCTGCATGACTTTGATTTTCTAGTCTGGTCTACCTTGAAGGTTGACATGAATCCTACTCCTCTTCCAAGTGGAGATCGGGGGGAAGAATAATCTGCTAGTAATTCAAAGAACTGCACACTAAATTTACTGTAAAGAAGCTATTTAAGTAACCAGGATCAACCCTTTGATCCGTGCAAGAATGTAAATTAAAGCATCTCTGATAGATGATTGTCTAACCTTTTCTTGAACATATATAGTGGGAACCCAACACCACTCTGGGTAATTGGTTCCACACTTAAATTTCCTCTGACCCTTACAAAAATCTTGACATTCAATTGAAATTTGCCTTCCCACTCAATCTTTTCTTTTCAAAGCTAAAGAAATCCACTGCCTTCCATTTCTCTCCATTGAACTTTGCCTCTAGTTCTCCAATTGTCCTTACAGCTTTTTTCTAAACGTGTCCCAATTTACCTGAATCATTTTTAAAATGTCCAGTTTAAACACAAGATTCAAGGTGGGGACCTGACTATTGCAGATCAAAGTGGAACTAGTACTTCCTATGATTTGGAAATTATGTATGAATTGAAGTCGTTTAAAAACTGCATGTATTTTTTTTAAAAAATTTTTTGCAGCCTTAAGAGGTACAGGGGAGCATGTACAACAGAAACATGGTTTGCTAAGGAAGCCGCTGGAATTTCAGTGGCCGCTATCCTTCCAGAAACACCATTGTATTTGCAAAAATGAAGGGATTGCCCCACAATCCTAAATTCATTTGAGATCACAATCTGAATGAAATCAATATTTCTTACTTCAAAATAGTATGTTTACTAGATGCTCAGCTGCATGTGTCTGACTTAAAAGAGATGTCAGTGAATAAATAGCTAAATGGTTTCCTCCTTTATCATATTTTCTTTCCAAAAATGGGAGTAAAGATATTTGAGCAATAGATCAAGAGCTGAGGCGCCAGAGGCAGCTAAGACATTTGCACTCAAAAAAGCCAACCCTTTGTATCAAGTTGCAAGGATCTGGCAAAGGGATTTGCTTATGTCAGCCCTTCTGTTACTCTCCACCTCAAATTCCTTTTGGGTTCTTCTCTCATAAGAGATGTAATCTCAAGCGAATTTGTAAAGAATTACTATACAGTTTATCAATCAAACTTCTTCTCAGCTTCAATGGTATTCGAGTGACTGATGCTGGAGGCCTGTTGTATGTTGTGTAGATAAATAATGCAGCATGTCTGCCAATGCCTAAGAGCCCCTTGGAACAATAAGGTTCAGGCTAATGGGAAAGAAGGCAAAAACGGAAATCAAGAGGAGAAAGAGACGGGGAGGAAAGGGCAAGCCGAGATAACCCTCAAAGGTAAACAAACAGGGCAATAAAGCTAGAAGTTGAACCTTCTGAGTGCAGTGGAGCAGGGATGGGGTCAGGACTGTGTCTGTAACTGAGACAATCCCTTCTCCAATCCCTGATGGATGACCTTCCTTGAAAACAGAATGGGACTGTATGTCTTGTTGTCCATCATTCCAGAAACTGTATTTTCTGCAGGGTGGAGACACCAAGGGAGATCATGTTGGGGATCAAAATGTTGCTGAAGGGTTGGAGGCGCCAGTGTTAGCAAATCCTAGCCTAGCATTCCCAAATGAGATTTTTATTTATTTACAGAATAGTGTTTTGAGGAGTCTTTGCTCAAGCAGGAGATCCTATTCCATTTCAGACAGGTGGTTGTCTAGTGTCTTCTAAAAAACCTCCAGTGATGAAGCACCTACAACCTCTGAAGACAAACTGTTCCACTGGTTAATTGTTCTCACAGTTAAGAAGTTTCTCCTTAATTCCAGGTTGCTTCTCTCCTTGATTAGTTTCCATCCATTGTTTCTTGTCCTACCTTCTGGTGCTTTGGAAAATTAGTTGACTCCCTATTCTTTGTGGCAGCCCCTCAAATACTGGAATACTGCTATAATGACATCCCTAGTCCTTCTTTTCTCTAGACTAGCCATACACAATTTCTGCAACCGTTCCTCATATATTTTAGTCTCCAGGCCCTTAAAATTTAAATGCAGAACTTTCTCTCCATGGGCTGGGATGAGTGGAACTGGAAGAAATGGCTTCCTAAATCTTTTTCTTTTCTCTCCTAAAATAACCAAAGAAAAGATAACAATGGAACAAGCAATACCATTCAGTGGCCCTACTGGATGGGCCAAAGAGAATTCCAGTAAAATACATACAGGAGCACAGAGAGATGAGAAAGCTAATCTACAGAGAAATAGAAGAGAATTAAAATTATCTTACCCTGCGTCCTGCCTCGTTGTTCTGTAGGTTCATGAGTATCCGGGCCTGCTCGTCTGATCCCTTGGCATAATTCCTCTCCCTTTCTCTGGCATCCACAAACTCTTTGGCAAACCGATAGCCATATTCCACATTGTCCCCACACCCACCCCAAAGCCAGTCCCGGGGCAGATCCTTGGGTCGTGCTGCCCGGCTGCAACCACAAGTCGAGAGCTCTCCTTCACGGCAGGCGCGGCTGATGGCGTTCACAACTCCTGCAGCGCTGACAGCGTACGCGAAGGCAGTTTCTCGGCTACCTGAGGGGAAGTGAAGAGATCATCAAAGTCACTAGAGTTAACTGATAGGGACCAGTGCTGGGATTCAAAAATTTTTTTTACTACCAGTTCCGTGGGCGTGGCTTGGTGGGCATGACAGGGGAAGGTTACTGCAAAATCCCCATTTCCTCCCGATCAGTTGGGACTCGGGAGGCAGAGAATAGATGGGAGTGGGGCCAGTCAGAGGTGGAATTTACTGGTTCTCCAAACTACTCAAAATTTCCACTACTGGTTCTCCAGAACTGGTCAGAAACTGCTGAAACCCACCTCTGATAGGGACGCAGAGGTCCTTTGGGTCTCTACTGGAAACACAGCTTTGCTCAATATGGTTCCTTCCCAGGACTGTAGAAATTACAAATCGATTCTGGGAATTCTGAATTCAAAACAACGGGAAGGTGTCCAATTGGGACTGTTGCTCAACCAAATTTTACATTCTGTTATAACTCAGACATATTTCATCTCTCCCCCTAATTTCTTCAGTTTCTTCCAATACAAAAATATCCTTCAGTTCTCCTTGGTTTTGTGCTCCTGAATAAACATCAGCTAAGAACAGATAGAATAGTATTCTGAAAAGAAAGCCACCATCTGTTACATCCACCGATCCTCGGTGTTTTATCATGGCACCATTCCTCTCTGAAGACTTTAGGGTATTGGGACTACCAAAGTGATAAATGAATTTGGATGATCTCTCCCCTGAATAGAACAAATGACTGAATTGGGGTTAAATATACTACTTTCAATACATTTTAATCCAATCTAATAGAATAATGATAAAATTACTGTATACAACTATGTAAGAGAAAAACATTTTCATTAGTATTTAAAGAGATTAGAAAGAAAGAAGATATATTAGTGAGAAACAAGACTAACAACGGACATATTTCAGCTAAAGCAGTACAATTTTTGCACACTAGAATGGGACTAAACCAGAGGTGAAATGCTCCCGGTTTGGACTGGATCACCCAATCCGGTAGTGATGACGGCAGGTGGTTTGGAGAACCGGTAGCAAAAATCCCTGCCCACCCCCTCCCCCATGCCCAGACGAGCACGCGATCATCAGAGGTGGGGTTTTTTTTTTTTACTTTTAAAAGCATTTTTTCTTTGGTCAAAAAAAGTAAGAAAAAGAGCCCCTGCTGATCGCACGGCTCAGCCGAAGAGGTCGTAGAAAAAAATGCTTTTAAAAGTAAAAGTTAAAAAAAAAAAAAGTTGGCCACGCCCACCGCCACATTAACTCCTCCCCTCCACCAAGCCACACCCACAGAACTGGTAGTAACAAATTTTACATTTCACCACTGGACTAAACTTTCAAATGATGATGTAGGAATAGGCCCAATACTGTCCATAGAATTTCCTCCCAAACAGTAAGTGTATAAGGTTGCACTAATGAAAGCAGTATGATAACTGCTTTAGTGAAAAGGTTGCGCTTAATTGTGAAACACTAGACAAAAAATCTGGCTCAGCAGCAACATCCATAGATAATAAGGGGCAAATCTGCCAGAAATGGTGTAGGCAAGGGGGTCTCTCCTGCTTAGGCAGTGGGGTTGGATTAAATGACCTACAAGGTCACTTCCAACTCTGTTAATCTGTTAAAATCATTCATGCTTTAATTTGCCTTGCAGGAATGCTGAATCCTGTGTGCTGTGTATGTGAGTGAGTGAGTGAGTGAGTGAGTGAGAGAGAGAGAGAGAGGAGGAGGAGGAGGTGTTAGTAGGTTCTAACTCACATTTATATCTTGATGGGTGTGATTGCATAACTAATAACGGTCGACAAAAATCTCCACTATTTAATGTTAACAGTTGAATAAAGGTTGCATTCTATTTTAAGATTTCTTTCGGGATTATGGAGCTGGGGTGTATGAATTCAAGGGAAAATTAGAAATTAAAAGAGAAAGCAGGAGTCCTGTTCTGTTAGAACATAGGTGCTTTGTTACAAAATAGCTGTTGTTGGAAATCAAAACTGAACCAGCTACAGACATGAAGGAGTTATCAAAAGATTTGGGGGAGCCAAAAGATTTCCAAGAAGGCAAAGAGATATAATAAAACACCCTCTCTAGCATCGAAGCAAGCTCTGAGAGATTGCTCTCAGGAATAACAGTTCCTCGTGCCAATTTATTTTACTTTTAGATTGTACAATACGGGAGGAGGATGTTAGAACAGGGACAGAATTTTATCTTTGAGGTTTTGTTACATGATGCAGATGGAATAGGCAGGAATTGGAAACTGCCAGTAGCTATAGCAAATGTCATGACCGATCCAGGTTGGAAGCTCCAACTGATGAATGATATTTTTTGTTTAAAATGGAAAAGATGCCCTCAAGTTGTGTTTGACTCTTAGTGACTTCAGCAATTCTTGGCAGCATTACAGATACAGATATATCTAAGATAGATAGATAGATAGATAGATAGATAGATAGATAGATAGATAGATAGATAGATAGATAGATAGATAGATAGATAGATATTTACTTCTGGTTCTGAGGTTCAACTCTGTGATTCCAGTCCAAGTGCTATATTATGGTAGACCTGCTTAGCTTCTGAGATCACTCAAGATTGACTAGCATTGTAACCTTCTGAATCCACATAGAAGAAAGATCTCAGTATCTGCCTATCCCTTGTAGATAATTGTGGAGAGTTACACCACTTGGTTTACATATCATTCTAATTTATTCAGCTTTGGTTTATTATCATGTGTAGAATTACTCAACCGTAGTTTATAATACAGCCAATTGTGGTTTATCCAATAAACTGATCTGGAAAACTATTTCTAGGGGTGAAATACAGCAGGTAGCAAAATTTTGAGTAGCTTGGAGACTCGTAGTGGAAATTTTGAGTAGTTCGGAGAACTGGTAGTGGAAATTTTGAGTAATTCAGAGAACCGGCAAATGCCACCTCTGGCTGGCCCCAGAGTGGGGTGGGAATGGAGATTTTGCAATATCGTTCCCCCAGGAGTGGGGAGGGAATGGAGATTTTGCAGTATCCTTCCCCTGCCACGCCTACCAAGAACTGGTAGTAAAAAAATTTGGATTTCACCACTGCCTATTTCTAATATATGAATTCCAGTCACTGGGTTGATATAATTACATTAGGATCAAGTTGTTAACCATGTGGACCAAGTAACTGATAATAATCTTTAACAAGTATAACAAAATTGGCAACAAACTCAACTAATTTCCAGATGCACTGCAAGAATGTGAACTGTGACGCTGGAACTCCTATCAAACTCCATATTAGCAGTGCTAGTTATGATAGCTAGAACTCAGAAAATCCATGAAAACTGCCAACAAACATAGATAAGGTTCAGTGATTAAAGCAAGACTAAGAGAGTCCAAACCAGCCCCATGAAGACAAAAAGAGAACTCTACAGTAATAGAAAAAAGCTCTACTTACTTTACGGATTGCCCAGATGACTGGGGAAAAAATTGTAGCGCCTTTATTACGAGCCTTTTCTTGGCCTTTCTGAATAACCTTACAAAGCTAGTCCTTTACACAGAACAAATATATATTTTATCCTCCTGATATTTAGCAATTCCTCAGGTTCACTTGACACTGAGCTAGGTGGGCCAGCCACCACCTACGTAAAGCCATATTTGCCATAATCACAAAAAAGTAAGGAGGGGGGAATCCAGCTTAGATTAGTATTTTTTTTTTAATATTCAATACTATTTCATTGATACATTTTATTCAACATTATGTGCAATGTTCTCTCCTTTATATTCTATCCTCACAGGAACTCTGAGAGCTTAGCTGTTGGATAGAAAGACAACGGCTGCCCAGAGAAACCCTGTAAATTTTAGGCTGGGAAAATGAACTTTGTCCTGTCTGTCTCTGTTAAATAACAGTGGAACATGCAGAGGTGGTATTCAGCAGGTTCTGACCAGTTCTGGAGAACCGGTAGCAGAAATTTTAAGTAGTTCGGAGAACAGGTAAATGCCACCTCTGACTGGCCCTGCCCTCATCTATTCTCTGCCTCCCGACTCCCAGCTGATTGGGAGGAATTGGGGGTTTTGCAGTAATCTTCCCCTGGAGTGGGGAGGGAATGGAGATTTTACAGTATCCTTCCCCTGCCACGCCCACCAAGCCACACCCACCATGCCACACCACACCCACCAAGCCACACCCTGCCCACCAAGCCACGCCCACAGAACCAGTAGTAAAAAAATTTGAATTCCACCACTGGGAACATGGTTGGGAAAAATAATCAATGTATTCAATTCCACTGTGGCTCATCTCTTCATGGTTTCTCTCTCCAACTTACAGAGATACGTTTCTTAAATCAGATGCCTCATTTCAGTTTTCCTCATAATTTGTAACCTACAGTATTTGATATCAGCATGCTCAGCCTGTTATAAATCCTATCTATTTATTTGTTTGTTTGTCAAACATGTACAAGATAACAAGTATAGGTATGAACATAAACATAAACAAGGGAAGTAAACACAAATAAATCGGGGCAGTAAGACAGGGACGGTAGGCATCCTGGTGCGCTTATGCACGTTCCCTCTACAGACCTCTTACGAAGGGAGTGAGGTCCAGGGTAAACAGTTTGAAGTTGACGCTGTGAGGGTTTGAGGCTATAACAATGGAGTTGGGTAGAGCAACTCTGTTGCTGAAATTGTATTTCCTGCAATTGAGTTTGAAGCGGCTTACCTTGAGTTTGTATCAAGGATACAATGAGGACTCAGATTGTTGGGGTCAATATGCTATTTAGTATACTGTCGATTGTTGTAAGCCGCCTAGAGTCCTCAGAGAGTGGGTGGCATAGAAATATGATTAATAAAAAATAAAAAATAAAAATGAATAAAAATAAAATAAAAAATAAAATAAAATAAAAAATAAAATAAAATAAAAAATAAAAAAAATTGTTTGCCTGTGTACTATTGTGGTTCCCCATCCTGCCCAGATCCACCACATTTCGCTCCCAATAATTGCAATGAACAAGCATCTTACAAGAACTTTGAATCAGTACATACAGCTAACTCTAAAGGGTTCTCAGAATATGTTCCTTTAATGCATGGGGATGCCTCCACAACGATGTATTGAAACAGCCACAATTAGCAATTTTTTTATTATGTACAGGTAGTCCTTGACGTACAACAGTTCATTTAGTGACCATTCAAAATTACAATGGCAGTGAAAAAAGTGGCTTGTGATCCTTTTTCACACTTACAATCGTTGTAGCATCCTCGTGTGATCAAAATTTGGACGCTTGGCAACTGACTCATATTTAATGATGGTTGCAGTGTTTCAGGGTCAGGTATTGTGACCTTTTGACAAACAAAGTCAATGGGGAAGCCAGATTCACTTAACAACTATAATACTAACTTAACTACCTATAGTGATTCATTTAACAACTGTGGTAAAAAAAGGTCGTAAAATGGAGCAAAATTCACTTAACGAATGTTTCACTTAGCAACAGGAATGTTGGATTCAATTGTGGTTCTTAAGTCCAGAACTAATTTATAGAACCATAATGAACTGCAGTGGCGCAGTAGTTAGAGTGCAGTACTGCAAGCTACGACTGCTGATCACCGGCTGCTAGCAGTTTGGCAGATCGAATCTCACCAGGCTCAAAGTTGACTCAGCCTTCCATCCTTCTGAGGCCGGTAAAACGAGGTAAAACAAGGAGCCAGATCATTGGGGGCAAAAGGCTGACTCTGTAAACCCGCTTAGAGAGGGCTGTAAAGCACTATGAAGCGGTATATCAATGTAAGTGCTTATTGCTATAAGAAGACAGCCTCTCAAATTTTCCTACTAAGGAGTCAAGATTTTCAAACCTATGGGAGGGATTGGCAGTAAAGAAACTAGCAGCTTCTTGATTCCATTAGTCCATCAGCCACTCCCTTATATTCTAATTTATTGTTCTTTGGGCTATCTTGCAGGAATTCTTCCTGGATTTGTTTTACAAAGGATGGCATGAGCAGTATTTAAATCAGTGTCGCATGCATCTGTCCAGCTATTGGCATCATTACACAATTCTGATCAAACAAAAACTCTTGTAACAGCTAAAAGACATAAAACTAACCTGCTTCCCTCTTGTGGTTTTATTGTGACTGCTGTTGGGGTCATCTACTTCCTCGCTGTGTTGAGTAAAAAAGAAATCTATTCCAAAGAACATTCAGAAGAGTGAACATGTTTCAGTGTGATCCCTGAAACATCTGTTTAGAGATTGTGATCAAGCAATTGCTCATGAAGTGATCATAAACCTCAAAACAGCTGACTCTGACTCTGATCAAGTAGGAAATAGATGTACCATCCGTTTCCCAGATGGCCACTGCTAGGAGAAGAAGCAACCAGTCCAACAATTTGATGCAGCAAAGTTCTTCTAAGGAAGATTTATGCTCTTATAGCAATTAAGCAGGTAAAACAGCCAAAGAGAGCAAGAGTGGGCAACCTCACTAATGTCATCCTCAAACTAATTTCAAAAGCCCTCTGCAAACAATTAGTACGGATCTCTGGCAAGAGCAATTTGTCTCTTCTCCAGCAACGTGCTGGGTGGGAAGGAAGTAAAAAAGAACAATGGGGATGGGGTGGAAGGGGGAAAGAGAGAAAAGCTGAGTTCACATATCACACCAGGGCAGGGATGGCTCCAACGTGGTTTATAAACCTATAACAGCTGGGTTTACACAATGCTTTACACAAAAAAACCGAACCAAGCCACAATAAAGCTAAGTGTGATGTGCGTACTAGTTCAGAGGGAAAGAATGGCACTGAGTGTAAAGAAGAAAGAGGGGAAAATGGGCATCCCTGCCAACTTGGGACTCTTAGAGCATGAAGCTCCCAACTGGTCTCCCCCCCCAAAGAACTCAGCAAAATGAAAGCTTGCAACCTTTACGATAGAGAATATCTAACTATGGGAAAGCTCTTGAAGAAAACTGTTAATGAGATCAACTGTACTTCACTTCATGTACAGTAGTGGCCAAAATTGTGGAGAACTTTTGGAAAAAGTGTATTTTCTAACCCTAGCTAATAACACTACTTTTTTGGAGGAGTACCATAAAATTATATATCAATGGAAAGATAATTTAATCAAGAATGTAATGCAATAACTTTTATGAAGGATTTGCTACTAGAATAGCAATTACAGTATAAAGAAGAAAAGTGAAACACGTAGAAAAAATGAGCTATACAAAAATTATCACCATAGAAAAAATGAGATATACAAAAATTATCACCACGTCAGTTAATACTTAGTTGGGTAACCTTTAGCAGAAATTACAGCCTTATAACATCTTCCCATGGAGTAAACCATGTCTTTTAGTTCTGCAGCTGTGAAACCAAGATTGAATGTTTGCTTCTATTTACTGGGTTTTATTGCTGGGTCACTTCTGACTAACAAGTTTCCTTAGTCGGCTCCATAGATTTTCAATTGGGTTAAAGTCTGGGCTATTCCCAGGCCATTCTAGCAGTGGAATATGATTATCTTGAAACTCCAAAAAAAAAAAAAAAAAAGTGGTGTTATTAGCTATCAAACCTCAAAAATACACTTTTCGCAAAAGGTTTCTACAATTTTGGCCACAACTGTATGTAACATTTCTAGAATAAAACTGTAGTCCTTTACGAAACAGGAAACACGGACAGGATTTGAAACAAGCTTCTTTTGACTTTATTTGCCCTCCCCTCAAGAAGTGTTACTTCTGAATTAATCCTTGGGGACAAACACTGACTTTTTTTAAAAAATGGTGAAAGTCATGGCTTTGACAATCTTTTTTCCGTAAAAACTCTGTTGACCCAACATTAGGATGTAACGTCAGACTCAGGGCCATTTTGAAGCATTTGCACTATAAGGGTTAGATTTCAGTCCTAAAGTACAATGCAAAATTGTCTCATCAATCAACCATCAGAGACAGAAGTAAATAAGGGAACAAAAACAGTGTTAGCATGGGATATTCATCAGTGGTGGGTTCCTCCCGGTTCAGCCTGGTTCCGCCGAGCCAGTAGCGGTGACGATATGATGTCACCGAACCGGTTCTGCCCCCCCCCATTATTCTTACCTTTTATTTCACCCCACCCCCAATCTATTGCTGTCTCCTGAGTCCTAGTTGATGGACTATAAGGAAAAACTGTTTAAACTCTTGCCAGGGCTTCAAAGGGCTGCCCTACAGCTGATCAGTGCTAAAAGGCAGTTTGGTGGTAGACTGGTGCCTGCAAAAATAAATGGGTAGACCAGTGCCTGCAAAAATACATGAGTAGACCGGTGCCTGCAAAAATAAATGGGTAGACCAGTGCCTGCAAAAATACATGAGTAGACCAGTGCCTGCAAAAATAAATGGGTAGATTGGTACAGCTCTGCAAGCAGTTAAAAGCCTGGTAGACCAGTACCTCTGCTAAATCCTAAAGAATTGTCACATGACCATCAAGCCATGCACACAAAATAAGCCACGCCCACAGAACCAGTAATAAAAAATTTTAGAATCCACCCGATATGCATATACCAATTGTGACCAAAAAAAAAAAAAAAAAAGAGGGGGGAATCGCACATTTTAACAGAAAAGCAGTATACAAATAAAACTGTAAAGTCCTGTTTTTCCCATTATTTATAAATGTTGAGCGAAACTATGATACTATTGCATAACAGCTGTCTCCTTCTAGTTAACCTCAAGTCTACATAGCTCTATGGACATTTCTGTTTAGTTTTCCTAGAAATAATGTAGAAGAGTGTTGCCATTTTCTGGATTTTTTGTTAACATCCCAGTATATTCCACTCCAGTATATTCTGCTAACTTTGTTTGGGCTCAGAGACTAAGCAGGATGGCTTGAATGATGATGAATAAACCAACTTTTTTTCAGGGGGGGAGGGAGAGATTTTGCTTTTAACAGTAATTGTCAATATATGCAATTTCTGATTTCTGTTTTCTACCTAAGATAGGAGAAACGTGAATCTATGTCAGCCTGTTTTAGTTCAACCCACTGCACACTACACCTCAGCCTAATTTTTTATGAACTTCAACCCAAGTTCTAAACCAGGATTCTCTAGAGTAGTCAATATTGACCTCCAATGGTCAATGGGACTATCCATTGTTGTTGCTATAGTATAAAACAACAAACCTACAGTAACATAGTACTGTTAAAGTAGTATTAAATTACAAGAGAAGCGGGCAAGAAGAGAGAGAGAGAAGAAAGAAAAAGAGAAAAGAAAAGAAAGAGAGAGAGAAAAAGAAAGAAAAGAAAGAGAGACAAAAGAAGGAAAGAAAGAAAGAAGGAAAGAAAGAAAGAAGGAAGGAAAGGAAAGGAAAGGAAAGGAAAGGAAAGAAGGAAGGAAGGAAGGAAGGAAGGAAGGAAGGAAGGAAGGAAGGAAGGAAGGAAGGAAGGAAGGAAACTGATGAACAATCTGAAAGTTTGGGGGGCCTTGCTAAACTGTGTGGTCCAGTGAGTTCAGCCTTGCACCAGGAGGAATCTGATCCCTTCTCAGCAGCATGCTGAGCAGGAAAGAACAAAAAAAGCATATGGTGGGCTCATCGTCTGGCTCTGGCTCCACCTGCTACTGGGGTTAACTCTGCCCAACCATCACTCTACAGCCCCTAATAGACCCTAAGGAAATGCTGCCCTTTTACCACTCCATCCTTTAGGTTGCACTTACTAAGGGCAATGGAATTTACTCCCAAATAAACACACATAACATTCACTTGTGAATGTTTTTATGGCAGGATAGGCCATGGAAAAGGGTCATTTTTCAGTGTTATCTACATTCTACACATAGGAGATTTTCTTTTTTCTAAATTTAAATTACCCTTATGGGAAGGATGCATTTAATGTCCCTTGTTAAGTACTAAACTTGCCTAATCAAATGTGAATCTCTCTGTGTTTACTTAAGTTTACTTCTTCATAGCTATTGTAACTTTATCCATTGTGCCACAGCTCTAATCATTTACAACTCACAATATAAGCAGCGTTGCAATTGTCTGAAGATGCCCTGCCTACACCCACACACACAAAGTCAAAGTGCAGATTGAATATCCAAAGTTGTACTCTTTCTCCTTGGGACAATAGTGGAAAAATAACATGTAAAAATACAGTGTATCTATTTGCTGATCTCTTATTAAGCTCCAAATCAGCTGCTTTGGGTAGTTGCCTTTTTCTGACTAACATCAGTGCCAGCTCTGGATTGAGTAATGTGTTACAATTAATCAAACTGAAATACAATAGCCCTGAATAACGAAGTGGATTTCTAAGGGAATCCATTAAAGGGGCTTCTACTTTGAGAAGCTGGGGGAAAAGAGGGAGTTGCATTTTAACACCTTGCTTTTATTATCCTTACACATCAAACCTCAGCCCGGATTTCTCCATTTCTAACCAGGGGAGAGTTGCATTTCAAAAGGACCGAGAACAATATATCCAGCTCACACCTCAATTCAAATTCTGCAATGATCTGTCAATGAGTGCCTTTTGCCACTTAGCAGTTGGCACCCTGGGGAAGTCTCAAGGTAGTGGATGGGGCTAGGCTTCCTGCTGTCTTTCCTGGAGGTGCACCAGCATGGAGAAAGCAAATAGCAAAGTGGTCATCAGGGGTCCCCACCCCATCCCACCCCACCCCACCCCATCCCATCCCATCCTACCCTACCTCCTTCCTGCCAAGGGCTTGCAAGCCAGGATATCTTCCACTTGGGAAAGGGAGGAAGGCAAGGCAGGTTAATCAGAGAAGAAGACTATGTGCAGCTCAGGGTTGAAATGAGAGGTCCTTTGGTGCTCTCTGAGCTTGGTTGTTTCCTTGCAGATGTTTCATCAACCCAAACCAGGTAACATCATCAGCACTGATGATGTTACCTAGTTCAGGTAATGAAACATCTGCAGGGAAAGCATCAGGCTCAGAGAGACCCAAGACCCCTCAATCAGAAGGCTTTTTAAAAAGGTATTTCTCAACAAAGCAGGTTCTCAGGTGAGATTGCAATTGGCTTTTGGGGGGGGGGGGGTTAGATTAACCCTTCTAGCAGTAGAGAGGAAGAAAGAAGGGAGTTCAGAAAAAGGTTAGGGTTGCTAGTTTTATTCCTGGCCATTGTACTTTGTCCTCCCACCCCCACCCCCTTTTTTAAAAAAATCTTCTAGCTCCAATTTTGCCAAAGCAGGACTTCTCAGAGCCAAGCCTTCTCCTTCTGATGCAAGGACAACTCCCAAGATTCTCAACAATGGCCCTGCTAGTTGGAAATCCTGGTAGTTGAGCTTTACTCATCTGAAGGGGGTTACAGATTGGGAGAAAGTGACTCAGCTACTCAGAATACACTATGATACCAACCTTTCTTTCATAGTCTGATGACCCCATACATTACCTGAGGCACCGGAGTGCTGAGAATCTAGAGATTCCTCAGTGCCAGTTTTTGTTATGGAAAAATGGAGTGAAACCTACATACCGGTATGTAAGCTTAATGCTTTATCCCCATATGTGGCTTTCCCACTGCAACTTTTTTTTCCTTCTTTCAACCTGTTGCCCTCAGGTGTTTATCCTTAAGACAGAATCACAGCATCAGAAAGACAAGGAATTTCTGAAGCTGCCTTTCCAGGCCCTTTTTAAATTGATGGTGAATTAAAATGAATTGGATAGAGCCTGATCCTAACTTTGAAAACAAAATTTAATACTGTGGCTAAGCCTTGGGATAATATTCAGGCAACAGTGTGCATCTAAACCAAGTACAAAGTGCGTTTTTTTGCTACACATCTAGAAATCCGATCAATCAGTATATCGTCATCAATATTTTCTCCAACGCATCTCATTTTAAAAGGCAGTAATAAACTTTTAATTACTCAGTGATTAATACTTTCTGAGAGCTCTATAAGTTGGCAATATAGAGGTGACTGATAAGAACATTGCTCAGATTGGGAAGATTATAGTCACGACAAGTGATTTAGATAGTATGCAAACAAATAAATGCATCATGCTGATGAAGCTAAAAAGATGCCCTCAAGTTGCCCTCAAGAGACAATCATGCATTTTTCTTAGGAATATGTATGTTATCATTAGACGTCTCCTATTAGAGGATTTCATTCTTACTACAGCTTTTCCTTCCATCCTTTGACTTTTACAAGACTCTTGACAGAAAGCAAAAGTAGCTGTTCTAATCTACACTGAAAGAAGTGAGAAACCAAGAGTTTAAGTCATTTCAAACAAAATAGTTCCTTATTTAAAACAAACAAACAAAACCTTCATCATTCATAGAATTTATCATGCCAGCCAGCTAGAGATCAACACACTTTCATTAATTCTTGCATCTAACAAGGTTATTGACCAATCATTTTTAATACTGCATCTTTTATATTTTTACATTTTACAGCAACACAGACCTGCTTGGGTCTGTGTTGCTCCTCACATCTGGAGAACATCAAGCAACATCGAGACTCTGATGAAACAACAGTTCAATTTGGCATTGCAGAATTTAATTAGGGATTAAATTAGGGATTTATCTGTCCCCACTAGTGCTCGTTTTTGATGAGTCTAATGGATTCAAGCTCTGCATGAAAATTTAGCCTCGTACTCTTAGGAAGATTTTCTGTCTCGACACTATTTATTCTACCTCTATCTTGACAGCTGTTCTATTTTTACAGCAATGCCACCCAAATTGCTCTACTTTTCATCCCTGCGCTTGGTCTATTTCCCTGTTCCCTGCTCCAGAAACCACTTTCATTCCAACTGGTTTCATTCGACTTTTGAATCTCGATGCTCTTATGCAACATTCATACTACTAGCAATCCACTTCTCATCTGTGTACAATTTATTTTTTTCTGAGTGTCTCTTCTCATCATGGTTAAGTATCTGCCACTTTTCATCTAGCTTTGCTACTTCCCTCTAAAATACTTCCCAACCAGAACTTGTTCTGACCCTTTTTGTCCTTGCAGTTTTCATCCTTCCAGCTTTGTTCTCTGTGCCTTCAAGCCATTCCATCCCAGATGCCTTCAGCAAACCATCCATGAACCTCTGAATGGCCACCCGTGCCCTTTGCCTTCTCAGTTTTTCTTTCACTTACCAATGCTCATAACTCTGCCAAAGACAGATGTGTTGTCCACTGTGCTGCAGTTCCATCGCCTCTGCCTGAATTGGAATTGGCACTCTCTGATGGCGTTCTTAGCCCCCTCACCAATGTACATCATGTGTTCCTGGTATAGTTGGCACAACTTTCTTTGGCCTGGGGACAGCCCTGGTAGTTGGCTACACACTGGTTGGGCTCCAATGATGTACATCTCAGGTCTCTGGATTGGATTCATAGCCAATGACCTGGAATGAGGAAAACATTGTTAAGAAATAAATCCTTCCATTCCCCACCATCCAGTCAGAGCCGAAGAAGCTTCTTGGATGAGAAGTGAAGCATAGTCAAAGAAAAACCAGGAAGTGCAGTTGCCTCTTGAAGAAAAAGCAAGAAATGCCTTTTGGGGGTCTTAAGGCTTTGTCTCTCAGCAGAATCAGAGCATAAAGTCATAGACCAGAGGTCTTCAAACTTGGCTGCTTTAAGACTTGTGGACTTCAACTCCAGAATTCTTCAGCCAGCTATGCTATGCTATGCTGGCTGAAGAATTCTGAGAGTGGAAGTCCACAAGTCTTAAAGCTGCCAAGTTTGAAGACCTCTGTCATAGACCTTTCCAAACTCAAAGAGAATAGTTTGTAATGGGGAAGCTAAGGCTAACTTATTTAAGGACAACCACATAAGTGTCCAACTGGTTCATGTTTATTGAATCACATCAGCTTCACCATTAGATGGATAATTGAATAGAGCTTTGTCCCCTGGAACTAAGTAGCTGAATTAACTATCCACAAAGGATCTTTCCCACAAGTTAAGGGTCTGTCATAATCTTCAGGGAAAAGAGCCTGCTTTGACTGTGAGCTTTGGGAAAACACTTTCCATGCAGGATGGCTTTGGGACAAGCGGTCCTGAAGATGACCTTCTTCCTAGGCTTCAGTCCAGCAGCCACTGAATCTGCTCCAAAGCAAGGTACCTGCAAATTGTTGCCTTGTACTGTATATTGGGGGCATGTAAGAGATTCCCTACACCTACATCAATAGGAAGGATTGAGGAGGTGGTGGCAGGGCACTCCAAGAAGTAAGTGTGTGTGTGTGTGTGTGTGTGTGTGTGTGTGTGTGTGTGTGTGTGTGTGTGTATGGGGGGCGAGGAACAAGGTTTTGGGAGCGTCTCATTCTCCAGAGGGAAAGAAAAGCACAATCAGTTATCTCATTTCATTTTATAAACGGCTGTGCTTCAAAAGGGCAAAGGCACTGATTGGACCCCTGGCGAGCAGCTCGGATTTCTTTCCACCCGGGCAATGGAGAAAAATTAAGAGAAAACCAGTTTTTAAAGAAAGCCTTCCATGCAAGCCCTCACTTTCTCTCATTCTCCTCTCCACCCAAGGAGGTCGGCATCCCTTTACGGGGCTTGGGTTTTTTCTCCACCACTGCCTCCTCCTCCACCTCCATCACCATGGTGAAAAGAAAAAAGAAAAAAAAGAAGGAAGGGAAAGAAAAAGAAAAAGAGAGAGAGAGAGAAAGAAAGAAAGAAAGAAAAAGAAAGGAAGGAAAAAGAAAGAAAAAAGAAAAAGGAAGGAAAAGGAAAGGGAACGGAAAGAAGGAAGAAAGAGAGAGAGAGGAAGGAAAGAAGGAAGGAAAGAAGGAAGGAAAGAGAGAGGGAGGGAGAAAGAAAGAAAGAAAGAAAGAAAGAAAGAAAGGAAGGAAGGAAGGAAGGAAGGAAAAAAGAAAGGAAAAGGAAAAAGGAAGAAAGAAAAGGAAAGGGAAAGGAAAGACAGAAGAAAGAGAGAGAGAGGAAGGAAGGAAGGAGAGAGAGAGGAAGGAAGGAAGGAAAGAGAGAGAAAGGAGGGAGGGAGGGAGAAAGAAAAAGAAAGGAAGAAAGAAAGAAAGAAAGAAAGGAGGGAAGGAAGGAAGAAGGAAAAAAGAAAGAAAAAAGAAAAAGGAAGAAAGAAAAAGAAAGGGAAAGGAAAGGAAAGGAAAGAAGGAAGAAAGAGAGAGAGAGAGGAAGGAAGGAAGGACAAAGAGAGGAAGGAAGGAAAGGAAGGGAAGGGAAGGAAGAAAGGAGAGAGAGAGAGAGAGGAAGAAAGAAAGACAAAAAGAAAGAAAGAAAGAAATCCGACCCCACTCACCACCAAGAGCTGGCTTCAGCCAGGAGCTGCGTGTAGCCGCAGAGGAGAGCCAGGCGGAGGAGCAGTCGCGTCCCGGGCATGGTGCGCTTCCCGCGGCTCCCGCGCCTTTGCCCGGTTAGGTTGAGGCTCAGCTGGGATCCCTGCAGGACAAGAAAGACAGGCGGGAGGGAGGGGGAGAGTCAGCCGAAGAGAAGAGCCAGCGAGGGGCAGTGGCGGCGGCGGCGGGCGGAGTGGGGGGGAAGCTTAAGTCCGGCGAGGGGGAGGTATCTCACTGAGGAAGCTCGTGGCGCGCGCCCCCCTCCTCCCTCGCCTTTCTCCGGCCAAGGACTCTCCCCCCTCACCTCTCCCCGCACGCGGTCCTCTCTCATCTCCCCCACACCCAAAACCTAGCCAGGTTGGGCGGAAAATCCGTAGCTTTCCCGCCCGGAGAGGGGAAGGGGGGGAGAGGAAGAGGCCAGTACCAGAAGTTGCGCTCCCCACCCCCACCCCAAACTCTGCACAGGACAGATCAAGCCCTCAGGAGCACATTACACATGCTCAGAGGCCGTGGGTCCCCTTGCCACCAAGATTAGAGAAGAGTCGGGGAGGGAGGGAGCGCCCCATCTCTGGGTCCAGGAACGGTGAGATCATTCATAAAGTATGACATGGCATAGATCAAAGGGGGCTGGCGGTGGGGGTAAGTGCTGACAAGGGAGAGATGGATCTGGTCTGAGTTAAAGCCAGCAAAACAAGAAAGTTTAAGGGGGCCCTTTCCAGTATGATCGATGTTCTGATGATGGTTGGAGGCCGTTTTTTCAAGGTGCAGGACCCTCTTTCAGGCAAGAGGGATCCTAGCTTTTGAGTTAACGCATCAACCTACCATTGGAAACAACCATTAAAAGAAAAAGTTGATATACCACCCATTTTCATGCACGCCAATGAACAAATTGTTATGACCAATAACATCCAAAGGTGAAGAGATTGGAAATGTCTAGTAAACCGGGCTTTTAAAAAAATAATTGTAGCAAGCAAACCTCTAGCTTTCTCTGCACTTAAGTCTGCCTTTTCCTTCTCTGAAGCTCAAGGCACTTCTGGCTCTTCTGTCCTCCCATAATTATCCCCAAGAAAAAGGGGAGGCAGAGAGCTCAATGTCCTGGTTATTCTGACACACCAACTGTTGTGCAATCAGCACAGATCCTTCCAGAAATCAACATACTAGCTACTCCTTCCAGAAATTGGGGAAAAGGAAGCTCAAGACAGATATATTGCCACCTGACAGTTCAAAATTCTCTCTCTAGCTGGGCATTTCAATAATTGTTATGATTACAGTGCATATCTCTAAGTGAAAGCAGCTGCTGGCATCCTTTATTAAGCTTTGTGGATTAGCGTGCACTTGCATCAGAATCAATTAAGTCTTAACTTAAATCAAGTTCTATCAAAGTTGCCGGCTTGAGTATACAAACAGTTGCTTGGCCTGAAAATATACAGTATTTATGGTACGGTCGAAGTCCAGAAACGGTTCCTCAGCCTTCCTCTGGAGATGCCGAATTATCATAAAGCATTGGTATGCAGTCAAATATTCTAAAGACCAGCATTTCCTTAGATCAGCCCTGACCACAGAGGGGAAGGAGGAAGAAGAGACCAACAGGGAGGGAGTAGGACAACAATTCTTATTTCTTTCGTAGCTAATCATCAACTCCCATCCCTAAAACACAAGAGTGGGAAGCTGGAAGGAGATCATCTTTCCACACCACGTTTCTGCAGTTTACTCACTTCCATTCATACTGCCAGGATTTCATTTGCACCCCAACCCAGGAAGCTATGTTAATGTCAGGTCTCCCAATCCTAAACATGTGGATTCATAACACAGACTAGAGGCTATCTAATCTGAATAACCAGCAGTGTTCCACTACACACCGCCCGGATCAGCCAGAAAGTAAGGGAAGGGATTCTCAATTCAAAGGCAAGATTTCTAAGAAAGTGTGAATCCTTACCCTGTTTAAAAATTAACCAGGAAGTGGGAACAACGTGGTGTTCATGATTTATTTTTGTTTGGTTCCATACCAAAGAGCATCCCTTTGTCAAGAGGAATGCTAAAGAAATATTTGCTTATAGAGCTGTGTTAGCCTTTATTATCTGTGTCGAGGATAACACTGTTTCATGCTAAAAACAGATTATCTAGCCATCTTGGCAAAGGATCCACTTTGAAAGTTTAGTAAATTGGGTCTTTTGATTACTGTAAGAGTTTAATGGCATCTGAAAAACAGATTTCTTGCAACTTCAGCTTAGATTTATGTTTTCATGGGCCCAAGTTCAGTTTGCCATTAATCAGATTTATGCAATGAGTATGCAACTTTGGAAGATACTAAAGCTTCTATGTTGCTTTGGATTTATATTCAGCATTATGGGTTATTGAATAAGCCTCAGTGTCCAGCTTTCCAAATAATGTAAACCATAAACAGTAGTTTACAAATCACAGTGATAGATTAGCCATCAAGAAAAGCAAATTATACATCACAACAACCATTGGGATATTATGCAACCTCTGTCAAAGAACAGTAAAAAAAAAAAAGACAGAAAAACACTTTTCTATTAGCAATCAATACTTCTAGTCTCTAGTCTACCATTTAGCCTACCAAGAGCCTCAGAAACTGCAGAGTTAAGGTACTTCCTAATAAGGCTTTTATTAGCAATTGTCCTGCCTTTTCCATACAGCTAGGAAAGGGGACAGGTTTGTTAGTTTCTGTTTGCAACCCTCATTTATTTTCTACATTTTTTTCCTTTTCCGAAGAAGAAAAGAAAGGCAACCTCACTTCACAATGCCTTTTGACTGGCTAGGAGTTAGCTATCCACTGTACTTGGAAGTGTCTGTAATCTGAAAAGTAAAGTGCAAAAAAGACACATGAAACATTTAATTGGTTTAATTTAGATTAAAATGAGACCCAGCAAGCTTTTAAAGGTCATACTGTCAATAAGCATCTGTCTCTCAACAACCCTCATTCTTACGTATCCCCCATATTTTACTTAGGTAGTATTATGAGACTTCTGTGTAATTTTTACTCTCATTCATTTTTTTTTGGTTTGATTTTTAGCCTGCTTGTATTTTTGGTGACTCAATCCAGTATACATACCTATATACCTGGCAAAAGGCATTCATCTGGCCTTTGGCCCTATATGTTTCTTTATCTAGGTTTCAAAATGCAAATTCACACAGGTCAATTTCGCTCCTTCGGAGCAACTGCACCCACTGGAGATTGGTATGTGCAATCACCGTTGATTGGATTTTCGTATCAACCAAAACCTGAGAAGTTGTTCATGTATTGTATTTGGCGTGCAAGTCATCAATCAAGAAATCCACGAAAGATGAATTTTCTGGCACTCAATTCACGATCCCTGCTGATTCTGACATTCGGGTTCATATCCTGTTTTGATGGGAGGGACATGATTCCTGCTATCTCCCCCCCCCCCTCGACTCCCCCTGCCCTGTCTCCATTGTATCCTCTCCACCACCCTGGGAAGTCGATTGGCTTAAGAAATAGGGGCTGTGTTTTTGCATAATATGCTAATCAAAAATAAACAAAATGTGGCTGAAAGCATAAGGCAGCTTATTTGATTTATGAACCATTGTTTAGCACGTTGTGCAAGCATTTACATAAAACTGATTTCAAACCATCCATCGGGCTTCATGGTTGAATAAGGATTTGAACGTGATGCTCTCTGCCTGGCACATTAAACCCATACACCACACTGGCTTTGCAGAGATGAGGCATCTATTCTACATCTCTTATGACTGTAACTTCGTTGCTTGTATCTTTAAGATTTATATTGTTTCCTAGTATGTTTTGATTGCTTATTTGTACCCTATGACTATCATTAAGTGTTGTACCTTACAGTTCTTGATGGATGTATCTTATCTTTTTATGTACACTGAGAGCATATGCACCAAAGACAAATTCCTTGTGTGTCCAATCACACTTGGCCAATTAAGAATTCTATCTGTCTAAGACAAGCGCTTTGAAAAAAAAAAAAACCTCATGTAAATCCTAGGTAAGAGTTTGGACAGGTAAATAATTGAACTTTTGCACATATGCTTTTAGCATCTTCTGCCAGAAGCATCTTTAGCTATGGGACTTGTAGAAATCACTGTGAGGGAAAGACCAATAAAGGTCTTAACTCCAAACGCACTTATAATCAGTAGTTAAAGTTAAATGTATGGACTATTTAATCCAGCCCAGAGTAATTTTAGCTTTTTGGGGAGGAAGGGTGTTGGGGGGGCAAAAAACAACCTTAACTCAAACTCAATCGATATAAAGATTCCTAGCCATGGCATTGCCCATCAGGGGGCACCCTGAGATGCTTCTGTTCCACTTCCTGTTCCTTGTGGGGTTAGTGGTTATACTACTGTAAATGCACAGCCTAGGATCCAAGGACGGCAGATCAAACAGAGAAACCTTTGTCATGCAGAGCCTTCCTAGAAATGACCTGGTCTCTATGGCATGGGAATAAAAGCTCTCCTACAACTCCTCCCCAAAATAAACCTTCTCTTCAAAAGGACTCCTTACAATACGCCTTCACACTTTCAATTCCACCCCCACCCTCACATATATACCCACCCCAACCCCTTAGGGCAGGAGGTCCATGAACGTAAAGTAGTAGTAGAGAAAAGCAACCAAGATGGAACAGATAGGACTGGCACCAGCAGAGCTGAGTTTAATGGCTTTCTGGGAGGGTTTGCTGGCTGGGAAAGAGGAAAACTTCAAAGGCTTCTCTAGTCCAAACAGCAGATCAAGTAAACTTGGGTAGAGATTATTGCACACCACTTCCTAATGTCATCTCCACTCTATGTTGGGAGAAAATTTTCCTTGCGTTTCTAAAACAGCCTTTTCCCAAACACAAAAAGGGCTTGCGGCAATTTTCCCTCACTTTTCCCCAGGCTACCATTCACCTTGTCGATTAAAACATAGAAACTGGGTTTCATGCTAAATCAAAAATAACAAGTGGCATTTCAGGATACGTATTGCTGAGTTTAAGAGTTCTCACCATTCCTAGGAACCATAGCCAACAAAGAGAGAAAACTACGGTTCCCCAATGATACTGGGAGATGTAGTTTAGCAACATCTGAAGTGCCACCAGTTGCCAATCCCTGTGGAAAATCATGTCTTGCTTGAACAGAATTTAACAGAATAATTGCTTAAACAGAATAAACAGAGCCGAGGTGGCGCAGTGGTTAGAATGCAGTACTGTAGGCTACTTCAGTTGACTGCTAGCTGCAGTTTGGCAGTTCAAATCCCACCAGGCTCAAGGTTGACTCAGCCTTCTATCCTTCCGAGGTCGGTAAAACAAAGACCCAGATTGTTGGGGGCAATATGCTGACTCTGTAAACCCACTTAGAGAGGGCTGTAAAGCCTATGAAGCAGTATATAAGTGCTATTGCTATTAAACCGTATCATAGCTTAACATGGCATAGTAGTACAGTCACAGATACCATACCTGCTTTGGAGTGGGGTGAGAGTCAACTGGAAACCAGCATAATCCTCGGTTCAACATTGAAATCAATCTCTTTTTAACTCACATACATCATAGGCTGTTACCTAACCTTGTTTAAAACAGCAGGAGATCGTATTCAGGAGTTGTCCGTGTCAGGCTTAGCTTTTATCTGTAAAGCTCACCAACATGATGCCTTCTAGAGAAGTTGCAGCACCAATACCCATAATTCCCAAGAGGGCTGATGGGAAGGAATATAGACCAAGCCCTGAATAAGCAAACTATTATTAAAGGGGAAGAGGTCTCAGAAAAGGTTACCACCCAGTTTTGAGAAAGAAAAAAGTTAATTTTGATTGGTATAAGATTGGAGAGGGGGTGGGGAGAGAAACTCTATAGGCTTTCGAGATTCTGATATCCCACTCTACATTTCTGGAATCCTGTTGTTCTATTTTTGTGAGCTGGTCTACCTCAAAAAGCTAACACCAGTGGTGGAATTCAGCCAGTTCACACCTATTCGGGAGAACCAGTTATTAACTTTTTAAGCAGTTCAGAGAACCGATTGTTGGAAGAAATCTTATTTTGTTATTTTTTTTCCTCTTTACAGGGCTAATCCTGTAAGGAAGGAAGGAAGGAAACATTCTGGTGTTGTTTTTAGCTTAATCTTTCTTGCCTTGCTTACAGAAACTACCTCTCTCGTTAACCCTTATTACAATATACCAGCTAAGGCGAAGCGTCCATCAACGTGAGTGATGTTGAGTTGGCCACGGCCACACGGTCACATGACTACTGAGCCACGCCTACCCAGTTGGTCATTAGGGCAGAGAACCGGTTGTTAAATTATTTGAATCCCACCGGTTGACACCCAATACATAACTCAGTGTGGACTAAAAGTGTTTGCGTTCCTGCAGAACAACATCTTATGGTTGGATAGCCAAGAAGAATAGATCCAATTCCTGTTCCTCATCTCCCTAAGTGCCCTTCCTGCTCCTCTTCAACCAGACAGAGACCTAACCACCATAGAAACATGTCCACATAGACCAGGATACCCATCTTCCTAAATTGGCCCTGCGTCTATCTGTTTTTTCTTTTCTCAGCACCAGTTTTTTTCCAGTCGGACATCTTCCCAGACCAGCCCTCTGGCCAAGGATCTATGGAAGTAGACCTGGGTTTTAGCCAGCAGGTTGAAACCTGTTGCCTTCCCCTTTCACTCCCCACCCCAACTTTCCCCTTCAGTGATTCTTGGTCTGCAACCCACATGTTTATGCTCAAGGTATGCAACCTCCTAAACAGCAGCAGCAGCGATCATCAATCACCCAGCTCAGCAGTTCAGAGGCCGCTGAAGCAATTCCTTTTTCAATCTACAGCCTTCTGCTACAGTAAAGCTGTTGTTAGTTTGCACCCGGGCTTTGCTTCCTGGTTGCCTCTGCTGGGCTATACCTGCTGCTCCTGGTGGCCTGCTCCACCTGGCAAACAGATGTGAAACTTTCCAGCCCCAGAATGAGCCTTGGGACAAAAAATTCCTTGTATGGTCCAGCTCTCCAAAGGAAGGGAAGACAGGCTACCCAAATCCAGCAGGATCCATACATGAAATAAGAAAACAGCTTCATATTATTCACATTTTACTGTGGCACTTTCAAGCTCTTCTCTCATTTGTTAGATGGGGTGATATATATATATATATAGGTATAGATATAGATATAGCATTCTATTTTATATACTTACCCTTCAGGGATTCGAACCTGGGCTTGCCTGCATGTTAGACAGATGTATTAACTTCTAAGCCACAGGTTCTCCTCGCTTAGTCAGCTTGTACCAGGGGAAGTTAAATGAGTTTTCTATTGAAACAACCTAGTTTACCCAAATATGGGAAGAAGCCAGTGGTGGGTTTCAAAGATTTTTACTACCGGTTCTGTGGCAATGGCTTGGTGGGCGCGGCAGTGGAAGGATACTGTAAAATCTCCATTCCCTCCCAATCAGTTGGGGCTCGGGAGGCAGAGAATAGATGGGGGTGGGGCCAGTCAGAATGTTTACTACCGGTTCTCCGAACTACTCAAAATTTCCACTACCGGTTCTACAGAACTGGTCAGAACCTGCTGAAACCCACCTTTGGAAGGAGCATACTGCTTCCTTTCGCTTTTCACCCCGGATCCGGGAGCCCTCAGGCAGTCACATTCACGACAAACTATTTTGTATTAAATTTATATTTTACTTCCTATATTTGGATAAAGCAGGTTGCTTCGATAGAAAACTCATTTAATCTCCCCTGGTTCAAGCTGACAAAGCAAGGAGAACCTATAGCTTAGAGGTTAATACATCTGCCTAACATGCAGACAAGCCCAGGTTCGAATCCCAGAAGGGTATGGCTAGCTGATGAAAGCTAAATAGTTTGAAATAGATCTATACTAGTCTCCCTTTATTTCTTGTCAGTAAAATATAAATTTAACACAAAATAGTTGGTCGTGAAAGCGATTGCCTGAGGGCTCCTGGATTGGGGCTGAAAGGTGAAAGGAAGCAGTATGCTTCTTCCCATATTTGGGTAAATCAGGTTGCTTCGATAGAAAACTCATATATATATGTGTGTGTGTGTGTTTTCTGAGGTTTTTGCGGGTGTTTGTATGTAGGTCTTTGGTTATTCGGGTCTTCTCCCGCGTAGAATTGGAAGTATCTTAGCGACGTTTCGACGAAATCTCATTCGTCATCTTCAGACTGGTGTTCTCGGCTTCGTGCTTCCAGGAGCAAATATATATATATTTGTTTTCTGAGGTTTTCGCAGGTGTTTATATGTAGGTCTGTGGTTATTCGGGTGTTCTCCCGCGTAGAATTGGATGTGTCTTGGCGACGTTTCGACGAAGTCTCATTCGTCATCTTCAGGCTGGTGTTCTCGGCTTCGTGCGAAGCCGAGAACACCAGCCTGAAGATGACGAATGAGACTTCGTCGAAACGTCGCCAAGACACATCCAATTCTACGCGGGAGAACACCCGAATAACCAAAGACACACACACACACACACACACACACACACACACACAGAGACATTTGCAGTTGGATTTTTTTTCTTAAAAAAACAAGTGATGGCTAGAATAGAAAAATCTGTCTGCCTGTTGCACAGTGAAGGAAGCTGTGTACTGATTCGTCATCTTCAGGCTGGGTGGTTTTTCCATGCTCAGCTTGCACAGAAGAGATGGTATCATGTCACTGAAAAAAGACTGCAAGTCTTTCCGGGTAAAAGTATGCATATGCTTTTATCTGTTCATGGATGTAGCAGCTGAGATTGGCTGTTATTCAAAGTCTTCAGTCGCATAAGGGAGGTTGGGAGATCCTTCACTTCACAAGCCATTAAAGTTCATGGAACTGCTTAATACTAGCTTGGCACACCAAACTCCAATTCACGAGTTGAAAGACAACTTCTCCAATTGGGTGTCCTCCAGTGGTACAGATACTACAATTCCCAGAATTCTCAGCTGTGCTGAACCATAACTTTGGCCATGTTGAAGGCTGTGGAAGACTGATCATGGGGAAAATATGTATTCACTCTACTTCTTAACTGCTCAAATCTTGAGACTTCGGGGAATATACAACAGAGAACAAACCAACCAAATGCATAGAAATAGTAAATTAATGAATTAATGATACAAGAAGAATATTCCAGTATAGAGGAGTCCCATTTACCTATCAGCTGAAATCAAAAGCTCACTGAAAGGTTACACAAAGTTTTCACAAACCTCTTGAAGACAAGAAGAGAACATGCCTTCCAAGCTTTTAGGGTAACGCATTTCACAATATGGGGCACCCCAGAGAAGATCTGCCACCCCATCCTAGTCCCAGAAACTTTGCAATGAGAAGGGACTCTTAGCAGGCCCCCTCAAAATAACTAATCTGTAGTAGTGAACTTAATTACGCGAGACCATGTCTGATACAATAGTCACCTTGACACAACATCCATCCTGGTTTGATGGATGCGATTTTTTATTCTTGACGATCTGCTTCCCCTCCTCCCCTATCATCCACACCCACCATTCTTTTTCTCCTCCAGTCAAAGTAGATCCTGATCAGACCTGGAATATGGCCCCAAGAAAGTTTTCGCCCTACTCCACACCTTATGCTCTTTTCTTGCATGGATTGCGTGTACAATGGAATTTCCCTGGAAGCTATTTTTTGAACTCTTCTTTTAAACAGGACTTTCATTCCTACTTGTTTGCCTTCGAAGTCCCAATATTGCTCCTCAAACTTCTACCAGACAAGATAGATTACATAGCAGTATCCTATTTTGACATCACTAAAGATTTTGGAGGAGATACCAATGACAACATACAGATGAAGTGATAAATGAATTGCACAATAGCTTGTCATCAGGGAGAATGTGTCGCTCATTTCTGCCTCCAGCAGAATGCTTTGAGACCCAAATGAGCTCTATTTGAATCCTATTTTTTTTTAAATTTCAAGCATTGCAGTAACCAAGCATATGACAATGGAATCTTTCATTCTATATTTTATCTTTTAGAAGATAACATGGATACAGGAGTTATTCCAATAGAAGATAATTTATGTAGCTCAGGATTCAACTGTGGGGTCTTTGATGTTCTCTGAGCTTGGTTGTTTTCTTGCCAATGTTTCATTATCCAACTAGGGAGCATAAACCCCACTCCCTTCTAGCACTGATGATATTATCTAGTTGGGTAATGAAACATCGGTAAGAAAAAACCAAGCTCAGAGAGCACCAAGGACACCACAGTAGATATTGGCAGAACTTTTCTGGAGCAAAGGTTTAGTATCTTCTTGTTCCTTATTTTGTATCTCTTACTCTGTTAGGAAAGTAATTTTTCACATACATTGCTCATGTAAAAGATTGTCCTGTCCTTTCTCTCAGGACACTGATTGTTGTTCCTCCATTTCAACTGGCATAATTAGTATCCTGTTTTTTTAAATAATGTATCTGATTAAGATTTCCAAAGCAAGTCCTTTCAAACACATTCTAAAAAGCAGGACAGTGTCATATACTCTTTACCTAGGGAGAAAAAACTTATGTAAATCTGTATTAGACTTTGCCTCCTTATAATATGTTGCTACAGGGTTTTTTAACTATTAGCACCAAAGTAATGAATGGAAGATAGTGATGCAAGCTTTACATTCATGTGTGAATGACTATTCTGTTTCTAATTAATTTCAAATCAAGTTTTTAAAATCATGATACAGTAGAGAGTGTATTCTAATCAAATGGATGGAGGGTGTAGAATAGTGTTTTATATGATGGCTGGGGAATTCTGGGAATTGGAAGTCCACACATCTTAAACTGCCAAGTTTAAAAACTGCTGGTGCAGAATATACAGCATTACTGTATTTATGTATGTGCAATTTATATAGGATAAACAAAGATAATTGGGTCTCTGCCCTAAGGTTGCTTATAGAACTGAAGAAGCTTCTTGGATGAGAAGCGAAATGTCTTCAAGGAAAAAATAAAATCCAGTTGCCTTTGAAAAAGCACCTTTGGGAGAATCATGACCTGGATGACTGAGAATCTCTACAGACATAGCTTAAAGCACTTTCCCAATGTGGCACCTTTTGGGATTGCAACATGAGATCCTAGCCAGCTTAAGCATAAGCAGAAATCCTTGGGGGAAGAGAGGAAAAAATCACAATAAAGAATGTTAATTAATAAATGCTAGCAAATGTTACTATAAACACTTCACTGTAATTGAGATGAAGCCAAAGAATTTTAGCAAAGATTCATAGATCAAGAAAAACAACAACAGATTTGTGTTTTACTAAAATAGCAGGATTTTTAACAACAACAAAAAACAGAATAAAAACTTACTTTTTATATTAAATAGCATAAAAAATTGTTGGAAGCAACGTCAGTTGTTTTTGTAATTGTTTAGAATTAGGCACCACAAGCTTTGAAACACAGAAATTACTGTAGCAGGTTACAGTGGTACTTATCCTATTCCATATTTTCTTTTTCATCAAAGACTAGTAATAGGTGATTCAGAATGTGCACCAAAGCTATGAGTAAGATACTAGCCCAGGGGTGAAATCCAGCAGGTTCTGACAGGTTCTGGAGAACCTGTAGCAGAAATTTTGAGCAGTTTGGAGAACCAGTAGCAGAAATTTTGAGTAGCTCGGAGAACTGGCAAATACCACCTCTGGCTGGCCCCAGAGTGGGGTGGGAATGGGGATTTTGCAATATCCTTCCCCTGGAGTGGGGTGGGAACGGAGATTTTGCAGTATCCTTCCCCTGCCACGCCCACCAAGCCACACCCACCAAGACACACCAACAGAATCAGTAGTAAAAAAAATTGGATTTCATCACTGTACTAGCCTCAGAATTTAGCAACCAAGTTAAAATCAGGAAACCATTCTGCCTGTAGTTCAATCTTAGATAAAAGAGAATAGAGAATAAAAGAGTTGGAAGGGGCCTTGGAGGTCTTCTAATCTAGCCCAATCTCATGCTCAAGCAGGAAAACCTATACCATTCTGAACAAATAGCACCCACAACTTCTGGAGGAAAGCCATTCTCACTATCAGGGCATTTCTCCTTAATTCTAGGTTGGATAAGTTTCCATCTGTTACTTCTTGTCCTGCCCTCACATGCTTTGGAGAATAGGTTCATTCATTCATACACACACACACATACACACACACTCCTCATTGCTATCATGTCACCCTTAATCCTTCTCTTTAGATAAGACATACCCAGTTCTTGCAACAATTCATCTGATGTTTTAGCCTCCAGTTCCCTAATCATTTTCTGTTGCTCTTCTCTGCACCCTTATCTAGAGTCTCAACATCTTTTTTTGTATCGTGGTGACCAAAACTGGATCAAATATCCCAACTGTGGCCTTACCAAAATGATACTAACATTTCATGCGATCTTGATACTATCCCTCTGCTGAAGGGTTAGGTGGAGCTTTACTGAGAAATCCAAATCAATAAAGGAAGCCCAACCCATCCAGTGGTGAAATCCAAATTTTTTTACTACTGGTTCTGTGGGCGTGGCTTAATGGGCATGGTGTGGCTTGGTGGGCGTGGCAAGGGAAGGATACTGCAAAATCTCCATTCCCTCCCCACTCCTGGGGAAAGGATACTGCAAAATCCCCATCCCTCCCCACTCCTAGGGAAAGGATATTGCAAAATCTCCAACCCCTCCCCACTCTGGGGTGAGCCAGTGGTGGTATTTGCCGGTTCTCCAAACTACTCAAAATGTCCACTACCGGTCTCCAGAACCTGTCAGAACCTGCTGGATTTCACCCCTGAACCCATCCCAAACTTGTAAACTGAGGAGCACTTGAGGCTAGTCTGGAAACAGCTGCTGAAGTCTTACCTTGATGTCAGAAACTCTGGTTAGATTTATGATTCACTTTCTAATAGACAAAACTGTGCTTCTTTGCTTAATGAACTTTAGCCTCTCTTGATCAATCTATACTAATCTAGTCTCCTGCTGACCCTACAGCAGGTCAGGTTGATAAAGCTCTGTGATATTGCTTTGTACGTGGCTCCTTTTTTCAGCTTAAGGTCCTGCTATTAAGTGCCTCCACAATATGCACTTTTATTTTCCTTCCTGGTTCTCACTTGCTTTTTGGGCTCCTTTTCAAAGTGGTGGCCTTTCGTTCATTGTGATATTTACCCTATCCTGTTTTCTTTGTTCCTTCGGGAGTGCTGATTTGGGTTTAACAACATATATATTATTTTTGTTTCTTTGCTCCCTTCACCCAAAAGTAAGGATGGGCTGCTGGGGGTTTGCAGGGATTCGGGAGAACCTAAAGCTAAGATTCTGTGCAGTTTGCAGGGGTTCGGGAGAACCCCCAAATTCTACTCCTGGCTGGCCCTGCCCACCCCACCCCTTCCCTCTCAGGAGTTCTCACGCAGTCTGTTTTGGATGCAGGTAAGTGCAGCGTGTACGCGGAGGCTCGGGGAGGGCGAAAAATGGGCCTATTGGAAGTTCGGGTTAGGGTTAGTGAGGGAGGGGGTTATAAGAACCCTTTGAGGTTTGGTAGAATGGGCGTTGGTCTTACCTGATACGCCCGTTCTCGATGAAGCGCCCACAGCAGTCAGGATTGGGTAGTGGCAGGTCTGGTATCCAATGAGACCGAGCCTACTGAACTTTTCTGGCACCTCCCCTTCCTGTTAGTCCAGTTTGGAGGCGAGTTCGTTCAGTAGACTGAGGTGTCTGCAGATATATAAGAAGAGAATGAGAGTCCACCCACCCCCATGAATCCCAGTACGGCCTAGGGTGGGGCTGACTGCTGTGGGCGCTTCATCGAGAACGGGCGTATCAGGTAAGACCAACGCCCATTCTCCGCCCTAGCGCCCACAGCAGTCAGGATTGGGACATACCAAAGCTTGATGTCTCCTAGGGTGGGATAGGCCGGACCCTCTGGAGAACTCTCCTGCCGAATGCTGCATCCGCCGATGCATAGGAGTCGAGGCGATAGTGCCGGACGAAGGGAGTCACAGATGCCCATGTAGCTGCACGGCAGACTTCCTCCACCGATGCTTGTGTGGCCCAAGCTGCCGAGGTGGAAGCGCTCCTGGTGGAATGAGCGGTAATGTTGCGCGGGGCCGGAAGAGATTGTGACTCGTAGGCGGATGCGATGGTAGCCCGCAACCAGCGACCTATCGTGACTGAGGAAGCTCTTGCCCCCATCGAAGCCGGTTGAAAGGACAGAAACAAGGCTTCTGATCGACGGAAGGAAGAAGTACGAAACAGATAAATGCGGAGAGCTCTTCGTACGTCGAGCTTGTGCCAAACCGCCTCCTGATGACATCTGGGAGCAGGACAGAAATCCGGGAGGATGATCTCTTGTGCCCGATGGAACGTGGCGTTGACCTTGGGGATGAAGGCAGGGTCGAGTCTGAGGACTACCCTGTCTGAATGGAAGATGCATAGGTCAGCACGGACCGACAAAGCCGCCAGCTCAGAAATCCTACGGGCAGAGGTAATAGCGACCAGGAAGGAGACTTTGAAGGAAAGATATTTCAGGCTGACCGTGCGAAGAGGCTCGAAGGGAGCAGCGGTCAAGGCTTGAAGGACTTTGTTGAGGTCCCACGTAGGGAACCGATGGATTACGGGAGGTCGGAGGTTTGTAGCGCCTCGTAAAAAGGCGTGCACAAGTGGGTCGTTGGCTAACGTAGATGAGGAGCCACATGAAAGAATGGAAGATAATGCCGCCACCTGTCGGCGAAGGGTGTTAGGGGCCAAGCCTGAGCGGAAACCATCCCGCAAGAAGTCTATAAGCTGAGGAATGGAGGCCTCCGTAGCAAGGATTCTTTTCCTAGAGCACCACTTGACAAAGGAACGCCAGGTAGAGTCGTATATGCGCAAGGTAGAAGGACGTCTGGCCGCCTGGATGATGGTGATGGCGTCCGGAGAGACTAAGGCTCTAGCGAGGAGGCGCCGCTCAACCTCCAAGCGGTCAGTTGATACGACTGTGGGTCCGGGTGTCGAAGAGGACCTTGAAGGAGGACTATCTTGCTGTCGGGAATCCTCCAGGGAGGGGCCACCGACAGGGACAACAGATCGGGAAACCACGGATGTCGAGGCCAGTGGGGGGCCAGAAGGATGATCTCCGCCCTCTCTAGCAGAATCTTGCGGATTACCCTGGACAGGACTGGGAGGGGGGGGAAGGCGTAGAGAAGCTGACCCGCCGGCCAAGGGCTGCGGAGGGCATCCACAGCCTCTGCTCCCGGGCAGGGAAAACGAGAGAAGAACCGGGGCAGTAGGTGATTGGCGGCCGAGGCGAACAGGTCGACAGTCGGGGTCCCGAACCGGGATATCAGCTCGTCGAAGAGGGGAGGATGCAGGCTCCACTCTGAGGGATCGATCTGGACGCGGCTGAGGGAGTCCGCCTGAATGTTGTCTACCCCCGATATGTGCTCGGCCCTGATCGAGGATAGATGAGTCTCGGCCCAGCGGAATAATCTGGTTGCCTCCTTCTGTAGGGAGCGGGATCGAGTTCCGCCCTGCCGGTTGATGTGTGCTTTGGCCGAGACATTGTCTGTGAGAATTAAGACATCCTTGCCAACAATCTGAGCCTCGAAGGCCAGGAGGGCTAAGAAGATGGCCCGTAGTTCCAGGACATTGATGTTGAACCGCTGTTCCTGCGGGGACCATAGGCCTTGGGCCATGTGGACGTCTAGGTGAGCCCCCCAGCCCGAAAGGCTGGCATCCGTTGTAATCACAGTCCTGGTCACTTGGCCGAAGAAAGAGCCCCGGGATACGGCCGACGACGTCCACCAGGTCAGAGAGTCTGTCACCGAAGGGGGCAAGGCGATTCTGGAAGCTGAGGTGGCCCGTTTGGTCCGTTGGAACGGGAGTAAAAGCCACTGGAGCTCCCTGCTGTGTAGGCGAGACCAGGGGACAATATCGTAAGCGGATACCATCTTGCCCCGAAGACTGGAGAGACCCAGGAGAGAGGAGGATCCGCATTTCAGGATGCGGTCAGCTGATTCAGAAAGGCTAGTTTGGCGGTCAAGGGAGAGGGAGACCTGAAGGTTTGATGAATCAATGAGAGCGCCCAGATGTTGGATGCGAGTGGAGGGGGATAGCAGGCTCTTACGCCAGTTAATGGAAAAACCGTGACTTTGTAACATGGCAATGGTGGAAGAGACATCGTGGATGGCCTTGGAACGAGATTGGGAGAGGACAAGGATATCGTCTAAATAAAAAAGGGCTCTGATAGGGACAGAGGCAATATGTGCCATGAGAGCGGCCATAACCTTAGTAAACGCCCTAGGGGCAGAGGAAAGTCCAAATGGGAGGGCCGCGTACTGAAAATGGCGGCCATTATGAAAGAAACGCAAAAATTTTCGGTGGGAAGGAAGGATGGGGATGTGGAGGTAAGCTTCAGTGAGGTCTATGGAGGACATAAGGTCTCCATTGCGGATGCAGAGGAGTATGGTATTTAAGGACTGCATTTTGAAGCGATGGTAAACGATGTATTTATTGAGGGACTTCAGGTCAAGGATAGCCCTCCAATCCCCCGAGGACTTTGGTACCAAAAATAAACGGGAATAAAACCCTAGACCCCTTTGGTTAGCGGGGACAGGCTGGATAGCCTTGATGGTTAATAAATGCTGGATGGCCTCATCGAGCTGAGCCCGTTTAACCGGGTCAGACGATAGAGGGCAAGGCAAAAAAAGGTTGGGAGGGGGGGAAGAGAATTCTAGGGATAGGCCAAATCTAATGGTGTTTCTGACCCAGAGGTCAGAGGTAGTGGAATCCCATTGATCAGCGAACCGAGATAGACGGCCGCCAATGACTGGGTCTGGGTTGTCCTTAACGAGGTCTCCGAAAGGGTCTGGCTCTCCCACCCCGAAAGGACCGTTTGGGATTGAATCTGGGGCCTTGCCTAACCTGGGTGTCGAATTGGCGTTGTCTCGAAGGGAAGTTCCTTTGATGACGCTGGAACGAGGTAGACTCCGATGATCGAAAGGAGGAGGAACGAAAGGACCCTAGGTGTCGAGGATCTGAGCGCCTGGAAAGGGCAGGGAGGATCTTGCGGTGGTCTCTGGTCTCTATCAGGAGGGGATCCAGCTGCTCTCCGAAGAGTTTGTCCCCGGAATAAGGAGAAGAAGCAAGACGCCATTTGTTCCTGGCGTCCGCCTGCCAATTTCGGAGCCAGAGGAGACGCCTGGAGGTGACTGAGGTTCCAATGGCTTTGGCAGAGAATCGGGCGGCGTTAAGTGTAGCATCTGCCGAAAATTCCACTGCCGCCAGGACTTTATTGATGTCCTGGTGGGTTCGGTGATCCGTGGCTGGAATGCGCTCTTGTAGCTGTTTGAGCCAAAGGATGGTGGCCCTGTTGAAAAAAGAGGCCGCTGAAGAAGCCTGGACCGCCCATGCAGAAGCCTGGTGGTTTTTTATGAGGGTTCTCTCCGCCTTCTTATCCTCTGGTTTTAAGCATTCCTCAGAAGGCCCGGTGAGGGGGGAGGAGGAAGAAAGGGCCACGATAGGCGGATCCACCGAGGGCACCTGCAGGAGGGAAGAATAATCTTGGGCAACATTATAAAACTTCCTGTCCAGATTATTTGGCACAGGGCCCGAGCTGGGGTTGGACCACTGCCTTTTGGTGACATCAGAGAAGAGCTTAGGTGCTGGAACAATGTCGGAGTGCGCAGCAGGCTCTTGAAAGAGGGCTGAGGATGCGGTGACAGACCCCGCGGGAGCCTCAGAAGGGGAGGCAGGAGGCCCGAGACCAGTGACCAACTGGGCCTTGTGGAGAAGGGACCGGAACATATGGGGTTTGAACAAACCCACAAAGGCAGGTTGGTCGGGTTCCAGCCCTTCATCCTCAGAGAGGTCCTGGTCAGGATGAATTTCACCTTCTGATAAGGAAGCCTGGCTGTCTGATTCCCGGTCGTAAGGGTCTTCTGTGACCTCCTCTGGACGAGCTCGGGAGCGAGAGCGAGAATGGTCCCCTTGTCTAGAGGAATCAGCCATGGTATGTTGTTGAAGGCCCTGGGCAATGCCTTGCCTGATGGCTTCAGAAATCAAATCAGCTAAGGAGAGCCTCATGTCTGAAGGTAAGAGGGGATTCTGAAGGATGGATTGCGGGTCAGCCAAAGTTGAAGCAGAGGAGACCGGATCAGCTGAAGGATTAGCAGGGGACTGAAGAGATTGATCATCTGCTCCTGGACAAGCCGGAAAAACAGAGGCAGCTGCTTGGGACGGAACTGAATCACCTGCTAGGGACCTATCAGGAGACAGAGAGGTGGTAGTGCGGTGGGGAGAAGCCTCCTGGGAGGCCACAGAAGAAGCGGTGGCGCCACGTGAAGAGCTCCTGAGAGCCGCTGTCGTTGGTTTTGGTTGAGGCAAGTTCTTAGCCTGAGCCCTGTCAAAGGCCCGGTCCATGGCCTTATGTCTGCGGGCTTCATCCCTGGACATGGTTGATTTGGATGAAGAAGCGCCCTTAGCAGAAGAGGGATTGCTCTTGCTTCTTTGGGAAGAGGAGCCCTCTCCAGGGTCTTCAACCCTTGGCCTTTTGCTTGATCTGGTACGGCCTGATTTTTGAGGAGGAGGATCTGCCATGATCAGGTCTGGCTCTCTATAAAGAGAAAAGGTGCCAGGAAAAAAAGAGAGGGGGGGGGTCAGCAACAGCAGGACAAGAGCCCCCTTCTTTCCTTTTCTCTCTCTCTCTCTCTCTTTGTCTCTCTCTCTCTCTCTCTCTCTCTCTCTCTCTCTCTCTCTCTCGCTAGGTAAGGACCTTGAGCGAGGGATTGAAAGGCTTGGCCCCAAAAGCCTTAGGGGCAAACAGGCAGATTTTTTTTTTTTTTTTTTTTTGGGAGAGGGGGGGGGGCGGGCTGGGAAGCCGAAGGGGAATGCGGACACACTCCTCGCCCTTCCCCTTCGCTGTAAGGCCCCCTGAGAGAGTGGCAAAAATGGCGCGAAATTTTTGGGCCCAGAAAATGGCGCCCGCGCCAAAAAACAAAATGGCGGCCGCGACGAAAACGGCCTGAAACAAGGCAGCAGGGGCTTCCAGGCAGGTGCAGGGGAAGGCGGACACCCTCCTCGCGCTTCCCCTGCGAAGGCTGAGCCCCCAAGGGGGTCGGAGAGCACCCGGTTAAACAGCGAGTGGGGGGGGGGAAACAAAATGGCGCCCGCGCCTCTCAGCTGATGAGCGGGCCCTTGAAGAAGCCGCGGCGGCCCGAAAAGGAAAGAAAGAGACGCTGGGAGCGCGGACACACTCCTCGCAGCTCCCAGCGAAAAAGTAAAAAACAGCCCCAGGAAGAATGAGAGAGAGAGGGGGAAGCGGCAGAGCCAAACAGAGTTAGCTCGTGCGCCCCAACAGGAGCTGCCCAAGGGAAGCCCCAGCCTTAGGAGGCCTTCGGCGGCTACAGGCTCCTGCCCTTCACGCCGGACCTTACTTGTTGTGAAGATTGAAGTAGTCTTGAGTTGAGATTGAAGCTGAATCAGGAATAAAACAGGCCAAATAGGCTAGAGGATCTGCAGACACGTCTGGTCTTGGATAAGACCGAGCCGAAAAACTGGACTAACAGGAAGGGGAGGTGCCAGAAAAGTTCAGTAGGCTCGGTCTCATTGGATACCAGACCTGCCACTACCCAATCCTGACTGCTGTGGGCGCTAGGGCGGAGAATCTGACTCTTCTATTTCTTCGACTTTAGTATATTGGATGATGGGATCTTGCTCCAAAAGTGTAACATTGTCTTTGTGAGTTTCTTTCTCATAAGAATAAGTAATTTAATAATGCTTGGTGAGTAAATTTTCATTTGATGACAATACCCATATTCATAACTGTAACTTCATGTTCAGTAAAACTAACCTGTACCCCCATGATGTGCGTCCTGCGAGTATATCAACATTCAGCAGACATACATAAATTGCACGCAAACTTATATCTTAAAACTGATGTTTCAGTATGAAACCTTAATTGTTGGGTAATTAGTAGAATAAACTACTTAAATTAGTTTCTACATTGATGACTTCTATTTTCAAAATATGAGTTCAAGTGATGTATGGTTCCAGCTTTAATTCAACAAAGACTAAAAAAAAAAAGAATGAAATATCACCTAAACGGACACATTAAGCCTCCAACAGATTTCACTAAACTATTTTATTTAACTCTCAAACCCAGAAAGAAAAAAAGGCGCAAATATTTCAGCCTTGTCCCCAAATGTAGCATCACCGCACCAGTCCTATATCTTTCATGAATTTAAATTTTTCCTTAGCATAATTTGAGAACACGTCTGGAAGCCGTGGTTTACATTATAATGTGGTATGGGCAGAACTATTTTTGGATCGTATGACGAAGTGGTTAAAACAATCCAACAGTTAGCATTAACATACACCAGCTAGCATAAGCAGTGGAATTCAATCTCTCTATTTGGGTGTCTAGGATTAAAATCTTAAGCACACAACATCTTTTTGAAAAAGCTTGAATGTACCTTCTCCTAGCCTTTCTACCTGCCAGTTGCATTTTCATAATAGTCTTCCCCAGTTATCTCAGGTCCTTGTTATTGCCTGGAATTCCCGTAAACCATGGCTGTTTTGCAACAATTCATCGGATAAACTATTTTTGAGTTCACCCTTCAAGCCACAGACCATAGCTGATAGCCTACAATGGTTGTTTATTTATAACATACCAAGCCACAAATAAATCAGCCACATTATGGCTAAGGGCAATTGGCAAAACAGCCGTGCTACTGTCATTTTTTTCAGCTTCCTGAAGCTATCCAAAATGCCACTACTTTCATCTCAAGATCTCCAACAGTTTTATACTATACAGTGCAAATTCCAGAAAACAGTATGAGCAGTATTAAGATCAATGTGGGTTAAAGGTAAAGGTTCCCCTCGCTCATATGTGCTAGTCGTTCCCGACTCTAGGTGCTCATCTCCGTTTCAAAGCCGAAGAGCCAGCACTGTCTGAAGATGTCTCTGTGGTCATGTGGACGGCATGACTAAATGCCAAAGGCGCACGGAACACTGTTACCTTCCCACCAAAGGTGGTCTCTATTTTTCTACTTGCATTTTTTATGTGCTTTCGAACTGCTAGGTTGGCAGAAGCTGGGACAAGGAACGGGAGCTCACCTGTTACGTGGGGTAATGTGGGTTAGATCAGTTTAAAAAAAAAAGCAGAGAAAAAGATGCTTGTGAATGAATTTGATGGGAAAGGAAAAATCTGCGAGAAGCAGCCAGCAGCGTCAGATGTGCTGGGGCTAGAGAAGATGAGCTGCAGAAAACAGCCATAAAAATACCTACCACTTATATAAGGTCTTGCATACATGAGTGAACAATTCTTTATAAACGATGAGCAAAGAATGCATTTTAAAAAATGAAACATAACAGTTAAGAATTCAGGGCAAGTTGTTTAAAATGTCTCAAAGACCACCATGGGTGGTGGGAGAAAAGTCTGGATCAGTTATGTCATAGGACTTGAATACCCTCAGAAATAATACAACAGCTTTTCCTAACTTAGTGCTTTCCAGATGTATGGAAATTGCAACTCCCAGATTTCCCAGGCTACACTCACTGGAAAATTTGGGTGTTGTGATCTTAAACACATCTAAAGGACACTGGATTGGAGATGGCTGGCATCAGGACACTTAGGCAAAACTTCAGTTAGGTCAATTTCTCCTGAACTGCAATAGCAATGAACGTGATTTTCATCTCTTTCTCTAAATCATAAATTAAAGATTATAAAGCATAATGATTGGATTGGGACAGGATGATAAATCTGCCACAAATATTGTAATTTATTAACCTAACCACTGGGTTCACACACACTGTATTAATATTGAGCTATGATTTATCTGTCGAGTTGCAATTGGCTGCATTCATACAACAGGTTACACTATAACCAATGGCTATCAAACCACAATGGCTGGAGAAATACAATGGACTGAGTTATTATCCAGTTTGATTCATCTTGGCTTAGTGTGTTGTTTGACTCTATGCAACTGTAGCTTAGTCAACAAACCATAAATAAAAGCAAGCAGTTATGGCTTTAGACAGCACACCATAGTTAAACCATAACTTAGTGCTGGGTTCACTAATGGCTTCTTTAACATTATTTGTTTAACAGAATATATTTGGCTAGGATTAACTATTACTCCAAGCCAGAAACCATAATTTATAAGTTGTAACAGATGGAAGTCTAAGAACATACTACCTAAAAAAACAGCCAAATCACAGAAACTCTGCATGTTCTTTGATCCAGATTGTTGAGCCATAGAAACATTCGGCCTTGCACAAACACCAGCTATTTCACCGTGTCTGCCACATTCACTAAATAAAGGCTTACAGGCATTATGGCATTTTGGACACCTTCTTGGCATCCATCTGCTCAACTTTTCCCACACCTGAAGACTGGAGAGCCAGGTGTTCCAATCAAAAAATTTTCATAAATGGCATAAACATTTTGAAGAGTTAAGAGTATTTGTGTTACTACTAAAAGCTGCTTCCCCTGAGCAATATATCCCTGTCTTATCAATACAGGCAGTCCTCGACTTATGACTGCAGTTGAGCCCAAAATTTCTGATGTTAAGCAAGACATTTGTTAAGCAAATTTTGCTCCATTTTACGATCTTTCTCGCCACGATTGTTCAGTGAATCACTGCAATTGTGAACTTAGTAACACAGTTGTTAAGGGAATCTGACCCCAGCACACTGCAACTGTCATAAATACAAGTCAGTTGCCAAGCATCTGAATTTTGATCACATAACCACAAGGCATTCGAAATGATCCAACAGATTTGTATATTTTAAAGCAGGTAACAAACAAATCAATTAAAACCGAACAGTTATTTCTCTATTTCAGGTCTCCACATGAGCTCCGTTACTAGACTATTGACATCAGTGAACTAAAAAATCTTTCCTCTTATAGCTTCTACTGAGGTAAAATGTAGCAAGAAGAAAGTGGGAGAGATATTCTACTGAAAATTTTGCACCCTCAGGCCTAGTTCTGTTATCAGACAGGGATGCTATCTTTGTTTATTCCCCACTATTATTCATACCATTGTGGATAATGACGCATGTCCCCAAGTAGAAAATTGCACTACTGCTGAATCATTTAGAATTAACCTCAAATATATTTCAGTGTGTGATCTTTACCATTCTTGCCATCTTGAAGATCTCTCTAGACAGCCTTTCCCAATCTGGCACCCTCTAGAATGTATTGTATTACAATTACCATCAGTGATCAGTCCCAGCCAACATAACATACATATATATATACACACTGTACATGTATATACATGTATGCTCATATATAAGCAGTAGCTGCAAAAAAACTCTGGCTGATGAAATAGGAACAGTATGGGAAGCATGACTTATTATGTTAGGATGGCAAAAAGTACTACAGATATAGTGGGTCTTGAATGCAGTTCACAGAGACAGTAATTTCTAAAATATTAACTTTACTGAAGTAATGTTAGCCACTTTCTTATGCTCCTGGCATCCTTTTGTAATCCTTGAAGTCATGAGGTTTAAAGGGCAACCTGAACAACGTGTTAAAGAGGCATAGACTAGATCAGTACCTTGAATGAGAAGTCATTAGAAGCAATGAATAAAAATAAGCATTGCAACAAATATTTTTGTTCAGTGTGAAAAATTCTAGTTTTCTCCAAGAGGTGCTGTATTCTTTACGAAGAATACATGGAAAGGCAAAGTTCAAACAATACATGAAACTCTTTAGTTAAAGGTAATATATAGCTAACAAACAATTTTACAATATGAAAAGATAATTATGTAAACTGATCCTGAACCAAATGGTGGAAATAGATGAAGGATGGAGAGTGAGAGTGAGAGTGAGAGTGAGAGTGAGAGTGAGAGTGAGAGTGAGAGAGAGAGAGAGAGAGAGAGAGAGAGAGATCAGTGGTGAAATCCATATTTTTTTACTACCGGTTCTGTGGGCATAGCTTGGTGGACATGATGTGGCTTGGTGGGTGTGGCAGGGGAAGGATACTGCAAAATCCCCATTCCCTCCCCATTCCTGGGGAAAGGGTATTGCAAAATCTCCATTCCCACCCCACTCTGGGGCCAGCCAGAGGTGGTATTTGCTCGTTCTCCAAACTACTCAAAATTTCCGCTACCGGTTCTCCAAAACCTGTCAGAACCTGCTGGATTTCATCAGATAGATAGATAGATAGATAGATAGATAGATAGATAGATAGATAGATAGACAGACAGACAGACAGACAGACAGATAGATAGATACTGGTTCATGGTTACCAGTTCGGTGCTACATTGTTCAATAATTTCCTTGATTTTCTCAAAAACTACTAAAATAATAAAAAGTTGAAAATATAATTTAAACGATTCAAACAAGTTATGTATAAAAAAGAACAAATAATAATATGTGTAAAAATCATGGTGGGAAAAAATATGGCATACAACAGAATTATCCTATTTTATGAAATAAGAACAGTACTTACATTTTGTGCTTATTACTAGAACAAATTGAATGTAAGACCATACAGAATCATATTGCCTGATCTTTCCAGTAGTCAAAAACTAGTTCAAAGGTGAGAGCTGATAAATTTCATTAACATTAGAGTCCGATTCAGCCAAAGAGTTAAGAATTTTCTCTATGGCATCTCTGTACTGCTATCTTATGGTTGATCAAATTCTTTCGACTTTATATGGATTATCTGAATTGCTTTACAGTCAGCATGGTTCAAGCACAACATAGAAGCTAGAATATGCAAAAGAAAAAAACTCTACATTGCATATTTTCATCTTTATCCCCCCCCCCCCAATAATCATAAGAATTCCTGTCAAATTTAGTTTTTCTTTACACAAGAAGTGATTTGTCATTGCATTTGAATCAAGGATTTTAGATTAAAATAATCTCTGGTCAGTTTTAAAAGAAAAGTTCAGGCCCAAGATGTTTTGCTGGTTTAACAAACCAAATATTGCTTTAAACCACAATGACTATTTTCACATGTTGGGGTCATGGCATAATGGATTCTTTTGATTTCAACTTAGTGCAATAAGTGAATAAGGCCATTATGAACAGTTTAACAAACTAAGGGATCCTTCCTGTGATGCTCAAGACTGTAAATTTAACAGAAAATCTCTTCCTAGTTGTATTGGATAAAATGGGCTTGACTAAAATCATGATTTAGTCAATGGTTTAAACTAACCATTGACAAATGGTTAGTTTAAACCAGGAAATAAATGCTTCTGCAAGTGAAGTGAAATAGGTAAGGGGGATGCTTAATTCAGAAGCTCAAGCTGTATCTTTCCCATAAACTGTGATTTAGTATGATGCCTAAACAAAGCCAGATTGTGTTGCAACGTTTACATCTGTCAATTCCATACTGCAGAACCCAGTCAAGGAAGCAGGAATCACGGATTTCAAGAAGGAGTGTCAATGGAAAAAAAATGGCATTAAGGTAACCACTTCCAGTCCTCTGTTATTAATGGATTCATTAAGGTGGAATCTCTCTGTTTTGAATCTCTTCTTCCTAGACCTTTTTTTGCAGCTTAGACTGAATGGTTGTTTATGGGAAAAGCAACTAATGAACTCCTCTCCCATTGTTGATTGTTTATATTAAGAGTTCATCCCGTTTTTCCCCCTCAGCTTTCTCACAATTCTTCTGTATGCATTCGTTGAATGGGAAGATACCAAGATGCATGGAAACAGATGTACCAGGAAAAAAGCAGACCCAGCGTTCCTGGGTTGCCCTTGGAAGGGAGGAGGGTTGACGCTGGGCTGTAATAGTATACAGATACAGTGAGTTGCTGCAGAACGATTTAAAGGAGTGCTTCTCAATCTTGGCAGCTTTAAGATGTGTGGGCTTCAACTCCCAGAATTCCCTAACCAGCATACTGCTGGGAAATTCTGGAAGTTGAAGCTCACACATCTTAAAAGTTGCCAAGTTTTGAAAGGCACTGATTTAAACCATACTGACAAAAGGCAAGGCTAATACAATTTTTAAAATGAATAAATCAATTCCAGCTGGGAAAGAGTGACTACAACTGATTGATTTTCAGTATAGGGTTAGCACTTCATCTCCAAGACAAAATGGGGCATCCTCTCATTTCTCCTTATTATAATTTTTCTTAGGTAGTAGGGCCATAGAGAGTACCTCAAGAGTACTATAGAGAGTAAGTAGATATAAAAACTGTATTTCCAAACAACCTATTCAAACACCATTCCACTAATGCCAATAGCTGATTTCTAACAGTGAATCTAAATGAAATATATATCTTGTTACCTCATCATGGCCACACAAATAGTATAATATAGAGCATGAGTGAAAAACACTGTTTAGTCCATTTGAATTACATGTAAAATAATCCATTCTCTCAAGTAACTAATAAATAAAGTTCAACTCCCTTTGAAGATTAGTGTAGTTTGGATTGGGGTTAAAATGTAAATTATAAACTTTTTAAATAGCAACTTTATCTTTTGGAAAGTTTTCAAAGTAGTTAAACTGGAATGTGTGTGGTCATATTTGGGAGCTTGGCTCTTGAAAGGTGAAAACTGTGTATTTGTGATAAATGCAATTTGACATTTAAGATCTTCAGACTCCACAGGGCTGTTGCTACCCAGATTTGTGTGCCGTAAATATTATTATTAAATGAAGTCATGCTCTAAGAAGGGAGCCAAGGATAAAATGTTTGTATGCAAGATTCAATATTAAAAACAACTACGGCTCTCATAGGCTGGGATTTGGGAAAAAATCCCCCAAATCACAAGATCTGAATATTCACATATTTTCATGTAACTTCAGTGAAGATGTGTCTACTAAACCTCTGTTTAGGGAAGGAGGAATCTTAAAAGAGTTGCGTTCATGTAGTGTGACAATCCATCCATCGTGTCTGCAAGCCATAATAATTAATCCCACTACATTCAAAGGAGTAGGAAATATCACTCATGGGTGGGACCAGTGGTGGATTGCTCCCAGTTCGGTCCGGTTCCTGCAAACCAGTAATCATGGCAGCGGGAGGCTCCACCTACCTGCCCGGACATCATCACAAATGATCTGCGCATGCGCAGGAGCGTGCACGAGCGAAGGGAGTGTGCGTGCTCCTGTTGCAAACTGGTAGTAAAGGTAAGCAGAACCCACCCCTGGGTGGGACCATTTGGAATAAATTTCTGTCTTTTTAAATTTTGTGATGTTTTTATTTTAGGATTGAAACTGTCGTTTTTAGCAAGAAACTGTCTGGTCAGTTTTTAGCCATCATATTCAAAGGGAAATCTCCAAAGACTACTGAAAGGTGATCTGGAGTTTACATACAGCCCTGGAGCTATGTAGTTACTCTTCGGTTTACATGTTTTTGGTTTGTTTGATTCTGGCATAGTCAATAAGGCTTGTTAGATGTTTAGAACCCAACCGAAACCCAGAGCTAATATTAGAACAAAACTGGCCTTTGAAAGAAATCTACAAGTACAGTATTTGTTGACTAGAAATATAATTAGGGCAAGATGCAGCAAAAGTTTAAATTATATTCCTCTTAGAAATAAACTGAAAACCATAAGTAACACAGACAACTTTTCAAAAACATGATCCCATAGTGTGTTATATACTAATGTGCAAGACACAGCAAAGAGAAAAAAGTTATAAAATCATATAAACTGAACTCAAGCATTAGGCAAGCTATGTTTCAACCGTGTTTTGTTAAATAGCCCATCTTCCTAGGATCACACAATATACCCAGTCATAAACTACAATTCACAAACCACAGTGGTTTATTTCATACAGCTTAATACTCCAAAATGAAGACAACCAACTGAATTGTCAGGAAGCAAGCAAACGGAAGAAGGACATACGAAAAATTACCTGGATTTTGGTAGCTAAGATCATCAGGGGAAAGAACCACAAATTAACTCCTTTTGAGGGCCTGTTGATCAGCTGTGTGGAGTGAAAACATCACTTCCTGAATTACTACTAATTGCAAGGGATACATCTTAAGAGTTGTTGATTTATTACCGGTTTCAGGGTTATTGCTTTCTGCCGAGTAAGCCTAGGCTAATGCAGAAACCGAAGGAATATAAGGCAGCTAGTGTCCAAGGCACAAATTAACAAGAGGTTTGACACAGAAATTCAAGCAGAGCGAAAGTCAACATAGTGTACTTGACTGTTCTAAGAGGTTAAGGAAGGAACAAATAACAAAAGTTTGATAGCATTGGTGTCATATAGGAAGATGAATGAACAGGATGCTGCAGTGCTTATAGCATCTTCTTGCCTGGGAAAAAAATTAACATATTTGTTGTTGTTAGTTGCCAAGTTGTGTCCAACCCATTGCAACCCCATGGACAACTTTCCTCCAGGCCTTCCTGTCCTCTACCATTCCCCGGAGACCATTTAAGCTCACGCTGACTGCTTCAGTGACTCCTTCCAGCCACCTCATTCTCTGTCGTCCCCTTCTTCTTTTGCATTCAATCTTTCCCAGCATTAGGCTCTTCTCCAGTAAGTCCTTCCTTCTCATTAAGTGGCTGAAGTATTTGAGTTTCATCTTCAGGATCTGGCCTTCTAAAAAGTAGTCAGGGTTGAACTCCTCTAGGACTGATCGGTTTGATCGCCTTGCGGTCCAAGGGACTCGCAGGAGTCTTCTCCAGCACCATAGTTCAAAGGCCTCAATTCTTTGGCGCTCAGCCTTTCTTATGATCCAACTTTCACCATAACAAACATATTTGTAGGATCTGAAAATCTGCAGTGATGATCAGAGGAAAGGGGAGTTGCAGCAGCAAACAGCCACGTTTAAACTCCTAAAATAGATTAAAAATTTATCAGATTGAAACAAAGCAAATGCTACTGCAGGAACTGAGAGAGAAAGCTCATTGTGAGAAAAAAAGAAACAAAGGAGTAAGCCCAATAATCAACACTTACATCCAAAGGTAAGAAACACAGAATATATTTTGCACCTCACAAATTTAAAAGCAGCTGCGGGGTCCTTGCAAAACTGATAAGCTCCGAGTTTTCTGGGAAAGAAAAAGATACTATTGAAGATCTCTGAGGGTAGTGTAACTCACTATCAAAATGACTCTAAAGAAATCTGTACTAGTCCATCAGCTAGGGAAGGGGATAGATCAGGAATGTGAAAGAACAACCTCCTACATCTATCAGTTATTCTAATGCTAATCAACCGAGGAACAAATGAATACTGTCACACCTTTATGCACTCTGCACATTGAAAACCTAGAAAGTAACCTGAAAGTTCAGTTGGTGTTTTCAACTGTCTTTTGAGTTCATGGAAGAGGACTGGAAAGATAAGGAATACTGCAGGTGAATGGCTACCCATATGATATCCATAAGAGAGATTAGGCTACCTAGACCATCATCTGCATTATCTGAATGACAGACAGCTGGCAAAGGGTGGGGTTTTATTTATTTATTCATTTTTGTCAAACATGTCTTAGATAACATATATAACAGTGGTGGGTTTCAAAAATTTTTACTACCAGTTCTGTGGGTGTGGCATGGCTTGGTGGGCGTGGCTTGGTGGACATGGCTAGGTAGGCGTGGCAGGGGATGGACACTGTAAAATCTCCATTCCCACCCCACTCTAGGGGAAGGATACTGCAAAATCGCCATTTCCTCCCAATCAGTTGGGACTTGGGAGACAGAGAATAGAAGGGGGCAGGGCCAGTCAGAATTTTTACTACCAGTTCTCCGAACTACTCAAAATTTCTGTTACCAGTTCTGTAGAACTGCTCAGAACCTGCTGAAACCCACCTCTGAAGTATAAACATGATTATGAATAAATGAAATGAATATGAATAAAAGGGAACATTAGGACACGGACGGTAGGCACGCTGGTACACTTATGCACGCCCCTTAAAGAACTCTTAGGAATGGGGTGAGGTCAACAGTAGACAGTCTAAAGTTAAAGTTTTGGGGGTTTGGGGAAGAAACCACAGAGTCAGGTAGTGCATTCCAGGCATTGACCACTCTGTTACTGAAGTTGTATTTTCTGCAATCAAGTTTGGAGCAGTTTACCTTAAGTTTGTATCTATTGTTTGCTCGTGTATTATTGTGGTTGAAGTTGAAGTATTCATTTACAGGTAGGACATTGTAACAGATAATTTTATGTACTACGCTTAGGTCAGATCAAAGACAGCAAAGTTCTAAGATGTCTAAGCCCAAAATTTCAAGTCTGGTGGCATAAGGTATTCTGTTGCGGGCAGAGGAGTGGAGGACTCTTCTCATGAAAAATCTCTGGACTCGTTCAATTGTATTAATGTCCAATATGCAGTGCGGGTTCCAGACAGATGAACTGTATTCAAGAATTGGTCTAGCAAAAGTTTTGTATGCTCTAGTTTGCAGTTCAATATTACCGGGGAAGAAGCTATGCAAGATTAGGTTAACAACTCTTAATGCCTTTTTGGCAATGCTGTTACAGTGGGCTCTGGCACTTGAGATGAGTACTCCTAGGTCTTTGACAGAGTGAGGGTTGAATTTTGTGCTCTGATTGCATTACAATATCTAACAAAAAATGTTTGACTTCATATTATTATGAAAAAGTAAAAAGTTGAGGGTAGATGTTAATGCCTTATTTTACTGCACCAAAGGAGTTGGAAGTCAATGCCTTTTTTTTCTTTTTCTCCTGCTTTCCCTCACTATCCACTTCCCTTTTTCCTTACCTAATTTCCCTAATATTTACTTTTGTATTCTCTTTGTATGTCATATTATAAATGAATAAAAACTGTAAATTCAGAAAAAAATATTCGACTGAAGAACAAACTTCACCAGGACAGGTTTTTAAATGGAATCCAGAGGAATTTGGAGCCAAAATTGTAAAGACCACAGTTAAAATGTATTACACTGTAATTAATAGAAGGAAATGAGAGTATTAGTGTATTAAACTACTAAATAAATAAGCAGGAAGAGCACTGATTGATAAAATTCATGGTCTGGATTGTCTAGAAGTAGTTCTCAAACTTATGGTCATAACGGAGCCTACCATTGATCATAAAGTGGGTCACCCATATGACCAGCCCAATTTTATGACCTTTTTTATTGCAGTCATTAAGCAAACCCAAACTCTGGGTTTTCAGCCAAATCAAGTTATAGTTGTATGACTGCAGGACGCTGCAAATGACCATTAAAAAGTGGTTGCTGAGCACCCAAAATGCAATCATGTGGGGCCCTGTCATAACTTCAAATAGTTGCAATAGTTGCAAAGCAACCAGTCATATGTCAAGGATTCCCAGTATAAAAGGTAAAGGTTCCTCTTGCACGTATGTGCTAGTCGTTCCCGACTCTAGGGGGCGGTGCTCATCTTCATTTCATACAATGATATGTATAAATTTAATAATAATAAAAACTTGATTAAGAAAAAAAAAGGAAGTACGTCCAGTGGTGGGATTCAAATTTTTTTACTACTGGTTCTGTGGGCGTGGCTTGATGGGCATGGCATGGCTTGATGGGCATGGCAGGAAAAGGATACTGTAAAATCCCCATTTCCTCCTGATCAACTACTCAAAATTTCCGCTAACGGTTCTCCAGAACTGGTCAGAATCTGCTGAAACCCACCTCAGTTCCCAGGTCCTAAGAAATAATTGTTGCACTTTATTTTGCTTTGGTTGTACTTGAATACTGTATCCAGTTTTGGCCATCGCACTTTTGAGGATTCAGAAAAACTGGAATTGGTTCAGAGAATGTCTGTGAAGACGATCAAGTGACTAGACAACAAGTTCAATTTAGACTTGAGAAGAGAAGGCTGACATAGGGGATGACAGCATTCTTCAAGTGGCTGAAAATATGTCACATGGAACAAGGGACAGGTCATGGAACGCTGGATTTAACTTAAAGGACAGAATATTCTGACTAAATGTCAAAAAAAAAACAAAAACCAAATGAGCCAAGAACAGCAATTTGATAGCAGGACCACATACCTGTGAAAACAGGTGCTTCTGTACTAGAAGCCTTCACACAAATTTAGACATTTAGGTGAAATTACTTTGATTTTTTCCACTGAACAAGGATTTGGACTTGGGTAGCCCTTTCAGTTCTATGATTTTGTGACTTGCGTGATATGTGGAGCCGATCAATGATTGGTGAATACCAAGAAGGACATATGGATCTCTACAAAGATGTTTGATGTCCAAGATCTCAAAGAGATCTTGGACATCAAACTATGACACAGTGGCACCTATTTAAGCCTATCAAAAATCCTATCAGAACTAAAGAGATGGGAGCATTTGCAAAGGTCATGCTGAGCAAGGCAGTCAAAATGAACATCTCCTTGATAAATTACCCTCTTAATGTATATTTCGATTGCCCCATCTGTCTTAATGACTTTCTGGAAGCTCAGAAAAATTGCAAGCAGCTGCTATTTGGATAAAACAAGATTCTGTTGCAGAGATTTTTTTCCCTTATTCTTATCAAACATATGCCAAGCAGAGGACAAAAATATATTAATTCATGTACTAGAACTTGATTTCCAAGTCACTATATATAAATACATGTCTTATCTTATTTGAATATTTATTAATTAACAGCAATCTTTATGGATGCCAAATATGTATTTTTTTAATTTGATTTATATGCCACCCTTCTCCGGAGACTCAGGGCGGCTTACAATGCGTTAAGCAATAGCCTTCATACTTTTGTATATTATACAAAGTCAGCTTATTGCCCCCACAAACTGGGTCCTCAATTTACCTACCTTAGAAAGGATGGAAGGCTGAGTCAACCTTGAGCCTGATGAGATTCCAACTTACAGTAATTGCAGACATCTGGTGTTAATCAGAATGCTTTTAGTCTGCTGAGCTATCCAGGCTCAAGGTATTAATCGAAAAGGGGCAAATAGGGGTGATTTCCAAGTATTGTTCTACAAGCCTACTTTCTGATAAAAATTCCCCAACCCCAAAAAGATTTTGAACACAAAAGGACTCAAACAGCAAAGATTGGGCAGGTGAATTCATACATTATGCTAGTTCCTGGCTTGGGTAAACATTCTTTATTCAGGAACCGCGATTTGTGAACTCTACAATCAAAATCAACATAAATCGGTGTACACATCACACATGCTGCTCAAAACTTTCACTTTTTTTAATACAGGAAGTTTTCATTTAAAAAAATAAATACTGATAGGGAAAAAATACATTAACCCACAAAGAACATGCAATAATCTGTCTGCTGGTCAAGCAGCTTGTGCTTGGTGCCCTTGGCTTCTAAAAAAACAAAATTTCTTTACTTGGAACCAATGTTGCTGACTTGAAGAAGTGAAATTCACTGGGTTCGTCTAACATGTTAAACAATAAACCAGAATGCCTGCCTTTACAAAAAAATACCCCACACAAAAAATAAGCCACATTATGGTTAGGCATGTTGCATAAAATAACCATTCACACAGCGGTCAACTTTTATAAACAGTTCCTTCGTATTAACAAAAATTACATCTACAACTTATGGATCGACCTTAGCCACAGGAAATGTGGTAAAATCTTGTCCTCTGGCTTCAAAAAATGCCGTTAAGTAGCTTGCCAAGTGCTTACATTTACACCAAGTAATCACTTGGCAGATGGCTGTCTCTTGAAAGACCTTGCTCAAATTAGCTTTCACTGAGTTAAGGATTCTGGGCACCAATGAAGGAAATAGCCTTACACTATGAACTCTCTTCATGTTGAAAAGATACTAAGAGAGCATTTTTTTTAAAAAAAAGGCTATTTTATGACACTTTAAAGAATCTTAATATCAGTCCAATTACTCTCAGCAAGCAAGCCAATCAGTTGGACATGAAAAAAAAAATTAGAGTATGGCAGGAAATGCATACACATCATTTATGAGGAAGCAACATTTCTGGTTGGCCCTTCTTCAGCCTCACTTATTTAATTTCCTTGATCGTTTGCCAGTTATGAGTAATGTGAATGCAATGTCAATCCTAGGGTAAAGATAGCCCGTCAATACCTTTTTTGTACTAAACTGTAGAGTTAGGGAGCAAGCAAATGGATCAGGTCCATCTAAAGCACTTGTTTTAAACCCTCATTCTGTAAACCATCATGTCTACCCTCCTAACGTTGATAGCGCTACTTTAAACCCAAGTGTTAAAATCGCAGCCCAACAGGCTGCTAACGTTTAAATCAGTTTAATCCTACTGATTTGATATCCAGGAACATGAATTAGCATAATTTAGAAAGATCCCTTTTCTTTAAAAAAAAGTTGTTAGTGTACTCGTTTAACCCTAATGAGAATCAATGTGATTAGCTATGATGGTGATTCAATTCTTCTGGCTACATACTATATATAAGAATAAGGAAAGGAAGAAGGTAAGACAAGAAGCCATGGGTGGAAGTTTGACAGAGGGAGATCCAGCCTGGAAATAAGGAGGAATTTCCCGACAGTGAGAATATGACTGATCAATAGAACAACTTGTCTTATACAGTTGTGGGTGCACCATCGCTAGAGGTTATCAAGAAAATATTTGACATTTCTCCAGATTTTTATAAGGACTCCTGCCTTGGGCAAGGGATTGGACTAGGTAGAACACCTCACAGGTCCCTTCCTCCAGCCTTATTTACAAACAGAAAGATTTGCTGAAATGAAAATACTAGAGAGGATTGCGTAATACACTTACTGAGTTAAATCATTCAAAGATGTTGAATATTAAATTCCTTCCCAAGAAAGAAATGAGTGGAAAGATTCACAAAAAGCAATTATGCAAAATTTTTGTGTGGATTTCATCTATTTTCTTCTTGTTTGAAGACCAAACTTCACTAACCAATTTTTACAGGGCTTTTTCCTTCATTAGCTAATATATAAAACACCTCGTTAAGTGTGATTCCAAAAAGATTGATGATTTATTCATACTGCTTGTTATATGAAGACATACCAAACCATAGTTTACAAAGTATAATGGCTGAATCTACAAAAGCCATAAGTCAAACCCAAACAAAGAACAGTATGGCTTAACCAATATGTGATTTCAGCTTGTAAAACCTAATTACTGCCTACATTACAGTCCGGTTTTCAACAAACTGGGAGAATTGGGGAGAATTTCTCTTATGTCTTTCTTATGATGCAGAAACAAAAACTGACCTGTACATACAGATTATGTTCACACAAATGCTTAGCTATATTATTTAAAAATATAGCACATATATTTCTACATCATGCTATTGTAAACCAACCAGTGTCAGTGATAGTGTAGAAATTAAATATACATCTTGTGTATGTATGTGTGTATACATACACACAAATACATACATACACATGTATGTATATACATATGTATATGTATGTATCTATCTATCTATCTATTTATCGTGTGTGTGCGTGTATAGATATTGATACCATGAGATTCAAGGATTAAGCAAATGCATTGTTTTTCTCTTTCATTATATAGTTATAAGCCTTGATACATATTATTTAAGTGTAATGTATAATATAAAAGTACTAAAAGTTAACATATTTCTTAAAAGGATTAAGGTATTCAAAATGAAGAAATGTAAAATTTCTGTGAGAATTATGACTTGGGATGTCAAAATTTCAAGCATAAATTATTTAGCTTCTTATACAAATTAAGCATAACTTTAGAGAAAGGAAAAAAACCCCACCGCAACTTATATTACATGATAATAGTTTCAATCTTAAACTAATTATTTAGTATTAAAATATTTACAGTATACTATAATTTATACACCTACAGCCATACAAAGAAAGAGTGTTGACGAAAAGGAAAAGAGGATAACTAAAGCATGTTTATGAAAGTTAAAATATCAGAAAATTAAAAAAGGAAATAGTTGGCATATGCATTATTTTAGACAAGTTTAGATAAGTTCTAGTGTGCAGTTGTGTTGAAACTAATCAACTAATAAAACTGTTCAAAAGTAGTAGGACTTCTGAGTTGTCCTTGGTGCCTGGATTCATGCACCACTGACTGAACCATAATATGGATTGTTTTGGTTTAAGTCTGTTGCATGAACAAAACCCTTGTTTATGAATCATTGCTTCCATATCAGAAGATATGGAGAGAGCTGGCCCATAGAATTGCCAAGAGTCAGACATAACATAATCATCACTTACAGCTTAGTGCTTATTCAGTAAACCATGGTTTAGGAAAAGTATTGTGTTAAATAGCTTAATGACGTTTCTCTCTATTGTACTCCACAGCTGCAAAACTATATTATTTGGGTTGTGCAATGGCAGGCAATGGCATTTAATAAAGAATGGGAAACATGGTATGAACAGTTTGTGGATCAGAACAAGGATATTTTGGCGATGGAAGTAGCAAGCTGTCTGGTTGGGCTCTTAAACAGGTTTCTGTTTTCCTTTGAAAACATTTTCTTTGAGAAAATGAAAAGACATTATATTTTGTTATAGCAACAGCACTAAGACTTATATACTGCTCTATAGGGCTTTACAGCACTCTCTGAGCCGTTTACAATGCCAACATATTGTCTCCAACAATCTGGGTCCTCATTTTACCGACCTCGGAAGGATGGAAGGTTGAGTCAACTTTGAGCCTGTCAGGATCTAATTCCAGACTAATCTGCAATACTGCATTTTAACCACTGAGCCACCAGGCTTATAACTTCCTAATACATCTTCTAATACTTTATCAGAGAGTAGCAGGAGAAAACAATTCCTGTGCCATCCCTTTTTTTCTTGAAATGATAGGGGACAGCTAGCATTATTAACATTTTGCTTTCAGTATCACCTAACAGAGGCATATATTTGAAATTACTTTAGCAACAGGCCTTGGTCCAATTTCAGCTATCAAGGGCTATAACTTGGAAAAGGAGTGTAATATGAAAAGCGAACAGCAGTCAGTCAAACTTTCACGCACAGGGTGCAGGACAATAACAGCTTCATTCCCCACCATACCCCAAATAAATGGATTTGACCACCAATTTTAATTTGGCCCACTCATCTGCTGCTAAGCCTTCTCATGCTGACTGAAGTGTATAGGAGTTTGGTTCTAGAATGATATTTCTCAACTTTGGCAACTTTGGACCTCGTCTTCCAGAATTCCCCCAGCCAATTGCCCAGAAATACTGTATTATGAGTGTAGATAGAAAATCAATAATCAGGACAGTCCTTCCCAAAGAATCCCCTGGAAATGTGTTGGACTCCATCTCCCCCTGTGGCCAATTTGGAGCAGCCAGTCCCAAAGCCAATTAATTTTCAAAAACAACCTTGTGCCCAACAGCCATCCACAATTGCATTTGCTTGCATCCGCCCTGTTGTTGCTGTTGTCTGCATTTTAATTTCTAACCCATTCTCCCTACCGCCTCCATTTTCGAAACCCCACATTTTTTTGGTTTATTTCCTGAAAAAACCGCAATCCATGCTTCTGGCTGTTTCTTTCCAGCTGCTTTTGCAAAGTTTTTGTCCCTTTCAAAGGGAACACCCTTTTTTACTCTGTTTTTCAAACTGGGCAACTTTTAAGGTGCTGTAGAGTTCTTCTCACCTCCCACAATTCCCCTAGGAGTTTGGTGTCCACAATCTTAAAAAGTTGCCAAGTTAATTGGTTAATCAAGTTAACCAATTGCCAAATTCATTGGTTTATCCCAGGGGTCTCCAAACTTGGGACCGTTTAAGGCTTGTGGACTTCAACTCCCAGAATTCCCCAGCCAGCTGGCTGGGGAATTCTGGGAGTTGAAGTCCACAAGTCTTAAACGGTCCCAAGTTTGGAGACCCCCCTGGTTTATTCCATGACAAATAAATGCCTTCCCTTCAAATGCAACTGCCCAACGTCAGTTTAACTTAAGAGCCCTCCTTCCAGCAACCATCAATTGCCGACAAGACTCTTTTTTAGCCCGACTAAAAATAATTTCTGTCTAGCAGGCAAATCCATTGAGGATTCTTGCGGGGGGGAGGGCGGGGGGGGAGTCTCAGATCTCCCTCCTTCCCGGTGTGCTTTTGGCACCTTCCTTCCTCGAAAATCTCCTTAGCAACGCCGATGCTTCTCGTCCTAACCTGACACGTCACAGCGCGTTGTGGGGGGGAGTGGGGAGGACAGAGCGGACGACAGTTTAAAAACACGTCTCGAGATCGGGCGGGATAAGCCCCCCGCTCCCCCCGCTCCCACTGGCCAACCGCGGAGGCATCAAGGGAACTCTAATAGCCTTTCCTTGTCATGCGTCCCGCGCAGGAATCCGTCCCCTCCGGGCTTTGCGCGGGCGTCTCAAGGGTTAAATCCTTCCGGGCAGCCGAAAGGGAGAGGAGAGGGGGAGGAGGGGAGGGAAGGGAGGGGGAGAAAAAAAAGAGAAGGGGGCGCTGTTGTCAAGGCGACGGCTCGGAGTGTTCCGGATCGTACCATTGCGCAGGCGGCGCAGGGAGGTGTGGTGAAGCCCAACCAGGCCCAGCCCAGCTTTCTCCTCCTCCTCCTTTCCTCCCCCTCACTCACCCCCGGCTCGAACGCGGCGCCGGGGCCCGGCAGGCAGCGAGCGAGTCGGAACCTGCCGACCGGAGGAAGAGGGCGAGAGGCGGGTCCCCGAGAACGGCGGCAAGAGTCGCAACTCGGCGGCGGGCCGCCCCGGCTGGGAAGACAAAGGAGGGGGAAAGGCGGCGGCGGCGGCGGCAGCAGCAGCAGAGCTCCGAGGCCGGAGTCGCCCGCGGGGCTGAGCACGATGCGGCGTGGGGCCGCCCGAGGCCGGGATCGAGGCGGCTGCGCGGCCTGCCTGGCGTGGCGCGGCTAGAGGAGGAGGAGCGAGGGCGGCGGCGGCGGCCGAGGCCCGACGGACTTCCCTTCGGCCGAGCCCGCCCTGGCGGCGGCGGCGAGGATGATGTGAGGGCCGGAGGGCCGGAGGGCGAAGGCGCCGAGGCTGGGTCGAGCGGCGCAACGACGCCGGGCCCGAGGCGGCGGCGCCGCGCGGCGGAGGCGATCCGGGCCCGGGCGATGGAGACGCACGTCTCGTGCCTGTTCCCGGAGCTGCTGGCCATGATCTTCGGCTACCTGGAGGTGCGCGACAAGGGCCGGGTGGCGCAGGTGTGCACGGCCTGGCGGGACGCCGCCTACCACCGCTCGGTCTGGCGGGGCGTGGAAGCGAAGCTGCACCTGCGCCGGGCCAACCCGTCCCTTTTCCCCAGCTTGGCGGCGCGAGGCATCCGCCGGGTGCAGATCCTGTCGCTGCGGCGCAGCCTGAGCTACGTGATCCAGGGCATGGCGGAGATCGAGAGCCTCAACCTGAGCGGCTGCTACAACCTCACCGACAACGGGCTGGGCCACGCCTTCGTGGCCGAGATCGGCTCCCTGCGCGCGCTGAACCTCAGCCTCTGCAAGCAGATCACCGACAGCAGTTTGGGCCGCATCGCCCAGTACCTCAAAGGCCTGGAGGTGCTGGAGCTGGGCGGCTGCAGCAACATCACCAACACGGGCCTCTTGCTCATCGCTTGGGGCCTCCAACGCCTCAAGAGCCTCAATCTGCGATCCTGCCGCCACCTGTCCGATGTGGGCATCGGGCACTTGGCCGGCATGACCCGGAGCGCTGCAGAGGGTTGCCTGGGACTGGAACAGCTGACGCTGCAGGACTGCCAGAAGCTCAGCGACCTCTCCCTCAAGCATCTGGCCCGGGGACTCACTCGCCTGCGGCAACTCAACCTCAGCTTTTGCGGGGGGATCTCGGATGCGGGGCTGCTGCACCTGTCCCACATGAGCAGCTTGCGCACGTTGAACCTACGCTCCTGTGACAACATTAGCGACACAGGTATCATGCACCTGGCCATGGGCAGCTTACGCCTTTCAGGCTTGGACGTCTCCTTTTGTGACAAAGTCGGAGACCAAAGCTTGGCCTACATTGCACAGGGACTGGATGGCTTGCGCTCTCTCTCCCTTTGCTCTTGCCACATCAGCGACGAGGGCATCAACCGCATGGTGCGCCAGATGCATGGATTGCGCACCCTCAACATTGGCCAGTGCGTCCGCATCACTGACAAAGGCCTGGAGCTTATCGCGGAGCACCTTAGTCAGCTCACGGGCATTGACCTTTATGGCTGTACCCGCATCACTAAAAGAGGCCTGGAGCGCATCACTCAGTTGCCCTGCCTCAAGGTGCTCAATCTGGGACTCTGGCAAATGACTGAGAGTGAAAAAGTAAGGTGAGAGGAGGGGACACTCGGAGAGCCCCATCCCGCCGGAAGGATTCACCAACTGACTGCTGCAGTAGAGAAAAGTGGAGGGGGGGAGGCGGTAGTCCTCCATGAGGGGTTGGGGGAAGGAAGGGAAAGCATCTTTCAGCCTTCCATCCTTCCGAGGTTGATAAACTGAAGAGCCAGATTGTTGGGGGTAATATGCTGACTCTGTAAACTGCTTAGGGAGGGCTGTAAAGCACTGTGAAGCGGTATATAAGTCTAAGTGCTATTGCTATTGCTATCTTGGCTACTTGCCTGCCTCTGTGCCCGCACAATGGAGGTGAGAGAAAGGGGGACCATACAGGTAGTTCTCAAGTTAGGACCATAATGAAGCCTGCCCATCGTGGTCATAACTGCATGATGGTTATAAAGTGGATCCCCTGATTTGACAAGCTTCTTTGCAGTGGGGGGAGGGGGTCATCTGAACCTGTTGTCATTAAACAAGTCAGTGGTCTTCTGTGGGTTCAGTTTTGCCGAAAACTGGAAGCAAATGCGGGTTTTTCAGCAAAACTCTCGTAAAATAGGATCACATGACTGCACCCCCTTGCAAATCCGCCATGAATGTGGCCGGTTGCTGAGCTGAGTACCATCACATGCCCGCAGGGGGTGGGTGGCAGCCAGAACTTCGAACACAGGTCTTAAGTATACCCCAGTTAGTCCACTGGAACTTTGAACGGTCTCTAAGCAACTGGTCATAAATTGAGGACTACCTGTACTTTTCCTGATTCCTTCCTCTGCATTAGAGGGAGACAACTGCACTGTACAGCAGCCTTCCCTGTGGGTGGATACAGTATCATTTTTTTTATTGGAAATGCAGCTTCTCAATTGTTTATGCACTGGGGATGGACCAGCCCCCCTACCCCAATCTGATTCCACTTACTTCTGCACTAGGGATAAAAGAATCCTACCCTATACCCTTTCTAATTTCACGAGAACCTGCCTTTTATTGGGCAAATAGTCTCATCTTTTTCTAGTTCCTTTCGCCTGTGCTTATCCATCATTGTGCTTTTTGTAGTCTGCCATCCTTTTCTTAATAACGTAGGCAACCTGTAGATATCAAATTGACTTGGGCATTGCCTTATACCAACTCAAGCCATTGGCCTTTCTTAGCTCAACAGACTGGCAGAAAATTTCCTGTCTGAAAAGGACAAGTCTTTCCTGGCCCTAATTGTTCTACCTCTCCTAAACCCTAGAACCCTTGTGTCCACACACACACACCCTTTTCTCCTTTTTTCCAGTTTGAGATTAGAAACATTAAGCCTTTTATTGAGAAGAGAGGCTTTTCTGAAATGCCATTAGTTGGAATGTCAACTAGAGCATGTGTTCACTTTGCTCATCGTTGCTTAGAGGGCCACCACATTTCCCCCAGAAACTCATTTTATGCTGTATCCAACCCACATCATCACGATCTTTCCTTTGCTGCTGGAACCATTACAAAGTTGAATCATCTTTTTACTTTTTTTTTTGTTTCTGTGGCTCCCCCCTCCCCCCCACTTATTTCATCTTTTGGGGAAACAGATCTTTAAAAAAAACCCAGCCACAATTTCATTTTTGGGAGGACTGGAGGCAGAGTGATGGAATTAATCATCACCAGAAATGCAACAAAATGCCTTCTACAGCCCTGCAACCCTCCCTCCCTCCCTCCCTTTATACCTTAGCTGTTTTTATTTGTTCTCTTATCCTCTTCATCCATGGAATAAGTTTGAAAGACAGCTGAAGTGGCTACCCTTGTGAATTTTAACTCAAGTATACTATTGCTATATAAACATTTGGCTACCTCGGGTTTGGGTTGTTGTTTTTTTCTCCTTCCCTCAACCTTGGAATGTTTATGAGAAAGTTGAAACTGAAATATGTTGTGCCTAGGCTGGTAAGATTTCCCCTGGGGTTTATGATTTGGAGGGGGGAATAGGAAGAGGAGAAGGAAAAGTGACTAGGAAATTTTGTCCCTGTCTGTCACCTATAAACTTGATGCCTCTTCCTTTTTTGACTAGTTCTGGAAACCCACCAGTCCTTTTGTGTTCTCACTCTTATAGCACAAAGACATGGAAACACGGGGATGTCCAAATTAGTAATTGGGCAACGATGAAAGAAATGTGAAAGTAGGAACTCTTTGTTTCTTTAAATATATGCAAACTCATGCCTTCCCTTCTCAAATTACTTTAGATCAAAGTAGGTTGCTTCCAGTAAGGAAGTGCCCAAAGAAGAGCAAGCAGAATAGACTGACTTGAAGTTGACTTTTGCAACTGCAAGTCAACTTCTATTCTGCCTTTAAAACAAAAGCCACTTCTTAATGCTTGTCTTTAAAGGAGGATCAAGACAACTTTGAAGAAAGCAAAATTGATGGGGGAGGAAGGGCCAGTGTAGATTCTTCCAGTTCTCTACAGTTCTAGGAAATGTGAAATTTGGATAAGCCCAGAAACTACAGCCCCCATCATGGAATAAATGTACTGTTTATGAATTTGTATAAAATTAAAGATCCTCTTAAAACATTTTATATTCTTACAGTAAAAGGCTAAACTGATATTTATATAATAAAAAAGGAAATATGAAGTATGTTTTTTAAAAAAAATGTTGCATGTGTGTCTTTGTCCTTTAAAAGGTAGGAATATCCAAAGTTGTGAGGAGAGTTGTGGTCCCCTCCTTCCTTGGCTAATGAGCAATTTGGTCTAGTGAATCAAAGCCACTGGAAGGCTTTTGTCCTTCGAGCATAAAAGGTTAAGTAACTTCCAAATTAGAAGTTCACTGTTCAGCAAATGGTTTGGTTTGAAAGGATCTTTAGAACTTCTAGATTATCCTACCTGTACATAACAATTTGTACCTGCCCTGCCGACTAATAGTTTTTAGTGCACTGTTGGGCAAATGCCTCCCGGCATAACAATGAAACGCACTGTCTCAGTTACTAAGAACAACATGTCGTTTTTCCTTTTAGTTTGTTACACAATAAGTTGAGTGAATTTGGAGAAACGGGGGGATAGTTGGAATATTTGTAATCCAGGCTTTCAAATAAAAATAAATGCCAAATTTGGATGTTAAAATAGCCTAAATTGGAATTGGGAGGTCCCTTCGTACTCATCTCTGACTTTTCCTCTTGATAGCAGTTTTTTGTTCCTAAACTTCTCCACCGAAGGTTTTTAAACAACTGGGAGGAAGGTTAAGTAGTATTTCTAGAGTATAATACAAAATACTGACTCATCCCCTCCCCGCGCAGCGTTTTTCTCTCCCCTTTTATTAATAAACTAGGGATGGCGGTAAGGGGGGGTAGAGAATTTGAAATGGTGGAAAGAGGCAAATCCATTGTTCAGTAAAGTTAAAAAAAGGAGCTGTCCTTGCTTGCTTGCTTGTTCAGTCATGCAGACTGAATCGTGCTGTGCGAGGGTCCCTATGGAAGAGAGGAGGGGTGGCTATTTTCCTTTTTTTTTTTTTAACATTCCTCTCCAGGCCTGGCTGTCTTTTAAGCTGCTTTTCCTCTGAGAGAGGGGGAGGGCCTGGAGTTCCTGTACATTTGCATTTCAAGGGCTGTCTCAGGCCGGGTCTGTGACTGTGATGCATTGACGCAGTTCTCCAAAGCCTCCCCCCCCCCCCCCCGTCTTCCCTCACTCACTGCAGGTAAGTCTGTGTCACAGGTGTGTGTTTGGGGAAACCAATGCTTCTTCAGCACAACCCTGGTGGCGCAGTGGTCTAAGTGCTGTTAAAGTAGCACTTAGTTGCCAGCTGCCTGCAATTACTGCAAGTTCGAATCTCACCAGGCTCAAGGTTGACTCAGCCTTCCATCCTTCCGAGGTAGGTAAAATGAGGACCCAGATTGTGGGGGCAATAAGCTGACTTTGTATAAAAAAGAACACCGCTTGGGGGGCCCAAAAGCCCTACTAAGCAGGTATATACAAACGTATGAAGGCTATTGCTTAATGCATTGTAAGCCGCCCTGAGTCTCCAGAGAAGGGTAGCATATAAATAAAATAAATAAATAAATAAACCCTCTAGGGCAGTGTGCCCTTAATACCTGAACTTCCAGTGTTTCAATACTGGAGAAAAGAAGACAAAGGAGATGGGGAGAGGAGACATTTGTCCAGGAATAATGTTGCCTTAAAGAGAAACAGAGAACTGCAACAGTCTTTTCCAATCTCCAATCTAGTATCTTCCCAAATGCAGAAGTTGTGCTTCAACTTTAAAAAAAAAAGATGTCGGGGTGGTGATGGTGGAATTATGGGGGTTGAAGTCCCAACATAGACTTCAACTCCCATAATTCCTATCCACCATCACCACCCCCGCATTTTTTTTTTAAGTTGAGGAAGGCTGGCCTAAACTGCTGCTTTTATTTAAAACCTTCCATGCTTTCTGTTGGGAGCTGGTCACAAAAGCTGCATTGTTCTCATTGGCAAAAGCCAGCACAATTGGATCTAATTGAGCCTGACACTACATCCATCTTCTTTTACTTGGAGGGAAGTGCAAGGGCTGCTTCTATCCCACCCCCTTGGCCTCTGGGTGGGAGTTTTTAAATTTATAATACATCTGTGGCTGAAGAAAATATGAAGCCTATTAAAATAAGGCTTGACCTGAGCCACAGTCTGTCAATGGTAGACAATGCAGGACTGAATTTTTTTAAAAACAAAAGAAACAGTTCAGGCTTTTGTATAAAGTATGTTTAGTTTGGCAGATCGGTTATATTTTAAAATAAATTGTACCAAATCTTAAAAGTGATTTGGACTCGGCAAGCTAGGAAGTTGTGGGAAGTTAATTATACATACAGCACTTTTCACGAAACGGTTCCATTCCCTGTTCTTTCTGTGAAATGGTCCCTGTTGGCACCAGCAGTTCTAACATCAACAATGTTTTTTTTTAACACCCCCCCCAACAAATTTTTGTAACTTCAAATGTTGCATTTATAGTGATAATGTAGTTGCTCAGTTGTTTTGTAGCTCAGTGTCTCGTGTACCCGCCGTCAAAAACTGATTATGAATTAGCGCATGCAAAGTCAAGTCAACTGTGGTTTGGGCTTACGTATCAGACAAATGTTAAATTAACAGGTTTATTAATCACATTTATAGACCACTGCAGTCCCAAACTACTCTTCACAGTTTACCAAGAGTGCAGCAGCTGCCAGAAAAGCCAACACAGTTCTAGGCTGCATAAACAGAGGGATAGAATCAAGATCATGTGAAGTGTTAATACCACTTTATAATGCCTTGGTAAGGCCAAAGGCCACACTTGGAATACTACATTCAGTTTTGGTTGCCACAATGTTAAAAATATGTTGAGACTCTAGAAAGAGTGCAGAGAAGAGCAACAAAGATGATTAGGAGACTGGAGGCTTAAAACGTATGAAGAACGGCTGCAGGAACTGGGTATAAAGAAGGACTAGGGAAGACATGATAGCAGTGCACTAATATCTAAGGGGCTGCTATAAAAAAAGACAAGTCAGGCTATTCTCCAAAGCAACTGAGGATAGGACAAGAAGCAATGAGTGGAAACTAATCAAGGAGGGAAGCAACTTAGAAGTAAGGAGAAATTTCCCGACAGAACAATTAATCAGTGGAACAACTTGCCTCCAGAAGTTGTGAATGCTCCAACACTGGAAGTTTCCTTCCAACTCTGTTATTCTATTCTGTTACAAGATAAAAATACAACACCAAGCATCCACAATATAATTAAAATACAGTAAAATACATATAACAAAACTAATCTAGAAACCCAATCAAGTTGGTATTATGGTCCAAATTGCCCTCCCAAAGAGGGTTTTTAAAGACCACCTAGAACAGGGTCCCCTACCCCCCACCGCGGTCCATGAACCAGCCTTGGTCAGCGGCATGCCAGAAACCAGGCCATGCAAACAAATAAAGCTCCATCCACGGGATGCAGGTAGCATACGAAACCACACTTGGACAGAGAGCTCTGATGTTCCTGGGACCTTTTGGAGCCACTCCCCCAGCTTTAAGAGTCACAGCTTCAAGTGTTCCTACACCCCTAGGACTACTTAGTTTTTACTTTCCACATCTTCCGTAGTTCATCTTTCAGACGCTGGTATTTCCTCAGTTTCTTATACTATCATGGCTGCTGTCTTCTGCTCCTTGGCCACTAGAACAGAGGTCTCCAACCTTGGCCACTTTATGACTTGTGGACTTCAACTCCCAGAATCCTTCAGCCAGTCCACAAGTCATAAAGTGGCCAAGGTTGGAGACCCCTGAACTAGAACCATGTCTGGATGATTGGCCAATAGTTGCCTCTCCATTTGGAGCAGGAAGTCCCACAGGATCTTAGCTCTGTTATCCTCCACAATTTTCTGTGGAATCGCCCATCTGGACTTGGAAGGATCTAGCTCAGATACTCTGCAGATGTTTCTGTACACAATGCCAGCTACTAGGTTGTGCCATTCAGTGCATGCTGTTCCTTTCTGCATCTTACACCCTGCCACAAGCTTATGCATTGTTCTTTTATTGACATATTCTGTGCAAAAACAAAATGCCTTGGCTATTCTTTGCTGCATATATACGTGCGTTTACACAGACATTTTTAAAATCAAATGCTGCAATATGCTGAAAAAATAGGAGAACAGGCAAGGTTGCTGCATAGAATCTCAATTTACTTGGGATTGAAATATCCCCTTGAAAATGCAAGATATAATAATGAAATAAACGAAGAAGTAGCTCTGAATCTGATGGCCTGAGAAGCAGAATGTGTGAGATTACTGAATCTGGTAAGAGGCCGTGTGATGTAGCTGCTAAATTGAGAAATCCTCAGTTGAAATCTTTGGGTAGCCAATGGTACTTTCTCGGCTGCAATGCTGAGAATACTTTAATGGTCTGAAAACCCACTGAAATTAGGCGGCCTATTGGTTATACAAGGGTTTCCCAACATTGGAAACTTTAAGAAGCGTAGACTTCAACTCCCAGAATTCCCTAGCCAGCATGCTGGCTGGGGAATTCTGGGAGTTTAAGTCCATGTGTCTTAAAGTAGCTGAGGTTGTCAAACCCTGTGTTAATGGAGATTCTCAGTGATTCACATCATGGTTGTCCCAAAGGTACTTTTTCAAAAGGCAACTGGGCTTTCTTTGTTTTTCCTTGAAGACATTTTGCTTCTCATCCAAGAAGCTTCTTCAGTTCTGACTGAATGATGGAGCATGGAAGGATTTATATTCCTTGCAGTCATCTGATCGTTAGCACTATTTCTGGGAATCGCTGAGGCCACTTGGAGGTTTATCTGTGTCCCCAGGTCATCTGAATAGTGCAAATGACTATGGAAACTTCTTGGAACTGCTGAAAGAGCACATCAATGAGGCCACCTACCTTAAGATTGAACAGCCCTCTCTCAACAGTGGGGAGGAGAGATACGACACCACCTGTCTCCTGTTTACAACAGGAGGTTTATCTGTGACTCCCAAAAAGAGTGCTAACGACCAGATGACTGCAAGGAATATAAATCCTTCCATTCTCCACCATTCAGTCAGAACTGAAGAAGCTTCTCAGCAAAACGTCTTCAAGGAAAACCAAAGAAAAGTCCAGTTGCCTTTTGAAAAAGCACCTTTGAGAAACCCTGGGTTATATAAATATTGCATTCCTGGCACTGAGGAGTTCATGAGGCATGTATCTGCCTCTCCTTGAAGGCAGTTAGGAGTGGATGCATACGAAGAATTGAAAATAGAAACTTCTGCACCTCAGTGTAGCATTACAAAGAAGTGTGTTCTGCAAGATCTGCTGGGCCGGAGAAGAGGGGGCGGTCTAGTTCCAGCAAAGTGAAATCTTTGTTTCTTCTCCCTCCCGTGAAGCCCACTTCTATAGGCAGCTGCTCTTTCATGCTGCTGTCTGCGAAGAAAAGATAATCAATAAACTCTACTGGAAGAGCTGATGCTAGATTTGAAGACCCCTAAGGATGTCTTCCAGGCAGCGTGCCAAGCCTGCTGGCAGGATTGCATAATACTTTTCCTGAAGTATCCAGTAAGAGTCTTTCTGTCAAAATCTCTTGCCTTAAAAGCTGCACGGAGAATCGGAGAGAAGGGGGTCAGGAAGGGAAGAGAAGAGAACAGAGGGCAGAAGTGGAGTCCAGCAGTTCTGGCAGAAGTTAGACTTCTATGCTATTTCTCTTGCAAAGCAGCTAATGAATTTCCTCCCCCATTCCTCTTTCTCCTTCTCTCCTCCTCCTCCCTCCCCTTCCCCTCCTCCTCCTCTTCCTCCAGCCTAATTGTCAAAAACAGACTCTAATGCAAACGGAGCTAAAATTAGCATTAAGCTTTCACACAAATTCAGAGCAAATTCTATCTTTTCCTCCTCCTTCCCCCATCCAGAGATGAGTAAGGGTAGGAAAGCATAGTTGCCTTAAAATCAGCATTTATCAATATGAATCTCTACCATTGGTGACTGGAGTGAAAGGACCAGCCCTAGCTCAGCAGGGAAACACGTGCCTCACATACAAAAGGTTTGAGGTTCAGTGCCTGGTCAGAAAAACAAAACAAAAGGATTCCTGGCTAAAACCCTAAAGTGCTATTTACGGAGTGGAGACAATATTGATCTAGAGGAATATTAGTCTGACTTGGTAGAAAGCCTAGGTTCCTAAAAGAGATGAATCGAGGATGCATTATTATCGTTTTTCCAACGAAAGCATTGAAGGCATTTTCAAGATCTTAACTCATGACCTCTGTCTTAAAAGCAGAATAAACCTCACTGGGGATGTAGGCAACATGTTTGAGGATTCTGGAAATTACTCCAATTAAAGATGCTCTCAGCTCTAGTTTCCATTTTCCCAAGCTAAATATTTTCATGTTATCCCAAGATAAATATTTTCATGTGTTCGTAAGACCTTGATTTACGACAATTGAACCCAAAACTTCTGTTGCTAACAGAGATAGTCAAGTGAGTTTTGACCCATTTTACAACTGTTCTTGCCACCATTGTTAAATGAATGACTTCAGTTGTTAAGTTAGTCACACGGTTGTTAAATGAATCTGGCTTCCCCATTAATTTTGCTTGTCCGAAAAGTCACAAAAGCCCATGTAGGGCACACTTAACAGTCATAAATATGAGGCAGATATCAAGTGTCCAGATTTTTATCACATGGCCATGGGGATACTGCAACGGTCGTAAGTGTGAAATATGGTCATAAGTCACTTTTCAGTGCCGTTGTAACTTTGAACGATCGCTAAACGAATGGTTGTAAGTCAAGAACGAACAGTAATCGTGATCCGAGAGTTAATCTACTACACAGTGGTGCCATTGGGCCAATTTCAATCAAGTTCTGTTCAGAATACTAAAAATATGATCCTACGTAATTGGCCCTAAATGCTCTTTAATCATTCACAGGAGCCACCGTCTAAGACAGTATTTCTCAACTTTGGAAGCTTGAAGATGGGTGGACTTCAACTCCCAGAATCCCCCAGCCAGCACTGCTGGCTGGGGGATTCTGGGAGTTGAAGTCCACCCATCTTCAAGCTTCCAAGGTTGAGAAACACTGACCTAAGAGGTGATATTTTGCTAACCAAAGAACAGGCCCCCATTTTTCGATTAATATTTCAGATCTCCTTCTCTGGGTGGCCGCAGTGGAGGGAAACAACACATACAGTTGGGACCAGAATTTCCATTGCTATGCAAGGCGATTGTTAAGTAAGTCACGTCTAATTTTACAGCTTTTCCGCCTTGGTTGTTAACCGAATCACTGCAGTTCTTAAATAAATCATGCAATTAAGTGAATTTGGCTTCCCCCATAGACTTTGATTGTTGGAAGCTCTCTGGGAAGGTCACAAATGCCGATCACATGACCCCGGAACACCGCAAATTGTCATAAATACATGCCAGTTGCAGGGGTGGGTTCTACTTACCTTTGCTACCGGTTCGCAGCAGAGCCACACGCGCATTTTGATGACGTCGACATTTTGCTGGCTTTACTACCAGTTCTATAGAACCGGTGCGAACCGGGGGCAACCAACCACTGGCCGGTTCCCATACAACCAAATTCGATTATGTGACTGTGGGGATATTGTGGCAGTCATAAGTGTGAAAACCAGTCATTCAATCATTTCTTTCAGTGCCGTTGTAACTCTGGTCGCTAAACAAATGGTTTGTAAGTCACATCTTGACTATTTGTCTGAATGGTTATCTATCTGCGACCTCAAATTTCGATCAATAAATGCTTTGTCATACATATTGGTAAACTTAATCAGAATGTCAAGTATAAGCTAGATGTCAGCATTTCATGCTGCACTTACTCTAATGCTGACATAAGAAGGAGAAGCGGAGGCATCTGGAAAGGGACGGTTGACTCTTCACCTACTTATTTTCCCTGGAGAGAATATCACCTAGGAGATGGGATGGGAGGGGGAAATTCTTTTGAGTGGGAGCAGTACATTAGGGGCAGAGTGACTGGGAAGATGGCCAATGAGTGCAGAGGAGTGGGGAGAGGAAAAGGAGGGTTTTGGCTGAGGAAGCCAGAGTTGGCTGCGATGAGTCGGAGTTAAAATGTTCGTGCTTAATAAATACGAGTTATCTTTCATCAAAGACTTCGTTTGAAATGTAATTTATTTGAGATGACTTTGAAACCTGACACTAGGTGGCATTGAATTAGCTGATGATCCTCACTTTGTCAAAGACCTAGATCAGGGGTCTGCAACCTTAAACATTCAAAGAGCCATTTGGACCCGTTTCTCACAGAAAAAAAACACCGGAGCCACAAAACTCTTCCCGTGCCTATTTCTTGAGCAGCCACAGAACTAGCATATGTATTTCTGTTTTCTTCTGAAACTTTTCTTTTCTTGGATTTATCCATGGTTGGCCTACCGGGGGTTGAAAAGCTCAATAAATCGCGTGCTGGTGGGTCTCGCACATTGACGGTTGTGACGTATATTTTGAATGGCAGGGAGCTGCAGCAGAGAGGTGAAAGAGCCACATGCGATTCCAGAGCCGCAGATTGCTGACCCCTGACCTAGATGTACTTATCTCTGACAATCTATGCTCCAAAGTAACAGAGTTGCTAAAAAAGCATTAAGAGTTGTAAATTTAATTTTGTGCAGGTTTTTTTCCCTGGAAGCATTGTTTTCCTAATTAGAGCTTCTAAAACTTATACTAGACCTATCTTAGAGTATTGTTTAACTGTTTGGAATCCCCACCATATATCTGACATCAGTACAATTGAGCGGGTTCAGAAGTACTTCATGAGAAAAGTTTTGCACTTTTCTGTACACAATAGAATTCCCTATGCTACTAGGGTTGAAATTCTCGGTTTGGATAACTTAGAACTGCATCGCTTGCAGTGAGACCTAGGTATTGCATATGAAATTATACGTAGTAATGTTTTACCTGTAAATGACCTTTTTTATTTTAATTGCAATAATACGTGCGCCAACAACTGCTTTAAACTCAATGTAAATCGTTCTAAACTTGATTGTAAAAAAATATGATTTCTGTAATAAGAGTTGTCAAAGTCTGGAATGGTCTACCTGATTCAGTTGTTTCAACTACAAATTTTCAGAGTCCAGTCATAAATTGACTTCCGTGGACCTTACATCATACTTAAGTGATCAGTAGAGGGGTCGTGCATAAGTGCACTAAAGCGCCTATCATCCCTGTCATTGTATTTTTATTCTTGTTCTCGTTTTTGTTTGACAAATTCTAATAAATAATAAATAAGTCGAGGACTACCTGTATTGTCATCATCCAAGGATTATAATTCCAAATATGAAAAGAACAAAGAACAGGGGCGATATACGAGAAAATATAAAGGTGCCTCTGTTGAAGAGAAAACCAGGCCTGGAAAGATACAGATCCTAAAACAACTCTAGGAGCGTTCATAGCAGGGAAAAGGAAGGCCGGATAAACTGGAAGCAGGATAACAACAGAAGGCAAAGACCACGAAGGATAGCAGGTGGCCCTCAGTAGTAATGGATACTGACAGGAAGGACGCAGCTGAGAAATGGGCTGAGTGATTTATGGCTATAGTCCCTGAGCCACTCATTCAAAAGCCGGAGCCTAATTGTGGTGGGGCTCTTATAATTGCACATGCGCACGGGAGTATCAGCTGGCCTCCCATGATAAATGGAAAGAAAGTATTTCCAGGCCCTGCAGTCCAGACTCTCTTCATGACATCTCTTCATTCTCTATTATTTCTACAATTAGCTGTACAAGAGGCCAGCCGGTCAGCAAGGCAGATGGGAATCTCCATCCCCATCATTCTGCTCCGGGAGAAATGCAGAAACATCCCACTTTTTGACCTAAAAGAGACTGACCTTTTGACCAGCTGAGCATTTCCACGGGGGTCAGAGAATTCTAGAACAATGGCTCTGGGGGAAAACAAAGGGCTGGAAAGAATATTAGTACAAAAAGCGAGGGTTTTGCTACCCATTAAATACTAATACGTGGGATTAACGCTATTAATTAGTAAACTAATAATAGTAAAGTTGATTTACTTTATTTGTGGAGCTGAGTTGATTTACTTTATTTGTGGGGTTGACTGCGCCAGTTATTTCAGTAATTAAACCTGCCCATAACTTCCTTCAGAGGAGCTGGCCCTGACAAAGATTCGGTGTAGTAATCTTATTGGAGGAAAGATACTGGCAATTATTTATGTAGGACCATAAGAGCATTCTGGGTAAGCACCTGGTACACTTGTCACCCTTTGGAGTTATTATCATTGAAGGATGGCTGTACAGTACCTCTCTCACCTCCATCTTCTAAAATGAACTTAAGGCAGTGGTGAAATTCAATTTTTTTTACTACCAGTTCTGTGGATGTGGCTCGGTGGGCGTGATGTGGTGTGGCTTAGTGGGCGTGGTGTGGCTTGGTGGGCGTGGCAGGGGAAGGATACTGCAAAGTCTCCATTCCCATCACACTCCAGGGGAAGGATACTGCAAAATCCCCATTCCTACCCCACTCTGGGGCCAGCCACTTCTTCTAACTACTCAAAATTTCTGTTACTGGTTCTTCGAACTACTCAAAACTTCCGCTACCAGTTCTCCAGAACCTGTCAGAACCTGCTGGATTTCACCCCTCACTTAAGGTTTTATAGAGTACTTTCCAAGGTGTCTTTTTCTCTTGCTGCAGATAAGCAATTCTAGAATCGATCCGGGAAGTGACTTGCAACTTTTACCACTATATACTGCTTTAGTAAGACCATACTTGGAATACTCCACTCATTTTTGGGTCACCGCTATATTATAAAAAAGATATTGAGACTCTAGGAACAGTACAGAAAAGGTCAACAAAGATTATTAGAGAGTTGGAGGCTAAAATATATGATGAATGGTTGCAAGTATTGGGTATATTTAATCTAACAAAGAGAAGGACTGGGGTGAAATGTTAGCAGGTTTCCAATATTTGAGGGGCTAGCACAAAGAGGGGTTCAATCTATTCTCCAAAGCACCTAAGAGCAAGACAGGAAGGAATAGATGGAAAGTTATCAAAGAGAGATCCAACCTAGAACTAAGGAGAAATGCCCTGACAGTGAGAACAATTAATCAGTGGAACAGGTTGCCTTCAAAAGTTGTGAATGCTTTGACACTGGGAGTTTTTAAGAAGAGATTGGAGAGATACTTCTCTGAAATGGTGTCAGGTCTCCTGCTCTTGCTTGAACTAGAAGACCTCCAAGGTCCCTTACTACTTTGTTAGGTATACCCAAGCACATGGTGATTCCAAGTAGCCATTGTCTCCATTTACCCCTTCTCCAAAGACAGAGGGTCACAGATTCCCAACAAGCAGAGGCCTCTTCATGGCGCCCCTTGTCTCTACTAACATTGATGAGTAGCAGGGTTGTTGCTAGGATTGGTCCCAAAGAATAAGATATTACAAAAAATATGTATGGAGCATACAATAAAAAAATTAATTGAAATGCTCCTATCACCTATCAGCCAACCATGCATCTTCTAGAGTACTCTACAGGGGCTCCTTATTTAGCAACTGCCTTGTTCAGCAATTGTTCAGCTATGACCATGATGAGAAAGTAACTTTATTTCCAACCCTAAATTACCAAACAATAACAATGGAGGGAAGGATTGGTCCATCATACATGAATAGAAATGTTAAATATAATTTCTAATTATTTAATGGTGCTCATTAATTTAATTCAAAGAGCAAGTTCAGGGTATTTCTGTGGATTTAGGTATCACAACTCCCATTAGCCAATCTCTTCATTTCCAGAGATTTGAAATTTATCCTAAGCCTTGCTTTGACTGCTTAGGCTGTCCCAAGAAAACTAAATGAAATATATTTCGGGAATTGATTTATGCACAATCCCTTCTGTATTCTTTTATCTACAGTGACCTGATTCTTAGGATCTAGCATATAAGTTAAACATAATTATTGGTTTACAAAATAATACCTTACAATGGTATATTGTAATTGAATACAAAATATTATCTAATCTTACCAACATATTATTGTAAAATATCATAAAATCTAAGACAAAGTACATATTGCTTTATTATTTCACTTATCGATAATATTGCCTTCAACACAACAGATAAGAAAAGCCAATCCTTTGACATCCCCTCTGCACCCCCAATGTCTGGTACAATATAATTCTTTATAGACATAACATTTTGGTATGTAATTCAACAATACGTTAGCATTTTTAACATTTAGGGATTTCCCAGGGGTGAAATCCAGCAGGTTCTGACAGCTTCTGGAGAACCGGTAACGGAAATTTTGAGCAGTTCAGAGAACCAGCAAATACCTCTGGCTGGCCCGAGTGGGGAGGGAATGGAGATTTTGCAATATTCTTCCCCCAGGAGTGGGGAGGGAATGGGAATTTTGCCGTATCCTTTCCTTGCCATGCCCACCAAGCCACGCCCATAGAACCGGTAGTAAAAAAAATGGGATTTCACCACTGGGATTTCAGTTATGTACATTAAAACACCACTGGAGGAAAGCATCAAAAATTCACAAGGCCACAAGTATCATGTGGCTTAGCTAGCTCTCCACTTTTTTGCATCTTCAAAAGAAATGTCCAAATTCTTTACATCCATTCTGTGGGGAGTCCGATACACTCCAAATATATATATTTCTTGATGAATCAACTTTAATCTCAAGGCTGTTATCGTTTTCATGTTTTTAAGGTTATTCAGCCTTTCATAGGGCATTATCAGAGGTAAAATTCAAGAGCTTTTATTTCTATTGTGTAGGACAGTGTTTTTCAATATTAACAACTTTTAAGATATACAGACTTTAACTCCCAAAATTCCCCAGCCAGCATGCTCACTTATCTTAATGTTGCCAAGGTTGAAAAACACTGCTGTTTTGTTTAATGTTTGTCTATCTCTACTTTAGAATATTTTTGAAAAACAAGAAAAAGGATTGTCTTTCTTCTGCCTTCTATATCTCCTTCTATTGGTATACCCTAGCTAGTTGCATAACTTAGCAGCCAGTATGCCATAAATATTTCAAATTATTTCTATAGCAAAGCTATTCTTTTCAAGCGTTACACAGTTTAAACGTCACAGCCCCAAATATCTGTCCTACTTACACTGTTTCAGCAGCCTACTTCTAAATGGCTTTGCAGTATCACAACTTCCACTTTGTGCCAGAAGTTTGCACTTCTAAGAGTGTCTTTGAGAATCTCCTGCTTGAGCAGAGGGTTAGACTAGAAAACCTCCAAGGTCCCTTTCCCTGTTAATTCTGCTAAATCCTGTGTGGCAATGCCATGCCTCTCAAATGGGTTCAGATAAGTCTCCAAGCATATTGTTAACGCAAACAAATTTCATGTAAGGGTAACCACAGTACCAAAGCATACTGTTCACACTCCCAGAGGTAAAGTATCAAAAAGTTCCACCAGCTTATAATCAACTTGATTTATTTTGTCACACAACTGATGCTAAAGTTGAAAAGATTTCAGAGGATAAGTAGAACTGCGGAAAAAAAACAATTACTACCAATCTGCCTTCCATTGAGGATCTGTATACTGCATGAGTCAAAAAGAGGACTGTGAAAATATCTACAGACCCCTCACATCCTGGACATAAATTGTTTCAACTTCTACCCTCAAAAAGATGCTATAGGGCACTGCAAACCAAGACAACTAGATACAAGAACAGTTTTTCCCCGAACATCATCACTCTGCTAAACAAATAATTCCCTCAACACTGTCAAACTACTCAATAAGTCTGTGTTATTATTATTAATCTTCTCATCGTCCCACCTACGACTGTATGGCTGTAACTTGTTGCTGTATCCTTACGATTTATATTGTTTCCTAATATAATTTGATTGCTTATTTGTAACCCTATGACTATCATTAAGTGTTGTACCTTATGATTCTTGATGAATGTATCTTTTCTTTTTATGTACACTGAGAGCTTATGCACCAAAGACAAATTCCTTGTATGTCCAATCACACTTGACCAATAAAGAATGAATTCTTTTCTTTCTTTCCTTTCCTTCTTTCCTTTCCTTCTTTCCTTTCTTCCTATCTATCTACCTACCTACCTACCTACCCACCCACCCACCCAATTTGTAATTCCAGTACATCTAGGAAACCCCAGATTGGAGAACACCGAACAGGGTTTAATTATGTCCCGAGACAATTATCTTTAGGGTCGCCCCTTTGTCCCACCCCCACCCCCACCCCCAGCCAAGGCAAAAACCACCACACCGAACATTTTCACCCCTTCTTCAGTGAGAGCAACAACAGTATTCCAAGCTGCATCCCCGCACCGAGGAACCCCCTGGCGGTTACAGGCAGAGCCGACTTTGAAAATGAAGGACAAGAGATGGAGGGGAAGAGAGGGTTGGACTAGAAGACCTCCAGGAATCCCTTCCCACTCTCGTTATTCTGCATTCTGACGCGTTAAAGCGAAGCGCAGGGCGTGGGAGGCTTCGCTGCGGTTATTCTGCCGCAGGGCGCCTCCCCCATCACAGGAGAGATCAGCCACCGCGCAGCCCCGCAGGCAGATGGGGTCCCGCTTTGCCTGCTGCCCGAGTCTCATGATTGGAAGCGCGGAGGAGGAGCCTTGAACCAGCCTCTCGCGCGCTTTCTGGGCTGCACTCGCCAATGCAGAGGTGTGGCTCGGACGGCAGGGGGCAGCATTGCCTTCCAGTTTGAGGGGAGGAGCCGTACCATGTAGGTCGCGGGGCCAGGTGTTTACACCAGGGACGCTTCAATTCGGATTGCCTTTTCTCCAGAAGCGCTGTAAGAGCGCGCGGGCGCCGAAAGTATACAAAGCAGGCTGGCTTCGTTTTCAAGTCTTTTGTGATTTCATGCGTTTCAGGTCCGCTGGAAATCAATAAAAGTCCAGACGACTTTAGGGCGCAGGGAACCCCATCCACAGACGTCCAAGAAATCCCGGTTCTTGATGATTTATAGCCTACAACGGTAGGATAGCTCCCGCATATGTATGTATGTTTGTGTGTGTGTGTGTGTGTGTGTGTGTGTTTAGAGAAACTAAACAAAAAAAACACCACCACCCAATTCTGGTTTGCAAAGCAAATAAGCCATGGTCACCTTTCAGATGATGACGGCTTTCAGTAAATCAGCATCAGCTGTGTGGGAGGCAGCTTTTTCCAGGCTGGGACTTCTAGATATAACAGAGTTGGAAGGGGCCTTAGAGGTCTTCTAGTCCAATCCCTTACTCAGGCAGGAAACCCTATACCATTTCAGGCAAATGATTGTCCAATCTCTTCTTAAAAACTTCCAGTGTTGGAGCATCCACAATTGCTAGAGGCAAGTCATTCCACTGATTAATTGTTCTAACTGTCAGGAAATTTCTCCTTAGTTCTAGGTTGCTTCTCTCCGTGATTAGTTTCCACCCATTGCTTCTTGTTCTACCCTCAGGTGCTTTTGACTCCCTCTTCTTTGTGGCAGCCCCTGAGATACTGGAACACTGCTATCATGTCTCCCCTAGTCGTTCTTTTCATCAAACTAGACATATCCAGTTCCTGCAACCATTCTTCATATGTTTTAGCCTCCAGTCCCCTAATCATCTTTGTTGCTCTTCTCTGCACTTTTTCTAGAGTCTAAACCAGAGGTGGGTTTCAGCAGGTTCTGACCAGTTCTGGAGAACCAGTAGCGGAAAATTTGAGTAGTTCGGAGAACCGGTAGTAAAAATTCTGATCCTCATCTATTCTCTGCCTCCCAAGTCCCAGCTGATCAGGAGGAAATGGGGATTTTGCAGTAACCTTCTCCTGGAGTGGGGAGGGAATGGAGATTTTACACTATCTAATAAATACTGTCTTCAAATCAAAAACGCTCGTGAACTGGGTTCTCCTTGCTGAGGTAACTTCTTTAATGAACTAACAACGAAACTGTGGTAATACATGTATGGAACAGAACAGAGAACTGGCTCTGACATTTCTTATATAGTACTGTCAAAACATAAGTAACCAATCACGTAACTGCTCATATGTTCAACCAATCACGGGCTAGTACAATAGGGGGCGCTTCTCTGGATCATGCTCAGTATACAACACCCCTTTATCCCTGGAATGCGCATGCGTAATCCTTAAGGTATGCTGGGCGGCGTCGGAGTTGGGTCGATCTGCGAGGGCCCTCCGGTTGCGATCGCCCTGCTTCGTTGATGTCCGCTCCTCCTTCTCCTAGACCTGGACAACGCTCTACAGGTGCCGGTAAGTGCACTCCCTCCTTGGGACTGCTGGTTAGGGGTGCGGTTGAGGGTCTCCCTGAGTTTCTTTGGGCCGTGGCCACACCTTCGCTGTCTGAGCCCAGTGAGTGAGGATTTGCCTGTACCCCAGGCCTTACTTGGTTTGGGGGTTCTGGAGTATTGAGTCTGTCGTTTCTTGCCTGTCTTAGTGGTACATTTCTCTCTGGTTCCCTGTCTAAACCCGGCATGTTGGTGTCTGGCACCCATCTCGTTCTTAACTGATCTAGGTGCCGTCTCCAGACTATTCCTTGCCCCATGTCTACTTTATATGAGCAGGGTCCCGTAGTTGTGAGTATCTTTCCTGGCCACCAGAGAGGTTGGCCTGCATAGTTATGGGCATAGACCAGCTCACCTTCCCTAAACCCTCGGTGAGAACTAGAAGAAGCTAGTGGTTTTCGAGGGGCATAAGAGGGGTGCAATCGGTCGAGCACCGTCCTCAGTCGGCGGCCCATAAGGAGCTCGGCTGGGCTACGGTTGGTCAGTGGGCAAGGGGTAGAGTGTTGGACTAGTAAATATTCCGCAACCCTTGCGGCCCACCCCCCAGGGCCCATGCGTCTCAGTGCTTCCTTAGCCGATCTTACGGCCCTCTCAGCCAAACCATTGCTGGCCGGATGGTAAGGGGCGATAAGACAGTGTCGGATTCCCAAACCAGCCAAGAATAATTCAAATGCAGAAGCTGTAAGTTGTGGCCCATTGTCCGACACGATTTCATCAGGCAAACCGTGGGTGGCAAATAACCTGTGCAGAGTCCTAATGATGGCATCTGTAGTGGTTGAATTCATGGGAATAACTTCAACCCATTTGGAGAATGCGTCAACTAGAATAAAGAACATTTGGCCCTGGACCGGTCCCGCAAAATCTATATGTAAGCGAGACCACGGTCCCCGCGGTTCTTCCCACTCCCGAGGCGTCTCTCGAGGGGGTAGAGGCCTAGACTCCTGACACTGGGAGCAGGTGGAGACCCACGTCGTTATGCATTCATCCAATTTCGGCCACCATAGGTATGCACGGGCCAGGGCCTTCATCCGGACTATGCCCGGATGACCCGCATGCAAGGTAGACAGGATAGAGTCCCTTAATAGGGAGGGGATCACAACCCGATGCCCCCACAACAAACACCCATCTTGCACTGCTAATTCTGATTTCCGGAGAGCATACGGTTGCCAGTTTGGGCTGACCCCCTCGTTTGGCCACCCTCGGAGGACCCAATTAATGACCGGGGAAAGTTCTGAGTCGCGGCTGGATGCCTTGGCAATGTCCGCGGCTGTCACCGGAAAAGGGGAATCCTCAATTAGAAGAACAGAGGAGGCAGGTGCTGGGTCATACAGGAAAGTTTTGAGCGGACAGCGGCTTAAAGCGTCAGCATGCGCTAAGTGTTTGCCAGGGACATAAATCAGGGAGTAGTGATAGGCAGACAGAAAGACAGACCATCGAGTCAGTCTGGGGGACAGGATTTGTGGAGTTTGGCGGTCTCCTGACAAAATGCCCAAAAGGGGTTTGTGGTCTGTCACTAAAGTAAAATGACGACCATAAATATAGTGGTGAAACTTCTTAACCCCTGAAACTAAAGCCAATGCCTCCTTGTCCAGCTGAGAGTAATTTCTCTCTGCTGGCGCTAGGGTACGGGAGAAGAAAGCAATAGGAGCATCTTTGCCATTAGGGAGGGTATGACTTAAAACAGCACCAACACCGTATGGTGAGGCGTCACAAGCTAATACCAGAGGAAGGGTCTCAGAATACTGTACAAGCACAGAGTTAGATACAAGCAAACGTTTGACAGCGGTGAACGCTGAAGAAGCCTTAGCGTCCCAGGTCCAAGTCGCTCCACGATCCAACAGCCGATGGAGGGGTTCTGCGATGGAAGCTTTATGCGGTAGAAAGACAGAATAGAAGTTAAGTAGGCCCAAGAAAGCCTGCAGTTCAGCCTTAGACGTTGGAGGCGGTGCGTCTATTATAGCTTTGGTTTTGGCTTGGGTCGGATGTATTCCTCGGGCGTCGATCAGGAAACCGAGGAACTCTACTTCTGGAACAGCTATAAGGCACTTGTCCTTCTTAACGGTGAGGCCCACACGGCGGAATTCCGTTAGCACTCGGCGTAATCTGGTTAGCAGTTGGGGCACAGAGTTCGCTGAAACTAGAACGTCATCGAAGTATGGTGCGACGCCGGGAATGCTGTGGAGCAGCCGCTCCATTAAGCTTTGGAAGATTCCTGGGGCTACGGAAACCCCAAATTGTAGGCGGCGGCACCGGAAAGCCCCTCGATGCGTAACAATGGTCTGCGCTTCGGCCGTCAAGTCGTCAACTGGCAGCTGTTGGTACGCTTGGGATAAGTCCAACTTAGCGAAAATGGATCCTTGCCCCAAAGAGTGCAAAAGGTGTTGGACGACCGGAACAGGATAGGCATGGTCCTGCAGGGCGTGATTGATTGTTGCGCGGTAGTCAGCGCAAATACGGATGGAGCCGTTGGCTTTCATTGCGATTACTATGGGGGTCTCCCATCTAGCATAATCTACAGGCTCTAAAATGCCCTGCTGGATGAGCTTGTCCAGCTCTGCATCTACCCGTGGCTGTAGTGCGAAAGGTACTCTGCGCGGTTTGAGACGCCGTGGTGGTACCTTTGGGTCAAGACTGAAGGAAACAGGAGTTCCCATGTATTTTCCTAGTTTGTCAGTGAAAACTGTAGGGAATTCTTTAGTTAGCATATCTAATTCAACGGAATGGACGGCATGGATGCCTTGAATCGTAAGACCAAGAGCAGCGAACCAATTAAGGCCAAGGAGGCTTGGGAGAGGGCCATCCACTATCACTAAAGATAAACGTCCAGCAAAATCCCTAAATTTAACTCGGAATGTCCCGATCCCCACAACTGGTATGATGGCACCTTGATAGTCTTTTAACAACAGGGAACAGCGGTCCAATTTGCGTTTGGATATGCTTGGCACCAGTCGCTTAATAGTGCTCCAAGACACAATGGAAGTAGCGGAGCCAGTATCCACCTCCATTTGACAGGGGCGCCCTTCAATTTGAACTGTCAAAGTTATTTTCTTGCCGTCTGAATCCCTGGGCGGAGTCACCAGGTTGACATCTGAAAACCCTCTCTGCGCATGCACACGCTCCCTTGATGGGCCTGACCGGCGCTGCTTGCTCGCCTCAGCTGGGAATCGCTGACCCAACTGCGGCTGTGCCGCCCGGCATACCCTAGCGATATGCCCCCGGCGGCCACAACGCCTGCATGTAGCCTCTTTAAACCTACAGGAGGCCCGTAAGTGGCCACCTCCACAGCTAAAACATTCAAGAGGTGAGCCGGACATGTTTCTCTGCCCCGTAGCCTTGTGTCTCGCTTCTCTAATACGGCAAACATCTAGCCCCTCCTCCTCTGACTCTGACAGTGCCTCAGTCTGTATCTCGTTTGTGCTGCTGTCCTCTTTCCCCACTTTTGGCGGGCTCCGGCCATGGGGTAGCTCCGCAATAGATAAAGCGGCTAACTCTGCTGCACACGCCTCGTCCAGCGCCGCTTGGAATGTCAACTCCTGCTTAGCAATTAATCTTTGTTTCAAATTCTGGTCTCTCACACCACTAACAAGGCGGTCAAGTAAATAATCGTCCAAATTCACGAACTCACAATGCCGGGCAGCTTTACGTAATGCCGCGACATATTGATTTATTGACTCTCCCGGAGCCTGGTCGCGGTGATAGAAATGCTGCCGCTGAGCTATTCTGGAAGGTGCCGGCGCATAATGCCGTTTGAGCTTGCCCATAAAGTCCTCCCATGTCCCGGAATGAATTGATTGCGGAGCCATCAATGTCATGGCTGTTTCGAACATTTCTGTTCCGCAGAAACTCAAAAAATAAGCTCTTTTATGCTCTGGTGACAAATTAGTATAATCATTGGCTATTAGGAAACACTCGAATCGTGCCACATAGGCATCCCACGATTCTTTGTCTTGGTTAAAAGGAGGGAAATTGTGTGAGGCAGCCATGATAATACTGCTTTCACTAAGCCGTACCTTCAAATCACGTTTTTTTTTTTTTTTCCTTCGTCGCCAATAATAAATACTGTCTTCAAATCAAAAACGCTCGTGAACTGGGTTCTCCTTGCTGAGGTAACTTCTTTAATGAACTAACAACGAAACTGTGGTAATACATGTATGGAACAGAACAGAGAACTGGCTCTGACATTTCTTATATAGTACTGTCAAAACATAAGTAACCAATCACGTAACTGCTCATATGTTCAACCAATCACGGGCTAGTACAATAGGGGGCGCTTCTCTGGATCATGCTCAGTATACAACACTATCCTTCCCCTGGCATGGGGTGGGAATGGAGATTTTACAGTATTGTTCCCTTGCCATGCCCACCAAGCCATGCCACATCCATCAAGCCACATTTACAGAACCAGTAGTAAAAAATTTTGAAACCCACCACTAGTCTAAAACAGCGGTGGGCTCTGCCCATCCACCCAGATGTCTCTATGCATGCACAGAAGCATTGTGCCCTCGTGCCATCACCCACAAGTGAACTGGTAACAACGGGATTTGAAACCCACTACTGCTCTAAACATCTTTTTTACGTTGTGGCCACCAAAACTAAATGCAGTATTCCAAGTGTGGCCTTACCAAGGCATTACAAAGTGGTATTAATACTTCACGTGATCCTGATTCTATCCCTCTGTTTATGCAGCCTGAAACTGTGTTGGGTTTTTTGGCAGGTGCTGTGCACTGCTGGCTCATATCTAAATGGTTGTCCACTAGGACTCCAAGATCCCTCTCACAATTACTACTATTGAGCAAGGTACCACATATACTGTATGTGCATTTTGTTTTTCTTGCCTAAGTATAGAACCTTACTTTTTTCACCATTGAATTTCACATGTCTGAGTTCAACTCTTAAGACGTAACAATTTACAGAGCTGATTGAAGAGAGGTATTTGCTACCACTGGCACAGACAGCCTGATCTTCTATATGGTCTCCATTGTAAACCACAGGGATGTGAAAATGATGGTGTGTCAAGATGCCATCAAGCAAAGGATGCAATTTACCACTACAGCTATAGGCGGGCCTCCGCTTATAATCAGTTGCTTAGTGACTGATCAAAGTTAAGGCAGACTTTCCTGGGGATACTTACAATCTATATTTGAAGTTCGGATGGTCAGAGCCTCCCCTGAAGTCATGTGACTGTTTTTTACAAGTTTTGCCCAAAGCCAGCTTTTATTTCCAATTTTCAGCAAAACCAGCCCACAACAAACGGGGTTTTTTTGGAAAAAGTTTTTTATTGTTTTATACAGAAACAAACACATAATACATCAGTCATTCCGTGTATCATCTCGGTGTGTCTTCAGTAATTTAAGAAGCTAGAAATTACTGGAGTAAAATTAAGATATGGTTGGAAGAAATGATTCAACAACATATTGACTTAAAACCTGAGCTATTCCTATTGGGTATCCTTCCAGAGAAAATTAGTAAAGAAAATATATATTTGATTAAACGTGTGATAACTGCAGCAAGGATAGTATTTGCGCAAAAATGGAAAGCAGAGAAAATCCTTTCGAAGGGGAAGTGATTAAAAAAGGTTTAGATTGTGCAGAAATGAATAGACTAACCTTGAAAATTAAAGAAAGAGAAGACACAGAATATTTTAAGATATAGGGACAATTCTATCATTGGTTAGAAAATAGTTATAGATAAATAATTTAATAAATAAGAGAATGACACAATAAAAATATTGTATTGTAAGAGGGATGTTTTTTTTTTAAAAAAGGAAAAAAGAGGAGTAACAAGAGGAAGAAGTTACTGAAGAAACGAGATGATACACAGCAAATATTGTAAAATCAGGTCAGTCATATAGGTGACTATAATCATCAATTACCACAAGTTATGACAGTGATGAAGCGGGAGTCATTATTGTCATAACACGAGGACTACCCATATGCAAGCTTTCAGTTTTTGCATTATACTCATATGTTACCATTTGCTTTCTTCCCTGCAGATGCAGGGAGATTCATACAGTATGCTTAACTATGGTTTGCTGAATAAGGAACAGCTGATTGGATTTGCACAACATGGCTCAGTTATCAACCACTTCTTTGCAGATCACAGTGGTTGATTTCATATACTGCACTGACTCACACTTTATTTTAAGTGTGATTATTTTAATAGGCCACCATAACTGGAATCATACAATATGCTAAAATCAGAAATCAGTTTACAAACCAAAATCAACTGAGCATTACATTAAAGCCGTTCTTGGCTGATACACTAACTCTGATAAGTACTTAGGCCCAGGGGTGAAATCTACTTACCTTTCCTACCGGTTCGGAAGTGCATGCACCCATCACATGTGTGCGCAGACCCTCTATGCATGTGCAAGCCCTTCTGTGCATGCACAGAGGGTAAAAAACAGGTTACTTCCTGGTTAAAACCAGAAAGTAATGATAACTGGGTGGGTGGGTGGAGCCTCTCACTGCCATCACTACCGGTTCTCCGAACCACCCGCCGCCATCGCTACCAGTTCGGCTGAACCAGTCCGAACCGATAGCATTTCACCCCTGCTTAGACCTACATGTATATGAAATTATTTTTTCCAGCATAAAAAAGAAAGACTGGTTTTTCATTTGCAATATTTTTCCAACAAATCTTTACTTTCTAGAACATATGCTAGCAATAATGTAGAATTGACAGTGACTTGCTTTTCAAATTTCAACCCCCCTGCCCCCCCCAAAAAGCATGACAAGTCATAGTCATGTTATCTACAGACTATAGCGATCATACATTTATAGATGCTGGATTGAAGCCAATTTGCTGGAATCAGAAAATAAATTACATAACATAAATCTAGGCTGTTGAGTCCATCTACAGAGGAGGGAAAGAAAGGAGCAATTTACAAGGTCAGGATACACAAAAGTTGGAATGACTACTGTTGTGAAACCCTCCCCCCCACGTCCCCAAGACGCTGAAAAAGCCAGACACTATTTGATTTTAAAGCTGTGCCAATTGGATGGAGGCCATGAGTACAGAAAGGAGGACATGTCCTTTTGCCATGTCTGGTAACCCTAGGCTGGGAAGAGTGGAGTAGAGAAAACTAGACATACATATGCATCAAATCATAGCCAGATTTAACAGATTTTTTTGGAGGGGGGTGGGCGTGATATTTCTGAAAAGTCAGAAAGGTAGGTACTGAAAAATCCGGGGATTCCTTTACTAAGTGGTTTGTTTGCATATTGTAATAATGAAACATGGCATTAAGCCCAAACCATATCAAGCATCTTATTTTCAGTTCTAATTTTAAGTCTTTAGAAGCAATTGTCAGAATAGAATAGAACAGAATTCTTTATTGGCCAAGTGTCATTGGACACACAAGGAATTTGTCACTGATGCATAAACACTTAGTGTACATACAAGCAACAAATGATAAATCATAATAATAAATCATAAGATACAACACTTAGTGATAGTTATAGGATCAGCGGTGACATCCGGCCGGATCTATCCTGTTCGCGCAAGCTGGTAGGGCTCCGCCCACTTGCTGGGATCTCATTACGTCCTGGCAGGTGGGCGGAGCCTCCCGCCGCCAGCCAGAGAGTTGCAGGAGCCCATTGCAGGTGAAAACGGAGCTCAGGAGCCTGTTTTTGCTGGCAGAGCGCTCGGGCCACCATAGGCGCCCCCAACACGAGTGATGCTGAGCTGGCCATGCCCACCCCGGCCCCCTGAGGTCAAACAACCCTGATGCAGCCCTCAATTTAATCGAGTTTGACATCCCTAGTTTTGAGAGAAGAAGTTGAAATGATATCCAGTATTCCTTAGAAAGAACAGTTATTCTGATCAGGGCTTAATTCTTTCTGAATTCTATTTGATGAAGCATTGTTACCTACGTACCCTAATTGCTCTCTATTAACCTTCATAAAGTGGTTCAGATTCTAAAATAATAATATCACCTCTTTTGTAACCTCCTTTAAGATACTTTTGCAAAGCATAAAATACATCATTAAAACATAAAAGCAATAACAATTATGTCCAGTAAAAAGAAAGTGAAAAGGGGAAAAAAATGAAATTATCCAGGAATCAGATAAGAAGATCTAGATGAAGAGATGGCAATAGAATTTCAGAGAAGTGAAACGAAGTTAATCTTGGCAACTTTGAAATGTGTGGACTTCAATTCACAAAATTCCCTAGCCAGCCATATAATGAAATATGGAATTTATATAAAGTACAGTAGATGAAACAAAAATATAGTTATATAAGTATATCAGAAATGACGATATATTCTTTGCACTAGATAACTATATATAGAATTGTAACTGTTTACAAGTAGTCCTTGACTTATGACCATTCACTTAGTGACTTTTCGAAGTTACAGTGTTGGAAAAAAGTGACTTATGACCTACTTGCACTTACTTAAATGCTGCTTCACAGTGCTTTACAGCCCTTTCTAAGCTGCTTCCCAGCATATTGCCCCTAAACGATCTGGGTCCTCATTTTACTGACCTCGGAAGGATGCAAGGCTGAGTCAACCTTGAGCCTGGTGAGATTCAATCTGCTAAACTACTGGAAGTTCGGAAGTCAGCAGAATTAGCCGGCAGTACTGCATTTCAACTACTGCGCCACCACAGCTCGTAATTCACTTTTGTTCTTGCTATTCTGAATAATAGAGTCAGATCTGGCTGCATTACAGCCTTCTGTTAATTGGTTTGATTATATGCCATCAAGCTGACTTTTAACGATCACATAGATCGGGGTCCCCAAACTCTTCAGCTTTTCAACTCCTTCACGAAATGTTAGATTGTTCATCAACATCCAAACATTATATGAAAATAACTTAATAAATATTACTACAAATAATAACAATAAGCAAAGGTAGTACTAATAGTAGGTGTACAATCCAATTGGAGCACCACTTGGACACCCTCAGCACTGACAGAATCACCATGAGTCAATTGCAAAAGGCAGCCTTACTTGTATTGTGACCTCGGCTCACTTAGTCATTACAGGACACAATTATTCTCAAACAAAACCATTTAATTGTAACAGCTGAGAATTACTTCATTCCCAGCTTAGTCCAAATTAATTCCAAAACAAGTCCTTCAGAAAAAGTCTTTTGGGCTTATCACAAACCATTATCTTCTTTGTCACCCTGCCAAAGGCCTTTCTTGACAAAGCCCCACGAAGTTCAGAAACAAAGAGACACCGACTGGAAAACAGATTTAGCCACGTTGCTTTCCCACAAAGAGCCCAAGAGCCTTTGCTGTTCTTTTAAGCCTTATGGGAGGGGCCAATCATCTCCTGGCCTTACTCCTGAGTCACCCTTTTTGCTTTAGCTGCTCTTGCTTTCTGGCAGCTCTGCTCCTCCTGTTCCTGTCTCTCTGCTGTCCAACTCTGGAGGCTCCGAAGTCCGCACATCACTCCCAGATCGCCCTGGCCCCATCTCTGCCTCCGACACAGAGCCCTCGTCTGGGCCTTCCCCAGACTCCAGGACTGGCCCATGGTCCTCCCCAGACTCCTCACTGTCCAACTCCGTTGCTAGTTCCATGGGCTGCTGGAAGAACAGAACAACTCGGAACAGTTTACATCCTGTGATGATACCTTTAATACCATGTGACAATACCTTTAACACCCTCAAGCATCAACATCTGCCTATCCTTGCCGTTCTGGTAAGATCCTGTCCTACTTCTGGTTTCAACTACCTGTACACACAAGTTGCTGTGTTAATTTACAGTTCATTCAAAGTCAAAAGACAATAGCAGTCAAAGCAAGTAAACAAAGCAGAGTCTCAGACACTTGCCCGAATGATTTGATATTAACAAGAACACACAGAGGAATAGTCCAAAATCATTCCAAGGTTGTGAGAGCCAGTTCAGGATTCTCAGCCAGTTTCAGAGATTGAAGGCTTCTTTCACAAACAGGATTCAAACAGGAATATCACAGAAGAGCTAAATATCAGAAAGTTGTTTCTAGCAAAAGGAACCTCAATTATGCTTGCATCTTAAATCAGGCTGCAGCCAGTGCCACTAACTTGAGATTTATTCCCTTGCTTGACAAAAAGTCTCACAGAATGTCTCTGCTCTGCATTCTTCTCTACTTGTTGGGTTCAGGGACTGGAAGGCCTTATGTCATCTTCATCTGATTGCTCCAAGTGTCCAGGTGGATCAGCTGTTTTGATCAGCCCCATGTAACTCTTGGCTTTGTGGCTTCAAAAGACATCATTCCACAGATTTAACTGGAGAAACTTCTTCAGATTCAGACTCTTAAACCCTGTGCATTGCTGATGACAGATCCCATGAGAAGCCATGCTTGGTTTAAGAGAGTATTTCTTAGTCTCGGCAATTTTTAAGATATCTGTATTTCAACTGCCAGAATTTTGGATGTTGAATTCCATATAGTTGCTGGAACTGAGAAACTTTTAAGAAGTCACCGACTGGGACTATATGTACAACCTCTTCTGATCCAAAGTGCTGCATAGCCCTATGAACTAGGTTGTTCTTGGTGCTCTCTGGCTTATTCCATTAATTGGCTTGAGGTAGAATAAAACAGGCTTTAGCAATGCAATATTCACCTACTCTTTTCCTGATAGCTTTTTAAGACATTAGCAGAGGTCTTCAAACTTGGCAGATTTAAGACTTGTGGACTTCAACTTCAGCTATGCTGGCTGGAGAATTCTGGGAATTGAAGTCCACAAGTCTTAAATCTGCCAAGTTTGAAGACCTCTGCATTAGCAGAATGATAGCAGCATCCCAATCTGTGGGGCATGCTTATGATCACCATGCAAGATTCCAGCAGTGCCTGTAAGAGAATCCAAATCACCTTCATAACTCCCAAGATTGCATGTTATCCTTCCATATTGTCTGTAAACCACACCTGCAAGAGATTAAGTGCTGAAGAGGAAAAAAAAAAACCTCCTGGCTCTCTCAGCCTCAGCCTGTGCCAGAAGTCATTATAATCAGGGACAAAGGCATTGCAAATTGCTTTTTCCCCAAAAACAAGAATGTAGATTCTCGGGCATTCAGACGGAATACTTTTTATTTCATGCAACAAATGAAAATAACATTATCCGTACTATCAGTCTGTCTGATAAGTTTCCTATCTTTTAAAAAAAAAAAACTTTCTTTGGGGATCTCAGGCATTAAATCTATTCCCAAAAAGCTGGTTTTCTTAATGCTACAGAGACTTGTATGGCCCATTCAGGTTTAATATGCTCAGTAGAACCCAAATGTTTATGGACCGACATGAATAAATGCACACATTGCAGTGAAACATCTGGCAGATTAATCTTTTGTTCCTATAATGTAAAATATGTTCAAATGTTATTTTTAAAGCCAATACTGTGGCTTCTCAACAACACTTCACTGCTGGAACTAACTGCACTATGGATGTTTTCCTGGTAGTAGCTGAATTTTAAATTGAATTTAGTTTCTTCCACTCACGAGCCTAGCACAGAACTATACCTCGAAAGGCTCAGAATGAAAGGAAACCTCCGGAGAGTTTCTGAGTTGTTCTGAATGTCTACAGCTGTTTCAAATACCTGGCAAAAATATGTATTTCTTATCCCTCATTCACCAGCAACACAGCATATAGGTTAAGAAAGGAGCCACTGGATGCAACTATGGAACTGTTGCAATGGATAGATAGAATCACAGCAAAACAAATTATCCCACAATATAAAATTACTTAGGGTTGGAAGGACAGAGGTCGTCTAGTCCAAACTGCTATTCAGGCAGGAGGCTATATACCACTCCAGACAAATGGCTGTCCAGTCTCTTCTTGAAAACCTTCAGTGATGAAGCACCCAGAACTTCTGGAGGCAAGCCATTCCACTGATTAATTGTTCTCATTGTCAAGAAATTTGTTCTTAGTTCTAGGTTGGATCTCACCTTCGTAAATTTCCATCTGTTACTTCTTGTCCGACCCTCAGGTGCTTTGTAGAATAGGTTGACCCCCATCTTCTCTGTGACAACCCCTCAAATATTTGAAGACTGCTATCATGCCACTTCTGGTCTTTCTCTTTGTTAGACTAGACCTGTGATGGCGAACCTATGGCACACGTACCACAGGTGGCACACGGAGCCATATTGGACACACAAACGCTGCCCTAGCTCAGCTCCAGCACACGTGTGTGCTGGCCAGATGATTTTTGGGCCTTCTGGGCCCACCGGAAGCCGGCAAATGGGCTGTTTCCAGTCTACAGGGGGTTGAGGAATGCTGCTTTCTCCCTCCTCAGACTCCTAGAAAGCCTCTGGAACCTGGGGAGGGTGAAAAATGGGCCTACCAGGTCCACCATGCCAACACATGCCAAAAGTGGGGGGAGCACGGGGGGGCACACATGCATGTGTGGGGGTGCAGGGCACATAGAATTATGGGTGTGGGCACACACGCATGCAACCACCCCGCACTCCCCCCACTTTTGGCACGCGATGGCAAAAAGGTTAGCCATCACTGGACTAGGCATATCCAGTTCCTACAAACATTCAATATATGTTTTAGCCTCCAGCCCCCTAATAATCTTTGTCGCTCTTCTCTGCAGTCTTTCTAGAGTCCCAGCATCTTTTCTGCATGGTGGGGACCAAAACTGGATGCAGTATTCCAAACGTGGGCTTACCAAAGCAGTAGAAAGCAGTACTAACACTTCAGGTGATCTTGATACTGTCCCTCTCTTGATGCAGCCTAGGGATGCATTGGCTTTTTTGACAACTGCAGCACACTGCTGGCTCATATTTAAGTGGTTGTCCACTAGGACTCCTGAATCCCTCTCCCAGTTACTCCTGTTGAGCCACATACCACTTATTCCCGTGATGGGGAACCTATGGCACTCTGTGGGCACGCAAGCCGTCCTCTACCCCAGTTTGGTGTTCTCTGCAAATAGGAATAGAAATAAAAAATCGTTTTTCCAATGTAAACAAAGGGTATAATTCTATTTTTCCTGTTTCCATGTACTCTACTACTTAAATGTCAGTGGATGAACTGGCACACATCAGTTTAAACTATTCTAACCAACAGTCCAGTCTCTTGCCTGTTATATATATCAAAGGCCTAGTTACACAGTTTAACTCTGACTTCTGTAGGTAAAGAACTTAGTGCTGTAAGCAAATTAGCTGTGAAATAGCTAAACAAACATAATCTATTCATGCGTTTATTTATTTTATTTTATTGCAAATTAGAAGGCTGTGGAGTCGGGAGATAAATGTTCCAACTCTGACTCCAACTCCTCAGTTTTTTGTACTTCTGACTCTGACTCCGACTCCAGGTACCCAAAATTTCCTCCGATTCCTCGACTCTGACTCCTCAGGTTTTTTTACTTCCGGCTCCGGCTCCTCAGTTTTTTGTACTTCTGACTCCGACTCCAGGTACCCAAAATTTCCTCCGACTCTTCGACTCCTCGACTCCGACTCCGACTCCACAGCACTGAATTTATATGCCGCCCTTCTCCCGAAGGACTCAGGGCGGCTTACAAGATAAAAAAAATCAACAATAACAGCTAGAATATCCTTGCTAGAGCATCTTCTGACAATCTTCCTTTCATTTACATCTGCAGAGAATTGTTTTATATCTGCAGAAACCTGTAACAATAATACAGAATATTTGTAGCTCAGAATTGAATTGTGATGTCCTTGGAAACAAAGAAAACAAAAAGACTAGAACACCTCACCAGCAATCAACATCCAGATATGCAAGTATTAACACTAAGACTAATATCAGACTGCCAGTCAAGCAGTACTCCATACCCAGTCAAGGAATTACTAACTGTGACACACGGACAAACATTAAACAACCACAAAATCTAATCAAGAACCTACGAAGAAGAAAACTACACTCCCACTAACATTGACAGGGCAAGTCATTGTATACAGAGAGCAAATCCCACTCCCTTTAGCACTGAAGATGTTACCTGGTTGGGTAATGAAACATTTGCAAGAAACAACCAAGCTCAGAGAGCACCAAGGATTCCATAGAGACAGGTAAGAAATAGGACTCTTACTGTAGTTGTCCCCAACTTGTCATACTCAGATGCATTGGCTCCAGACGTGGGTTTCAGCAGGTTCTGACCAGTTCTGGAGAACCAGTAGCAGAAATTTTGAGGAGTTCAGAGAACCGGTAGTAAAAATTCTGACTGGGCCCACCCCCATCTATTCTCTGCCTCCCAAGTTCCAGCTGATCAGGAGGAAATGGAGATTTTACAGTATCCCTCCCCTGGAGTGGGGTAGGAATGGAGATTTTACCGTATCCTTCCCCTGCCACACCCACCAAGCCACACCCACAAAACCGGTAGTAAAAAAATTTGAAACCCACCACTGATTAGCTTGCCATCCTCCAGAGCAGTATTTCCCAAAGTGTGGTACGCGTACCCCCAGTGGTACAGGAAGAGTTTGGTGGGGGTACGCGTTGCACCGGAGTTTAGTGGGGATCACGTGGGAATATCCACTGCACCGTGCTTAGCTGCACCCACAGAACAAAGAAAGAAATAGGCACGTATCGCAGTTTTTACATGGGAACTGGGGCCATCATACATCGTATTGCAACTCATTATGGCGGGAACTTCTGCGCATCCTTCGTGTAGCTCTGGTTCGGCCATTTTTAAACTGCGGGAACATTAACAGTTAACGTTGAGCCTCGGAGCTGTTTAAAAACTGGAGAATTGCAGTGTTATCTAATGGTTAGACAGTCTTGTGAGGCATGACACGGCGTGAATATCCTGCACTACGTTACAGAGACAACTTACTTTTTTAATAGTTAGTTCCGGGCGCCTGTTATCGTGCTTTAGTAAGTTCCACTGATTTTGATTATATATATATATATATAATCAATATATTTTGATTTTTATTGAAGCATATGTTTTTTATGAGGGGTACTCAGCATTACTCAGCAATTATAGAAGGGGTACACATATGTCAAAAGTTTGGGAAACACTGCTCCAGAGGATTATGTTGACTGGAAAATATGGAAGCTGCATTCTCAGTTCATCTGAAGAATGTTAATTTGGGAAAGACTATAAGGAAAAACTGCCTTAAAATGGTTATCTGGATTCCATGCAAAGCATGATAATAATTATATTTAAAAAGCTACACAATGCAAAGAAATTCCTCTAAGTGTGATCTTTGCAGTGTGCTCTACACTCTTTGAGTTTCAGAAGCTTCTGACAGCTCCCTGTGAATGTGCTGAAAGAGCATTCCAGTGTTTCCAGTGAAAACCTGGAGATTCGGTAGATGGTTTAAACTAAACTATCAAGTTTTCTCTCTGTGATTTGGGTAAATGCTCAAACTGCCAGCAAAGTATACATGTGAGTGCTATTGAGAACCCTGGTGGCGCAACGGTTAGAATGCTGTACTGCAGGGCTAACTCACTGCTCACTCCAGTTTGATTCTCACCAGCTCAAGATTGACTCAGCCTTCCATCCTTCCGAGGTCTGTAAAATGAGGATCTAGATTGCTGGAGGCAATATTCTGATTCTGTAAACTGCTTAGAGAGGGCTCTAAAGCATTGTGAAGCAGTATGTAAATCTAAGTGCTATTGCTATTTGAGTTATCCCATTTAGGATAGTAAAAGAGAGTCCAGAAGGCGATGACTTCAATTGAATGACTTAATTAATTAGTTTAGTAGAAATTGCCAGCTACGTCTTGAAGCCTAACAACCCTTCCAAGGAGCAGCTATGTGTTAATATTTGTGCAACTAATCACACGTGTAACCACTAATCTACAGTGCCAAAAATTGAAACAAGTAGGTGAATTTGTGTACCTCAGTTGAATTTTTACTAAATATGGGGACTGTGGTGGTTGTTTTTGAAAGTAAAATGGAGGGAACAATTGTAAATTAAGCATCAATGAGGGGGAAAAAAACCAGAGCAAATAAATGACTTGCGTGTTCCTTGGTAGAATGTTTACTTAAAATGGCAAAATAGATGGAGACATTTTAAGATATATAAACACCGGTTAAAAAGGTAATGGGTAGCACCGTATGTGGTCTGTTGTGAGGAATTAGTTTGTGGAAAGAAACAAAACCAGCTGTGTATAAGAGCGTCTGCCTACGTTGTTTTATGAAGTGAGATCTGGACACGTCAAGTAAGTAAACCTAAAAGTAAGTTGAATTCAGCAGGAACGGGGGCCTTAAGAAGCATCTGGCATTCAAAAAAAAAAGATAAAAGGTCAAGAATTAATGGATGCTTAATGAAGGTGGGCCTAATATAAAAGTGTCTGGTACAGTACATGAATGATGGAAACAAGGATGACTTGCAACAGAGTAGTGTGATAGATGCATAGATATATGCCAAAATCAAGGCTGCTGATGCTAATCTAACCCTGTCTTGCAGCTGAGATGCTTTTCTGTGGCTAAGCCCATTATAATGGTTTTACTAAAATCCTGTTTTGAAGGGAAAGAATCCCAGCTGGAAATTTCAGGGAACACCACAATGTGAAAGTCGGTGGGTGTCTTTTGCCAGTCTCACAAAAGCCTCTAATCAAGTGGAAAATTTGCTGGAGACCAGAAGTTTGGGGCTGCAATTATTTTAAGGGATTAGTTGGAAAGAATTGGAGGCGCTTAGCATTTATCCCCTCATTTTCCGTCTCTCTCTCTGTTTTGTTCGATGCCGCTTTGGATAGATTCAGCAAGAACCTTCCACAGCTGCAGCTGAAGAATCAAGTGTCCTAGTAATTATTTCACGTCTCTTTCACAGAAGAATAGAAATCATAAACTCCAGTTTGAATAGGATACTAGCTGAAAAGACAGCTGCCAGATTTGTAAACGATCTGTTCGTTTGCCTTGGCCAGCATCCTGAGATATCAACATTTCACAGGTAAAACTGTTTTGGGCAGGGAGAGAAAGTAATCAGGTGCAGAAAAATGGTTCGGGAACTTATCTGGTTCAAGGCTGAGATTGCAAGCGAGACAAACAGCGTTAATCAAATTGATATTAAGTTCACTGCTTTTTCAATCCCCGATATTGCTTTCTTAGCCAGTTACCCTTGTACTGGCCTGTCTAATGGAAATAATAACGGCCCTTTATCATCTGAATAGGAACAATTACAGGAACAAGTACTCCTTAACTTACAAACATAATTGAGCCTGGCAATTACAGTCATAAGTTGTGATGCCTTTAAAGTAGGTCACCGTGTGACCGAATCTGCTTTTATGACCTTTTTTTGCAACAGTTGTGTTAAGGATATTGTTGTTGTGTAACAACTAGCAGAGTAAAGTGCACAGAGAAACGTTGCTGAGAGCACTGAGATAGAGATACATACAAACTGGTGTTATCAAAAGTTTTCTTTATAATGGAAAATAAACAATCTCGTAGTCTTCTAAACAGTCCAAGTCTTTACCGGTTAACTCCAAACAAACTCTTACCAAACAAACAGTAGTTGGTTCACAAACCCCGGATGGTAGCAGATCCACCCACACATGCACGTGCTGTTAGCAGTTTATCATACACTGAATACCTTACAGTACCTTGCTTAAATACGTTGTTAAATTACAACTAATTATAGCATGACTCAGCATTACAGCATGATGCAGCATTAAAACTTAAAGTCACAGAACAGGACTCATTTCAGATGTTTCAGTTTCATCCTCCCCTAAACCTACTTCCTGTTCCTCAACCTTAATAGAGGATTCTACAGTATCTATATCCTCAGGACTCTCATCAGGAATATGATGCTCTATACTAACAGTATTATCATGTCTGAAATCTGCATGCTCTAGTTTATCCCATCCTTCGTGCTCTAGAAATTTAGCACTTGCACTACAGTAAACACTAGTAGTACCCTGTGCCCAGAATCTATAAGATCTATGATTTGATTCATAGCCAACAAAAAACATTTTTCTGGCTCTTGGTTGATCTTTTCTTCTAACACTAGATGGAATATGTACCCAAGCTGGGGCTCCAAATGTGTGTAAATAACTAAGATTTGGTTTTCTCCCATGCCATAAGGTGAATGGTATTTCACCTGTAGAGGAATGAACCACGTTGTTTAGCACATGGTTAGCACACATAACAGCCTCGCCCCATAAATTTTCAGGCAAACCAGAATCTGCCAACATAGTTCTAATCATGGCTTGTAATGTTTGTCCTCGTCTCTCAATATAGGAATTATGCTGTGCTCTGTACGGAGCAGATCGTTTATGCTGGATCCCTGCATCCTGCAAAAACTTTTCTAACCTTTGGTTAGTAAATTCTGTACCATTATCGGTCACTAAGCATTTAACTTTAAATTTCTGCTTCCTTTCCACAAAACGTAGCCAGTTTTTTATATGCTGGAATGTTTCAGATTTTGTTTTCATAAGATAACAGAATCCATATCTTGAATAATGGTCTACTATGCTTAGAATATAGCAGGCACCTCCTATACTGGGTTTCTTGGGTCCAATTAGGTCTATAAACACTACCTCTAACGGCTTTGTAGTTTTAAAACCATTAACACGGTTTGCTGGTGTAACCCTACTTTTCTGCTGACTACAGGCATTACAGTTCAGATATTTAGTACATGCTTGTAGTTTTATCCCTTCCGATAATTGCACTGTCTTCTTTAACGTCCTGAAATTTAAGTGCCCAAGTCTCCGATGTAACAGATGAATACATTCATCATGTGGTTTAACATTCTCATAAACAGACTTAGACTTAGCCACCAATACTGGGTTCTCCCTTAAAATGAATAAATCATTTTCTAAATTTGCAGTAACAACCCTGCCATCTTTTTCTATAAGACACTTATCATTTTTAAATGTTACTGTAAACCCAAATTGTACCAAAGATTTAACAGATAATAAATTGAATTTTAAACCAGGAATATATAACATAGGCAATGGTTCATTATTAAATGACCAACGAGCAACACCCTCTCCAGCTACCTTAACCTTCCAGCCATTTGCTAGTTTAACATGTTGGTTACTCTTCTCCATTTTAACAAAACATTTTCTATTTCTAGTAATAGATTGAGAAGCACCACTATCAACAACCCAACAATCCTGGTTAACATCAGTAGTTGAACTAGATATAGCTAAACTACAACCCTTCTTGGGTCTACTATTGTCCCTAACAGGCATTTTCTTATTTTTACAATATTTAGCTATATGCCCTTTAGTTCCACAAGCAAAACAACGTTTTACAAAATAAGCAGTTGAGTACATTTTATCTTCTTTTGGTTGTTGCACTCACAACTGATCCCTTTCTTGTCTTCTTTTGGATTCTTCCAACAACCTACCGGTTATGCCAGCCAATGTCAGTTCATTTCTGGACAAAACCTCTAACGAAGAAACAAAGTTGTCATAACTATCGTCCAAAGAAGAAAGAATTATGTAAACTTGTTGTAGTTCAGAGAAAACAAATTCCTTTTCATGCAGCTCCTGGAAACTTCTGGTCATGGATTCCAAATGAGCCATCATATCTCCCCCTTTAAGAAGATGTTTGTTGAATAATTTTCGTGTGAGATATATATGAGCACCCACAGAGTCACGAACATATAGTCTCTTCAACTTAGTCCAACACCTAGCAGCAGACTCTTCACCATGGATATGGACAAGCTGCTGGTCACCCAGTGTCAGTCCAATAATACAAAGAGCTCGTTCATTGTCTCTGTTAAACTTGGCTACTTTCTTGGCATCTTCCTCATCAGCAGGATCCCATGCTGTTACATCCGGTGGATTATTAACTATGTCCCACAGTCCTTCTCTACGCAAAAGTAGACCACATTTTGTAGACCAGGATACATAGTTTGTTCCGTCCAGCCGGGTTATCATGGAAAAATTTGCTGCTTGTTCTAGTGCCATCTTCACTTAGATTGTTTATCACAAACACAGTTTGTACTACTCACAAACTCAAACTAGCTCTCAGTTTAACTCTGAAAAAATCCTAGTTAGTTCTGGTTGGTCCTGGTTGGTCCTGGGCCCATAACCAATGTTAAGGATATTGTTGTTGTGTAACAACTAGCAGAGTAAAGTGCACAGAGAAACGTTGCTGAGAGCACTGAGATAGAGATACATACAAACTGGTGTTATCAAAACTTTTCTTTATAATGGAAAATAAACAATCTCGTAGTCTTCTAAACAGTCCAAGTCTTTACCGGTTAACTCCAAACAAACTCTTACCAAACAAACAGTAGTTGGTTCACTCTGGTTCACAAACCCCGGATGGTAGCAGATCCACCCACACATGCACGTGCTGTTAGCAGTTCATCATACACTGAATACCTTACAGTACCTTGCTTAAATACGTTGTTAAATTACAACTAATTATAGCATGACTCAGCATTACAGCATGATGCAGCATTAAAACTTAAAGTCACAGAACACATATATTGCCTGGACAACTGTTAGGCCCAAATCATATCCTAACAAGTTGCTAAGCCAATGCTGTGGACATTAAATGAACCCATTGTTCACTATAGACCAGAGGTGTCAAACTCGCGACATGTTGTTGTCACGTGACGTACTGCAACTTTTTCCTCCTTTGCTAAAATGGGGGTGGCCAGTGCGTGACGCATCCGGCCTGCAGCCACGCATTTCACATTCCTGCTATAGGTTTTTTTGTCAGAAATCAAAAGTAAATGCTGATTTCCTCCATAAATCACAGCCATGTGATCATACAACTCTGAAAACAACTGTAAATGCAGGCTAGTTGCCAAGTGCCCAAAATGCAGTCATGTTAAAGGGGGGTGGGGGGACATGTCAGAACTTTGAAACTGGGCCATAAATCCTTTTTGGGAGCCCATTGTAACTTTAATCGGTCACAAGTCAAGATCTATCTGTACACTGATGTAAAGAATATATGGATAAAATTACATATTGACCAGTGGTGGAATTCAAAATTTTTTACTACCGGTTCTGTGGGCTTGGCTTGGTGGGTGTGGCTTGTTGGGAAGGATACTATAAAATCTCCATTCCCACCCCACTCCAAGGGAAGGTTACTGCCAAATCCCTATTTCCTCCTGATAAGCTGGGACTCAGGAGACAGAGAATAGATGGGTGCGGGGCCAGTCAGAGGAGGTATTTACCGTTTCTCCGAACTATTCAAAATTTCCACTACCAGTTCTCCAGAACTGGTCAGAACCTGCTGAATACCACCTCTAATATTGACATATTTTGAGATAAAATTATTTTGGCGTTAAGCAATATTGTGCAATAATATACAGAAAAGGATCAATGTATAGTGGGAAATCTAACTAAACTGAGTTGCAACAACAGTATCCGTATATCTTTCCTGCCCTTGCAAGCCATCCTTGCTTCCCCTATGTTGACAGACTAAATCATACATAACTTATTCTTTAAATTTCCTGGATCATCAATTCTATACAATCACTATCTTCTTAGTAATTTCCTTCCTCTTAATCCGTTCATTCTTTCTTCATGTAGTTTGCAATTTAGTCATTCATTCTCTCCTTATTACCAAACCACTTCAAAATACTACTTTCTATACTAGTCACTAACTTTTGTAATGAATCCATGCTCATACATCACCCATTTATTCTTGATCTTATGTCTTGTTTGTTCTTAACATGTCCCATTTACTCTGATGTTCCTGCTGACGTACTGAACTTCTACCTAATAAATTGGGAGAAACACCTTCTTGTTACACAGCCAATTTTGAGAATCATGAATACTTCATATATCTTAAAATGTCTCCATTTCTTTCCTTTATTAAACTTTTTATCAAGCGATACAAATTCACCTGCCTATTCTAGGTTTTTTTTACATTTATGAATAATTGTCATTCACACCATTTTCTTGTCAAACATAAGGAGAATGATTTTCAATACATTCTTTACCGATACTTACTCCTTGTTAAATTCTACAGTCTATTTGTTGCAAATTACTAAGATTCTCAAATAATAACATAGCATCATCTGCATTGAAAAGTAATATTACCTTCCTTACATATTCATCCACAAACATATTAATAAACCAAGGGGACGTCATAAATTCTTGCTCAACGTTGAATTGTTAGCTAAGGATGCCAATTATTCTCAGCCACTTCCTTCATATATCATTCTTATCCCATTCAAAAAACAAGTTTCAATCCAACAGTCAAAGAAAAATTGCACAATGCAAATACTCTATCATGTTTTTTTATATCAACAAACATACATTAAATTTGCCTCATCTTTATAAATTTCTCATTAGCCTGCTGATCTGGTAAGCACATCCGCCACCCAATACTTCCTAAATCTTACTTGCTTGTAATCATTTACCTGCATTCAATCACACTTTTATCTAATTAATAAATTAATCAAGTGTAATTTTTGCATTCAGTATTGTAAACTTCTGTTTCGTATAAAGGAACAACAACAGTACTGTTTCAATTACTATACATGGATCAATCATCACACACAAATTAAACAAGCATGAACACCCCATAAACAAGCCACATCTATCAATTCTACATTTTTTCAACATTTTCCCAGCATGTATGATCATTTTTTTCGTGAGTGCTATTTATAGCATTCATTTCAAAACTGTCCTTCAACATATTAAAATGATTTAAAAATATATGTCTTAAATACATTTTCTAGCATTTTGGTCACTTCAGTTTTGTCCTAAATTTTCATCACTTTCATTTTTAACCCCATTCACTCAGCTGCAAGTAGTTTTTTTTTCTAACCATGTATAAAACACTTCGATTTCCATCAAAATCTCTCTGTAGTTTCTCTATCTTTTTTCAGCGTAAGTATTCCTTGCTTTCTAACTACATTTGTAGCAATTATCTTTTTATACTAGAGAAGGGGTCTGCAACCTTAAACACTCAAAGAGCCATTTGGACCCATTTCCCACAGAAAAGAAAACACCGGGAGCCACAAAACCCTTCCTGTGCAGACTATTTTTTGAGCGGCCACAAAACTAGCATATGCAGTTGAATTAAACGTTCTGTTTTTTTTCTGAAACTTTTCTTTTCTTGGATTTATCCATAGTTGGCTTACCTGGGGTTGAAAAGCTCAATAAATTGCGTGCCGGCAGATGTCGCATATTGGTGGTTGTGATACATATTTTGAGTGACAGGGAGCCGCAGCAGAGGGGTGAAAGAGCCACATGCGGCTCCAGAGCCGCAGGTTACTGACCCCTGCTTAGAGAATTATACCATGTTTCCTGACTTCCTTTTTTTTTTTTTTGCTTCAATCTTATATGCATTTTTCCATTAATTGTTTTTAATAACAGAAGGAAAGAAGTCAGCTAGGTTATGGCTTTAGTTTATACTAACTGTCACATGCAGCACTTCTTGGTCTCATTGGTCAATTTTGGTACATTTGAGCTAGTATGTTAAAATGGCAAAAAAAAATTATCACAATTTTACCTCCAAAATGTTTACATTATTGAATACAAGCCAGAATCTTGTAGTGAATGTAGAAAATGTCCTTGAAGGACAGAGGAAAGATCCATTAACAAGCCAAATGAGACTTGAACCTAGCCCAATAAATTGGTTCATGAAAACACCTCTAAGAGCCGCCCCCCTTCCAAATTCTCATATAGATAAACTAGGGAAGAAGAGAAGCCCATTCAAATTGATAAGATTCTGTCACCATTGCTGCTCTATTAAAAATAGCCTTAGGTCTACACAGTGTCTGTTTCTTAGTCTAAGCTATCTGATATGGCTCACAGCTCTCTAATTTAGAGATGATTTTGAAAGTCAAGTTTTTTGCACAGCCCCTTCCTAACTGTACCGCTTTGGGCATTTTACATTGAGCAGCTCGCTGAAGTCCTGTAGTTCTACATATGAAAATGATTTCAGCATATTTGATCCCTCTCTTCAAGGAACTTCTCTCCAATCTAATGTGCCTCAAGACCACTGGCACTACAGCTCTTCAAATCCTCAGCTGCTGCCCAGCAAGCCTGGAAGTTTGTTTGTTTGTTTGTTTGTTTACATTTCTAGGCTGCCCATCTTGAAAAAAGACTCTGGGTGGCTTCACAAGATTACAAAGGAAGAAAACTATTATATAAGAAAAGAACAGAGTCACCCTAAGGAAATAATTGTAGGATACCGTCCCATATCACTCCCAACCTAAAGTGATACAAGAAACCCACTAACCCAAGATGTTTTAGTTTCATTTTAGACAAAGGCAAGTAGAGTGGAAAGCATTTGGATTTCTGGAGGAATGCTCTTTTCAGAGGGCAGGTCTTGCAAATTGTAGATCAACACTATCTTGAATCATAACCCCCTCCCCCACCCCAGTTAAGGAAAACTATAGGTATAAGTTCTATGATGTAAGTCCTCAATTTACAAGTGTTCATTTAGTGACCTTTCAAAGTTGCAACATCACTGAAAAAAGTCACTTAGCACTCTTTTTCAAACTTATGACCATTGCAGCACCCCTCCAGGATCATATGATCAAAATTCAGACTCTTGGCAACTGACTCCTATTTATGATGGTTGCAGTGTCTTGGGGTCATCTTTTGCAACCTTCTGACAAGCAAAGTCGAAGAGGAAATCAGATTCGTTTAACAACTGTATTACTAACTTAACAATTGCCACGATTTGCTTAACAACTGTGGCAAGAAAAGTCGTAAAATCAGAGCTGGGATTCAGCCAGTTCGGACAGGTTCGGTAGTGACGACCTGCGGGTGCTGCCCTGGTGGTATGCCGTCCTATTTAGCCATGTTTTCCGCTTGCGAGCAAAATGCATGTGCATTTTCAATGCGTGGTGAACTGGTGGCAAAATTATGTGAAACCCACCGCTGCGTAAAATGGGGCAAAACTCAATAAACACAACATAAATGTTGGGCTCAATTGTGGTCATAAGTTGAGGACTACCTTATTTTATTTACCTCAAGGGCAAGATTGCAGCTGCTGTACTCTCATTGTATCAGGTTGGATTTTGTACATGTATGTGCTTAACCTTTGCCTATCATCATGGAAAGACAGGATATAAACGTTTTAGGTAAACAGGCCCAGAAGTTGTAATGCAGGTAATATGCAACCTCTCTCAGGTCTCAAGATCCCCAAGGCAGCATTCCTGCGACTTGAAGAAACACAAGAAGCTGAAGACATGTTAAAAATAACATACATTTCTTTTCCCCTGGAAATCCAAATTCTTCATCAACAAGCACAGAATTTTAAACCCTCACTAAAGGATTTCTGGCATTTTGCATATTTTTCTCTCTGATTTTTCATGTATCATTTGGGGCTTATTTGTCATAAGACAGCTTTGCAATAAAACGTACGCCTGCCTCTTCAAAATCTAATTCAGCTTCTTCTCTGGATTTTCAGGTTTCAGCAGATTTTATTCAATCTCATCTATAAAGACTTTTCTGATTTTCAACATCCTCAGGCAGAACTAAAACATGAAAAGGAAGGAGTATTTAACGTAGAGCGCAGGTGACACTAACCTTTTGACTTATCAGCAAGGATCACTAGAAATATTGCTAAAAGTGATTTTTACCTGTAATCAGAGCTGTTGCAATGATGGGGGGGGGGAGAGCAATGCATGTCAGCAAAAATCTTAATGCAAATATCAATATGCTCATATTAATCGCTCTGATTATTACTAATATAGAAATAAGTCAAAATAATCCAAGCTACCCATTTCATCGTTGTTTGTTATATTGTTATTTGTTCCATAGCCTTGTGTGGGTTACGTACATAATAGGTTGGTGCCTTTCTGAGAACCGAGTACAAAATGTTCCCAGATCCCTGTTAACAGCAAAAACACATACAGGTTTTGGCTTTACAAGAAGGGAGAAAGCTTCATTTTTCTTGTCCTGACTTTGTGCCAGTTTTTATAACCTATGGCCATAACAGACATTCCTGAGGGAAGCACCATAATAGCACAGAGGGGGGATAGAATCCAAGTACTAGTTCCATCTGTGGGAAAACTCCCAACCCACAGGTGTTGCTCCTTGGGGCACATAACCTAGGCTTGTATTTAGAGTACCCCTCCCAAAATATAGGAACTGCAGATATGCCAACGTGCTGTTCTCAAGGTTAATGTGGGGTGTTAAGCTACACACCTCCTTCAAGCTCCTAGACACTTTAAACAAAGGGCTCCTTTGCTGACACTTGGGTAGGATGTTTGTAACTAGAGGTCTTAGAAGAAGTTAGCCAACTATTGCACAAAAGATATATATGATACATTCAAGCTACACTTGATCAGCATGACATTTACAAGGGCAACAGAAATCTAGAACTGGCTCCAGATAAAGATGCGGACTAATTATGGTCTTCAAGATTCATCCAGAAATCTAAAAATCTAAAGATTTATCCAGAAATCTAAACTTTTGGTAGGACAAGACCCAATCAAATTGGGTCCTTGACTTACCTCTCTTCTTAATGTAGTATAGATTTCTACCTATATTTTGGTTCTACCTATATTTTTTATATGGTTCTATAAAAACCATTAAGCATTCCAAAAATAGATGTCTTATGGATGTAATCTAACATTTAATTTTTAAAAGGCTTGGATTTTGGTTTGTTCTAGTTATTATTTTTTTTTCGTGCAAACCACTCCATTAATACAATTTGAGTATACTATGTGTGCCATTTACTTGATTAGGTACTTGATTCCATAGATACAATCAGATTTTCATTACAGATATTTTGTATTGCAAACATAAATATTTTCTCATTCAGCTTCAAACAACATCACATTTATTTCACACGGAAGCAATTACGGAGGATACAAAACTGGGACTGGCAAGGAGCTGAGCTTAGTTAACATCAAGACTTTAATGTTTCCTCAATTTAATACATGTTTATAGTTGATGCTACTTTGTTGGTCATTGGAGGAGAGGTGTGTATGCGCCATTGTAGGCAATCATAGTTACTCATAGTTTTAAGTTTTCCAAAGGACACTGACTCTTCAACACTTGGAGAAATGTTCTGCAAATCCCTGTTTTGAATGCTTTGCACAGCGTTACAATTTAGCCTATATTTAACCATCCATGATAAGTAAATCATGTCTTAATAAGATCTATGGACCAAGTGATGTTAAATCATCGAATAGCTTTTGACTAACTGCAATTTTACATCTAACTTGATAGCCCCGTATTGCCACAATTTGAGCCGTCTTGCCTATATCCATAACTTTATTGGATTTTAATTCATCTAAAATCTGAATGGGCATGCTTATTACCGATATGTTCCTAGGATGTTTGACGTTAATAGATCCTATGTTTAACTGGACTCTTTTTATACTGTTGGGAGGAAAATACCTTTCTTTTTTACATATTAGAACAAGTTTGCCACTGCTAATATTGGGTTTCAGATAGAGGTGAAGTGAGATTCAACAAATCCAGGCCCAAGAGTTTATTTCTGTAGATAAGCAGGACTGCAGGGAGAAAACCTATGTCAACATGAGTCCTATGGAAAATATTGCTGTTGTAACTAGAAGAGAGACTGGCGATGTTTGTGTATTCAGCCACTGTATATATGAAGATATTTTAGAAGCCTCTATACTTAGCCATTGTGGTTTTAGATCTTTTTCCAGACCAGGGATAATTGTGTAAGCATGTTGTCAACTCAGGCCAATAAGGTCTTTTAAACTGTGCCGCCGCTGCCAATTTTATGTTGTTGAAGATGATGATTTTATCTCTGATAAATGTGCATGCTGAAACCAAATTGCTAAAAAGAAAAGTGACCAAGTTCACCAGTCATGTGTTGTTTTTTGATACCAGTCTTCCTTTACGCGATTAAATGTCTCAAGTCAAGATCTTGCTTGTGCGCCAAGGTAAACTTAAGGGGGGCACAGGAAGTGATGACGTAGGTGACTTTAACGAGGGCCTCTGCTTCCTTTCTGAGTCAGAACTGAATCAGTGCCACAGTGCGAGGACGCTAGGAAGTGGTCTTTCTTTTCTATAAGAGAAATACGGATATTTGGCCGCTTGTGGTCATAAGAACTAGAGTCAGTTTTCATAACTGGGAAGGGTAGAGAGCCCTGATCATTAATAAAGCCAAATTCCTGCAGCGATAATTATATTTTCCTTGCAAATTTTTTCCTGACCCTGCATTGTGGAGAGAATTATACTTCCACTTACTTTCCAGAACATTAGTATTTGCTATGGTTTAGCAACAAATCAAGGCAGCTTCCCTTTATGTTGCCTGGAACCATCAATATCTTAGAGATCGGTTATCAAATTGTCAACTGCGTGCCTAATGAAGTATCTGGGGGAGGGGTTGTTTTAACATGAAAAATCCAAACGGTGGCCCCGTTCTGGAGTTGGGATCATTTTGAGATATCAGTTCTATGAAAAATTACTTGAACTTGAATCTGAATTATAGCTACAGCTGGTACTATGAGGGTTGGGCTACTGGGGGTTTGCAGGGGTTGAGGAGAACCTCTAGCTAAAATTCTGTGCAGTTTGGAGAACCCCCAAATCCCACTCCTGGCTGGCCCCACCCACCCCGCCTCTCCCAGGAGTCCCCACATGGCCCGTTTTGGATGCAGGTAAGTGCAGGGCGCACGTGGAGGCTTGGGGAAGGTGAAAAACGGGCCTACCGGAAGTTCGGGAAAGCCTGAAACGGGCCCGTTTCCAGCCTCCAGAGGGCCTCCAGTGCCTGGGGAAGCGTTTTCATCCTCCCGGAGGCTTGAGGAAAACCTCTGGAGCCCAGTGAGGGCAAAAATGCCCCCCCACCACCAGCAGCCATGGTGCAGGAGGCCGACTAAGCCATGCCCGCCATGGCCACGCCCACTCAGCAACTGGACAGAGAAACCCTTGCTAAAATTTTTGAAGTCCACACCTGGGTACTATGTTTCCAATTTGTTGGAGAGTGGGATTAAGACAATTTTCTACCCAAAAAAAATGATAAAAATAAGATTACAATTATCACTAAAACTTCAGATATCTGAGATATTTAATAGTCTTTACTGGAATATATGTTGTAAAACTTTCTGGAAATCCCTAGGCAGAGTGTCATTAAATCAAATAATGAGCACTCTATATGATGTTTACTGTTCTATATAACATAAAATCTATATAATTTCATTTTTCAATCTTCCACAAGAACATTACAAAACTAGTGATATGACTTGATTGGAATTTGAGGGTTAAGTCAAACTGGCAAGGACAGTTCAGAAACACTTATGCATCATTTTTCTCTCTCTGACAGAAATGTAATAGTGCAAAATTTCATTTCAGAGTCACAGTAGTAAGGTTTCTTATGTACATTTGCTCCCGTACAGGCAAAATTCTTCTTTTCTACAATATAATCTTTGAAAATAAATCTGACTGAAACTCTGCTATGGAAGAAAGATTTCTAGCTTTTGCTTCAATTATCATTCCTTTCAGAAGCTTGCAAGTTTTTATTCACAATGGGATAAAAGTACTGAAGCCCTTTCCTTTCATGTTACACTCACATTTTCAAATTTTTAAAATTCAATTAATTTAAATCTTAAGAAAGCAAGAACAAATGATATATTGTTTGGCTGTAAGTTGATTCTGGAGTCCTGTTTAATTTCTGAACGATTTCCAAACTCTTGGGAATGCATCTTCATCCACTGTTCCACATTTTGGATCTTTGGATCAGGGGTGCTATTCAGCAGGTTCTGACAGGTGCTGGAGAACCGGTAGCGGAAATTTTGAATAGTTCGGAGAACCGGCAACTGGCCTCAGAGTGGGATAGGAATGGAGATTCTGCAGCATCCTTCCCCTGGAGTGGAGAGGGAATGGGGATTTTGCAGTATCCTTCCCCTGGAGTGGGAAGGAATGGTGATTTTGCAGTATCCTTTCCCCTGCCACGTCCACCAAGCCACGGCCACTAAACCACACCACACCCAAGCCACGCCCACAGAACCGGTAGTAAAAATAATTTGAATTCCACCACTGCTTTGGATATAAATATTACTACTTTTTGGTACATTATTTTCAGTTAAATTACTGTGCCTCCATCTTCTAGTTTTTAATGAAATTTCCAAGTCTACTATTATGTCTAGGAAATTTAAGAAAGCCAGGGATATGATCGCAAACAGTTATGCAGAAATGTTATCACTGTGAGATAATGCTTCACAAATAGCATAATTAGCCAGAAGGGGTGACAATTGTAGCACAGTGAATGTTCAGCTATGATTAGTCTCTCTCCCCCCACTGCCACTTCTGAAAATGGAAAACAACATTTGATTTTAATCATATTTTCCAGTATCTCCCTACATTTACTTGGGGCTTTGACTCCTAGGATAGGAGAATAGCTCCAACAGATCCCAGCAACATCTTACCTCTCTGTCCAGAAGAGTGCATTGCTAGCAGGAGCAAAGATACTGTGCAGAGCCCTAACACCAGTGGTGGTATTCAGTCAGTTTGCACCAGTTCAAGCAAACCGGTTGTTAAAATACAACTCCCCACCTCGCTATCAAAGTGGATCCTGGGTGCTGCGCTGCAATGGAGAATGGGCAACAGAGTGGCCAAGACGAGGGGAGGAGAAGGCTGTTCCCTCTTTCTTCTCCCTCCTCCCCTCGTGCCAGCTGCTCCGTTGCCTGTTTCTCCATTGCAGCGCAGTGCAGCGCCCAGGATCCACTTTGATAGCAGGGGGTAGGTATTTTAACAACCAGTTCACCCAGGATCAAGTTGGCCATCATGGGAAGCTCATCCTGCATGTGCGGCAGAGCTGGAGGACAGAGATGGGCCACGCTTCCCATGACAGCCAACCTGACCCTGGGCGAACCAGTTGTTAAATTATTTGAATCCCACCGTCTCAAACCCCTCCCCACCAGATCAACCACATTGGGATATTGGGAGTTCTCCTGTTGACTTCCAGTTGGAGCATTAAAGCTTTGCTCTTATTGTAGCCATGAGAAGTTGGATTCTCCCATGCTGCTCCTCCTGACCTGTAGGCTGGATCTGGCTGCTGGATGATTTGCCATTTTTGGGTGGTGTCCAATGCCTCATTTGCTACAAGAAATAACAGGTTCTAGGAGTCTTCAGCCCTATTATATCCACTGCACCGGTCTGTTTTGGCAGCAATCACTGTGCAATTGGTGGTCTGATTGAGTTCTCTTGCAAGACTCTCTCTTTCCAGTTGAGTGTTGGGTCTTTCAGGTTGGCCAGCTGCAGATGACGATGTCTGGTGCTTATTTTGTTGAGGTGTGGGGAAACGGTTTTCAGCAGCTTTCAGAATTTCCATATTGTATTGAGCTGAATATTGAGCTGAAGAAGCTTCTTGGATGAGAAGCAAAACGTCTTCAAAGAAAAACCAGAAAGTCCAGCTGCCTCTTGAAAAAAGCACCTTTGGGACAACCATGACCTGGATGACTGAGAATCTCCATAGACATTCCATATTGTAAGCAGTCTTGAAACAGAGCATCTTGCATCCTCCATGCTCTGGTGCCTCAGAGGTCACGTCAGGTTCTTCTTCTTGGTGCTCTTTCTCCTGTGTCGCATGCAGTGGTGGGTTCCACTTGGTTCCGCCGAGCCAGTAGCGGTGACGATATGATGTCACAGAACCAATTCTGCCCCCCTGCCCCCCCGCGTTATTCTTACCTTTTATTTTGCCCCACCCCCAATCTATTGCTGCCTCCTGAGTCCCAGCTGATGGGCTATAAGGAAAAAAACTATTTAAACTCTTGCCGTGGGGCTTCAAAGAGCCGCCCTACAGCTGATCACTGGTAAAAGGCAGTTTGGTGGTAGACGGGTGCCTGAAAAAATAAATGAGTAGACTGGTGCTTGCAAAAATAAATGGGTAGACCAGTGCCTGCAAAAATACATGAATAGACCGGTGCTGCAAAAATAAATGGGTAGACCGGTACAGCTCTGCAAGCAGTTAAAAACCTGGTAGACCAGTACCTCTGCTAAATCCTAAAGAATTGTCACATGACCATTAAGCCACGTCCATAAAATAAGCCATGCCCACAGAACCAGTAGTAAAAAATTTTAGAACCCACCCCTGGTCGCATGCAACCCTCAGCCTGTCTATGTGACCCTCTCAGATACGACCCTGCTGGTGTGTGGCTATTGAAAGGTGCTCTGGTGCAGAGGGGTGGGGAGTACTGGTCTCTTTATTCTTCCTAGATCCCAACATGAAGCTGACAGAAGGCAACGCTTTTGACTAAAAGGAAGGATTGCCTTGTCTTCTGCCTAAGTCAGCTCATCTCCAATGGTCAAGAACCTCATGGAGGTCCTACCACTGATGCATTTGGCATCAAAATGCAATTCGGTTTTTCCTTGGCAGAGTGCAGACTGCCACTGAAATTGAAGCAAGGCTCCTCCTTAAAGTTTAAGAGGGGGTTCAAATATTTATTTGGCCAGGCCTTTTAATGTGCGTTAGTTTCATGTTTTATATGTGATATACTTTTGATGTTGCCAATTTGTAAGCATTCCAGAATGGTTAAATTGTGGCAGCTCAAGCCCTTTTTATGGACAACATAAAAACAGCAGTTTGCCTGATTGTCTCTCCATTAAAAGTTTCAGAACATTGTTTTCAATGTACAGCTTCATTTAAAGTTACAGTTAAAGTTAAAGATCATAAGCAATTCATACTCCAAGCATAGATATATTATCCCCATACAATCTAAACTAATGACAAATATAATTCCCTCAACACTATCAAACTATTTACTAAATCTGCACTACTATTAATCTTCTCATTGTTCCCACCACCCATCTCCTTCCACTTATGACTGTATGACTGTAACTTTGTTGCTCGTATCCTTACAATTTATTTTGATATTGTTTCCTGATTGCTTATTTGTACCTTCTGACTATCATTGAGTGTTGTACCTTATGATTCTTGATGAACGTATCTTTTCTTTTATGTACTCCGAGAGCGTATGCACCAAGACAAATTCCTTGGGTGTCCAATCACACTTGGCCAATAAAAAATTCTATTCTATATTTCAAAAAGTGTTTCCTAGCGAATTCTAAGCTGCTGTGTTTTGTATCCTCCTGAATATTCTTTTGAGGTACACAAAGTACATTTCTTTATTTCTCATTAATAAAGAACTTCATTAATTATAAACTCTTTTTTTCCCAAGGCTTTCCAGAGCGTTAATAAAGAAGAAATTGGTCTGTGACCTAGATCAATTACATCATGTATTCTGATTGCCAGAGTGAAACTTAAGAATATTAAAAACCAAAACATAAATATACCTTGATCTCTTGCTAGTACATTCCATGTTAAAACCTGCAATCAACCAAGGTCAAATGGCTCTCGTAGCACAGAGAACATTTTTATTCATGGCTTCTTTTTTACAGCATCAGCTGTGTTGTAATGCAATGCAATGTTTTAAAAAAAAAAAACCTACCCCTGAACAATCCTCTTGGTTAAAAGGCTTTAAAATGCATTTAGAGCTATAATTCATCTTGAAATCTAGCAAGGTCACAAAACACCCTTGGAATTTTTATTGCACAGGTTTCTGTTTTATTTACTGTTTGAAAGAGAAGGGTGTTCCAAGAGTATAGGCCGATAGTACAAAAGGAGGCTGAGTCAGGAGACTATGAGGGAGAGGAATAAAACTCACCCATCCAAGCCAGTTCCTACAACTTTGCATGAACAATCATTTTAAATCTCTTAGAGCAGGGGTCTCTAATCTTGGCAACTTTAAGACTTGTGGACTTCAACTCCAAGGGAAGTCCACAAGTCTTAAAGTTGCCAAGATTGGAGACCCCTGTCTTAAGAGAGACTTAGCAACTTTATTCACCCTGACGTAGCTACAAAAATATGATGACTCAAGCAGAACACATCTAGAATTTGGGCAGAGGGAAAGAAAAGAACATTTAATAAAGTTCAATCCCAGCTATGATTCTCAACCCTGACAATTAGCTGCACTCATGGGCATACATATACGACATCCCCATGAGGGCTGAAGGCACCTGTTAGTAACCTACAAATCACAGAAAAAAAATATTGGAGGAGGAGGAGGAGGAGAAGGAGAAGGAGGAGAGGGAGAAGGAGAAGGAGAAGGAGAAGGAGAAGGAGAAGAAGAAAAGGATTTGTGCTAGCTGAAGAAGCAAAGGCAAGCATGGTTTGTATACAGACTTATTTCTGATACCTTGTAAAGTTCATTGGTGAATAACTCATTAGTTACAACTACACGTTTTAAAATGCCACATGATAAAATTACTCCAACGATGGCTAAGCAAATCCCACCAATTACAAGACATAGTTAGCAAGCAACCCAGCTAAAGTGCATCACAAGCACAGGAAACTGAGGTCTACCACAAACAGGGAATACCTGGCTTCTTCATTCCTATCCTTTGCAAATGAGATGTTTCTGTCTTTCAGCCTCAGGAGGAGCAGAGACTATCGTAAGTCTTTCCCATCCTTTTAGTATCTAACTGGGGAGACTGGATCATGGCTATGGACCCTCCCTCCCAGCCTACAGATTGCAACAGTTCAGAGCCACACATAAGAATAATAGGTTGGGTTGTGTTCTTCTGCTGTGCTGTGACAGTGTAGGATAGTGATGGTTAACTTTTTCCGAACAGAGGGCCCAAAGCAGGTACGCCCGAACCCCCAAAATGCAATGCATGAACAGCCCCCGTGCATGCACCCGGCCCCATGCATGCACATGCACCCACAAACACATGCCCCACCCCCACGCATGCATGCATGCCCTAATGCACCAGGCATGCATGAGCCCTCCGCATGTGCCCTGCTCCTCCGTGCATGCACGGCAGAGATTCAACAACCAACTGGCTGGTGGGAGGCATGTGTGCATGTGCAGCGGAGCTGAACTAGGGCAATGGCTTGCGTGCCCACAGAGAGGGGGCTGCGTGTCATAGATTCACCGTCACAGGTGTAGGAGATGACCAGGCTGAGTTCAAGGGAGGGGCCAAATGCATCATCAGTCATGAATCCCTTCACACCCACAAGCTAAGTCCAAGCCCACCCTGAATTCTACTGACTCTTATCTCCCACCAATTAGCTTGGACTTTTAGTAGATCAGATTCTTATAGAGAGCTTAAGCTTCCAATAAATCCTTATACCCATCTGAATTGCCAGCATCTTCCGATTTCCCCAGTGCTTGACAGCCAAGGCATTTAAGTGTATTGGCTATGTCCTCACTTTTGGGTTCATATTTCTCAGCCTGGCCTGGGCAGAAATGTCACAGTAGCAAGTTAGACTGTTACCTTGCCACGGATGGCACCATGGTTTGCACATCTGGCTTGCAGCAAGGAAGGTAAATTTTAATGGCATGCCTGCAACCTTCCCCTTCGTTACCTCCCATCCCATCTGCCCAACAACCCATTCAGTTCACAGTTCATGAGACTAAGTGGAAGAAAGATGGCTCCTACACGGTGTACTGGGAATAATTTGCAGGCAAATACCTTGCAATGTGGCAAAACAAGCTGTCCCAGGCTAATATTTTCCACATGTGTTGGGAGATAAAAGTCTAACACATCTGAATGACAACAGATTGTGAAGGAAGATCTGATGTAAGATCTGCTTTGCCAGATATGCCAAATGTAGCTGCCTGCCACTGGAAGCTAAGTCTAAAAGGAATTGTTATTCCATGTGGATTTTCCTCAAGAATTAATGTTCCTGGATACACAGCTTTTGTGGGTAATAGAACACAGACTAAGTCATCTTTTATGAACCTGTCTTCATGAAAATAAGAATATATAAAAGAACATAGAAAAATGGACATGTGGAAACAATAGAATTCCCTTCTTGCTTTGCAAATCCCATAAAAAGCCATAATTGGCAGAAAGGCCTTTCTCTTGTATGGTTCCCAGGCTACACAATGCATTATATTGAAGTAGGGTTTGGTCCTTATTTCCTTGGCATTTGGAAAAAATCTGAAACTACTACTCTGATTCACCAAGCTTTCTATTAGTTTGGATGTTTCGTTTTTTAATTTATTGATGGCCACTTTGAATGCTCATCTGAGCAGAAAGATGGGATAAAAATGAATAAACGTCAGTGCAATGCATTGAGTCTTGAAGCATTAAGGACCAGGTCCTAATTATTATAATTTAGATCAGGGTTGACAAGCTCAAGGCCCAGGGGCCAGATCCCACCCATGAAGTGCTTAGATCTCACAGGGCCACCCTGGAAACAGCAAAGGACCAATCCGTGGGGCCTCTGCCAGCAAAAATGGGCTCCCGAGCTCTGTTTTCACTGGTAGAGGGTTGCAGGAGGCTGTCACAGCCAAAAACGGAGCTCAGGAGCCCGTTTTTGCTGGCAGAGCACTCGGGCCACCACAGGCGCCACTTGAGCTGGCCACGCCCATCCCACCCACTCACCCCAAGCCAAAGACAACCCTGATAAGGCCCTCAATGAAACTGAATTTGATACCCCTGATTCAGATGCATCGTGCAGAGATCCAGTTCCCTTGGGAAATCCATAGTTGTTGGAAGAAGAGAACAGCCAATCACAAGATGGATAGATTCAATTACATTCCAAAGCAGCTGAGGGCTAATCAAAAGGTAACGGATGGAAACTAATCAAGGAAAGATCCAATCTAGAACTAAGGAGGATTTTCCTGACAGTTAGAACAATTAATCGGTAGAACGACTTGTCTCCAGAAGTTGTGGGTGCTCCAACACTGGACATTTTAAAAAAGGGATTGGACAACCATTTGTCTGAAAAGGTATAGGGTTTCCTGGTTGGACTAGAAAACCTCCAAGGCCTCTTCCAACATTATCCTGCTAATTATTGACAAGAGCAAATGCACCACTCAGAGACCTAAAAGGCCATGTTGAAGGCAGACTGTTCTGGAGCGAATCCATCCATGTGACCTCTAAGATCAACACTGATTTGATGGCACTTAATCACTTGAAACTTCTAATACAAGCACACAAAGTTGCCAATGTGTCTAGGGAGGTCAAACAAAGTCACAAGACAGTAGCCTTCCTCCCTTACTGATGCTCAGCAGCTGATACTCAAGGTGCACTGCCTATGGCAGGGATGGCTAACCTTTTTGCCGTCGCGTGCCAAAAGCGGGGGCAGTGCAGGGGGTCGCACATGCATGTGTCCACACCCATAATTTAATGTGCCAGGTCCCCTGTGCATGCACATACAACCCCCCCCCACATACTCCCCATGCTTTTGGCATGCGATGGCACGGTGGGCCCAGTAGGCCCAGTTTTCACCCTCCCCAGGCTCCAGAAGCTTTCTTGGAGCCTGGGGAGTGCAAAAATGACCTTCCCCACCACCCCCAGAGGCCAGAAATAGCCTGTTTCCTGACTTCCAGTGGGCCTGGAAAGTCCAAAAATCAGCTGGTGTGCACTGGTGCACTGTGGGGCAATGCTCACGTGCCCACAGATATGGCGGCACATGTGCCATAGGTTCGCCATCACGGGCCTATGGAGAATGGCATATGGAGGAGATAGTGGACAGTAAGAAACAGATAATGAACAATGAGAAACACTAGCCATCACCGAGATCCATGGTTTCTTGGTCCTTCCATGGTTCTTCCATCCTGCCAGTGCTGCTATTGTAATACAGAACTACAATAGTGGCCAAAATTGTGGAAACCTTTTGGGAAAAGTGTATTTTTGAGGTTTGATGGCTTATAACACTTTTTGGGGGGGAGTTTCAAGATAATCATATTCCACTGTTGAATGGCCTGGGAATAGCCCAGACTTCAATCCAATTGAAAACCTATGGAGCTGACTGAAGAAACGTGCTAGTCAGAAGCGACCCAGCAATAAAACCCAGTTAATAGCAGCAATCATTCAATCTTGGTTTCACATTATAACAGCTGCAGAACTAAAAGACTTGGCTCACTCCATGGGAAGATGTTGTAAGGCCATAATTCATGATAAAGGTTACCCAACTAAGTATTAACTGATGTCATAATGTTTGTATATCTTGTTTTTTCTACGTGTTTCACTTTTCTTGTTTATACTGTAACTGCTATTCTAATAGCAAATCCTTCATAAAAGTTATTGCATTACATTCTTGATTAAATTATCTTTCAATTGATATATAATTTTATGGTACTACTCCCCAAAAAAGTGGTATTATTACCTAGTTTTGGAAAATACTCTTTTCCCAAAAGGTTTCCACAATTTTGGCCACTACTGTATATAATCAATGTACCTTCAGAAAAGGGAGAGAGATTCTGCTCTTCTGCTCTGCTTGTACAACTTTGAAAGGTAAAAGGAGTTTATATTTATTTATTTGAAAATCATTTAGCGGGCTGTTCAACTCCAGTTGAAGTTGGATGGCAAACATGAATAAAAGCCAGCAAGGATGGAAGAGTTGTTCAGATAAAATACAGTGGTTAGCCTGAAGGGAACAACTGGCAGCTAACCAGTTCATCCTTTGACATAGATGTCCATCCCTAACCACAGTGACACAGCATCTTGTGTCACTGCTTGAAGGAGAGACGGGTGGGGCTCATTCGAATCTCTGGGGAGATGCTCTTCCAAAGGACAAGCACTGAAAGAGAGAAGATTATATTCCTGAGATCCTATTAGATAAAATTGCTCGATGGATGGGACCTGGAGCATGCGCCTTCCCTTGAGTTCTGATAGGGCACGGGTGTCAAACTCAAGCCTCACGGGTTGGATCTGGGTGCTTAGATCTGGCCTGCGGGCCCGCCCTGGAAACAGCAAAAGACTGGCCCATGATGCCTCTGCCAGCAAAAATGGAGCTCAGGAGGGCCATGAGCGGGCCTCCTGGGCCGTTTTTGGCTGCGACGGCCTCCTGCAGCCCTCTGCCCTCCTCCTGCGGCTCTCCTGAGATCCATTTTCACTGGCAGAGGGCTGCAGGAGGCCATTGCGGCTGAAAGCGGAGCCTCTATGAGTGATGTCAAGCTGGCCACACACCCCCTGGCCACACCTCAAGGTCAAACACAAGGTCAAACAGAACCCTGATGCCGCCCTCCATTAAATCGAGTTTGACAGCCCTGTGACAAGGCAAACACAGACAATTTGAGATGGACAATATTACAACTAGCCTAGCCATAAATATCATTGTCAGGTTTTTACTGATGGTAACCAACACCAGGAGCTGTGACTTCTCTGTGGAATAACATGCCCTCAGCTGCTGCTCTGTGGAATAACATGGCCTCAGAGATGTCCCCAACTTTGCTAGTTTTCTGTAACCATCTGTAAAAACCAGGCAGCAAATCTTGTCAACTTTGTGGAACAGCAACATCTTTGAAAGTTGACAAGATTTGCTGACTGGTTTTTATTATTTTATGTTTTCTGCAGCATCAGCCATTTTGTGCTTTGTATTGTTGATTTGTTGGCATGAAATCTCATATATGTCCAGAGTCAGTGCCATATAATAGGTGGCTGTATAAAATAAACAAACAGGCATTCTATTTTATTCTTTTATGATCATAGCATGTTAATCATATTAATCTATAATCTGTGTCCTCCATTTACAACAGTTCACTTAGTGACCATCCAAAATTACAACAGCATTGAAAAATGTGGCTTATGACCATTTTTCACAGTTACCTTTGCAGCATCCCCGTGATCACGTGATCAAAATTCAGATGCTTGGCAACTGGTTCGTATTTATGACGGTTGCTGTGTCCCGGGGTCATGTGATCCCCTTTTGCGACCTTTTGACAAACAATGTCAATGGGGAAGCCAGATTCACTTAACAACCAGGTTATTAATTTATCAGCTGCAGGGATTCACTTAATAACCATGGTAAGAAAGATTGTAAAATGGGGCAAAACGCACTTAACAAATGTCTCACTGAACAACAGAAATAGAAAAGAAATAGACTAACAGAGTTGGAAGGGACCTTGGAGGTCTTCTAGTCCAACCCCCTGCATAGGCAGGAAACCCTACACCACTTCAGACAAATGGTTATCTAATCTCTTCTTTAAAACTTCCAGTGTTGGAGCATTCACAACTTCTGGAGGCAAGTTGTTCCACTGATTAATTGTTCTAACTGTCAGAAAATTTCTCCTTAGTTCTAAGTTGCTTCTCTCCTTGATTAGTTTCCACCCATTGCTTCTTGTCCTGCCCTCAAGTGCTTTGGAGAATAGTTTGACTCCCTCTTCCTTGTGGCAGCCCCTGAAATATTGGAACACTGCTATCATGTCATCCCTGGTCCTCCTTTTCATTAAACTAAATATACCAAGTTCCTGCAACCGTTCTTCATATGTTTTAGCCTCCAGTCCCCTAATCATCTTTGTTGTTCTTCTCAACATTTTTTTTAGATCGTGGCGACCAAAACTAGATGCAGTATTCTAAGCATGGCCTTACCAAGGCATTATAAAGTGGTATAAATGTTGGGCTTAACTGTGGTCGTAAGTCAAAGAAGTCCTAAACCAGAAGGATTTTAATAACCTCCTTTTAGACTAACAAATGTTATTAAACAAATCTTATTAAACATACAAATGTTATTACAGTTTTATGAATTGTAGCTCTTTCATCAAATATGTGGAGTATCAGAGTATTGTAAGCTCTCAGGATACTCAATTACAGATCCCCAGGTAGCTGTTTTGCAACAATGAAATTACAACAGAGTGAGAGACTTACACAAACATCAAAGGTCTTAACAAACACAGTGAGTTTTTTTTATTTGAAAAGGGAAATCTTTTTTCTTTCTTTCTTTCTTTTTTTTTTTTGCATTTTCTATTCTTTCTCTCTGTCTGAGTTTAATTTGTCTTTCTTTTTACTACTACTGTATTTACAATATTTAATAATAAATTACAATTAAAAAAATAAATGAGGTGGAAAGCCAATTTTTGTTACATGCACTTTTGTTTTAATAGCAAAATAAAACAACAAAATAAAATAAAACAGCAAAATAAAAATTCCTGGTAATCTTATGGACACATTCATGTTGCGTTTGTGATAAAATTGAAATAGTTTGCCCCGTGTCAACCTTGTAGTCTAGCATATAGTCCAGGATTTATTGGTGACTTCCCATCCAGATAGTAGCCTGATCATACCTTGCTTCAATTTACAAAATTACTCAAAATTAGCCAACAACCATTTTTATCCATGGCATATTCTGTTTATTTTCCAAATATGAATCATAAAAAGAAAAAAAAAGTTCAAACTTTCTATGTTTGAAATTAGTAACAGTAAATATTGGGTGTGTATATTGCAAGAGAATATAAAAATGGCACTAGTCCAGTGATGGCTAACCTTTTTGCCATCGCGTGCCAAAAGCGGTGGGAGCACGGTAGGGTCACACGCATGCGTGCCCACATCCATAATTCTATGCGCCTCGCCCCCCCCCGTGGTCCCCCCACTTTTGGCATGTGATGGCCCGGTGGGCCCGGTAGGCCCATTTTTTGCCAGGTTCCAGAGCCCCGCCCCCATAGGTCCTCGGGAGGCCGGAAACAGTGTGTTTCCTGACTTCTGGTGGGCCCAGAAGGCCCGAAAATAGGCTGGCTGGCCGGAGCTGAGCTCATGTGCCCACCAATATGGCTCCGCGTGCCACCTGTGGCACCCATACCATAGGTTCGCCATCACGGCATTAGGCTAATACTAGATACAAGAATATTAAATAACATAAAAGTAAGTTCGTGACACTTAGAGGGCCTTTAAAATCTAACAGTCAGTAGGAAAATCTGTTATTTCTATTTATAAGCTGATTTTCATTTTAGAAACCATGACAGAATTATATTTGAATATTCTCTGAAATAAACAATTCGGTTCTTTTGTATTAGGGGTTCTTCACTTTGCTGGTGGGATACCATATTTTGTTCAATGTTTTATGATTTACAGCTGCAAAAGAATTATTATTTTCCTTTCATCTTCTAATTGGGATAGCCACTGGGCAACATACAAATATTATTATTTCCATGACAATATACATACAGGACTCAGAGGTTCCCCCTGAAAGGCAAACCTACTGTTTTAAATTTGACATTTTTAGAAGGACAATCTTAGTAGCAGAGATTGAAAAGAAAAGCTGATCTTGTTGGCCAATTCTTCAAGCTTGATAATACTGTAGTATGTATAGCTCTGCATGTAGCCCTGCCAGAATACAACAAATGGCAATGCAGACAGCCTAATTCAGTTGGCTAATCATCTGGTTTTAGATGCTGATGCAATTACGATATTGTTTTTAACTGCCTTTTCCTTTTGATTGTGTTTTAAAATGTCAATTCATCGTTTTACTTTGCACTGTAGTTTCTAATGTGCTATAAATTGTTCTAAACAGCTCGTAGACCATTAAAAGGGATGCGATGTGATGCTGTAAAGCAGGGATGTCAAACTCAAGGGCCGTGGGCCGGATCGGCTCTGCAGGGTTCTTAGATCTGGCCCACGGGGCTGCCCTGAAAACAGCGAAGGACCAGCCCATGGCCTTCCCAAGCTCCTTTTTCACTGTTTGCAGGAAGTCGTCGCAGCTGAAAATGGAGCTTGTGAGCCCATTTTTATTGGCAGAGTGCTTGAGCCACCACACGCGCCCCTGACATGAGTGACATTGAACTGGCCATGCCTACCCTGGCCACACCCACCCCAGCTCCCCTGAGGTCAAACATAACCCTGATGCAGCCCTCAATGAAATTGAGTTTGACACCCTTGCTGTAAAAGAAGATTCTTCAACTTTTTTTCATGGACTTTTCTAATATGCTGAGCACCTCACTCCAAGAAGAATAAAGAACAAAGAAGCTGGTGGATCTCATATACAAAACTCTACAGAATTCTACAGATTTCAATAAAGATACTAATTATTAGCCATTTTATTTTTAATTCCGGATTAAGGTAGGGGGCTACAACCGTGTAATGATTAGCTTTGTTAGCTTTTTTATTCCATGGAGATTGCTCTGGTCCTCTTGGTTGTCTAGATTAATTTAGCACTTCTTTTAAGAGCCTTTTTGCTTTAAACATTTTGAAAAAGCCATCCCATTTACAAACTGATTCAAAACTCTCTTCTTTTCTTTTTTTTTAAAAAAAGTTTATTATTTTTAAACAAACATTTAATACATCAGTCATTCCTTCCGTGTCACATCTCGGTGCTGTCTCCAATCATTCTTCTTTTTGTTATTTCTTCTGTCTTCGTTCTCATCGAATCATTTACAACAATACATCACTAACAAAATATTCTGATTATAGCATTTTTACAAAACTATTAATTTACTTATTTGTATCTCTTTTCTAACCAATAGTAGAACTGATTCCATATCTTAAAGTATTCTGAATCTTTTCTTTCTTTAATCATCAAAGTCAATCTATTCATTACTACACAATCTAAATTTTTTAAAATTACTTCTTCTTCCAAAGGTATTTTCTCTGCTTTCCAATGTTGTGGATAAAACACTCTTCTTTTCATGGAGCTTACTTTCAGATAATGTGTTTGCAATGTTAAGCAATGTTCTGGCTGCAAAAGAACAGTTAAATCAGCCTAATGCCAGGCTATTGATATTGTCAGTTTAACACAAGCACAAAATACAGGCTAACCTTCCCAAACCAGTTGTCTAGACCTCAGCGAGAGTTGAGATCTAGTACTTTTGTAGGATAATGGTACAAAGGCTGTAATTCTTGAAATACCAGCAAAATTCAGACAAGAACATACGTTGCTAAGTGATGTGGTTATTGAGTGAGTCATGCCAATTTTACGGGGTTTTTAATTTGCCAAGGTCATTAAATAAATCACTGCAGTCATTAAGCAAATCACACAGCGGTTGCCAATCTGCTTTCCCCCTCTGACTTTGCTTATCAAAAGCCTCCTCAGAAGGTTGCAAACGGTAATCACGTGAACCTGGGACACTCCAATCATCATAGATACATACCAGGTGTCAAGCACCAACCATTTTGATTCCATGACTGCATGTACCCTGTGACAGTCACAAGTGTGAACACAGGTCATAAGTCACTTTTTTCAGCACTGTCGTAACTTCAAACAGTCATTAAATGAAAGGCGGCAGAGGTGATATTCAGCCAGTTCGGATCGATTCGGGCGAACCGGTAGCTCCGATGATCAGTTGGCCCCACCCACCTGCCCCCACTCTATCCTGTCATTTCCTGCTTTGTAGTTCATCTCAATCTCGCAGCACAGCTGATTCCCACCCCCCTTGCTGTTCTACTTACCATTGCTGACTTGGAAGGTAAGCAGCTGAGCTTCTAAATGCTCCATTTTCAGCACAAGCGCCAGGGCCTTAGGCGCATGTGTGCGCTCACCGAACTGGTTGTTAAACCAGCAGCATCCCACCACTGAATGGCTGTAAGTGGAGAACCATCTGTAAGGAAAAGCTACAAAACGCTTTTGGTTTGATCCAGAAAGATTTATCCTGTTCTTCACTGAGAACGGCCAGAATGTCCACAACGGGATTTCTTTTTAATTTAATTTTCTTTTTAAAATTACAAATATCCACCTTCAGAAATGTAGCATACATAGAAGTACTTTTCAGAATCAAACATTGGTTTGATTGCACTGAATTGACAGCCTTCACCACAATGTCAAAACAGAATCGTGGAACAGGACAGTTATCAAACAAATTAGCCCGTATGGCAAACCACAGCATTAATGAGCCACAGTGGTGCAGCATGGTTACAGTGCAGTACTGCAGGCTACTTCTGCTGCCTGCTGGCTGGCTGCCTGCAATTTGGCAATTCAAATCTCACCAGGCTCAAGTTGACTCATCCTTTCATCCTTCCGAGGTGAGTAAAAGGAGGATCCAGATTGTTGGGGGCAATAGGCTGACTCTAAATCGCTTAGAAAGGGCTGTAAAGCACTATGAAGCGTATATAAGTCTAAGTGCTATTGCTATTAACCATGCAGTTGGTGTCCCAAAAGTGCTTTTTTTCAAGGGGAAACTGGACTTTCTGGTTTTTCTTTGAAGATGTTTTGCTTCTCATCCAAGAAGCTTCTTCAGCTCTGACTGGATGGTGGGGAATGGAAGGATTTATACTCCTTGCAGACAGACTGAGAATCTCCATAGACATGCAGCTGATGGATTTTTAGGGAGCAGCAGATCTAAACACGGACATTCTCCTAGATGGCACTGTAAATGTTTCTCCATGAAACTCCAAAGCTACCATTGCCAAACAGAAAGAGAATACCAAGTTATAAACTAATAGGCATAAAATTTAGCAGTTGCAAATCTAATCACTTCAGTCCAGGCTGTACATCACGAGAAAAAGATATTATTCCCATTGTGGAATCATTAGCCTTGGATTGCAAGTTGCTGTAGACTTCATATGGTATGTGGGAGGATTTCAGTTCCCACTGTGATAAATTTATTCAGCAGGAGGTAGCAAATTGAAGGCAGAAAACAGTCCAGTTTTTCTTTAAAGGAAAATCAAACTCAACAAACAGTGGGAGAACTGGCACCTCAAAGCCCACAACGGAACCAAAACCTAAGATCTCCTAGAGAAAAAGTTTGTAGCAACAGTCAAACACGGTCAACCTAAAACAGACCAAAAAACGCTGCAACAGCAGCCAGAACCACAACTCAAACCTCACAATATGTCAACCAGGGATGCATAAAACTGCCTGCATAGTTTAAATTTAGATAGGTAAACATGCAAGTTGGAAGAATTGGCACTTACTCAAGTTTACTCAGGTAAGCTGTTAAGCAGAAACAATTAGGCTATTTACAGGAATAACACATCCAGCCTCCCACCCCAGGGTTCAAAGGGAAAAAACATTAAGATCAAGGATCTAACTTTCAGGAAAAGTGCAGACCCACACAAATGTGGTTGCTTCTAGTTTTCCCCATCTATAGCAAGTAGCATCCAAAACCTGGATACAGGACATCTTAATGTCAACTCATACCATTTTTGAAAATTAAAAATTATTCCTATTCAAATTCCAAGTTTTCACCTACAAATGCCATTCAGTCTGACTAACAACAATGCAAGATACAATACAAAATTATACGGAAGATATAAAAACAAATGAATTTGATTCAATCTTTGGAAGCCACCGATTTATTTCACTAACTACAGAGATACCTCGGCGGTATGGTTGTCGCGAAGTCGTGTCCAACCCTTCACGACCCCATGGGCAACATTCCTCCAGGCCTTCCTGTCCTCTACCATCCCCCGGAGACCATTTAATCTCATGCCGACTGCCTCAGTGATTCCATCCAGCCACCTTGTTCTCTATCGTCCCCTTCTTCTTTTGCCCTCAGTCTTTCCCAGCATTAGGCTCTTCTCCAGTGAATCCTTCCTTCTCATTAGGTGGCCAATGTATTTGAGTTATCTAATTATTGAGATACGTCGGTGCACATCATTACTTGGTTCTGGGAAGCGCGATGAGTACCAAAAATAATGAGTACTAAGCAATTTTTTTCCAGTAAGGAATAATGTAGTGAGGCATGAGGCAGCCGACACCGACAACTTCTAGCTTGTGCATTGAGTACCAAACAAACGATGAATACCGGGATATAAAAAAATTGTGTCAAAAGGTGTTGAGTACCAAATTCGATGAGTTTCAAAGCATCACTGTAGATCTTCAGAACAGATGTAAGAGAATGAGATTGACAGAGCTGGAATTTGTGCAGTTTTATGTCCAATAAATAGCCACCCAGTGATGCAAAATATCACATCTTTACTTATGGCCATCATGATTGTCCACTTAGAAAATCTTTGGCACTGCAATATGGATGGGGTGAAGTATGAGAATCTTCCAATGGGATTCTCAATGTAAGGATGGAACTATCCATGAACATTCGCAATCAGGACCTGACCTCAGAATCTTTTGGCATGATTGTGGAAAATGTGCAATAGTCCTTCCATCGAAATAAGGCACTGCAACATAGAATGCTGGCAAGGCACATCTTAAATGCGAAAGAGAAGTACATGCCACAGAAAAATGGCCATGAGGAAAGGACTTGATTTGGCCTAATGGGAAGTGAGAAGTACTTTTTTGCTGCATATTTAAGGGACAAAATATGCAAAGAATATATATAAAAAATGAGAAGCTTTGCACAAAACCTCCACAACTATATACTCACTTTGCAGTTAAGAGTTAATCTAAAAATAAAATATATGAATTGAGCAAGTATAAAACAGCCAAAGGAATGTGCTATATAGTATTACATGAACTAGATGAACTGGAAGGTACCCCTTTCTAAGAGAAGGGTGATCTCTTTTTGGCCCCCTTGGGCACAGAAACATGAGATACGAAGCCTAGAAAGGCAGGAAATCTAGGTCTGGAATGAAGCCAGTCTGCCTGTCCAATTCTGCCTCCTCTTCTGAATTGGCACTTGGATCTCTTCAGATATTTTTTTTTTCACTTTTGCTATAGAAGTAATGAAAACCTGCTTTCATTAATAATTGGCACATTTATTGTTCCATGTTGCTTCATGTGTGAAATATGGATTGGCTGCATTGATTCTATGGGTACCAAAAGCTTAATGTTTTGCACGCACAGCTTTGCTTCTCAGCTTTACTTCCCTAAGCACGTCTGTAACATCTCAGTTTGAGTGACTCACATCAACTGATATCAGTTTTCCCTATTGGGTACGTCCATGTGGCTGGATTAGGTAAGAATTCTCTACCTAACAGACCAGAAGAGTACCCACGTACTAGAGTTATTTAGCAGATATTGCATATATAGAGGCTATGAGTAAAATGGACACACCAAAAAGTAGTTATGAAATCTGGATAAGAATTTATGGTTTATATGATATTCAAAAGGGATATGGCAATTGACACCCCATGAACTTGATTGGGTTCATGTTGAAGTTTGAGGTAGTCCCTGAAAATTATAACAGAGTAGCCTTCTTCAAGTGCCTTCATTACCAGTGCAGGAAGAACACGATACATTATCAGTGGTGGCGCAGTGGCTGGAATGCCGTACAGCAGTCCAATTCTGCCGACTGCCAGCAGTTTGAATTTCACCAGTTCAAGGTTGACTCAGCCTTCTATCCTTCCCAGGTCGGTAAAATGAGGACCCAGATTGTTGGGGGCAATATGCTGACTTTGTAAATTGCTTAGAGACAGCTGTAAAGCACTATGAAGCAATATATAAATCATAAACATATATAATGGAAGAAAATCAAGGCAACGTTAGCTGAAGAGAAGACAAGACTACACAATCTGTGTCCAGACTATGTATCTGTTGAAATGTTTGGCTTGTCCAATATAGAAAAGGAAATAATATGGCCTCACCAAACACCTCCTCAGCAAACCAGAAATTATAGCTGTTATGTATATGGTGCTCAGAGATAAAAATCATTGTGCAAGTATATAATTGGTTTCTCAAAACTTAAGGTGTGGATAAGAATGCCCACGTTACTAAGGGTGAGTTTGTTTTTATACTTTATATCATCACTTTTAGACTCAGCCAGTCAAATTAATTCACTGTGATTTTTTTAACTGTAAATCTTCTCTCTCTCTCTCTCTTTGCCCCTCCCTCCTGCCTTCTCTCTCTCTCTCTGCCTCTCCCTCCCTCCCTCCCACCACCCCCCCTCTCTCTCATGTGTATTTTATGGAAACTTTTAACAAAATAAACTAAAACAAACCAAAATAGAACAAAGAAGAAATGAAAAAGCAAAAAGTGCAAAAAAAGTATATAAAAAATTAACAATATGTAAAGAAAGATATAAAGAAATGGCTTTTGAACTTCTCCACAGCAGTTATCTAAAGTTTCATCATGACCCTTTTTGCTATAATCTATCCTAACTGATCAACAAAACCAAAAATCACGAGTTCGTTTTTTTTCTTTTTGCCTTAAAAATATCCAAAAAAAATTTCCAGTGACTGATAAATGACGTAGCTATTATCTTTTCTCTAATTGAACAAATCAATTGAGCCATTTCAGCAGGTTCTGCCACCTTCACAACTATCCCAAAGTGCTTTTCGAAAGGCAACTTGACTTTCTTGAGGTTTTTTTTCCCCTTGAAAACGTTTCCCTTCTAATCCAAGAAGCTTCTTCAGTTTAACTTCCTGAACGAGAAGCAGAATGCTTTTATGGAAAAAAAACCCCAAGAAAGTCCAGTCATCTTTTGAAAAGCACCTTTGGGACAAGCATGACCTGGAGGACTGAGAATCTCCATAGACTTCTTCACAAGTAATTCTTTTATGGTGCATTATTTTACCACTGCATTGCTGCAGTGGCTGATTTCCTACACCACTTGGAGCAGTGGCCACCAATCTTTTGGGCACCAGGGACCACTTCCGTGGAAAGATGTTTTCCCATGGCCTGGAGGGGGCGTAGCTTTGTGTGCATCCCATGAATAGGGCTTCAGTTGTTTGCACAGCCTGGTTTCTGGCACACTGCAGCCTGGTGCCAGTCCATGGACCAGGGATTGGGGACCCCTGACCTAGAGTGACCTTGCTCAAAATATTCCTACAGAGAAGGGAGTTTCAGGTTCTTCACTGACTCTCCAATATATTAATATACAGAGTTTGGGGGTGGGGTCACTCAGAGAGTGTCCATAAATACAATATCACTATTTATTTATAATCAGACTTATATGCCGCCCTTCTCCACGGGCAGCTCACAACAATAAAACCAGTCCAGATTAAAATTCAAACACTAAAAACTAAAATTCCCATTAAAACCCCATTCAGTCCAGTTCACTAAATGAAGTTTCCCTCAATCTCTCTTTTCTCTTGATCCAAGCATCCCAAGTTTTCACCCAAGAAGTCATATTCTGGGTTTGAATCTATTGCTCGCTACATTTTGCTTTCCAACCCAACTCCTCTTTCGAACCTTCTAAACGACTATTAGCCCTATTTAACGCAAGAGCCATTCAGCCTTCTCTCATAGCCAGACGTTCATATGAGCTATAGAGTGGCGGTTTTAAAAGCTGCAGGCGAACAACGTTGAAGACGCAACACGGAATGGAAACAAAAGACTTCTATAAATCAGACCAAAGAATCCTGCAGCTCTGTAAAAAAGATTTGGTTCTCTCCAAAGACTTGAGTGGTTCCACTTCAAATTGCAGGGTCTCGGCTGATATAGCAACATGCCCCTCCATATAAAACATCCCTTCCTAAAGAAAACAAGAGATCAAGACAACCGTAAACCTTCGTTTTACATTCTGGATTTTCCTGTGCAGGCAGTGTTTTTTGTATACTGTAGAGAAGATTCCCAGACTGACATATTATAGCCCAAAGACAGTTTTACTGCCCCGAAAAAGTATGTCTAAGTCATTAGGATACCAGTAAGAGGCCATATGCAGCTTCAAAGACCACGGCAATCTAAACTACCCTAATTCAATAACTTAATCTGAAATGGGAAGTATATTCCACTTCAATGCAAGGGGGAAGTTGGTTGTGCTTGCACCACAAGTGCCATCTGTTGAGACACTATCACAAGCAGCATCAATCATACTGTTTACAACTGGGTCAACAAAGCTGAGAAGGCAAATACAGCTGCTTGTTGCATATATATGAGAAGAAGTACTATCTATATAAGTACAGATAAGGGGGAAGAGCAGAAGTTGTACTTAAGTCTAGTAGCCAAAAGCCTGTCATAATGTGTATACACACTGCTGTACAAACAGGGCAATAATATGGCATATATCAAGCCCAGCTTTGCTGTATATTTAAAAGCCACCCCAATTCATTTAACCAAATATGGTTAGGTTGAATGGGGCCTATTTTATCTTTGACCAGCACTGCTACAACACAGAGATAATTTTGACTTTCTCAGCACAATATCCATCAGCAATGGATACCCTCCAGAAGTACAGCTTACATATTTGCTGTCTGTGTTGCGTGGAAATTATAGAAATGGAAAGACCATCTTTTGGAAAGCTTGAGATTGGCCGTCTCTGCTGTAGATGGTTTAATATACCATATAATTGACAAAATATACAAATATATGCCTATGTACATACAAGAACCATAGCTGGATTTCTAATCATACATTTTTAAAGCAGCCACAAGAGGTAAGTTAGGACAGTAGCTTTGGGCGATTGGCCTCTTGACTTTCTTCAACTCAATCCCTTATCAAAGACATCAGATCTGAGTTGTCATATGCCACCGTACTTTAGGTTCTGGGAATAATTCCCAAGTTTAAGGGCACTTAACTCTGTTCCCCAAATACCATTTCAGTGCTTACACACGCACACTGATACTAGTCTATAAATAAAGGTTATTGACCTCCGGAATGGACACTTATTAAGAAAATAGAAAGGAAAGCAGTCAACTATTTGCAATTTCAAAAATTTAGAATCTAAATGATCCCAAAATCAGGTCACATGATTCCATATTTTTGTCTTGCTAGTTAGGGAATTAGATGACTGAGGTCATCTGGCAGATCTGGCTTGATTTATGCTATCTGAATAGTATTTAGACATCTCCCCATGCTTGTAGGCTGGGTGTTACCTGTTCCTGAACTGAGATCTTATTTGTATAACAGATGAGATTCCTCCCTTCCATTGTTTTTCCACAGGGCTCTTTCAGTAATTAAATTAACCTGAGGTCTCTACCCTGCTAACCTTGTTCTCATTGTAAAAGCAGTAAGGAGTAGTCCCCCAAGGCCTAATAAATTGCTTTGCTCAATCTAGGCAATGGCTCGTTCTAGGCTAGCATCCTTCCATTGCCAAAGGCCAGATGGGATGTCTAGAAACCCACAAACTGGTTGCACAGACCTCTGTGATTCTACTGGAAGCCTGAAAATTGGAGAAATAGCTCTAGAGGCTGAATCTCTAGCAATCTCCTCTGCTCTACCTTGATGTCGTGATCTGATCCAGAAGCATCTTTACAGCGTCGTTCAAAAACAGCTGCACTGTATCAAAGGTTGCCGCACTGCTTTTATTCATCTGTCAAGTCAAGTCATCATCCTGTTGGAAATTCTGGACGTCACCCAAAATGGGAGAAGAAGGACCACCCAAAATGAAAAGAGGCCAAGCAGAACAAGCTGTCCTTCAGGAGTCTCAACGCTGGAGACCATCACCCCCAGACAGAAGGGAAGCCCTAAGCAGCAGACAGGAGCTCAACCCAGCCTTGCCAGTTGTCTCAATTGTCATTTTAACATTAGGACAGAAGAGTTTACGGGTTGTCAGTCCCCTAACATGCATTGAAATTTGAAACAGAAGAATCGGGTTTCAATCAGGAAACCCAAACAAGGACCTAAAGTTTATTATAATCCTGCACCTAAGGATAGAACCCTCCAACAGTCACTCCTTTATACTCAAAATATTGTCCTATTTCTATATGTTGGGTGAACTAATTATAATTACTTTAATTCTTAAAGAAAAAAAAGGCTTGGCTACAGATTCTTGGTACCTTGGGGATGGGGGTTGTTGTTAGTTGCAAAGTTATGTCCGACACATCGCGATCCCATGGACAACATTCCTCCAGGCCTTCCTGTCCTTTACCATCCCCTGAAGTCCATTTAAGCTCAAGCCTACCGCTTCAGTGACTCTATCCAGCTACCTCGTGGTCCCCTTCTTCTTTTGCCCTCAGTCTTTCCCAGCATGAGGCTCTTCTCCAGTCAGTCCTTCCTTCTCATTAAGTGGCCAAGTATTTGAGTTTCATGGGATGGGGGTAAATGACAGCATTTGCTAGTCTGCTTCTGTTTGGGACCTGCACCTGCTCTCCACCGATCCTGGATACCTGTCAGGATCCCTTTCAAACACACAAGGGAAAGAACTCAAAGCTGATCTGTTCAAATGGGTTCAGGTGGGCCCCGAGGCTGTTTTTCCAAGGTCCTCTAATAAGATTGTAAAGGCGAACTTCATTTCCCGGATCCCGTGAACTCCATTCGGTTTGCGTCCCCCGCATCCCGAAAAGCCCTACTCGTCAGCCCCTTTATCTGCGACGGACTCACCGGCCCGGCCCAGCCCCCTCCAGGGACTCGCGTGGAGCTTTCCTGCGCTCAAACAAAGGTGCAGAGATTTCGCCTCGCCGGCGAAAGTGAGAACAGCTGCGGGATTATTATTTTTTTTTGCAAACACATCAAAGTTTTCAGCTTCGGGAACGAGTCGTTTCCCCCTCCCCCCACCCGCAACAGTTCCTTGCGGGAACCCAAAGGCGCTTTTTTTTTTCAAGAGGCAACTGGACTTTCTGGGGTTTTTCCTTTGAAGACGTTTCGCTTCTCCTCCAAGAAGCTTCTTCAGCTTCTGAAAAAAGTCCAGCTGCCTCTTGGGGGAATAAAAAGTACCTTCGGGGACAAAACCTGGACGACTGAGAATATCCAGAGACCTTCATTAACGGGAACAACAACTCCCCCTCCCGCTCCGCCCCGTAACGGGAAGACTGCTCCCAACTCCGCGCACCTTCCAGAGAATCCCAACTCGCGCGCTCCTCCAAAGATGCGCGCCGAAAAAAAGCAGAGCCAGAGCCAGATCCTGAATAAAGCCCGCGCCCAGAGCAAGCCCCTTCCCCCCACGCCTGCCCTGCCTCCTGCGCTGCGCCCGAGAGGACGCCAACACGTGTTGCGTTCCCGGGAAGAGAGCGCAACGTGTGAACGCGGGCAGAGCTTCATCTCGGCTAAGTTCGGTTCCAAAAACCGCGGTGCAACCCCCCAGCCGCCGCCGCCGCTGCTGCCCCTCGAGGACCCCGGCTATGGGAGCCAGACAGCCCCCCACCCCGCTTGAAGCTGCCTTGCTCCGAGGGGGCGCCCCTACCTGCATCTGGCGACGCCCAGCCGGCGATCTGCTGCTTCGGCCGCCTCTTTCGAATTAGTCCCGGCGGTGCAGCGCGGCAGGTGAGTCGTTGGCTGGGCGGGCGAGGAGGAGGAGGAGGAGGAGGAGGAGGGCGCCCGGCCAGACGAGGCAAGGTCAAGGCGAGAGGACGCGGAGCCGGCGGGTAGGGCTGCCTCTGGCTGAGCTCTTCTCTGCCCCGATCGCCTCGCTTTGGGCCCCGGATTGGCTTCTGCCCGTGAGAGATTCCCGCTCGACCCCCGGCACGCAGCTCAGACGGGCGGCTGAAGTTTTAGCCGCTGCTGCAGCCGCGACGGAGCGCGCGGAGTTGTGGCTTGCATCGCAGGCAGGCGGGCGGGCAGGCAGGCAGGCGTGGCGATCCCGGGGCTCCGAAAAGAGGCTCCGGCCCGCCTCCCCCCACGCCCCGCGCCCGCCTCTCTTCCCTTCCCACAGGAGCGGCGCCCCTCCGCCCCCCACACGCCCGTCCCGCAGTCTCACCAGCGATGGGCACCGCCCGGGCAGTCCTTTCTCCCCCCCCCCAAACCAGGCACCTTCGCTCTCCCGCTGCCCCGCCCGATCCTGAGGTTCTCCCAGCGCAACCTGAAATCACTCTTCTTTTTCCCACCCACCATCTCTGCCGGTTCCTTCTGAACAGGCGTCTCCAACCTCGGCCACTTTAAGCCTGGAGGATTTTAACTCCCAGAATTCCCCAGCCAGCTTTGCTGGCTGGGGAATTCTGGGAGTTGAAGTCCTCCAGGCTTATAAACTGGCCAAGGTTGCTGGCTGGGGAATTTGCTTTGCTGGCTGGCTGGGGAATTCTGGGAGTTGAAGTCCTCCAGGCTTATAAACTGGCCAAGGTTGCTGGCTGGGGAATTCTGGGAGTTGAAGTCCTCCAGGCTTATAAAGTGGCCAAGGTTGCTGGCTGGGGAATTCTGGGAGTTGAAGTCCTCCAGGCTTAAAGTGGCCAAGATTGCTGGCTGGGGAATTCTGGGACTTGAAGTCCCCCAGGTTTAAGGTGGCCAAGGTTGAAGAGCTGTTGCTCCAGAATGCTGCCCCTGCTGCCCAGGGAGCAAACTGCAATCCCTCCCCTCCTGCCCACTCATTCGCCTCTGGCAAGGGGCAGAAGGTTTCTTTCAAATCCTTGGAGTGTTTGCTGCCTGTGCCTGTCGTTTTCTGGCTCTCCTGGCCAATCCCTCATTTTCTTCTCCTTGTCCGCAGCGCCCGGCTTCTTTTCCTGGATCCCCTCCGCTCTTCCTGTGGAATCTTCTCCCCTTTTCCTGATCTCATTTGAAACAGCAACAGGTTCACGCAGAGACAGCAATTTACCCCAGCAATTCCCCTCCCCCTCAGTTTATTCCACAAACCCATTTGTGATTCCTTTGATTTCCCCCATTGGGACAGGCAATTGGTCCTTGTCTTGAGGGGAACCGTTAACCCCCTCCGTCTTTTTCCCCTGACATCACCTGGCTCTCTGCTCGGCTCTTTCTCAGAGCAGAAGGCGGCAGAGACACAATTTCCTCCCAATCTTAGCTTAATTATCAGAGCTGTACAAACTCCAGTTTAACAAAATAGTTTTCTTCTCCTTCTGCTCCTGCTCCTTCTCCTTCCTCTTCTTCTCCTCCTCCTCCCTCCCCTCCCCTTCTTCTTCTTCCTTCCCTTCTACTTCTTCTTCTTCTTCACTTTCTCCTTCTCCTCCTCCCCCTCCCCTCCCCTTTTTCTTCTTCTTCTTCCTCTTCTTCCCCCTCCCCTTTTTCCTCTTCTTATTCTTCTCCTTCACCTTCTCCTCCTCCTTCTCCCCCTCCCCCCTCCTCCTCCTCTTCCCTTCTTCTTCTTCTCCTCCTCCTCCTCCCCTCCCCTTTTTCTTCTTCTTCCTCTTCTTCCCCCTCCCCTTTTTCCTCTTCTTATTCTTCTCCTTCACCTTCTCCTCCTCCTTCTCCCCCTCCCCCCTCCTCCTCCTCCTCTTTTCTCCCCCTTCTTCCTTCTCCTCCTCCCCCTCCCCTTCTTCTTCCTCTTCCTCTTTCATTGGAGAAGATAACTTGCTTAAATGTTGGGTGGTGACAATGATTTTTAAGTACTGAACAAGGTCCAAGGATTATGTGGCACTTTAAAAGAAACCATGTTGGAAGAGGACAGCGCATAGTGATGTCCTCTCAGCAGCTATTCTCCTGCCAGCAACAATAGAAATAAAAGTTAATGATTCATAAAATAGCAAATAAAGAATTTATTTGGAAATTAGAATGATACTGTCACTGCTTGCAGTTAGAACCAATGACAAATCCAAATGTAACTCCCAGGGTCCCAGCTGCCCTAAACGATGAACTTGAGACTATCCTGGCAGTCCTAGGCAATGTTCAATCCTAAATAAGCATTTCTAACTTTAACTGGAGTCACTTTTTCATGGGCATGTTAGCATGCTGGACAATAATGAATATTAAGATCTGTTCTGATTTCACTATCCGTGTTTAAGGTACTCTCTTGGTCCAGAATCCATTACTGTTGTCAAAGAAGCATGTAAATTATAAGCAGAGGACATCTTCTTACCACATGCACTTAAAACAAGTGTCTTCTTGTGTTCTCCACTACACTGATGTGTTTCACAGCTTAAGTTCCTGCAACAACTCCGGTAGCACTTTACGCCCAGGTACTTGGGCTCAGCTTGGTAACAGATGAGAGGATTCTGTTTACCTGTTGCATAACGAAGCATTACTGATTTTGTAGGACGATGATGGTTTCCAAGCAGGAAGAGAAAGTCCCCTTCTGCCTACATTGTTTCCAGCAATCTGCTCAGGACAGTATGGAGGGATCTATGTGTGAAAGATAGCTAGAGAGAAGTAATGTGGTTTGTTATTTTGAAACGTGCTCAGTGCCATATACATGTAAACATATTCAAATGTGTACAGCAAAAAATACCCTGAATGGAATGGAAGTATATTCTACACCAGGGGTCTGCAACCTTAAATACTCAAAAGAGCCATTTGGACCCGTTTCCCACAGAAAAGAAAATACCGGGAGCCACAAAACCTGGCTGAGGTGGCCAACTTGATGTCACTCACTTCCACTAGTCACATGACACCCTCCCCCTCAGCCATGCCTACCCAGCCGGTCATTAGGGCAGAGAACCACTTGTTAAAAAACACCAGAAACCACAAAATCCTTTTGACATACCTCTCTCTCCCTCTCCCCTCCCTCGCTTCCCCCTCTCTCCCTCTCTGAATATCTCTCTGTCTCTGTCCTGGCTGCTTCTCCATCCCCTGCCGTCGCCCTTACCTTCTCAAGAGGAGGTGAGGAGTGATTGGGAGGGGAAAGCGAGGGCTGGGACCAGCCAATGGTGGGCTCACCTGACAGGGAGCCACAGCAGAGGGCCCAAAGAGCCGCATTCAGCTCCGGAGCCGCAGGTTGCTGACTTCTGTTCTACACCATGACAGCATACTATCAACTCTTATTTTTACAATACAGAACTGATGCACTGTGCTAGTAACTACTTGCACATAGCAATTTACAACATCAGCTTTTCCATTTTTTTTTTCCAGGTGAATTTTCAGAAGGGTTTTTTTAGCTGAATTTTTGTACAGTGAGTGTGTTTTACTTTTTGTCGTTTACTTTGTATAAGCAACAACAAAATATGTTTGGTTGCATCCCATCCTTATAGTGATAAACAGATTATACTTCAGTAAACCTATTTTTTATATCCTTAATTCTTCTGTGATGACACATTTGTTTTGTGATTAAAGTAATTGTCAGCATCTGAGAAAATAATTCTAATGTAAAATTGTAATTCTAATTCTGCACTTAATTCCTTAACTTCCAAAATTATGTGGTGTTGTTTTTAAACAGCCAAATGATGTGGTATTAGGAGTCTAAAAAAACCCCAAAGATTGTCATATCTAATTTTCTCCAGAATTATTTCTAAATTTAATCTCAATCTCTCTCCCTCCCTCTGCCTTCCCTCCCCCCCCCCTCTCTCTCTCTCTCCACATTTTTGAGAACCAAGCACTTCTGTGAATTCTGGAGTACAGTAATAATGAAAGGTGAGTCTTACAGGGGACCAGTAATTTTAGGATTTTACCTACTTTCGGGAAGAGAGCATTTATTTATTTATTTATTTATTTGTTCAACTTGTATGCCGCCTTTCTCCGAAGACTCAAGGCGGCTTACAACGCACTTAAAAACCATGTATAAAACATTAAAAGTTAAACCATTAAAAATAATTAAAACCCATTCACACCATTCATGGCTGGATCTCGCCAAATCGCAGCAGCGAAATCAACAGCCCCAGGCCTGCCGGAAGAGCCAGGTCTTCACCGCTTTTCGGAAGGCCAATAGGGTGGGGATGGTCCGGATCTCAGGAGGTAACTGGTTCCAGAGAGCTGGGGCAGCCACAGAGAAGGCCCTCCCCCACGGGCCTGCCTGCCGGCATTGTTTAGCTGACGGGACCCTGAGGAGACCAACTCTGTGGGATCTTACCGGTCGCTGGGAGCTATGCGGTAGAAGGCGGTCTCAAAGATACCCTGGCCCTGAGCCATGTAGGGCTTTAAAGGTAATAACCAACACCTTGAATTGTGACGGGAGACCAATAGAGAGCCAGTGCAGGTCAGGGAGAATTGGTGTAATGTGTAATGTGGGTGTACCTAGGTACCTAGGCATTTTGTTTTATGTGTGTTTCCTAGGGATGAAAAACTGAAAAGACAATGGAGGATGGATGTGATCCTGGACCACCGACTTCCCACTCCTGCAACAGGAGAAGAGCAGGCCATCAGATGAAGACCACAGCTGGGCTGAACCTTGTGGCTGGGATGCTGGGAGTTGTAGCACATAGGAAAAAACTGCTTCGGTGTCTAATGCATGTTAACGTGTACAGCATCCGTCTGTAACGCATTGTATGTGCCAACAATCTGGATATGTCTGCCTTCAGATTTCTGTCCTTATTAAATTTGTGCAAGCTAGAAACAGACACTCTGACTTCAGGCCAATCCATTCTAGCATGGAAAGTATGCTAAGTAATCTCAGATTCCTGAGACTCTGAGATTTTACTAACCGTTACTGGCAAATTTTTATGCCATTGCTATTAACTCTGCCAATTTTAAACAACTGGTTTATTTTATGACTTCTAATTAGAGATGGGTTTAATTAGTTTTTTAAATATGGCATTGGTAAACAAGCCCTATCAATAAAACAAAATTTGGTTCTAATTGTGTTGAAAGTAGAAACATTATATTTGCTTATGGACAGCCATTTGTCTACAATGGAATAGTTGGACCAGAAGACCTCCAAGGTCCCTTATAACTCTGTTAATTGGTAATTCTGCAAATGGCGTATGCATTGTAGTGTTTGAGGGGAGTTGGGATCATTTTACAATTTGCAGCCCCAAAACTCCAGGGAACTTTGCCAGGGTCTCTTGTCCACCTCCCTGGCTCTCCACCCTCCACCTAACTTATCACCTTCTAATAGATTTCATGGGAACCTTAACAAGGAACTGAATCCTTCTAGTTAGTCCTAGTCAGTTTGACAGTCTATATGAAAAACTCATTTCCATGTTGGTTGCTTAAATCAATATTGGACGTTTTATTTTTCTCTCAGAAGCATTTTTCCCTCTGAGCTGGTGACCCATTATTCCATCTGGACTCTCAAGTTACAACAGCTTTGAGGGAAAAAATTCAACTGCCAATGTACAGTATCATGCCACCATATTGAAAAAAAAATATTTGTACATACAAAAAGAAGGACTCTTTTTTTTTCCAAAATTGTTTTTATTTTTTAACATAAAACATAAAATACATCTTTTTGGAGCAGGGGTTTGGTCCGGCTTAAAATAAGTACAATTATTCACATTCCCTCAATCAATTTTGTTCAAAATTTTAAAATCTTTTAAGAAGGAAAAAAAATAATAAAAAGAAAAAAAGACAAAATTCTTATTCTAAACATTTATCATTCTACTATAACACCCAAAATTCTAAACAATAAACACCATTCTAAATGTTCATCATTTTAACAATTAATATTTCATATATATTCCTCAATCCTAAAACCCATTGCCTCAAAACTACGGTATATTTTATCTCTCTTAAATGACAACAGATATCCAATTCTTGACAAGAAATATTTTCCTCCTCTCTTAAAATCATTTTAAAATAAATCAATATTTCTTTCTATATTTTATTACTTCCAAAATATTCCTTAATACTTCAAATTTATTCTCACATTTTATTAGACCAGCTATTTAACTGATTCATGGTTTATCTATTTCCCAGTTATAATTTACGATATTCCTTTCTCCATTTTTTTAACTGGTTCACAGTTCAATTACTATTCTCCAATAATGTCTCTTCCACTTCCTCCTAGGTTTATTTTTGAGCTGGTTCGCATCTTAATCAGCTGCTTTCCAGCAATGCTTCCTCCACTCCTTACCTTAATTATTTTGACTGGTTCACAGTATAATTTTAACTGCATACCAATCTTCTCCTTTACTCCTCCTAAATCTAATGTAAAACTGGTTCACAACTCAGATGGTTGCCTAAAAAGAAGGACTCGAAGCATTGGCTGGTGCAGAACGTGGAAAGTTAGTTATATGCACACCTAGATCAGTGCATATTATGCTTCTGTTCCGTGAGCTATATTAGGTTCAATTCAAGGTGACGGTATGAGCATTAAAGACCTATAGGGCATAGGGCCAGTGCTTCTCCCCAATCACACCAATCTATTCCATAAAGTCCTGGAGGGAGAAGTTGGGTGTCTTGTTTTATGAAGAAATGTCATCTGATGGAACCCAGTTGGGAGAGCCTTTTCTGCTACAGCTCCTGCCCCTTAGAACATCATTCCCTCCTGAGTTAAGATTAGCTCTGACCTTGTTGGCCTTCTGTAAGAGTCCGAAGACATCTGCTCATCTGGCCCGAGGATCCATTGACTTTGGGGGAGAGCCTACTAAGTGTACTTTCAGGAAAAGGAATGCTGCTCTCGCACAGATCACATTGTTATAATTTTTATTATTTTGAAGGTTTTAATGAGTTTCGCTATGTGTTTTGGTTGCTTACTGTATTCCCCTGTAGTTTCAGGAGAAGTATTGTAAAATGGTTAGAGAAGAAAGTAGATCTTGCATGGTTCATTGACTCTGGTTCATTGGCCCTGGTTTGCATGATGTGTGGAAGTTCCATGGTGTCGTGTGACACACAAGTTCTTATCTGTAGAAATGGCCGATGATTTTGGGATATGAATTGTCCCAGTTTCATCCTCCAATTATCCACATTATTCCTGAGTTTCACTTTTTGCTTGACCCAGAACTATTGATCCTGACATTTTGAACTGAATAGATGACTCTTAATACCAAGCGGATGATCAGATTAAAAATAATTGCAACTTTTGTCCAGCTTTTTTGAGCTACATTGCTCTTCGCTTCTTGCCATCTTCAGCGGGACTTCTTTTCTGTACAATGAAGGGTTTTTTACCTGACAGGGAAAATTAGTATTTTACTTCATCATGCTTGAGCAAGAAAGAAGGAACCATTGTCTTCAGAACTTCATACCAACAACAACGCAACAGCTTTCAAGCAAATGCCAGCTAATTAAAGGGAAACAGTTGCCTCAGCTTTGCCCTGGTTGGAGCAAGTACTTGGTGCCAGGATTTCTCACCCCAAGGTAAATGTGTTTATGAGATGGGATGTTGGTCTCCCTGCATGTCTGCAAAAACTTAACACTTCAGCTCCCAGATATCTAGAGGAACCAGAATATCATTCCTTGGTATGTGCAGCTTGGCTACCAATGGCTAAGATGCCTAAGGACGAGGCCTCTGTGTTTAGGAGGCTTTAAGCAGAAGCCTCTTGCAAAGCTAAAACCACCCCTTCCTGCTGGAATTCTTCTAGACAGGTAGTCCAATTGTGTGGGTAATTTAATACTTAAATATTTACTATCTGATTGTCTTTGGGCAATTACAGGTTACTTCACTGAGTAGCGGAAGAGCAAACAGAATAATGTGCATCTGTTTCATTCGTAGACTATTTTGATGAGAAATGAAGATCTCAAAGCTCTGTCTCATACTCAGTTTCAAAATTGTGTTCTGTCGTTCTGTAGCACATCTGTGCTTTCTAAGTTGCCCATATAATATTAGACACATGTGGTTATTACTAAAGCTTCCAGCATTCCTCCAAAAGGAAGTTTACTCCAGCATTTTTCTCCTGTCCAAGCAATTACTGAGAAACCCACTTTTTTTGTGTGTGAGAAAAAATGAGTTAGTGAGATAGGGCAGCTGCTACCTTTGAAAAGTGTCTGGAAGTTTCAGCCAGTAGAGAATGTGGCTGTGTGAGCAATCTTGAGCACCCAAAGAATGATACATGTGGCACCATTGCTGCGCAAATCTCACAAGGTGATGGTTTGCTTCCAGGTCCAATTCAACTCCTTCATGACATGGGACCAGGTTACATAAGGAACTATCTTCGCCCGACCACTTTTATTTTTTTTTATTTTTTTATTAGATTTATATGCTGCCCTTCTCTGAAGACTCAGGGCGGCTTACAATGTGTTAAGCAATAGCCTTCATACTTTTGTATATTTTATACAAAGTCAGCTTATTGCCCCCACAAACTGGGTCCTCAATTTACCTACCTTAGAAAGGATGGAAGGCTGAGTCAACCTTGAGCCTGGTGAGATTTGAACTGGTGTAATTGCAAACAGCTGGATGTTAATAACAGGCTTTAGTCTGCTTTTAGCCTGTTGAGCTATCCAGCCTCTTTCAATCCATTCCACCCACCAGGCAGAGAAGATACGTTGCAGATGCCATCAGTTGAATTCTAACTGGTGGGGGCCTGGGAAGAGAGCCATCTCTGCTGTTGCCCCTGTCCTTTGGACCATTCTCCTCCCCTGCCCCCCATAGGGTTTCCTGCCTGAACAGGGGGTTAGACAAGGAAGGAAGGAAGGAAGGAAGGAAGGAAGGAAGGAAGGAAGGAAGGAAGGAAGGAAAGAAACACAATTATTTGCAACCACAGATTTTAGCAGCTTGTCAATTTTGTTCCCTATCCTATATGAGACACTGTTGGGATGCCCAGAAAGCCAGACTGAGCATCGTACAGGTAAAGGAGAGAGATGGAAGTATGTGTGAGAGAAGCAGAGGTAGGTTTTCCATGAACTGGGGAAGCTCCTTCCTAAAATAGCAAAAAGCTTGAGCTACATTTTGTGCTTTTGTGCCTTCAACAATAGAATAATTATTTAAGCCTGCGTTGCAAGTAAAGGAATCTAGGTGTACTTCAGTCAGGAATCAAATAGATTAAGGAGAATGGAATGTAGTACGCTGAGCATCTATAAATATTTTCACAGAAAGAAGAGGGAGAACAATAGTTGGATGTATGTGCCAAAAAGAAGTCAAGAAGCATTGTGTGCAGATGTAAATAGGGAAGGTATGTAAAAGTTAAACATTAAGTAGGATGCCTTAACCATGAGAGCAGTGCCTCAAGTTAATCTGGGAAATTTTCAAGCAAAAAGTAAAAGCTAATACAGAACGTGTTGGGGAAAAAAATGTAATAAAGGATAGATGACCAGAACCAGCAGTCTACCTTCAGTACTATAGTTGGGTTATAAACCCAGATTATTCCATTAAGACAGGACTCGACTTCTGGGCTGGAAACGGCGTTCTTCACCACTGCAGTGTAAATAGATAACAAACTGCATGGTACAGTACAAAATTATAAAGCGAAAGAAAGCAAAATAAGGGAGAATTTTCATGGGATCCACTTAAAAACACTTTCATCCACCAGAAATCAGTTACTGATCATGCAAATCTATGGACCTAATATTTGGGATTTGGGATTTTGTAATCTTACACTAAGATGGCCCAGTGTGTCTTCATAACAACAAACAAGCAATGAAAATGCCTTCAGAAATCACAGGCGCTTCATTACTGGAGGTTTTTAAGAAGAGACTAGACAGACACTTATCTGAAATGGTATAGGTCTGTGATGGCGAACCTATGGCACACATGCCACAGGTGGCACACGGAGCCATATCTGTGGGCATATGAGTGTTGCCCTAGCTCAGCTCCAGTGCACATGTGTGTGGGCTGGCCAGCTGATTTCCAGGCCTTCTGGTTCCACCAGAAGTTGGGAAACAGGCTGTTTCCAGTCTCCGGGGGGTGGGGAAGGCTGTTTTCGCCCTCCCCAGGCTCCAAGAAAGGCTCTGGAGCCTGGGGAGGGCAAAAAAAACAGGCCTACCTGGCCCACGCATGCCAAAAGTGGGGAAAGCACAGTGGGGTTGTGCACACATGCGCGGGGGGGCATATTGAATTGTGGTTGTGGGCGCGCACACATGCGACCCCCCTGCATTCCCCCCGTTTTTGGCACATGATGGCAAAAAGGTTAGCCATCACTGATATAGATTGGAGGCTGGACTAGAGGACCTCCAATGTCCCTTCCAGCTATTCTATTCTATTCTATTCTATTCTATTCTATTCTATTCTATTCTATTCTATTCTATTCTATTCTATTCTATTCTATTCTACTCTACTCTACTCTACTCTACTCTACTCTATTTTATTCATGTATTTTCAGGACTGCAAATTTCCAGGATTTAAATGCTTCTCTGGAGGTCACTTTTTCAAAATATATTTCAACTATGGCACACTTGTAACAGAGAGGACTTCTCTAAGTGAGGAATCATAAGTAGATGACATTTGATGCCCTTACACTACCCCGTACAGTTTTCAATCCTTTAAAATACTTTTTTTCCTGGAAATGATGGCCCAAGGACATAGGGAACACAATCCTATTTGATTCCTAAAACAAACATGAGAAAATAACAAATATAGGGGGTGAGTAAACATCACCTAAGGTTTGCTAAGTGTAGAATGGAATTGAGTACTAAGGGTCCATGCATGAAATTATGTTCTGGCTGTGATTTTAACCTTGATTGTACACCCAAGATAGATTTTAGGAGGGATAAAAGGGTTGGATAATAGTGGGAGTAGAAATAATCTTGACTTCGAAGCAATAGCTTTCCTTATATAATAATGAAGACTATTCTCATTTGTGAAAGAATATGTCCCTCTGTTTCTTTTCTCTTGCATCATAAACAAGATCTGAAATATATAAAAGAACCCAGTCCAAGCCCACTTTTTAAATAGACCTCAGAACCTCATAAGGATGCAACGGTACCTCGGTATGCATCCTTAACTGGTTCCGAGAGGTGTGATGAGTACCAAAAACAATGAATACCAAACCAATTTTTCCCACAAGGAATAATGTAGTGAGTCACAAGGCAGGCAACACTGACAAGTTCTAGCTTGCGTGTCGAGTACTGAACAAATTACGAATAGTGGGACAAAATGTTCACTTCAAAATGTGTTGAGTACCAAATTTGATGAGTTTCAAAGCAGCTGAGTACCAAGGTGCCATTGTATGTTGTAGTCCTCTCTATTTTCTAGCAACTTAAGAGTTATGTCTTTACCATGATTGAACCCTGCAGCCTAGAAATCTATCAGCTCATAATCAGAATTATAGATATGCATTATGCTCTCTTTCCCAAGATGGTATCAATTACCATATTGCAACAACTTGAGAGTTCTACAGTTGAAAAGAGCCTTATAGAGCATTGAAGTCTTCCCCTATTATTTGCTGCAAGAATACAAAGCATCCATGATAGATGGCTATCTGGATTCTGTTTAAATACATCCAGAGATATGGAGTCCACCCCCTGTCTAAATAATTGCCTCTATTGTTATGTAGGAAGTTAGCACCCACCCCTCTCCTAGGAAAATGAGATATTTTAGGAAATATTAAAAGGGTAGACTATTTCTCTTAACAGGGAGGCAGAAACTCAGTCCCCCCCCCTTCCGGGGTTTGGCCATCGGCCAAACAGTATTGACTGGCGGCCCCTAGGGGTAGGGCCTTCTCTGTGGGGGCACCTACTATCTGGAACGAGCTCCCCCCGGAGATACGGAGGATCCCGGATCTGTGCACCTTCCACCGTGCTCTCAAGACCTTTTTATTTCATCAAGCTGGCCTGGCCTAATCTTTTCCCCTTTTTTCTTTTTAAAATGCAAATCGTAATCTGTTTTAAATTATATGGGTTTTTACATTTGTCTTGGGCCAAATTGTTTAATTCGGTTTTAATCTGTTTTTTAAATGTTGTATATATGTATTTTACTTTATGGTTGTTCACCGCCCTGAGTTCTTCGGGAGTAGGGCGGTATATAAATCCAATAAACATAAACAAACAACAAACACCTATTCCAATGGGCCATTAAGGCCTGGGCCAGTCTATTCTACATAACAAAGATCTACCTCCTTCAGGCAGAGCCATAATAGGAATCCCAAAGCCCTTTTATTATGTCATCACCCAGCAAGAATCAACCAAACCTGGGACTCAAAAACACAACCTACAAAGTTACCCCTGCATGGCCCCATGGGAGCCTGACAACCAATCAGAATATAAGCTCAAATTCAAAAGCCCAGAGAGGGTATAAAACTCAGGCACTCTCAGCATCTCTCCTCCTTTTTTTTCTCTTCACTCAAGATCTTCAAGGCATGTGATCCTATCCACCATTAAAACCATCTTTCCAAGCAGCCACCATGTTTCCAGTATCCTTTTCCCCACTTGGAACTGAACCCAGAACAAGGGTGGGTTCCACTTACCATTAGTATCAATTTGCAGCAGAAGCGCTTGTGCTTCTGTGCATCGCATATCACCCATGATGACGTCGTGGTGGGTGGGCGGAGCCTCCCGCCGGTTTTACTACCGGTTCTATAAAACCGGACCGAACCGGGAGCAACCCACCACTGACCCAGAACGATATTTTTTCCAACAGTTATATCCAGTATTTTTTTAAAAAAAACAAATTCTTTTTCTTTTTAGTCATTTATTTTAGAATCTACATATTGCTTTTCAAACCGGGCTTCCAGTGATGACCAAATATTTTTAAAATGACCAAAAAAAATTATGCAGAAATATGAATCCACAGCAATATACAAACATGGGGAAAATAACTTTAAAAAAACACACATAAAAGCTTCAAAGCAAGTTGCTCCTTAAAGTGATAAAACCTTATATAGCCGTCTTATATTCAAAAATGAAAATCCAAAGGCTTTAGAGCAGTGTTTCTCAACCTTGGTGGCTTGAAGATGGGTGGACTTCAACTCCCACAATCCCCCAGCTAGCTGGGGGATTCTGGGAGTTGAAGTCCACCCATCTTCAAGCTTCCAAGGTTGAAAAACACTGCTTTAGAGAAAGAAAACGCCTTGGCCTGAGACTTAAAGGATCATAGAATAGGTGTGAAATATCTACTTTGGGGAGAAGAATTCCACAGATTGGGGGAGGGGAGGGGAGGGGCGGCCATTTAAAAGCATTGTCCTCAAGTGGCACATACCACCGTCTTTGTAGAGAGGGGTCTTGAAGAAGGCCCTCTAAAGTCCACCGGTAGCTCAGATAGAAAGAGAGATTGCTTCAAGTACCTTGGAAAGTACTTAAACATACATTTTACTCTGTGCCATCCTCCTCATTCTTGTTTTTAAAAAGGCAATAGCAGGCTGGGAAAAAGATAAGGAATCACTTAATTCCTCCCCCCCTTCCCCAAATTGGAAGACATCCAAACAGGATAGAGACTCGGGAACTGAGGAAGCCCTTCCATTCTCTATCAGGAAGACAAACAACAAAAAAAGGACCCCTTTTTTAATCAGTACCCTGGTGTTGATTTTCCCCCCACTTTCTTTTCCTTTTTTCCTTTTTCTTTTTTAAAGAAATCCTTCAGCAATTAGCATCCACTCTTATCTGGCCTTGCAAACAACCCATTTTCAACTCTTTCTGTGTGGGAATCAGCGTTCCCCACCTCCCCAATCTCTACTCTGGTAAAAGCCCCTGTGACCTGGGGATGATTGGCAGACCCCAAAAGGGTAATTCTGAGTGACACCTCCTAACCCGAATGCTTTTAAAGTGCCAAAGTGGTTTGTCTACCGGTGTGATAAAACCGATTGGCTCTTTTTTGCTTTTGGAATCAGGAAGACCAAACATGTCTCCTGTCTACAATTTTTTTCCACGCTGACCTGTGGAGTCATGGAAAATGATGTTCCGGTTTAGCCAAGTTTAATAGTTTGGCATTATGTGGCTCGTGGGAATTTCCAGAACACCGACACGGTAGAAAAGTTTCTCATCTGCTCTCAGTTAAAAAACATTTCTTAGATTATACTGGATCACGAAAGGCAAACCGTCTGGTCCGATTTCTGGGAAATACCAATGATGAGACACTCAAGTTTCCTGGGAGAGCAGCATTCCTTTTTAATCAATAACAAAGCACAACACACACTTCCTGATGACTATAAATGGAATAAGCTAGCCTCTACAACATCTTGCCCCCTAGATTACAAAGATTACATCTTTGTAATTGCAGTTCTCATCCCTCTCAGACCACAGAAGTAGGGCTTGAAATTCTAAAGTAGAGTCAATGTTAGGGTTCCAAGTAAAACCCCCAATGAAAGAAAACTCCAAAGCTTGAAGTTCCTCAAAGTTCCATTTTATTAGAGACATCATATTGGCACATCTGGGAAAACCTGAATCTAAAAGTTCCCAGATTTTCCCCACCCAAAGAAAAGTTCAAGTCCCTGCCCAACACCCACAAGTCTATCACATGGTTCAATCCAAGCATCATCCCAACTGGAGATGCCTCCCTGTTCCAGCTGCCCAGATCCTTGACTTCTTGAGAAAGGAATGTTATTATGACTATATATCACCCATGCTCCATATAATTCCCCCTGTCTCATATAGGAAGAAATATCCTTCTGGGTTCTGCTCCAAGTGGGGAAAAAGACACTGGAAACATGGAGACTGCTTGGAAAGATGATTTAATGGTGGACAGGATCACATGGCTTGAGTTCCTGAAGAGAAAAGGGGCGAGATACAGCGAGTCCCTGGGTTTTATGCTTTCTCTGGCTTTGAACTTCCTGGGGCCCCAAAAGAGTATCCTGATTGGTTGTCAGACTCCCAGGGGGTGGGGGGTCTTAGCTAGCCTTGCTGGCTGATGTAATCTTCCTAGATGCCATGTGGTGAGTTTCTGTCCTAGATGGGTCCCATTGGTTAGTTTATGTTGCTATTGTGTTACAGATGGGTCCTATTGTCAAAGAGTGAGTTTCTGCCTCTGACCCATTAACAAAGGGGGGAGGCAAGAAGGTGGGAGCTGCTTTGTCTTTAAAACATGTTTCTCCATTTCTCAACCAGGGAAACATAATATTCTGCCTTTTTAATATTTCCTAAAATATTTCATTCTTCCAGGAAAGGGGTGGATGCTAACTTCCTACACTCAGTTTTTCACAGTGTAAACATGGCAGGCCTGAAGGCCTAACACCAAAGATGTCTTCCAGATCTTTGGTGGCCTGACAGGCCGCCCCACCCCACATCAAAAAAGCGTCTCCTGAAACGAGAGTAGCATAGTGGTTAATCATTTAGCACCATACTAGCTGCCACTCCCTTCCCCAGGAGGACCCTTTGGCTTATCAGGAAACTTATGGAATTGTTTTACTTTTATATTGTTATAATGGTGGGAATCAGATCATTTCAACAGGAAAGAGCAAAGATTGATTGGCACTTTCGACATTCAGATCTAGCTTTGAACTACAGCTTCTCCTCAGTCGGGCAACATTTTTGCTTGACTTTTGTAAGTTCTCGGTACAAACTTCATCTTTACGATGTGCATTAGGAAAACTAGCCGGAGATTTTACCCGAGCCCATATGTACTAAATTATACTCTAAAATGCAAGTAGCTACATGGAGAATTCTGAGAGTGGAAGTCTACACAACTTAAAGTTGCCAAGATTGAGAAAGCAACCTTGAGAAAGGTTGCTGTAATGTAATTTGCTCTTTCCATTTTCCAATGGAAATGTTATCATTTCTCTAATTGCATCTTATTCCTCTATATATCCGAAACATGTGCCTTTCTTTCATTGAGGGAAAATCCAGGCCTCCACTCAACCGAATCGACAGAACCATCTAGGCTAGATATATCAGAACTTATTTAAGTTCATACTGGTAAGATTAGTCATGGTGACCTGACTAGAAGCTAGAATAGAGGTAGAAATAAGAAACAGAGGGAAATATAATCTTTATATAATAGACTGTAAGTAATAACTAGATGGAAAAATTAGAGGTTGAAAGACGGCATTACTATGTATGCTTAATAGTATCATTGGCATTAAAATGGAACATTGAAATATTGAATAACTGCTCTAAAACAAACATGTATATTAATACTCAGATTATATAAATTTGATTGATGTAACAAATATTGTTGTTGTTGTTGTTATTATTATTGCTATTTGTATCAAAATTAATTATACCCAGAAGCCAAACTGTTCATGTATTGATATTGATGTATATTTAAAAATAAAAATCCAATAAAACTTTTTTAAAAAGTTTTAAAGAACTTGTTTAAGTTCTGGAAAGAAGTATTTTGGAGTAAACAAATAAGTTGCTAGTCTCTAAAAAAAGAGTTTGCCTTAAAGACAATGTACGATTACTTAAAGGCATTATTGTTACATACACAGGTTTCAATGGAGGCCTTGGTGCTCTCTGACCTTGGTAGAGTGTTTTGCAGACATTTCATTACCAAACTAGGTAATGTCATCAGTTAGGTAACATCAGCAGCAGCAGCAGTCAAGTCATTGTTAAATTTGTCCTGGGCCATTTAGATACACCAACTCAACACCCACTCAAATATTCTAAATGTGGGACTCAACATGTTTCTTTTACTAGTAGAGGTAGTCCTTCCCTTGCATTAGAATATGACATTGTATTAGACTGATGTGTTAAGCAGGGCGATCGTTAAGTGAGTCAGGCTTGACTCTGGTTGTTAAGCGAATCACTGCAACGAAGTGAATCACATGGTTGTTCAGCGAATCTGGCTTCCTTTATTAACTTTGCTTGTCAGAAGCTGGCTGGAAAGATTGCAAATGGGGATCACATGATCCCAGGCGCTGCAACCATCATAATTACATGCTGGTTGCCAAGCACCTGAATTTGATCCCATCAATCATGTGGTTGCTGCAACAGTCACAAAACAACTATGAATGGTCACTAAACAAATGTTTGTAACGGGTGGGTTGTACTTACCTTTACTACCGGTTCGCAACGGGGCCGCATACATGCGCAGAAGCTCCCTGATGACGTTGGGGTCGGTGGGTGGAGCCTCCCGCCGGTTTTACTACCGGTTCTTCTGAACCGGTCCGAACCAGGGGCAACCGACCACTGATTTGTAAGTCAAGGGACTATCTGTAAAATCAAAACGATCCCATGATAAGTGATTAATTTGTACTGTGTTTCCTTCATCCTGACAATGAACAATATTGTTGTTGTTATCCTTAAGTACAAACTTACCTTTACCTGATGTTTTCCAGATCTCTCCGTTCACATATCTGGAGGGCAGCAGGTTGGAGAAGACTGCTGAGGCTCTTTCAACCCTCTTCCAGCACTTTTGACATCAAGTTGATATACGTTATTCTGAAAGCTCAGTTTAAAGTGGTTGCATGTGAGTACAAAGGACGTTATAAATATTATTTTACATTAAATTATTATGTACTTTACTACAACCCGTGAAACGTGTAATTACCTAGTTCAGATTAAAAAGTTGTCCAGTTGAGCATGTTGGCCATATGACAACTGGAGTCTTATTTTTCTCAAAAATAATATAAAAAAACTTTTAAGTATAGATAAGAAGCTAGACTTGGCATCAAAAGGCAGCTGTTGCAGTATTGTGGAAGTATCTGCCCACTTCCTCTTGATGAAATGCTTGTTGCTGGAGGGGGTATGATCAGAACCACATCAAACAGTCTTTGGTCTATTTTTGCCCAATCCCAACATTTTCTTCGGTGCTTGCCATCATACAACAAATCTAAATCTTTCATGTGTGTGCTTGTGAAGCTGGATTCACACATTGTGGTAAGCCATTTTGTGGCTTTGTGGTTTGGACTTAGTGTGTTGTATGAACTCAGTCATTGTGGTTAATGGTGTGGATGGGTGGAAACTAATCAAGGAGAGAAGCATCATAGAACTAAGGAGACATTTCCTGACAGTTAGAACAATTAATCAGTGGAACAACTTGCCTGCAGAAGTTGTGAATGCTCCAACATTGGAAGTTTTTAAGAAGATGTTGGATAACCATTTGTCTGAAGTGGTATAAGGTTTCCTGCCTAAGCAGGGGGTTGGACTAGAAGACCTCCAAGGTCCCTTCCAACTCTGTTTTTCTATTCTTTTTTAGACCTGAGGATCTTCCTTCAACAGCAATTGTTGAAAAGAAATGATAGAATTTCACAGCATTCTGACATGATGTGGGTAAGACAAAAGTGAACAATGTCCATTATTGTAATTTAAAGCAGTAAAGAAATCTCCCTATTCAAACATCCCACTGTAAAATAGAAGCAAACCTGACAAATCCTGACCTTGACAAGATACACAGTTACCATATATCAAGGCTATAAAAATCTGGATGATCACTAGATGGTGAAAAATGGGGCACCCTGTATCTCTTCAGTACCACCTCGTGGTTGTCTGAATTTTGCAGCCTAAATGGTGTATACTTTCTACTTATTTTATATCCCACCTTTTGTTTAGAAGCTGAAGGAGCAGTACACAATACCCCCTCCTCCACTTTGTCACCATCACAGCAACCTGTGAAGAAGGTTGAGCTGAGAATTTAATGGTATGTGAGGATGACCTTGGGAGAAAGGGGGAACAGCAACATGGTCAGATAAAGAGGCAGCTTGGCCGTTAGGAAGAATGTGGGCATAACAAACATCTCAGAAGAAACTCTCCCTAATTTCTTGAGCTGTAAAGGTGACAGGGAAGGAATGTACTTTCAGACTTGCAAAACTATGTTAATGTAACTTAACAATAAAGTAGAATTAGTTTATCTAGGCATGCTTCCAAACTGGATTACCTTCAAAAGCTGAGAGAGAGAGAGAGAAGGAGAGAGAAAGAGAGTGTGTTTTACTGGCCCAAAGTACTCAATGAACTTCCATGGCAGACTATCACCTTACCACTGTACCATATTGGCTCTGAAACATGTATATCTTAAATGCACACACCAGCCTCCAAAATATCGGTCATCTCTGATCTGCAGCTTAATTTGTAGCTTTTTCCAGAAAAACGTGCTCTAGTGCCATGTGCAAGCCTATAGTTACTTACTGGGAAATATAAAACATGCTATGTTCTGTGTGTGGTGTATGTATATATGTATGTATCTTTTCTTTTATGTACACTGAGAGCATATGCACCAAGACACATTCCTTGTGTGTCCAATCACCCTTGGCATAAAGAATAAAGAATTCTATTCTATTCTATTCTATTCTATTCTATTCTATTCTATTCTATTCTATTCTATTCTATTCTATTCTATTCTATTCTATTCTATTCTATGTAGGTATTCACTTATATCTAAGTGTTTACAGGACTATTTCATGGACTTTCCAAGGAAAGTTCGTGCGATAATGAGTGTGTTAGATTAGAAGATGCCACAAGATAGTTTTGGGCCCTGTTCTCAAAAAACATACTCAGTTTCGACAAAGGATTGTATGTCTATGGAGATTCTCAGTCATCCAGGTCATGGTTGTCCCAAAGGTGCTTTTTCAAGAGGCAACTGGACTTTTTTTTGTTTCTGGTTTTTGTTTGAAGACCTTTCGCTTCTCATCCAAGAAGCGTCTTCAGCTCTGAAGACGCTTCTTGGATGAGAAGCGAAACATCTTCAAAGAAAAAAACTAGAACGTCTAGTTGCTTCTTGAAAAAGCACCTTTGGGACAAAGAATTGGTGTTATGAAAATACTAAAATGGAAGTCAGTTGACCCAGTTGACCCAATCAATAACACACAGGGTTTAACCCCGCACAGATGCTGTAAAGCCCAATTCAAGCTAACTTCATGCAGTCAAATGTATTATGGGAATACCATAATACCAAACCTCCATCCTACTTCAGGTTGTATTCCAGATCTGCAGAAATAATTGCTATGAAAGGCAACATCATCCTTCCATTTTGAGATCTGGGACTGGGAGCCAGAAAGCATCACTGATGTGGGGAAGATACCCTTCACAATTCAGGAGTTACTGAGCCATTATTCAAAGTGCACTTCAAAGCAAAGCCAGATATACAGTAGTTCATAATATTTACCTTCTCTCATTTTCCCCCGGGGGACAAATTGATGTTTACATCCTCTCCCCAGGTGTATAAACTGTAGTTCAACTGCATCACACAACCACACCCAAGGAGTACGTAGTCTACTCTGCTTGGCGGTGGTTGTCTGAAGTCCCAAATTAGGGCCCTTTAAGGATTGGAGAACTGATGTGAAGAAAAGACTCAATCATCTACTGAACCAGGGTCTCTTCATCTGACCATTCTGCTTTACAGAATACTACGGTTATATGGTATGGCCTTACGATGAGGCCTTTCCCCATCTATCCCAAACGAATATGAGGCAACATTGCCAAGAATGCAAAGCTTTTATAGAATCCATAGATCTCCTAAGGGCCGGGTTTCTATTTTCTTTGGGTTTAATCTTAATTGTGCAATTGCAAAGACAGAGAGGCAGTATCATTCATCCAAATCGCACTCGGGGAATGTTGCAAATATTTAGAGAACGAATGTTTGAGTAAAGCGAAACTTTGTTCCTTTTAACTAGACAATTAGCATGATGCTAAGCAGGGAACAGACACACACAAACACGGCTTTTCTGGAAGCAGTTTTTCATAAGACAGCAGAAGCTTTTAGCCATAAGAAAGAATGTTGAAATGTTCTTTAATCTTGCTTAACTTGTTAGATGTGTGTTTGTGTGGTATATCATATGTTTGTCTTCTTTTAGATCAGTATTCACCTCAAAGGCTTTCTTGAGACAACGGGTAGGTTGAACTAAAGTGGTTTATCACCACTGATGCATCGAGTGTGCATCAGGACTGAACACACTTCATAGCCAAGTCTAACAGCCAAACTGGGATAGTGATTAGAATAAGCTTTCCTGAAATATGTGCTTTCTAGATGTCTGGATTTCATCTTTCAGAATTCTCTGGCCAAAATAGCCATTGCTGAGAATTTTAAAAACTAAAATCCAAACTTCTGAATCCTGGGCTAGAACATTGAATTAGGACTGGAAAGTTCTCTTTTGGGTAATCTATCTTTTTCAGCACGATTAACTTGATTTTTAATGCTACCTGAAATTACATCTGAGTCCACTAGACAAATGTCAGTAAGAGCTGCTTGTGACAATGTGGCCTTTCCTCTTGTAATTTGGGGAAAATATTATGAGCTGCGGTGGCGCAGTGGTTAGAGGGCAGTACTGCAGGCTACTTCTGCTGCCTGCGGCTGCCTGCAATTTGGCAGATCAAATCTCACCAGGCTCAAGGTTGACTCAGCCTTCCATCCTTCTGAGATAGGTAAAATGAGGACCCAAATTGTTGGGGGCAATAGGATAAACTACTTAGTGAGGGCTGTAAAGTACTGTAAAGCGATATGTCTAAGTGCTATTGCTATTGCTATTATTAGATCATCTCTGATATTAATTCATCTATTGTCATTTTTCTAGCTAAGGATTAACCCAGCTTTCATAGGAACAGGTTTCTATTTTGAAATCTCCTTTGTCTTCAGATAGATTCCAAGGTGTTTCACTTCCAAAGACATTGTTATGGTATAAGGTCCAGAAATACCTGCAGGCTTGCTTTGGTGAGTTACTAGATATTTTAGTTAGTATAACTGAACTAAACTTTTACAATTGCTTTTCCCTGAATTTCCCTAAACTGGATTTTTCAGTAGATATACTTAATGAGAAACATGTAGTGATTTAAACATTTTACTGCCTGAAATTGGCCCAACCTTTTAAAGTGGTCTTCCCTGCTTGGCTATCAGAACTAACAGCTATTGACAGTATCTGTAAACACAAAGGGTATTGTGTGGGTATTAACAAAATACTTCAGTGGCTGAAAGTATGTGTCAGTATATATAAGCTGTGGTTCCTATGCAAGTCTTGGTAAAGACTGATGAGCAATCAGGATGTACTGAGTGACCAGTGCGTTTGTGAATTTGGTGGTTAGATGAACACAATGTCTTATGGCACCTTAAAGTCTGATTTAATATTGCATAAACCATGAACTTTGATCCACAAAAAACACAGAAGATAATGAATGTATTGACCTTCAAAGCATCATAAGACAGGGTTGTTGGTTTTTTTGCAGTTGTTCCAGTAGACCAGTGTTTCCCAAACTTTTGACATATGTGTACCCCTTCTATAATTGCTGAGTAACGCTGAGTACCCCTCATAAAAAACATATGCTTTAATAAAAATCAAAATATATTGATTATATATATATAATCAAAATCAGTGGAACTTACTAAAGCACAATAACAGGCGCCCGGAACTAACTATTAAAGAAGTAAGTTGTCTCTATAATGAAGTGCAGTATATTCACGCCGTGTCACGCCTCACAAGACTGTCTAACCGTTAGCGGTCCTTTGAACCCTGCACATGAAAGAAGGTAAGAGACCAAAGCATCCGTTTTCAACTTCTGAGTTCTGAATTTAATTCATTTTGTTGGTGATGATCTTAGGCGGCTTGAATCAAGCATAACTAAGTGATTGCCTGTATCTTAATATTCCGCTACAATCTATAACCCCAGTGATGTTCTCTTAAAGGGTATATCAGATTAAAAACTAAAAATATGGATTGAAAAGCATGTTTAACAGCGGAATAAGATGCTGAAAAAATTGCTAGGCAAGGTATATTTTTTCCAAGTCTAGGGTAAAATATATGTACCTAGTAATTCAAGTATTAGTACCATTTTGAGCAGGGGAGTGTCATTGGAAAAATATACACATTGTCTGCAGAATATCCAACTACAACTTCTAGTACTTAAAAAGAATTAATATAATGGGGTTGTTACTGAGTTCCACTAAAGGCCCACTGCCACGGAGAAAACCAGTCCAGTTACATCAAAGCTCCAACTCAACAGAAGGAGCTAAATACCGTCATCTGAGGCCTTATGACAGACACTAAAAGAAGAGTATCTGGTTTCTGTTTGTTTAGTTGAGGGGGGGTGGACCACAAATAGTTTTAAAATCCTTGTTTTAGGGTTTTATCAGCTTTAACCAACATTACATGGCTGAAGGGCCATAATACAATCTCAGTGGGCGCCATCCTCAGTCCTTATTTTTATTGCTATCATTAAAGGCAGAGATGCTGGGAGGTCTTGTAAAGTTAAAACAGTACATAGAAGGGATCTGTGCTCTTCTTCCTCTGATTCATATCCTCCTCAGTCCTATTCCTTTGGTTCAATTCTCAGAAATTTTTGGCAATAAACCACTTTTCAAATTGACCTTTGACTTTTTCCGGAGCTTGAGGGCCTGCTGGCCAGACTGGGTCTGTGCTTCAATGTGTTCTTATGCTTATGAAGGGTTCCCAACACTCTTCTACATGAAGAACATTGTTCTCCCCCCTCCCCCTTCCAGCAGCTTCCTCTATCTATTCCAGTCCAGAGCATCCTAGAACAGCAACTTGAGTTGGTAAAAAAGCTACCACATCAAAAGGACAGAGTTAAAGAATGCTGGCTGTGAGTTATGAGAGACGAAGCTCAACACTCTGGCAGAGTCTCACTTGTAAAACCTAGTAATAACTCAAGATTTAAATCCCATAGGCCAGCATGGAAAACAGCTATTCACTTAACTTCTAGCCAGTTTGACCTCAATAATGCTTGGAGAGAGGGATGGTCCAAGGCAGGGATCTCCAACCTTGGCAACTTTAAGACTTGTAGACTTCAACTCCCAGAAGCTTTGCTGGCTGAGGAATTCTGGGAGTTGAAGTCCACAAGTCTTAAAGTTGCCAAGGTTGGAAACCCCTGGTCCAAAGGTACCGTATTTTCCGGCATATAAGACGACTTTTTAACACATGAAAATCTTCTCAAAAGTCGGGGGTCATCTTATACGCCGGGTGTCATCTTATAAGCCAGTATACGGCGTGCTGAAACAATGGCAGTGGGCAGTTCAAAGAACTGGTAGCAAAAATCCCTGCCCCTGCCCCTGCCCCCCATGCCTATTTGAGTTGCGCGATCATCAAAGCCTTTTTTTTTCTTTCAAATAGCTCTGACGATCCAAGCTCTGACTATCCCAGCTGAGTTGCTTGCTAACTGGTAGCAAAAGTCCACCACCACCCCCAGCCTCCAGCTTGCTTACTTTAACTGCTGGTCGCAACACCTGCCTTGCTTTGCTTGCTGTAATACCTGCAATCCATTGCATCAACAAGCAACTGAATCTCCCTGCCTGCAATCAAGCTCATCGGTGAGCAGCTCTATCTGCCTGCCTGCCTGCCTTGTACCTTCTAATGCAGGAGTCTCCAACCTTGGCAACTTTAAGATTTGTGGACTTCAACTCCCAGCAAAGCTGGCTGAGGAATTCTGGGAGTTGAAGTCCACAAGTCTTAAAGTTGCAAGGTTGGAGACCCCTGTTCTATTGGGTAAGTTTTTTTTCCCTTTGGGAGCTTTAAAAAAATAGTTAATTGGGGTTTTTTTTTAGTTCTTTTTTTTAGACCTAGCCATTTAAAGTTTAAGAAGTTTTAAATTTAGCAGCTTTTATATAAAAATAAAAATAAATTAAAATAATATTTGTGCAGCTTTCTTGAGATTTAGTGTGTCTCTGTAGTGCTTCACTCTAACTTCACAAACACACAAAATCACACAAAGCTGTATGTGGAATTTTGTGTGTGTAAAGTGTGAAAGTTGGGTTTTGGGGCTTTTTGTGGCTGTGTGAGGTTCCTGCTTGTTGCAGGGGCCATTTTGGATCTAGCACAGCTGCTTTTACATTATGGGTGAGCCAGTTGTGTTCTGTTGTGTTTTGTAGGTTAAAAAAGGGCAAAGAAGCGACATTGACTTGGCCACGCCAAGTCAATTATATGTCTATAAGTGACAGTTTTCCTGCTAAGTACCTGCATGTCATAAGCATTTGAATTAAAATTACCATATTGAAATCAAATCTGATGTTTTTTAAATTTTTATTTGGTGTGCGTTGGAAGAAGGGTAGTCTTATACAGCGAGTATAGCCCAAACCTTATATTTTAACAGGAAAAGTACGGGGTTCATCTTATACGTCCAGTTGTCTTATACGCTGGAAAATACGGTACTTTCTTTTGGTATGACCATTAATGATCCTCCTACCAAGCCACCTGGTTGTGTCTGGATGAAATTGAACAGAATTAGGTTGTGTGTATATGTTTACTTATTTTCTGTCATGTTCTCATTATACACTAAATAAATAATATTAAGCCAAGATTATCTTTTTCATACGGAAGTACTAAAGCCGAGAACGGCTTATGAGAGGCCCAGTGAGCTTATTTTAACGACATGGTTAACTGAATAAATTGGAAGTTTAGTGAGTTGTGAGAATACCAGGAAAAATACCCTTAGGGTTGAGAGTTCAGATGGTCTCAGCTACACACAAAATCAAATCAACTCCACCTGATTGTGTTGTGGGAACCCAACTGATCTATCTACAGGCTTGGCAGCATAGGAGACACCTCCCAATCACTGATTGATTACTCTGTTCAAACCAAGCTTATTGCTGTCTGTCTAGCAGTGAAGTCATTAAGTTTTCTCCCTGTTCTGCAAATGCAAAGGCTCATGGAAAACTGGGCACTTCCTAGATACAATTTTTGGCTCAATGGGATTCTGTTCTGCCAGAAATGGAGACAAGCTTTGAGTTAGTGATTGATGGACTAAGTAGGTTATGGGAACAGCAACAGTGAGATTTGACTCAGAGACCAGCTTAGCTCTTCATATTAATCAGTCTTGCGTATCTTCAACTCCACCAACTATCATCTGTTGGAGGCTTTGCTTATGAGTTAAAATATATGCTCTGTTAATTGTTTTTTTTTTGGCTTTTTTAAGAGGATCGGTTGGGACATGTTGTTTTCTTACTAACCAATACACCTTGCTGAGATGGAATGGAACATGAAATCAAAGATGTTTCCTGAAGAATTACAACTGAAGAACAGTTGAGATATCTTCTTTAAGTTTTATCTCACTAACGTTTTAGAACATGAAGGACATGAAGAGGAATAACCCAATAGATGAGATTTTAAAAGCCTGTTTATATATATTTTTCTAGTATCAGAGGCATTTTTGAACACCAATTATTATTAGTGAAGATATTCTGCTCTTGCTCTCCAGACCTGCTTGCAGGCTTCTCAGATGCTGATTGACAATGGTAAGTAACAAGACACTTGACTACAAAACCCTTGGTCTTATCCAATGAAATATCGTAAAGGTCTATCATGCCATCGCTGATACCAATACAGTATTAGTAACTAATGATTAATTCCAGTAATAGAGAGGAGGCTTCCCAAACAATTGGTCCACCTTTGGATGTGGTTATCATTTGGCAGAGACTTCCTAATACCAGGTGTTCCAAGGCTGAACTGTAACCAGTATGTAAGAAAAATAAGCCAAAATAGAGAATGGAGGAGAAGATATCAAAGCAAATGTATGCTGCCTAGCTCTTTCAATAAAAAAAGAACATAGTATGTTTTGAATATTCAGAAATAACTGATATTCTGCAAGCACAGATTTATTTCTGGCCGCCAATACAAATTCTTCCACCCTATCAATCCCCTCCCCATCCCAAAGATTTATCTAAGATGTGCTTAGATATCACTCTTACAGTATGGCAGACTGTTCTTCATGAAAGGACAGCTGTGATGGATGATGAAAAGGAAGAAGTGGGTGAGCAGTCCCAGCTGTGTCTAGGAGAGAGTAAATCCACAGAAATCATTTATTTCTGCATGCCTCAACTTAAGGCCCTCCAGGGGTGTTGGACTTCAAATGCCAGAATTCTCAATTGCGCAGCCAAATACCACGCTGATTGTGGAATTATAGGAGCGGAGGTCTAGCACATCTGGAGGCCATCAAGTTTGGGAAAAGCTATTTTATCCATTGAAAAGATATATACTGTATGGCATACCCTTATAAGCACATGGGCTTATTCTTGTAATGACCTCTTAATTATTTCAAGAGTAGCTTTTCTGTGAGATGCCATAGCATTTTACATAACCAGATACATTTATTCCTGGTATAGGAGCAATTATTTTTACAAGCAGGTGTTTGGGGCGGTCTGTATTATTATTATCATCTCTTTTATTCATAAAACATGAAACTCGGCCAACTGGACATTTAAAAATGTATCACAAATATCATTGACTGGCTCTGATGGTTGATACAGGTTGCTGCCAATATCCTAGGTAGTATCTTCTTAAAATTAATGTTGTCTTCTTAAAATTAATGTTGTTCCGAGTAGCACAGTCTTTTGCAGCTCCACTGGTGCTACAGCAGGAAGCTGCAAATTCTTGATGTATTTTGCAAAATTCTTGGACATGGTGCCAAGTGCCCCGATGACAATGGGTATCACTGTTACATGTTTCATCCATAATTGCATAGTTTCGATGGCCAGGTCATGATATTTCATGCTTTTTTCCAGTTCATTTTCTTTGAATCTGGAGTCTCCTGGTACAGCAATATCAATAAATTGTATGTTTTGGTTTTCGACAACTGTGATATCTGGTGTGTTGTGTTCCAAATGATGACCCAGATATCAGTTGTCGAAAACCAAAGCATACAATTTATTGATATCACTAATAATTGATATTGCTATTAATAATAATTGATGATGATAATGATGATTACCAAGAAACTTTAAAATGTGTGGACTTCAATTCCCAGAATTCACCAGCCAACCTTAAAGGTGCCAAGTTTGAAAAACCCTAGTCTACAGAACTCATGGTTTTGGTTCTCTTGAGTAATTTAGTAAAGCAACAGAGAGAGAACAGTAGCTATGCAGGGGAGAAGGGCAGCAAGGCCATCCTCATAATGCACAGTAAAATGCACAGGTACTGTATATGTGGTACCTTGCTCAATAGTAGTAACTGTGAGAGGGATCTTGGAGTCCTAGTGGACAATCATTTAGATATGAGCCAGCAGTGTGCAACAGCTGCCAAAAAAGCCAACACAATTCTGGGCTGCATAAACAGAGGGATAGAATCAAGATCACGTGAAGTGTTAATACCACTTTATAATGCCTTGGTAAAGCCACACTTGGAATATTGCATTCAGTTTTGGTCACCACAATCTAAAAAAGATGTTGAGACTCTAGAAAGAGTGCAGAGAAGAGCAACAAAGATGATTAGGGGACTGGAGGCTAAAACATATGAAGAACAATTGCAGGAACTGGGTTTGTTTAGTTTAATGAAGAGAAGGACTAGGGGAGACATGATAGCAGTGTTCCAATATCTCAGGGACTGCCACAAAGAAGAAGGAATCAAACTATTCTTCAAAGCACCTGAGGGTAGAACAAGAAACAAGGGGTGGAAACTAATCAAGGAGAGAAGCAACTTAAAACTAAAGAGAAATGTCCTGACAGAACAATTAATAAGTGGAACAACTTGCCTGCAGAAGTTGTGAATGCTCCAACACTGGAAATGTTTAAGAAGCTACACCACTTGTCTAAAGTGGTGTAGGGTTTCCTGCCTGGGCAGGGTTTAGACTAGAAGACCTTCAAGGTCCCTTCCAACTCTGTTAGTCTATTCTATTCTAATGAAAAAAACCAAGAGTAAAATGCTACAATAGCAGTACTTCATTGTATTCATGGAAGGGATTCACTGAAGAATGCAGATACTGTCATGAAATTTTACTTCAGTGACAGGAACAAACTTTTTTCTGAAACCTGTTTCTTTATTGCATCTTCTACATTCTTTCTACCTATCTGGTCCCACTTCCCATCTAATGGGGCCAGAGGTTGATTGCCAGCTCTGCCTGCCGCATCTTAACACTGTAGCTTCCTTGTAAACCCTTCTCGCAAACCTATACAAAACCAAACCACACCCCAAACAAAAAGCACATTCTCTTTCATGGCATGGCCTAAATCAGACTGAAAGTTAGCTTTGGGATTAAATGCACTGTTGGGCTTTTAGCTGCATTTGTTGTAGACCTTGTTATTTAGTACTTATCTGAAAGTCTTTCAAAGCAAACAAAAACAAAGCATGTTGTTTATACTTTCCGGCATTAAGTGGGAAACCATCCATCTCCAAGAGACATGCAAACAGAGCACTGTCTCTCTCCATTTTGTTTTTAAAAAGGCTACTTGGGTGTCTCCATTGACAGGCCGGCCTTGCTCTTAGCATCCATCCCATCTTTCAACTCTTGTAATGAATTATGGTTTGGTGCACCGGGGATAGAAGCTCTTTCTCTGGAAGTTAGCTTCAAGGGTCTATTTTAAAGTAGGCTCTTCAACGCATGGGCACGTTATTCAGAACCTCACAGGATTAAGCATGAAAAGCTATATTTGGATCTGATGCAAATTTCAAGGAACGTCAATTACTTGAGACTTCTTCTGTGTTTAGATCAAACTTTAAACTCTCAGAATGAAGCCACCTTCTTGGCTTTGTCATTGGCCCAAACAAAGTCATTATTGGTACATGTTTCTGGTAGTAGCTAACATGCCAGCAGATTGGCTGGGCTCTGTGATCTCCATATTCATAGAGCATGTTATTATCCGCTAAGAATCTCCACTTGAGTGTTTTTCATTTAGGCACTCCAACTCTCAACCTATTCAGGGTTCTCCAAGTAGCACAAGGCTGGTCAGATCCTTCAGCCATATCCTCCTTTAATGTTATTCCTTTCTCCATGGTCTCCTTCCTCCATCTTTTAATTCGATTTTGTTCTTGTGTACCTTCAAATATGTTTGTTCTTGCCATAAAACTGTTCCTAATTTTAAGTCGGCGGGCTTGGGGCATATGTCCATTGAGAAGATGTCAAAGATCACCCTCTTGCTTAGTTCTCTCAGCATCTACTGCTATTTCTCTCCTGATCTTAGGTGGAGTAATGCCAGATAAAGGATATATTTTCTCAATGGGTGTTACTTTAGAGTAAAGTTACCTTTCATAATTTATTAAATGCATGTAACTCATATTTATTTTTTTCAGTTTTTAAAATTAGGAATGATTAATAATTCATTGTTATTAGGCTATTTTAGACCAATGTTTCACAGCATGGCTGGCTGAGGAATTCTGGGAGTTGAAGTCCATCTTAAAGTAGCCAAGTTTGAGAAATACTATAAAATTCAGCATCTTGAACCTGGTGGATACCATCACTCATAGCTGAAGATGCAGAAAGGTTTTGTCATGGATACTGGATTTCTAACTCTTCTCTCTTTCTATTTCTAAAAGGAAACAAAAGTCTCAATTGATCCTTATTGGTGATTTTCTATTAAGCCTTTTGTTTTTAAAAACTTCCACCCTGGGGAAATTTTGCAAATCAGGTAACAATGGAGGAGTTGTCCCCATAATTTTGGGCCTTTATGCATTTAAGGATGGTAGCGGACAGGAAGGCCTGGAGGAATGTTGTCCATGGGGTCGTGATGGGTCAGAAACGACTTCACAACTAACAACAAAAACAACACATATTTAAGAGAAACAAGAAGCTGCTCAACTGCTTGCTATGTTTTTCTTGTTCAAGAAATAAAGATGGTTTACTTATGAGTAGGACGATAGGAACCCCATTTTTGCGGAATAACTATCTATCTGTTTTCCCCAAAATAAGACCCTGTCTTATATTTTTTTGAACCCTGAAATAAGCGCTTGGCCTTATTTTCAGGGAGGTCTTATTATTTTGGGGCGCATGGAGCAAGACAGGGCTCCTCTTGCTGTCTTACCAGATTTCCAGCTCTGCATTTAAATATTTTTGGGGAGGGCTTATTTTTTTGGGGGGGGAGGCTTTTTTTTAGCACATACACTCAAATGCCCGATTGGGCTTATTATCAGGGGATGTCTTATTTTCGGGGAAACAGGGTACTTGAAGTAAATTCTTAAATGCTATCAGAACTAGTCTTCTGCAAATGATTGCTGGTGTATAGTTATTCCATGATAAGGCTTCCAAGCTCCTGACATCTCTACCTGCTTATCTGCTCCTCTGGTATGGATTCATCCAGTAGTAGGCAGTGACTAGGAATCCACCTTAAATTGCTTTGAGTATCTGATGCATCTTCAGCCCGTGTTCACAAATCATGCTAAACCACGAACAGTGGTTTGAAAACCACAATGGTTAAATCTAAACCAAATGAATGCTTTGTATCTTTGTCTTAGCCTGCTGTGTTAGGCTTAATATGTTTTTTGATGGTTTGTTAGTAAATTAGGTTACCATTCTGAGTGTGAAAAGCATCACTGCATGATATTCAAATGGTGTTCTGCTTCCTAAACCAGGCTGATGGTGTAAGCAGGTCTGTGGTTAGGAGCATTGGCCAACGGTCATTTTTGAAGGCCAGCTTTGTCATTTGGGTCAGCAGTACCAGTGGGTGTTCCTTACCGTAGTAATACTTAAAGCTTTACGCAGATGCTCTGTGAAATCTTAAATCCATCTGCCAGATGTTCAAGCTCTCGAATTATCCAAGCTGTAGTAACTTTGAGTAATTTCTAATCATTTCATTGAAATAATAAATTGGATTGGTAGAACTCTAGGAAATGGCTGTGGTGGTACCCAATTACTTTGTAGAAAATGATATAATGATATTCTCCATTGAAATGAAAAGAAATCTGGTAGCATCATTTTTGATTAACTCATTTTATTTTTTAAAAAAAGCAGCTGCAGCTCATCGAAGTGTATGCTTTTTAATAAAAGGTTTTGGTTTGAAAAGGTACTTCCAGATTTCTTAGATTAGCACAATTCTCTACTACAATATCTCCTTTGAAATAGTTAAGTTTGGCCAAGGATGGATCAATATTTTGTACCACCATGCATTGGACAGTATATTATAGATCCGTGATGGCAAACCTATGGCACGGGTGCCACAGGTGGCACGCGGAGCCATATTGATGGGCACGCGAGCTCAGCTCCAGCATGCATGCGTGTGCCAGCCAGCTGATTTTCAGGCCTTCTGGGCCCGAAATCAGGAAACCAAAAATCAGGAAACACACTGTTTCCAGCCTCTGGAAAGCCTCTTGGGGGTGGGGAAGGCCATTTTTGCCCTCCCCAGGCTCCTAGAAAAGCTCTGGAGCCTGGAGAGAGCAAAAAACGGGCCTATTGTGCCATCATGTGCCAAAAGCGGGGGGAGCATGGGGGGGGGCGCATAGAATTATGGATGTGGGCACGCGTGCGTGTGACCCTACTGTGCTCCCCCCACTTTTGGCACGCAATGGCAAAAAGGCTAGCGATCACTGTTATAGACTTTCCCCCATTTTTTCCCTTTAAAAGTTCTATATTTACTTGGTCAAGAGTGCTGTGGGTAACTAAAGGTGACAAAACCTGAAATTAAAAAAGTTTGCCAGCTCCATCAATATAAGCCTTTGCAATACCCACACTCACTTAAATACATGCTTGGAAAAAAACCAGCCCAAATTTTGCTGCAGAATGTTGCACATTTGGAGTTAACATAATTCTCCAATAAATCAGTTTCATGCTTAGAACAATAAACAGTATCATATCACATCAGATTAATTCAGATCGGATCTGTTAGACCAGCATAGCAAACAGCATTGTAGCAAACGTAGATCTTGACTCTACCAAAACAAACAAGCTGGTGGAAAGATCAACTCTTATTTAGCTTTCAATGTTACTGTGTTGCACTGAATACATGGGTGGAGATAATAAAGCTGGCTATGACGTTAGTTTATTCTAATTGGAACATCTAGGACTAGCTTGCCCATTGTTATGACTCCATTTTGCTATTCTGCAGAGGAACATACAATACCTGGCATTTGAGAACCATTTCTCAGTTATTCATCACCCAACATGACATCATCTTGTTGGTTGATCATCTAGACCAGGGGTCTCCAATCTTGGCAACTTTACGACTTGTGGACTTCAACTTCAATTTGGGTGTCCTCCTGGACTCATGGCTATCTTTAGAAGACCATTTGACGGCCACGGCCAGGGGGGCCTTTTATCAGGTTCGCCTGATCCGCCAGTTGTGTCCCTTTCTGGATCGGATGCCTTGCGCAGTCACTCATGCCCTAGTCACCTCCCGTATGGACTACTGCAATGGTCTCTACATGGGGCTCCCCTTGAAAAGCACCCGGAGGCTCCAACTGGTCTAGAATGTAGTCACGCGAGTGATTATGGGTGCATCTCATTGTGCCATGTAACACCTCTCCTACGCAAGCTGCACTGGCTCCCGGTGGTCTTCCGGGTGCGATTCAAGGTGTTAGTTATCACCTTTAAAGCACTCCATGGCTTAGGACCTGGGTACTTACGAGACCGTCTTTTGCCACCAATAACCTCCCACTGACTAGTTCGTTCTCACAGGGAGGGACTACTCAGGGTACCGTCAGTCAAATTGTGCCGACTGGCGACTCCCAGGGGGAGGGCCTTCTCTGTAAGGGCTCCAACCCTTTGGAATGAACTGCCCTCTGATATATGAAACATCCCTAATCTCCGTGCTTTCCGCTGTGCCCTCAAGACCCTGATGTTCAATCCAGGCAGGGCTAAACATGTTAACTGGGAATGATTAATATATTATCTAATTCTGGGTTTTATTTAATTTGGGCTAAACTATGTTATAATTTTAATTATCAATTTTATGATGTTTATGTATCTTTTATTTTTTTCTTGACTGTACACCACCTTGAGTCCTGAGGGAGAAAGGCGGTATAGAAATATAATAAATAAATAAATAAACTCCCAGAATCCCTGGGAATTCTGGGAGTTGAAGTCCACAAGTCGTAAAGTTGCCAAGGTTGGAGACCCCTGATCTAGACTGCACAAGCGGCTTGTTTTGAAAGGTAGAAATAGTGAAGTCAATAGGATGGCTTGCTGGATAGATAACTTTCTCCAACTTGGTGGCTTTGGATATGGGGTTGCCAGTGTCAGCATGCCTAAACCCATACTGGGAAATCCTCACCTTTGAAGGCTTAGATCGCAGTAGACTGACAGATGACTTTTGATTTATGAGTGCTTTCACATGTGAAATGGTCATTTGATGCTGTTCATTTAAATTATTTTATGCATCAAATTTATATTAGCTGTCCATCTTACAGATGTTGATTCTAGGGAGCGTACAATTAAAAAAAAACCCTCTATAACTAAAGCATGGGAGAGTGATTTCAAGATCTTAACTTAAATATAATATAGCCTTTTCACAGGATCCCCATGGTTCATAGTCTAAGCCTGACACCACCAGGTTTTAAAGGATTTCTGAAAAATCAGAAGGCTTGGGCGTCAGTCTCTTTGAGGGAATGATATTCCATGGCAGAGAAGGCTCACCTCCTGGGTCCCATCTATTATTTCAATTTATGCTTTATCTTCCTGGATACATGAATTTCTTCAGCGTGCTATGGTCCTCCCCAGATGAACTTTAAAAGCTCCCTGACTCCACCCCTCAATATCAGATTTCTCAGGATCATGTAAAAGTTGTTCTGATTCCTGTTTGATGGTGCAGTTCTGGCTCAAGTAGACTCCATTGGCTATTCCGGACTAGGACAAGTTAGGCTAGTTAGCTGACCTGAGCTTTCCTTTCATATCCTTGTGTATTTACCGTTTCCCCGAAAATAAGACCCAACTGGAAAATAAGCCTTAGCATGATTTTTCAGGATGCTCGTAATATAAGCCCTAACCCAAAAATAAACCCCCGTTAAGATCGTCAACCAGACAGAGCCATTTAATACTGTATTCCCCCCCTCACCCCAAATAAGACCTAACTGGAAAATAAGCAATAATGCATCTTTTGGAGCAAAAATTACTATAAGACCCGGTCTTATTTTGGAGTAAACACGGTAGTCTTCTTTCCATGTTGCTCTAGTTATGGCTGTCTTCAAAAGGAAGCAAAGTTAGGGCTGCTAACTTCAATTATGCAAACAAAAAAGCTAGATTCAGTCTTCAAAACTAAAGCATCTTGTCATCTCTCATTTCTTTAGACCTGGATAAGGTCCGTTACTCAAGAGAGAAGTGAGGTTGTATATAATATTGGCGTGTGGGTTGTCTAGCTTATATGAGTCAGGAAATCCTGTTCCTCAGGGCTCAAGGATCTTCCTCTCCACCTTGAAGTCCTTAAAAGGAATATGGTGGAAATCTCCCAGTCCTAGTCATCAAACCTTGACAATAGGATGGAACTGAAAATGAGGCTGGGTTTTTTTATTTTGTCTTTTTGAAGGGTAAAACGATGCAAACGTGCAAAATAACCACAGCATTCCTGCTCTTCCCACATAGGCAGAACTGTGTGCAAAGTAATGAATAAAACAGTGCAAAATGGAGCAGTGGAGTAAATTGCATGGTTCCCATTAAGTCAGGGAGCCTTCAATTAAGGAGGCTCCCATTAAACTAAAAGAACTTTAGTTTCCAGTCAATGTGTTTGGAATCAGATGTCCTGTCAGGTTGTCAGGGCAAAAAAGTGGAATTTAACTTGGGTAACAACTGTTTTAATGGACACAGCTTCTTCCACTGTGGGCCTTTTTCTCAAACTGCATCCCTTCCCAAGATTCAAGAACCATGAGAGAGAGGACAGCTGTTCCTCCTGGGCTGCTGTCCACCGGCAATTTAGAAACACATTTGTTAAAAGCATCCATTTTCTTTCCTGAAAACTTGGAGAACCACTGCATTCATCTCAGCTGGTTACCCAGAAAGAATAACACGTTGCTTGCCCTGCTTTGGGTGTTATGTTTCTCAGACTCAATTGAGCCCTCCTTAGGTGATCCCTAGGCCACTGTGTAATTAGTTTGTCTTGATTATCTTGACAGTTACAGTAAGGCAAATAAAGACAAAGCCAAAATACACCATGGAACAGTAATAAATCGTATCGGTATGCAAAGAATATTTCTGATTTGCAGAATGGCAGAAGTTCAAGACCGCTTAAGAGTGATGGGTGACCGTGGCAGCAGCAACACAGTCAGAGCCACCACTTGATCATTTCCATCTCCAGTTGGGGTCAAAAACATCCACTAGTGCAGGGGTCTCCAACCTTGGCATCGTTTAAGACTTGTGGACTTCAACTCCCAGAATTCCTCAGCTGGCTGAGGAATTCTGGGAGTTGAAGTCCACAAGTCTTAAACGTTGCCAAGGTTGGAGACCCCTGCACTAGAAAACACTGGTTTCCACATTCTCGCTGTAAAATACTTCTGTGTATTTCAGTAAACTGACTTTAAAAATGGCCCAGATCTTTTGTCATTAAGGAGATATAATCCTAAAGTGGGAAAAAGCACGAGCTGGTTGTGTATGAAAAAAACTGGATTCCCCCCCCCCATTTCTTTTGTGGAGGGGGGTTGATGGTGGTGGATTTTAGCTACTTTCCCATATCTTGTACAGGTTAATAGAGGGGTAATTGGCAACACACGTACTTCTGGTGTGGGAACCTTTTCAAGTTGCCTTGAAGGTGAGGGAGTAATGAATAGCAAAGGGCTACTAGAGTACTTCATGCTGGCATAAGAAGGTCTCCTTCCCTAGGCTCAGCTATCCACCCCTTTTAAATTCCTGGAAAATGGTGTTAAGTGTGCCAGAAACAATGAAGTTTAAGTGTAGTTTTGCCACACAAGCTTCTCAATCCATACAATCAGCATGTAGCATGTTTCTCTCCTCTCTGCCTTAATGTTGTTCCCCCCCACCAATACATCTCTATTTAGAGGTCCAAATTAGAATTGAATCAGAACTCTAAGCCAAATTAGAATATTTTCCATCTGTGACAGACCTCAATTCTAAATAGTGGGTGCCAAGCATTATACGTTTTATATACCTTGGGCCTTTTCAAACTGCTGAGCTGAAATGTATTATTGAGCAACCTGGGGACAATCATTATGGAAACTTGGCAGGAAAAAATTGCCAGGCTGTGTTTGTGCCATAGTTAGGTGCAAATGGGAAAATTAAAGAGATTAACAGAGTTGGAGGGGACCTTGTAAATCATCTAGTTCCCCCCTCCCCACCTGTTGTGGTCCGCCAGCAGCCTGTGGAGCTGGCAGTGGAGTCGGACAGGCTGGGGAGAACAATGGGCCAGTCCTGGAGTCAGAGGAAGGCCCGGACGAGGGCTCTGTGTAGGAGGCAGAGATGAGGCCAGGGCCATAGGGGAGCGGTGTTCGGACTCTGGAGCTTCCAGAGGCGGATAGCAGAGAGGCAGAGGAACAGCAGGAGCCTGTTCCTAGTGCACGCATGTGAAGAACTGCCAGAAGGTAAGAGCAGCTAAAGTAAAAAGGACAACTTGAGAGTAAGGCCAGGAGATGATTGGCCCCTCCCAAAAGGCTTAAAAGAGCAAAGGCTCTTGGGATCTCAACGTTGCTACGTTTGTTTCTTGTCTTCTGAACTTTGTGGGGTTTTGCCAAGAAAAGCCTTTGGCAGGGTGCCAAAGAATAATTTGTTTTGGAATTAATTTGGACTAATCTGAAAATTAAGTAATTCTCGGCTGTTCTAATAAAATATGTTTGTTTAGGACTGATTGTGTCTGGTAATAACTACTTGGGCCTAGGCCACAACACTGCCCAAGTAGGAGACCCTACACCATTTCTGACAATCTCTTCATGAAAGCCTCCAGTGGTGAAGCTCCCACAACTTCTGAAGGCAAGCTGTTTACAGGGCCGTGGTGTCGGGAGATAAATGTTCTGACTCCTCGGTTTTTTGTACTTCCGACTCCGACTCCGACTCCAGGTACCCAAAATTTCCTCCGACTCCAACTCCGACTCCACAGCACTGCTGTTCTATTGGTTGATTGTTCTCCCCTCAGAAAATTTATCTTTATTTCTAGGTTGAATCTCTCCTTGATCAGTTTCCATTCATTATTCCTTGTCTGGCCTTTGGGGAAAATAGCTTGACCCCTTCCTCTCTGTGGCAGCTCCTCAAATATTGGAACATCGCTATCATGTCTCCTCTGGTTCTTCTGTTCACTAAACTGGCCGTGCCCAGTTCCTGCAATTGTTCTTCATATGTTTTAGTCTCCAGTCCTCTAATCATCCTGGTTGATCTTCTCTCTGCACATTTTTAAGAGTCTCGACATGTCTCTTGAAACCAGGGCAATACCATTAGACTAACAAAACTAATTTTGTTCTAGTACACAAAGTGAGGACGCAATTGACACTGTCAGTTCATGAGAGTGACATTGTCAATAACAAAGGGGACAAGCCACAATCTAAGGCCCCATGAATTTTCCCTGGTCAGAATTGTGTAGAAAAAAAATGACTTTCTTTCCTGCAAGTATCACAAAGTAAATAGATGTGTGATGGGCACCAGAAGTGGAGAGATATTAGCAACCATGGCTTTGCATAGTGAAGAAAACTGACTGTGAGAACCAGAAGCATAGGAGACCATGTGTTGTAAAAACTATATTCATAAAGTTATACAGATGAGCACATCCTTTGTTGTCCTAAAAAGGCAAGCCAATTCCATCCAACAGACATTTTGTTTTTTATAAAGATCAGTGTGTCATCTATGGTTAAGCACTGATATAATCAACATGCCTTAAGTGGAGGAATGCTGCTCGCCAACTCTCTCCCAAGATGGTTCCCACCAGGTCTACACATCCTCTGTATAATAACCACATCTGAGATATTGTAAGAAGTGTGACGTCAGAAGACTCATTACTTTGTACATTTCACATCTTGGAATAGGAGACTTTAAAGTTTACAATACGAAGGTTTTTTTTTTTAATATATGGTATATATAAAAAAGGACATAACATCTAATTTTTAAACAAGTTTATAATCTCCTCATGAACTTTGTTAATAAAAAAAGAAACAACTGAACAAAAATGTTTATATTATCAAGGCAAAGTTGAATATATAACACAATTTCTTTGCAATTCATTATCTTGTCAGTAACATGACTCCATCAATTAAACACATTTATGTTGAAGGCAGCATATGCACTTGTATTACAGACATCTATTATCTCCCACTGCTAGTCCTTCCAAAAGGAACTCAACATATGTCAGACTATATATGCAAAAGTTGTCTCCTCCTCTATTAAAGTGCAACACATCACTTTCCAAGTAGACAAAAAAATAATATCCCATCTTCACTATGCCCACCTGCAGTATTATATACAAGGGGAGCCATCCCACTATTTTTCACCCCTATAACAACCTACTATGCTGTCTTTGTGATTAATTTGATAAAACAGAACTTAGTGTTCTAAGTTCATCATGAACTAAGTCTGATGAAAATAACCAACTATTTTGGCCGGGAAGAATTAACAGCATGCATTTCAGGTTATATAGGAGCATCTCATTCACTTGAACCAATGTGATCATATCCTTAAAATGGTATGTACAAGCCATCGTTAATGTGACTGCTAATACAGGTAAGTTAGTCTTATGAGCTGTTTGTATTTAAAGAGATGCTCACGACAAATTCTAGTTTATTTGTTGAATGCCTGAAAGATGCATTACTTCATCTAAGCCAAAAACAGATGGGGAAAAAAGTAAAGGCAATTATGAATTAAACTTGGCTCAAATCTTTTAAGATGCAGCATTAATAAGAATGTCCCAAGGGTGAAATTACAAACCATCTGCAATAGATTCAGCGTTCTTATTCTGGCAGGAACACTTGATAGTAAATCAGATACATCTCTGCTGAAACACTGGTTATTTCAAATGGAAAAGGTTGATAGGTATTCCCCAAACTAACCAGGTTTAAACGTTCGAAAGTACATTCATGTTTTGTAAGATATGATTAGCAGCAATAATAAATCTAATTATGCTATGCATATTTATGTTAGCCAAACCCTGGAGCAGTAGTAGAAATCTTCTACCACAATGACAAGCCCTTTAAGATTATATTTTCAAAGAAACAATGGAACTCTTGGCAGAGGAATTGGAAATATAACTCATGTGTAAAAAAAATATCAAAATATGAATGCCAGCTTCTATGCATCCCTTCAATTTAAATTTGTACTACTAAAAAAACTAGGAAACTTGAAAAAAAAAACCCACAACTGCAGGACTGATTTGTTTTTCTCTTGTAAAGGGATTCCACATATATTACCGTAGTGATACAGTGAGGAAATCAAGGGTTAGTGAAGTTCCTATGAAGGCCACACTGGTCTGGTCTTCCTCAAGTCTGACCAAGGCAACTAAAAGATAACTTGAACCTAAATCATCCATTTCCTTAGACCAGAGTTTCCCAATCTTGCCAACTTTAAGGACTTTCAATTTCCAGAAATTCCCCAACCAGCCATGCTTAAAACGAACAAGATTGGGAACTGCCTAAGATAACTGTAAAAGGAGGAGTTCACAACTTTGCCTATTCATATTTGAATTCCTTTGGACAATACATTTAGTGTTTATATTTTTAAAGTACAACTTTTCGATTTCTACTCTACCTTTTTTTAAAATTTAAAATCAGACAATAGACAAACGGTCAGTAACTGCCCCAGCCAGAGGATCACACAGACAGTAAATCGACAAGCAGAGAACGAAACAGAAAAATAAAATTAAAAAACCAAAACAAACCCAACCCTGAAAGATTTAAGAATACCAATGATGACAGGGTTACAGCACTCACCACACGCACTGGGGAAAAAAATCAGTATTCTTATGTTTTACGCTTTGACACTGAAAAGTTCGGAAATGCTTTTATTCTCGTTTTTTAAAAAATGTCGACAGACAGCCATTTTGTTCAGAACGTAACAGCTTCCTTTATAAATGGAAAAAAAGTAAAAAACGGTTATTACAAAAACAGCACCGGTTTGCACTGATAAAGACTGAGTGTTTGGCAAGAGAAGAGTTTGTCTTGGTAACTTTGGCAGCCCCCAACCACCCCACTGCCCAATTTCTCTGCTCTGTCACCTTTTCCAGAGAAGAATGTATTAGAAAGGCAGCAATCTGCTTTCACTTTTTTTGCTGAAGTAGCACCTCTCGAATTCCAACAACTGTGGCAAAAATGCATCCTATTTCCATTTGATAAGGTCACTCCAGGATTCTATGCTATGGCGATCATCTACTCATATGAGATTAGAAGTTTATTTTATGTTCAGATACAGAAATTTTCCTGACAGAATATTAGAATTGACAGATAAAACAGATGTTTAATACGACTGATGAATGTGGATGTGTACATATTTCCAGCGATCTTTAACCCTCCCCCACTACATTAAAAAAATGGTATTTATTTTGCTGTACTCTTTGTTTCTTTAGCTACTGCAAGTCTTTGGGAGTTCTCAGATAAATACTTGGCATTCCTACATAAAAACAAGGGTCAAAAGTAGTCATTGTAACAAATAATTAAAAAAGAAAGGTGTTTTACATTGTCATGTCTCTTGTCCATAACTGCATAATTCTGAAGCTGAAGTTCCCTTTTCCTCTTAAAAAATGTTTGAAATCTGGTTTTGATAAAATTAGAGTGAAAACTTGGATCATTAAACAATTTAACGAGGCTGGCACAAGAAATTACCTTATTCTTTCAAGAAGCTCTTAATATATTCAAATTCTTTCTGTGTAGCAGCTTTGGAGATCATAGAATATATTTTATTAACAGAAAACCAGCTTTTCAGAGCTTGAAAGAAAAGGAAAACAATTCTCAAAACGGACAAGCCTCGTTCCCCAATAAAAATCCATTAACATGGCTAATCTAAATAAAATTCATGTAAAATTGAAGTGAGTAACAAGGCACATTAAAAAAAAAGAATGCTTTTCCAGAAAAACCTTTCGGGGTATATTTTCTGGACACAAAAGCTTGGTCTTACTTGTAGCAGACCATAAAGATATCAAAACTGAGGAAAGCTGTGACTGGTTCAATGAAATATCAGATTACCAGACATAGGTCTGAGTATTTCATTTTGTCTTCCAATGGAGCCAATATTGTTTAAATCTACAAGATAGTTAACCATCTTCTTTCTACCTTATGGTAAAAAGGAAATAAGAATATCATGCTCTTCCAGAATTACTTTCTAACCTTACAATCTCCAGAGAGGTCAGGATTGGAGCGTCCAGAATTCCCAGATGAAATGGCTAACCAGAATAGAATGGTTGTTCTACAAACTCATGGCCAACACCTTGTATTTAAGGCCCACAATTCCTAGAGATGTGAAAAAAGACAGGCCCTCTTTCCAAATGGCATCAAGATTACCTGCAATATTTTACTGCTCTTAGATCATTGTTTGCAGATAAGAACTTTTTTGTGCATTTTTCTCTCCCAAGTTTTTATTGAAGGCTTAGATCCATCCTTAAAATGCAAGAGAATCCACGGTAGAGGGAAGAGATTTTATACAAGAAAGAAAAGAAGAGCAACACAGGAGCTCCAGTCCAGATCTGTGGTAAGAATGGCAAAGGTTCAACAGCTGCTATACTAATAAGAGTAAGTTAATAAATTTCTCTCCCCCCTTTCCAGAATGTAGTGAATGGAATGCAAACAATAGTACCTATCACCATTTCTTTGAAAGTGGGACCTTTAAGAAGTTCTCGGAATATTATATTTTTTGTAACAGATCCTGTTTTGCATTAGTTTAGCCACATGTAGGGGAAGAGTTAAATGCTCAGGAAGCCTTAGCATAAACAGGGCAATAAGCACATGAGAATGTAGGAACAACCACAAACTAGCTTCTCCATTTTTCAGAAAAATTCCCCCTCCAAACAAAACAAAAGAAAAAGCTATCAAGAAGCATCTCAGCTAAGTTTACAAGCAGAAGTAATTTCAACCAGAGATAAGGAAATTCCAGAGCTTTTCTTACAGAGAATGGATTATTTTACAGCAGGGAACAAGGGCAGCTGAAGATCCAACCATATAACTCAATAGGATAAGCACTGGTGGCAAATGTTAGGCCTGAGGGCTAAGATGGTTTTATAGGCAGCATTAAATTCCTACAGTGAGTAATTAGGGAAGGAGGAGGAAAACCTGAAAGGAAGCTTTCAAAGCAGCAGGTCCTACCAAAATATGCCATTTAAGCAATAGGACCAAAGGTGTGGCTTTGATATGAGACATGGGTGAATAGTATGTGTAGTTGCTGTCTATATGCCTTCCGGTGAAGGCAACTGCCAACTTAAGATCACTCAGGTCTCTTCTCTTTTATGTCAAAAAGCATTAACTAGAGGCTCTAGTTGCTTTTAAGCTATCATTACAGATCTCTAAAACCCTGGAGATGCTAACTAAGAGCCATACGAACCCTTCATTAGGAAGCCCATAGGATGAAAGACTGTTTACAATTCAAAACCAAGCTTATTTATGCCCAATCCGTTTTTCTGAACCATCTACAAGACACCTAATTTGCCCGACTGCATTCTTTCAAAATCGAATGCATGACGTCGTGTGAACTGGCTTTCCAGATCTGAACATAGGCCTGTGCTGGGCAGAGATGAGGCATTCTTCCTTAGCGATGAAGAATGAAATGTATAGCATCCAGAAAGGAAGAAAAAAAAAATCTTTTAAGAGTGAGACTATATTGTAGACATTGCATTCTTTGTCAAAGAAGGAGCATATTTATGCGCTAAAGGTTCCTCACGACCCTGAAGCCTGAAATAAGGAAATTAATTTAATGAAGGTAGGGATATAGCAAAACCAAAGTTTGTTCCAGTGAATGTTTTTAAGAATAAATTATGCATAGAACTAGTCGTGCCCTCAGTCAAAATGTGCTTTCAATATTAATATAATTCAAACGAATGTTCAGATTCCTAATTAGGCTGTGAATTGCAATATGTTAACCTAATACGATGTAGAGAAGCTATTCTGATCTCTCAATCACTGATGGAGGCTCTGGAACATACCACAGTGGATATGATGCAACTCCCCAAGAACACAAAAAACAGATAAAGTGAGAGAAGTGGGGGGAAAAGGGGGGCACAATTCAACCAAAAATGCAACAATAGTGTTATAGTAAAATTGACTAAAATACCAAGAAAACGAGCTGAAGAAACCAGCCCCAGATTTCATAGCTCATTTGGTAAACAAAAAGTGAGGCTCACAATAAGCAGAATAATAAAGAAAACACAGGAACGCATCCTGTACTTATTTAACAGAATGCATCACTAAGAATGGGGGACACTTCCCACCTCTCCTTTAGGATCAATCCTCCTGTAGAGACGTAAGCAGCAAACCTAGCTAAATGGATGTCGGCCAATTGTAAGACACTATTAGAGGACATCGAATTCCCCACACAGGCCAAAGATTTTCATTACTTGAAAAGTAAAATAAAGGCAAGTGCCTTCGTCACACTTTCTAGTCTTGGCAAATTTCAGAGCAGACACAACCCAGAGCCAATCGGAAAGTAACTGTGCGGCATATATTCCGACGGAGAAAGGCAGTAAGAAGATGAATGCAGGCATTATCGACTGGAGGAATTACCAGTTTATGTTCATTTGTTTATAAAAAGGTGCACCAAGAGGGTTTCCTCCCCCTCCCCTTTTCATATGCTTTATTATTCTCATGACTCCTTGAACTGGGAGGGCCTGACCCCGTGACAGGCTGCTGTGGAGAAGCAGTGCTGGCTTCAGTCACGATGATTCCTCAAGTGCATTGACAACTTGCTCCAGGATGTCTGGGCAGTGATCGGCTATCTGTTGGAGAATGGCATTCGCAAACTCTTGTAGCTCTGCGCTGTCCTTCTCGGCCTTTTCCAGCTCGTTGTGAAGCTGCAAGGAAAGAAAAAGAAAAAAAAGAAAACTTTCAGTCCCTGCACTCGAGTTCATTAAACGGCCAAATCAAGATTCAGTTTTCCCTCTGTGAGAAATAAGAATTATTCCTGTAAAAGCATAACCTGAGCTACGCCATTTTAAGTGCCTTATTTTACCTTGTATAACCTGATTATATAACTGAACTAAAAAAACATAATAAGGATGTTGTAAAATGCTTGTTTTGCAGGATATATAATGTATCACGATGCTTATTTTTGAGGAAATTAATGTTCTGGTAAAATTCTGAAATGGGCTTGTTTTGGGACCTGCCCGTTCTAGAAGAGAAGTACGCAAGTGATATTTTTGTGGGGTATTTCTGCTGGGAAGATGGGGACTTTCTAGGGCGGAACATGTACCAAATATGTTATATAGGATCTGAAACTGATGCTCTAGGGAATTACGTGTATCCTGATTTCTGTATTCTGAAAAATGTATTTAAACGATGTAAGCTGGATTTTACTTTGTTCCTTTCCTCCAGAGAGGAAAGTTTGCAAAGTTCTTTAATAAATTCTGTCTTTGGCTGGTTCATTTGTCTTTGTTTTCTATTTAAAAGGTAATGGTGATTTCCTAAATATCACATCCTCTAAGAGTTGTTAAAAAAATAAAAGGGCCTTTCTCATGGTTTTTTTGGAGACAATCATATAATCTGAATATACACTGAAATCAACTGCAGCTCCTTGATCCATTAGATATGGGTAGTCCTCGATTTGCTACAGTTCAACCTTCCAATGGCATTGAAAAAAGTGACTTGCGACTGTTTTTCATACTTATGATCGAAGCAGCATCCCCATCGTCATGTGATCAAAATTCAGACACTTGGCAACTGACTCATATTTATGATGGTTGCAGTGTCCTGTGGTCATGTGTTCACCCTTGTGACCTTCTGACAAGCAAAGTCAATGGGGAAGCCAGATTCACTTAACAACCATGTTACTAACTTAGTAACTGCCATGATAACTGTGGCAGGAAAGGTCATAAAATGTACTTAAAATAGTGATAAGAAATATGAAGTATCTACATGTCAGTACAAAATATATTTTTGAATGTATAAACTTATTAGGGCATTCATAAATATTTTGTAGTGATACTATATTGAAAAACTGGTATAGTTAAAGTAAAGCCAAACTACACGGAGGGACCACAGTATTTTATGCATCTATGACATCTATGATTTTGACCAATTTTAAATTATGGCTGATGAAAATATGGCATCTCCAGTAAGGGTATGGCTAGTTGATGAGAGCTAAATAGCTTGAAATAGATCTATACTAGTCTCCCTTTATTTCTTTATCAGCAAATATAAATTTGGTATAAAATGGTTTGTCATGAATGTGATTGCTTGAGGGCTCCTGGATTGGAGCTGAAAGGGAAGCAGTATGATCCCTCCCATATTGGGATAGACCAGGTGCTTCGATAGAAAAACACTTATACACACACACACACACACTCACTTATTTATATATTTATATACATGTGTGCACGTGTGTGTATATGTGTGTGTGTATATGTGTGCACACATGTGCGTATGTGTGTGTGTGTTTATATTATATATATATATATGTTTTCTGAGGTTTTCGCAGGTGTTTATATGTAAGTCTTTGGTTATTCGGGTGTTCTCCCGCGTAGAATTGGATGTGTCTTGGCGACGTTTCGACGAAGTCTCATTCGTCATCTTCAGGCTGGTGTTCTTGGCTTCGTGCTTCCAGGAGCAAATTGCTCCTGGAAGCACGAAGCCGAAAACACCAGCCTGAAGATGACGAATGAGACTTCGTCGAAACGTCGCCAAGACACTTCCAATTTTACGCAGGAGATCACCCGAATAACCAAAGACACACACACACACACACACACACACACACACACATATATATAAGACCTACAAACACCCGCGAAAACCTCAGAAAACATACACACACATATATATACACACGTATATATACATATACATATATATATATAAACATTTACTTAACCCTTTGGGACCTGTCTTGGAGATCCTGCAAAATTCTATGTCATCTTCCATCATATTTAATATCTGTATGAAGCCATCAGGAAGGACTATTTGCAGGTTTGGAGTTTGGAATCAGGTGTATTGAATTGTTTCTGGAAGCTCTAGGTTGACTATTTCTAAAGTCTTTGGCTGTCTCAAGATGGTAAAGATAAGAGAATGAAATTGAGAAATTGCTTTTTTCTGGAAACCAGGCTCCAGAGTTTGATAGGCCTGATGTTGGTGGAATTGCACTTGTCTTAACCCAAGGCGAAGCTTGCTAAATTCAGCACTGAATACTGAGGAGCCATATAAATGGGTGTGTTCTTAATCAACTTAAAACCCACTGATATTGACTATTTCTTGCTAATCAACAAGGGAATAATTTGCACTGAATAGAACAGATACAAAATTATAATGGACTTTTAAGAACTATGAAAAAAGGTAAAAACTTAGTTCATGGAAGACAACTAGTACAGGGAAAAAATAATAATACACATGAACGACGGGCTATCCAAATGAATTGACTGGAGATATTTGGCTTCTGGAAACATGGTCTGAATTTTCTGGGTGGACTGCTGGCACAAGATGAGTTGCATGTCACAGGAACCGGTAAAAATGTTTTTGTGCAAACTTGATTTTGGCCAAGTTTGATTAAGAGGGCTTTGGACTCTTGGAGACACAGAGCCCTGACATATATATTTCAGATAAATATGGATACATTGAGAAGGAAGAAGGGGTATTGTTTTAAGGAGGCCTATTAATGAAAAAATTGGAACACTGGCTCATTACATTCACAGCCTTCACTGTCTATGCATTAATGTTCAATATAAGAAAGTAAACAAAATGGAACTGAGCTCCTGATATAGAAAGCAAATATGATTTAAAAGGTGTAACAGGGTACTGATTTGGAATAATATGATTCCTATGTCTTTATCTGTTACATATTTGTATAGGGATTAGAATATGATTATCTATATGCTTAAATGTTCTGCTTTATGTTACTGGCTAACAGATGTTTTGATTTATTCAAGTAACTGAAGAATACAGTTATCTAGAGGTCAGGAAGAAATATTATTTCATGAATTCTGAGGTAGTAGCAGCTGATATTACTTGAGAAAAGGGTGATTTTTTAAAATAAGGAACCAACTATGGATATACGTTGGGGATTAAACCTTTCTGGCCACAGCATGCTTTATTTGTAAAAAAAGTGAAAATAGATATGTATCTGAAATTTACTCCATGCAAGAGACCGTGTTCCAAGTTCTGTGTTATTCAGATATCTCTTTTTCCTCTAATATTATACATGTGTATGTTCTTATTATTTATATTGTCAGGATTTGGACATAGCATTGTGGATTTTTTAGGCAGGGGGGTTAGCTAAAAGAATTAAAATAGAATACAGAGAAATTTACATCTGTAGCAAAAGACTACTGATGTATTTATTCTTTGTCAAAGTTGGAAAAATATATGTATATATTTTCTGGGTAAATATATGTTATTTTTTTCCCTTCATGAACAGGGTAAGATTTTGCCCTTTTCTTTCCATTTTTATTATTGTTGTGATTATTAATTTTAAAATTATATAACTTTTCTAATGCCAAATCTATGCTTTTTTCCCATTAGGTTAAGAATAAGAGCTACAAAGCATGAAAACCTCCTTCCACTAAAATATACAAAAGGAATTCTGATAAGGTGATGTTTATGCTGACCAACTGATCATAGCAACTCCTGTAAAAATCAGACTGAAAAATTTAACGGGGGTGGGAGGGACTAAATCAAGAATGATATAGAAGCTCGAGTTTGAGGCCCAAGATGGTGATAGATTTGTTTAACAAAGAATAGGATTTAAATTCAGTTACTAAGCTGAAGCACAAAGAGAAAGATATTCGAGATACAAACAGTTAATAATAGAAAATCCAGTAGCATTAGGTATATAATATGGTAAAAGAAAGATTCAGTATAATTTGTGTTTGGAAGTCACAAAAGCTTTTTCTAAGTATGCAAATATAATACATGGTTATATATGTATATTCATTGTAAGCCGCCCTGAGTCTCCGGAGAAGGGCGGCATATAAATCAAATTAAAAATAAAAATAAAAAAAATAAAAAATAAAATAAAATAAATAAGTAAAAGAAACAAGAATCTGGGGTGAAACAGACTTTCCACATCATTCGTTATCTAGCAGTTATAAGGAGAATGAAGAGATATAACTGAAACATAAAGCTTATATCAGCAAAATAAATGTGCACATCTATTTTTAGGAACCATATCCATTCAAGATCCAAACAATTTCTTGCAAAATTGTTTTAGCCATACAATAATTTTTCAATGAAAGACTCCGGATTTAATACTTTGCTGTCAACCTCTTGATATATATTGTGTTTTATGCTATTTTGAGTTCATGACATATTGCTGAGGTTTCACTTAGATATTTTAACAAAAAAAACTCTGGAAAACAAAGCTTTTCATATACAGAATAAGAAAAATATTATCTAGAATTTCTAGATTACAAAAACAGGAAGAAAAATACTGATTAGTAGTAATTTTCAGTCTGACCAACTAGGATATTTCGGATTTATAAAGAGAATATTGTTTTTTGCTGAAATACTGCAGTAGCATATTTCTAGATCACTTGCAAATCCATTTTATATAGATTCAATACAAACACACTGAAGATTCTATTTCAGGTTAAGTCAAGGGCAGATTTGCTCATTTATACTTTAAGCACCAGAAATGTTTGGAACCCATTTTATAAAAAAGGGTATACTTTAGCCTTGTCTGGATATAATGATTAATAGCTCAGTAATATATGAACGAGTCTCAGGCTTTTAAACTACTTTACACTCTATAAATGGCGGTTAATCGTAATTAGGGTGGACCTGGGAAAAATTTAATTGGGTTTTTGGGCATGTCTAGGGCAATGTGACATAGATCAGCTAGGATTTCTTGGAAGTTGTGTAGTAAAGTAATTTTACACTCTGGATAAAATGTCCTCACAATTTTTTTCACTTTAATAGATGTTATTTTACTTATTCTAATATCGGTTAAGCTGACCGTACTGAATTTGGGGGCTTTTCTATCCATTCTGCTGAAAGAAACATGGAATTTTATCCTTGAATCCTGCATTTATATTTCTGAATTCCTATTATTTAAGAATAAGCAGTACCTACACCTTGAAGTACCCTTTATACTCTGAAGTAAAAAACTGCACACTTTCATTTAGAAAATAAAACAAATTCAGACATAACCAAGGAACTGCCGTGGCCTGCTCCCACTTTAAACATCCCAATGAAAACGTCAGATTCTGACCTGCTCCAGAGTCATCTTCTGCAGCTCCTTCTCCCAAGCTGCACGATTCTCATCCAGGTGGTACGATGTGGGAGGAGTGAGTCCACGGAGAATCAGAGGGTCCCGGTCATGGCATAGGGCTGTCAAATGTCCAATATATAACTTCAACTTGCTACGATTCTGATCAAGGTCTAAAAGAGGCTGAATTACCTAAAATAACAGAAAACAATTCAATCACATCCTGAAACAGAAACAAAGGGAATGTTTAATGAAATTTAATAAAAGAAACCGGAGGAAAGCTGAGAGAAATCACCAACTACTGGGCAAGGGGAGGGTACGTGTGGATCCAGTCTCAGAAGACTTGCAGTCAACTTTTGTTTAACTAAAAATTACTTTTAGGAAATGAACAGTTCATACAACAACACCCCCCCACTCCAAACTACTGTACCTTAGAATACTACTTTCAAATATTTTGAAAGATGCAGGGAGCCACATTTCCTTTTGATCATGACCAATGAAACATTAGGCAGTATGAAATGAAATTTCTGACAAATGATCTACAGAACTTCAGCAAAGACTACCAGTGGCAAACCTCTGGCTGCCTAAGCAGAACTATGGCTGCACCTGCTGCTTGTCAGCAGGCATAAGGTATCTTTCCAACCATACCCTTTAACCCTAATAATGAATGTGGAAGTGTGATAATCTCTCAGTCAACAGAAACAGGTGCTGGTATTACTTTCAACAGTGTCGATGAATACACAATTGTTCTGGCTCCTTTGCTATGTTTCCAACACTCTGTGAATGGATTAATGGCCATGCAATAGGAGGAGCTGAAAGCTTTAGATTAGTGGTGTCAAAATCCTTTCCCTGGTAGAACCCTGTTTATAGTACAACATTGGGATTAACATTTTAGCGCTGTATAAAGAGGCAGCATGGAATAACACCACAAGGAACCTAGGTGGAAAATATCAACGGTCTTTGGTTACAGAAGAAAAATTAAAACACGAGGGAGCGTTTGAATAGGTCTTCACTGATTAAAGCAAATATGTTTTTATTGACATGATTGACATATCTTTCTCCCATAGAGTATCTTCTCGTTGACAGCTAAAATATATCAAAAGCACACTACATGTCTGAAAGTAGAACTTTTTGCCTAAATACTTTCTGCATCTTTCACTTTTGCCTTTGCAGATGGAGAGGAGACCATATTAATAACTAATAAGAATTATTATTATCAACATCTTTATCCCTTGTGGGAAGCCTCCTAATTTGATGAGTATATAGTTTACTTCTGAAATGTGCTGATCCTGCTGGTTTGGAGCCAAGCAGAGATCTCTGAAGAGTTTGCTTATTTCCCTTGGGACTCATTTGCCTCACCAGTAAGTATGTCTTATCTCTAGACTTCTCCCACATCTAATTTGAGCTGACCACTTAGCAAGAGCTGCACCACTTCCCACAACGGCAGAGCTTATCTTGAGAGGATACAAAAGCACCTGCCAAATAGACAGGGCTGATGGACCAGATCACAAGTCCTTGCACCACCTACATGCCTTCTAGAGCACCCATCAATGAGAGGGGTCCTTCCCAAGAGGCAGGAATGTTTTTTTAAGAGGCTTCCTTACCTAAAAAAAGTGATTCTGCCCTAGCAGCATCTCTTCATTTGTCTGTTTTAAAATAGTTTTTGAATATAACTTGCTGCTGAATTTCCTAAACTTGCTTCAAAGTAAATTGCAGAAACTGACTATCACAAGGTATTATTTAGTTACACGTTTTAAATCTCAATGCGGAGAAGAATTTCAGCTGTGCTAAGGATTGAAATTTATTAACTCCATTAATATATCTTATGTGATTGTTCTCAGCATAGGTCTCAGACAGTTGCAGGATATGTTTGTTTTTTTCACTGTGCTTCCTCTAGTTCTTACCACAAAGCGCTCAGCATATGATGTGATGTGTTTTGTTCATCGGCTAGATTGTCTTACAGCCTAATGTTGATGAAGGCTCAGAAAAAGTAACTAGCCCAAAATCACACAGTTGCCTTTCATGTCTAAAGAAGGATAGAATCTGAGGCCCAGTCTTCTAATTAGATTTGGGCCCTTGGTACAAGTTTTATATCCCATGATTTTGATAGGCATGCCAAGTTCATAAATCTCTAGAAGCCAACCATCCCAAGTAGTAAAATCACCACCAAAGTGACAATTTTGTTTGATTTTCTCATCCACTCAAATTACCAAGGTAAGAATTTATCTTTATGGAATATCTTTCATAAATTATCATTCCAGTGGTAACCTTCACATAGGATTTTTTCACTAGTAACCTCCCTTGCTATCCACACCTAATTCCTCTCTTATCAACCTGCTTTTCTCTGCTACCCAAGTGTTGATTCTTTGACTCTCTGCTCCTCTCCCCTTACTGACAGCATGAAATGTTTTTATGTGCTAGTTTTTCCTTTTCTTAAAATGTTTGTGAAACTGGAAGTGCACTAATAGTTATAGGCCTTAAATAGAAAAAAGAAACCACAAATAGTGATAATGTGATTTTATGCTGCTTGTAAGAAGCAATAAAACCTAGATATCCGCTCTTCTAAGATACACTAGATAAAGAGTTAAGGGGTTTTTTTCCTAAAAGAAAAATGTTTTATGAACCCTATATAACAAATCCTAGAGTAAAGATAGATATCAAAAAATGATATACAATATATTACTGTTAAGTCGTATATTTAAGCAGTATTTAAGTGAATTTAAGCAGTTCAGCAGCAAGAGAATTGATTTCTCTTCAAAGTTACTAACAAATATTCTTTTGAACCAGGTATTTGAAGACTCGAGCAAAAGAATGAGAAGATAATAGACGTATTACGCTTTTGTACAGAAGTAGAAGATAATTTTTATGGTAATTTCATTAGTTCTCAGTATTTAGATTTAAACTATAGTCACGTCATGTGAAAAAGAAAGTACACTCTCTTTGAGTTCTAAAGTTTTACATATCAGGACATAGTAAAAATCATTGGGTCCTTAGCAGTTCATAAAAATAGGTAAATACAACCTCAGATAAACACCACCACATGGCATATTACACCATCTCATCATTTGTTTTACAAGAAGAAAGCCTGGTCTGCTGCCTCAATCACAATGCAGCTTATATGTTTGGTCCCTTAGAAGTAAAATCTCGGCAACATAATAATATAAATAATAATAACCCACAGTGCATTGGGAAGTAGAAGAACCCCTCCCCCAGTATACATTACCAATACAGGTAGTCCGTGACTTACAATGGCAATTGAGCCCAGAATTTCCATCACTAACCAATGTAGTCATAAAATATGATGGCATTGCTTAGTGACAGTAATCCCTGTAGTCCCAGGTGCCATCATTAACCCAAACCCACAGTCATTAGGTGAGGCAACTTCCTGCCAACTTCCCACAACCAAAACCAGTGGGGAAGCTGGAAGAAAGTTGCAAGTCCCTCCCTGGCAGGCAGGTAGGTGGTTGCCGAGGGAGAAAGGGAGTACATGGGGGAGGGTCAGGGACGGGTTGCAAGGGGATATGTGAGAAGTATGGCAGAGGTCGGGTGCAAGAGTGTCTGTGAGAGTTGTGACACAGGTCACAACTCCCCACAGGTTGGGGAGAGTGGAAGGTGTAGGGGAAGGTGTAGGGGATATGAGGAAGGTGTAGGGGATGGCCATGATCCAAGACTGTGATCATGTGACTCTGGAGGTGCTGGGATGGCTGGAATGCCAAGGACTGTTTGTCACCATGATTCATTCAGCACCATTATAACTTTGCTGAATGAATGGTCATAGGATAATAAAAAAAAAAGAATTCCATTCCAATGTTTAAAAGCAGATCATAAACTCATTGTATCCAAGGGCCAGGTTCTTTGAGACCTGCAAAAGCAAAATAGAATTGGAACCACCAGGATTTGTGGGAAATCTGTTCTGGAGGGCATGCTGTAACTTAATTATGAACTTAAAAAAATAATAGTAGAAAAAACGTATTAATACTTGCTGAAAGTGTTCAAATAGTCATAAGCAAGCTTTGTCCATTGGATACAATTGGGCTTTTTTTTGAACGTATGAGGGGATTCTTACAAAATGGTGCAAAAGTGTGGTTAGGTCCCAAATATCAAATAAGGCGGCAAATGGGTGAGGTTGATACTTGTCTCCTATTTATCCCTCAGGATGCTCTTTACTTTTTTCTTTTCCCGGGCAGATGAGAACATGCCCAAACAAAGCGCTTAGGTGAAAATACTCACCGTTTCTATTTAATAAGAAAGTTATGGGAATTGTGTGAGAGGCCCAGAGGCATTCTTGTAAGTAAAGATGAGACTACGTACAGCATGCTAGCTTCCCATGTACTGATTTAAAATAACAGTATGTCAAAAACATATACATTAAAATCAAATCAGGTGGGGAAATTTTTAGTGCCAAAGGTATCTACATACTCTTAACAGATGATATATAACTGATGACCTTTCACCAGGCTATTTTCCACATTAAAAAGCATATATTCTATTGTACTTGACATAATAATTGATTGTTTTCTCCCCCCAAGGATAACTAATACAGTCCAATTAACTTCCATCTTCATTAACACATTTTTCCTAAATGGTATTCCTCTCATATACTTCAACAAATTTCCACCGCTCCAGTTTGTTGCCAGTTAGTCACCTTTCCAACATCTGTGATTTTGTGATATTCTTCTAATTTTTCAATTTCCTCTACTCAGCACAAATTCATTTTCTCTCTGAGGTTAATCACTAATCCTCTTGTTATTTTCCTGCTTATTCTTTGATATATCTGACCCTGGGACCTCCACTTTTCAACCAACCAACCAACCAACCAACCTGGATAAAAATCGATGATTTAGATTTAGAAAAGCGAGTATGTTCCTTCAACTGCACTTTTCTCATTATTCATGAAACCCTGCCTGCTATTACTTTTTACAATAAAAACGTATCTGAACTAATTAACTTACCTCATATCTTCCTGTTCATTAGCATTCTTCAACAATATAGTTCACTTATTATTACAAACCATTTAAACATACATAAAGACATGACAGAAAAGCAACTTCAAACACTATGAAATCACAAAGAAGCTTGAAGTAAACAATTTTCTGTACGAAGGGGATTACTTATTCAATTCTCAGACTGTCTTACTAAAATTTAACTTTGTGTGTCTGGAATAGGATAACAATATATAGGTTTAGTAAATCAAAATGTGTACATAGAATCTGGTGCATTATTCATCTTCCAATCTAATTTTATTATAATGAACCTTTTACATAATTTTACATACAGCAATGTCAACAGCATAGTTCATTTTGCTCGTGAATTATAATATAAGCAGTGGAAATAAAATATTTTTATTTATGTGTAATTTAATAATAAAAAATGGAACACACAACTTTGTCAGAAAAGTTTTCTAGACATAAATATTGGGAAACAATGTTCAAATTGTGCTGTTAAATTATAATAGAAACATTTGTTGCTTCGTGAATCATGCTATTGCTTTGCTGCAAATCCAATCACATGCTTTGGGAGAGTATTCCACAAAATAATTCAAAGCTAACATAAATTACAAAACAATAAAGCTACAACAAAAAGTAGGAATAACTTCTACATGCAAAGACCACATTTAAAAGGGAAAGGAAAGACACTTAAACCACATAATCACACAGAAGCAAGATGCAAGAGTGACCATTGGATATTTTTCTACTGGTAAATAAAGCCAATTCTCACCGTTCTGAACAAAATGGCTGAACTAAGAGCATCTGATTGGCTATGCCCAAATACCCTCCTCCTCATCCTATTGGTTGAGAGAAGACAAGGGGGAAAAGCACCAGAGAAGCATGGGAATGAAATAAAGATCTGGTTAGTATTTAAATCACTCAAAGGAATAATGTAATAGGAAAGGGAGAACTATTTTAGCATACTTTTCTATTCTACTGTTCTGTATGTTTGGATAATTTACTTATTCACGATAATCTAAATATCATTATAGCATATTTTATGAACTAGAATGGCTAAAACCTCATTAATCTCCCCAGGCCATTGAGAACTATAGTGGAAAAATCCATGAGTTCTTAGTTTTCTTTGAGCCAGTATTAATATTTTCAGTAAGCTGGCCATCTTATATTACCGCTAATGTTTTTCCAGTTAGAAAGTTCTCTTGCATTAGCTATTGTGTTTGCTAAGCCATTTGATATCATCCAAATCATGTTTTAGTTTAGTCAGCAACATAGAAAGCTAGCCCATGCATCAGAAATTATAAATTAATTTCTTTTACATCAAGTTTTACTAAACTTGTAAGGTAAGGAGCCTATGATCATTTAGTGTAAAAACTGAGATTTTGCCATGGGGAAGACAGCCAATCTCTGCCTTAGAATAAGCAATATATCACAGATCTTATTTGAGCATATATATTTCCAAATGAAGTGGCAGTTTCAAATAGTCCTCACATATAATTATAAGATTTGATGAAGTGTCTTGAAAATTCTGATCTACTTTATCTACAATTACTTTTATCAGATCATTAGTTTAATTTCGTTGAATTTAGTAACATTTTGTTATACTGTCTGTAACACTACATTCTGATTTCCTGAATGACCTAATACAATTTTATATTTTCTTTTATTTGAAGTAGGCGCTAATTAATTTAGCTATTTATTTAGTCATACAATTTGTCAGACATCATAATAAAGATAAACTCTATTATTATAAGAACAATCAGTCCACCAATACAGTCCCAAGAAGAGTTCTGAAACAATGAAATCTAATGATTTGCTTAGTGAGAATTCCAACTTTATAAAAGAAAAGGAAAATCATGATATAACTGTAACAAACAGTTCTTCAATACTATTTCAGAAGAACTGATCCTGTTCTTAAAGACAATTAAAAAATGGGGATATTTCAGTAGTAACAGATTAGTAAAAAAAAGAAAAGGAACAACTATAATCTTACCTGGTCTGGGGAGGGTTTATGATTAGTTTGATTGAAATGAGATGATTTCAGATTATCATCTTCATAATTATCTGCCATCAGTTTCATCCGATTCTGAGTCTACAAAACAGATAAAAGGAAATGTCAATTTCCTAAAACATTAATTTACACTTTTAAATCTATAATACATATTCATTACATTAATAAGTTCATTACATTACCAAGTGTCAGGCCTGTCTAAAGAATGATTTGACGCAATCTAGTCAAAGTTCTATTTTTTATTTGAATATACTGTATAGACAGAATCTTGTCAGATTAAACCTATACTGGCCTCACCTAATGGCTATATCCTGAGAGATTAAACTCGCGGCCTGTGGGCAGGATGTATCACATGCTGGCCACGCCCAGTTTAGCAAGGGGGAAAAAGGTCGCAATATGTCATGTGACGCTGCAGTGACAATGCGAGTTTGACACCCCTGTTCTAGAGAATGGCTATGCTGAATCTCTTCCTGTTCCCACAATCCTTTGCTGCCTCTTGTCTCACCCCACTCCTTGGAATATGGTCTCTCCTACCCAGAAATCTGCTGTAGTCCATTACAGTTAATAAGAGAGTAGAACTTTCCTATCACATACACCACTTTATCCTGAGTAGTAGTATAGTTTATATACCTCCTATTTGGTGGGATGCTGACAACAGAATGTTGGCTTTCAAGGTAGTCTATAAATCAGCAATCCTACTTTGCATAGAATAGCATAAACATGCTTTTGGTAAAACAGCAGTTGTGGCAATTGGCTAAAATAGTTAATGGACCAGATTGTGTAAAAAGAATTAATGGATACACACTTCACATCAGGATTCAAAACAAGTATTTCAGCTCCCAGGGCATCAATTATTTCAGAATTCAAAATAGCTATTTTGGAACAAAGAAACTTTACCAGCAAAATTAAGTTAGAGTGCTGAAGAAACACACACTCATATCAAATGGTTCCAGGCCATCTCAACAAATACATTTTTAAAAACACATTACAACGGTTAATTGATAGGGTTATTTATATCCTGCTTTGAAGAATCACTTTGTTTTCCTTTCTGTTCTATTCTCCTGCTTCACACCAATTTAAATCTCATATCGATTCAGCCACTTCATGTTATCTGGTGAAGTGAGCTGTAGATCTTGAAAGTTTATTTCTTTAATGCAATTTGTTACTCTTCAGCAAATTGTTGAGAAAGGAATAAAATGAAGAATGAGACAGTAACAGAGTTGGGACATCCAACTCCCTGCTCATGCAGGAGACCTGTACTAGAGATTCGAACCACAGAATTGCCGACCTTTCTGATTGACAAGCACAGTGTCTTAGCCACTGAGCCACCATTAATACATGTGCTAATTTACAGTACAAAATGTGGTACAGGGGGTACTTGGCCCCATCGAGGTTGGCGAAGATGTATCCAAACCTCAGCCCGATTTGCTGGAAATGTAAACAGGTACATGGGACTTTCTTCCACGTCTGGTGGCTTTGCCCAAAAACAAAAAAATATTGGGAAAAAGTAAAAAAATTGGTTGATGGAAATAACAGCAGAAAAAATTGAATTTAAGCCAGAAATCTTTTTATTGGGTATGATTAAAGAAAATATTAGGAAACAAATACAATATTTAATATTGCATATAATTACGGCAGCCAGGCTGGCATTCGCTCAGCTTTGGAAAACGGACCAAATTCCAACAGAACAATTAGTAATTCAAAAAATTTACAACTGCGTTGAAATGGACAGGTTAACACTGGAATTAAAGGATAAGGTAGACTCGAAATATTATATGGTATGGAACAAATGGTATGAATGGATAAATCAAAAACAAAGTTTGCAAGATAACAAAATTAACAACTAGACACTGTCAATAACGTATAGGGGTGTGTGTATATTTGCTCCTGGAAGCACGAAGCCGGAGACACCAGCCTGAAGATGACGAATGAGACTTTGTCGAAACGTCGCCAAGACACTTCTAATTTTACGCAGAAGACCCGAATAACCAAAGACCTACATACAAACACCCATGAAAACCTCAGAAAACACACACACACACACACACACACACACAGTATTTTGTATTGTTATATTACGTGTATTTTCTACTTTTCTTTTTTCTTTCTTTTGTGTTTCTTCCTTTTTCTTATTTCTCTTTCTCTTCTACTCTTACTGTTCTTTTATCTTTCTTTATTTCATATTTTATAATGTAAATAGTTAATGTGACATTTTATCTTTTTATACTTAATAAAGATTGTTAAAAAAATACATGTGCTGATTTAGAGAAAATAGACTTGAACAGAATGTTCTGGGCAAATATGAGGTTGAAGATTGGTTGGTGAATCCTGGAAAATGAATATATATTAGTACAGATAGTCCTCAACATAAGACCACAATTGAGCCCAAAATTTCTGTTGCTAATTGATACATTTATTAAGTATGTTTTGTCCTATTTTACGACTTTTCTTGCCACAATTGTTAAGTGAATCACTGCAGTCGTTAAGTTAAGGACACGGTTGTTAAGTGAATCTGGCTTCCCCATTGACTTTGCTTGTCAGAGGGTCACAAAAGGGGATCACATGACCTCAAGACAATGCAACTGGCATACATCAGTTGTGAAGCATCTGAATTTTGATCATGTGACCATGGGGGTGCTGCAATGGCCATAAGTGTGAAAAACAATCATCAGTCACTTATTCCACTGGCGTTATAACTTTGAACAGTCACCAGATGAACTGTGGTAAGTCAAGGACAACCTGTAGTTAAGCATGCACAAGAATAAATGGAAACTTTAGCGGACAGTTCTAAATTGAACTGTGAGTAAGGCAAAAATCTGTAGTGCTCCTTAGGAATTTGATATATTTAAAGATTAATGTAGCATTTAACTCCTCTATCCTGTCAGAACATTTCAAATATTTTTTAAGTTTCAGAGGATCTTTACAGAAAAGTGGTTATCTATAGCTAGCATTCCACAGTGAACAAAGTTCAAAAACAATGTTTATTATTCTTTTTATCATTATCTCTTGCAGAATCCTCAGCGACCTCTCCTGGAACCCAAGAGTTCCACAGAAGCTCAGTTGAGATTAATACATATTAACCTTTTCTTGATGACTTGTGGGCTGGGGATTTGAAAATGTGTGCATTTTTGTATGCAGACACCATTTTGTCATCTGAGTGATCAAGTGATTTACAGAGAATACAAATAAGGAGTATGGATCTAAACATGTCAGACAAAAATGGAGTTGTACTCAAAGAGGAAAATTAAGTGGATGATCGTAAATTAAACATAAATACTGAAAAATTAGAAGCAGTAGATATAGGCATATTCCAGCACATAATGGCGGGAAAAATAGTTTTCATATAACGACAAATCACTATTGGAAAATTAAGAAACTGACAGTTTTTCATAAAATGCCAGATTGCGAAAGGCCTTCATTACTATTTAGGGCAGGGGTCGGCAACCTTAAACACTCAAAGAGCCACAAAGGTCCTAACTGGAAGCACCCCCCCTTTCAATTCTGGAGCCGACCGGAAGTCCAGTTCCTCCACCAAAGAGTCTCCTCCTAGCATGGGATCCTTTTTCCTCTACCTGTCCTAACTGAAAGCCCTATCAATTGTGGAGTGAACCAGCGACAGAGAGCCGCAACAGAGGGATGGAAGAGTCACATGCGGCTTCAGAGCCGCGGGTTGCTGACCCCTGATTTAGGATAAGTAGATTTTGACATACTGGCACAAGAGTCTTGTGAAATGAAATCAGTATTGGATTAAATTATCAATGTAATGTAAGATCCAAATAAATATATCTTCTCAATGTTCTGAAATTCTAAAATTCAAAACTATTTTCTGCTGACAAAGCACTCGAGGCAATTTGTTACAAGGATAACATTTTAAAAATAGTGCCTGAATATTTGATGGGTTTATTTTACAGATAAATATCGTTATTAAAATAAATATGAATTCTTATCTACAGCAAATGATTTTATTGTCTGTATCTGGCAATCATCAAGTCTGAGTAAGCCCATGGATAGGGTACTATCTGGATGACGACAATCAAAAATGTGAAAGCAGGGGATAATTTAGGTATAATTTAAGAAATAACAGCTGCAATTATGGACTGACTAAATTGTTCAAAAAGTGAAGATAGCAACTGACTGAAATTTCAGGACAAACATTATAGTTAACACACCATAATTGGCCCATTCTAATTTCCCAGTCTTGCCTGGAAAGGACAGTGTAAGGAAAGAAATATGTTTTTTCAAGGACACATACATTTGAATGTATAGTCCTAGCTACAAAATATGTTACATTGCTATAATAGACAGGTTTCGTCATAGAAAAAAACTTCCAGGATTTATAAAAGTAAGTTTTAAAAATGAATAAGTTATACCAATATTCCTAAAATAGAAGTGATTATTTTCTGACAGAGGATCAATAAAGCTATGTTGAGAGATGGAGCCAGTTTTTATTTATTTAACTTTGAAGGGCTTTGTATTTAATTGAAATATTATTGTGAGGTTTTTATATGAGATATTTCAGACAACATTGCATTGTCTTGACTTTATAATTGGAAAAATTATATGTACTCATAAAATACATTATAACATAAGCACACACAGTTACTAAGAAAAGCAAAAGAATAAGGAAAATTACTTTGTAGAACTTTATTCGGTTATCATGTTTGTCTTATCTTATATCAGTCCATGGAACTATTCCTATTTACTTAGATCCAGTTATTAGCTACAGTTAACAATCTTGTACTACTATTTCTTAGTTGGGCATCTGGCTGATTACTAAATTCTGTGGGAAAGAAATGAGGGACACTAAAATGCCCACTTTATTTATTTATTTGTTCGATTTATATGCTGCACTTCTCCGGAGACTCAGGGCGGCTTACAATGCGTTAAGCAATAGCCTTCATATTTTGTATATACCTGCTTTGTAGGGCTTTTGCCCCCCCCCCCCCCAAGCAATGTCCTTTTTTATACGAAGTCAGCTTATTGCTCCCACAATCCGGTCCTCATTTTACCTACCTTGAAAGGATGAAAGGCTGAGTCAACCTTGATTGTGCTCTTTCCAGAGAGGAAAGCCCAAATTATTCTCATATATGTACATTGCATATGTGAACATAAAAATTAAAGCAGATGGCTGATAATATTTTGGCCATGTCATCTAGAGGAATTCACTGGAAAAAGCAATTATACTTGGAAGAATTAGTGGTAAAAGAAAAGCAGGCCACCAAGGAACACGGTGGCTAGACACCATCAAAGCTGACACCAGCCATTGCATACAACAACTCAAAGATCTGGTGTAAGATCAGAAGACATGGAGACACGTGGCCCATAGAATTGCCAAGAGTGGGAAAAGATTGAATGGATAACATCATCATCATCATTAATAACATATACATCATAAAGTCGGACCATTGAACAACTTTCAGATGTGTAGACTTCAGCTCTCAGAATTCTCAGCGATTGTCATTAGATAGATGTGGACTTTTCACCCTTTCAAGACCACCTTCCATTTTCTCTAATTGGTTGAATGATCTTGCAGTATGACGTAGTATGTTCAAGTGGACTGATTAGGAGATGCATGCTAAAGACATGAACCCCTTAAACTCAGAGGAAGAACAAATACCAGTTTGAGTCCTCAGATTGCTATTAAGATAATGGTGGAGTTAGGGAGGAAAAAAAGGAACCAGATAATTAGTGCTTCTCGAGTACATTTTACAAATTTATTAGAAACTATTAATTTTGTTGCAAATTTGAATCTAATAGTAGTTGCTACTCTCTTATTATCACACTTCATCATAACGAATCAGGGTGTTTTTGTTTCTCAGACAAAACTTGGATGAGTTACTAAGTTTAAGTGACATGCTAAAGAAAGTTAAAATATTGAGAATGGATAAGCAACACAAGAATCTAAAGCCCTTTCACAAAATAACTTTTTATAAAGGCAGAATGAGAGTTCTTGGAATGGAAAATTTATTGGTTTCTTTGTCTCTAGCCCATCTGCTCCCTTTCCTTTCCAGAAAAACGAAAGAGGTATGAAGCATGAAAATGGGGTAGGAGGCTGAGAAAATAGATTTACATTTATTCAGCTCTGAGGGTTTGCAGTTTTCTTAAACTTTTCTCCACTTATGTATCTGTACACTTCACATTTCATATATAATGTTAATGTGTTATCCAGTCTAGGTTATGGAAATAATTACAGCTGGAAAGCTAAAATAAACACAAACTAATCTTGAATTGATGAGGATCAGTTTTCATTGAAAGATAAAGTTTAACCCTAACTCCTGATGATTTTATGAACACAGCCAAATAACTTTTAAATAACCTTTTTCACAACAGAAAGAAACTGGTTTGTCACTAACTTCTCCTTTATAATCCTGCAGATTATTGATGAACCCCTTGCAAGCACTAACCAGAACCAACCCTATTATAAAAGGCAATTAACACAATCCACGACTCTTGTATTTTAATGTACTGGGAAATGAAACTATTATTTTTATTTTTATGTCCTTTTAACTTAGCCAATTATTGGAATCCACTGATTTAAATAGTGACTTAAAATACCAAAACCAGTAAAAAATAACAAAGCAAAAAAAAAAGTATATACACTAAGATATAGTAGAAAAAGAAAATAGAAAGTAAAAATGTAAAAGTGCTTATTCAGAGTAATATGAGCACTTAGGTATAAATTAACCATACAAATAATTTGGAGTAGAGAAACATTTTTGCTTGCTATTTAAATTGCTTGGCACCTTCTGATATAAATGTAAGTAAGAAAGCATTTCTGTCATACCTGAATTCTCCCCTTCTGAAAATAAGTATTTTTCCTTTATTAAATTGTGAAGGATTGTGAAAGCAACCTATAATCTGATATTAGTCACATACAAGTTCATTGCATTTATTCTTGATCAGTAGGTTATTTTTTATGTCTCTGATGCATTTTCTGGTACTGCAGATAGCAATAACAATAGCACTTATAAACTGCTTCATAATGCTCTTCAGTTCTCTCTTAAGGGGTTTACAGAGTCTGCATACTGCCTCCAACATTCTGAGTCTTCATTTCACCAACCCTGGAAGGATGGAAGGCTGAGTCAACCTCGAGACAGTAAGGACTGAACCCCTGGCAGTTGGCAGAGTTAGCCTGTTAGCATTCTAATCACTGTGCCACCACAGCTCTTACCATCAATACCATCAATAAAGCCGCCCTCAAAACCTAATGTAAAGTCTCACTTTAATGAACCAAGTTGAATTTCCATTTTCCCAGTGTAAAGAAGCAAAGCTGAAGAAAACTTGGTGCTGAAGGATGAAATGCAGGGATGTTTTGTAAAGGCCTTCTGGACATAATTCAGTGACATTAGACTGATAGTGCAAGTTGCCACTTCACAGCTGGATGTGCTCAGAGAGGCTAGTTGGAAACATCTCCATCTGAAGGCAGCAGTTAAAATGAGATTTTTCCAGGGAATTGTTTTTGTCTGATTATGGAACAAGGCAGAGCTAATTAGAGTGGCATTTAGTAAAAGGAGTAAGATAAAATTAGGAATTTAAAAATAATTGCTTTAAGTGAAATATGCTTAATCTTGAACAATCTTTACTATTTTACAACTTTGCATAAATACATGAGGCATAGTGTTACTAGAGAAGAGTAATTTGATCTTAAAATGTAACCTATGTAATGTTGAAAGACAACATTCACTTTATATACGCATGTGTGTGCATGTAAAATTTATATATTGTGTATATATAAAATATACAATATAATGTACAGCTATATATTCATATTTATAAGATAATGTGTTGCTTCCAAATTAACAATGCCAAAGCAGACCTATGTTGACTAATAATTTGTTTCCTCTCCCAAGAATAAAGGAAAAAAACCCTGGATAAATGAATGCTTCTTGGTTTCTGATAAGGAAGACTAATGGTGATTAAGAAGAAGCTATTAATGCTTTGGCACAGCAATGAACTTTTTTCACTATTCATCTTTGTTGAGAGGTTTTCTTTCTTTCCCTGTTTTCTAGAACATTTAGATTTGCTACTGTGATGCCAAAAATTAGACATTGTACACTTCCAAAATAAGCTGTGAGAAACTATTTTACAAATATAGCTACAGAAGGAGGTCAAACAGCATTAATATAAAATTGGTTACTGTAATGTTCTAAGCTTTTGAGAAAAAAATATGATGATGAAACAGGATGAGAAGTAATTCTGACAAATCTATTAATGTTTCAAAAACTTTGTCAAGAATCCTCTAAACTAATAGGATAATTATTTTATTGAAAATAGCAGCTTGTGGTATGACATAACTCAAGTTCTTTTGATTTCTATGTTCATATACAGATCTGGAATATAAAGCAGACTACCAGCAGATTATCTTTGAACAGAATATTTGCTGTTTATTTGCACACTTTAACAATTTGTAATCAGTCTAACTTACTGGGTTGTCATTTAAGAACCAGTTTAAATTAAATTAAACTAAAAATTAAATATTAACATAGAAGTGGAGCTGTTTTTGCCTATACTTGTTTAAAATGTTCAAATATTTGGTGTTCAAGTAAATTGCCCGAGAACAAGAAGAAAATTATTTTAACACAGAGATATGACAGAAAGCAAGTTAAAAGCTGAATCTAGGGCTATAGAATCTAAGAGGCCTAAAGAATACTGTAGCTAAAATTAAGATTGCAGTGATGAGGAAAGGCTAGTACATATTTGGTTCATGAATGTGGCAGATGGACAAGATGATGTAGTTGGCCTAATTTAAAAAGTATTATCAATATGAGAGAAAAGTTGTTTTCTGGTTTCAATGGACATCTTGTTACTGAATAATGTAAATTGCATATTTTTTTTAAAAAAAACATCTTCTTGACTTTTATAAGGCAATATTGCCAACCTTGGCCATTTCCAGATGTCTGAACTTCCACTCCCAGAATTCCACAGCTAGCCTGACCATTGAAAAGAATTCTGAGATGGCCAAGGTTAGGAAACACTTTTGTAGAGCAATGCTGTACTTAAAATATATATCCATATCATCGTCAAATACACTAAAGAAAGTATGGTTGATAAGTAATTTGATGATCAACAATTGATTATTGAGCTTATCACAGACAATTCTGTAGCTGTAGAGTGAATGTAGAATGTTTTAATGGGCATGTGATATTTTAATAGGAATATGAGTATGAGGGCAGACTACCCTTTGCGGAAGTATCTCAAATAAATGGTGCACATTACAGCTTCTTGTAAGAACTCAGCATTATCCAATCAGACAGAACTGCCTCTATTGTATCACCATGAAAAAATATTTTCACTATGCCTTTTAGACTAAGCTTTATTTCCCAGAAAGTTTCCAAAGAAAAACCATATGCTTTGTTTTACATTATTATCATGAGTGCAGTAGGTGAACCATATCCTCTCTCACTTACAGTCTGTCAATCAAAGAGTACCTATGTACCTTCCTATGCAGCAGTTTTCTTCTCTATGATAGCCTGCCATCATCTATTTTGGTTGTGGGTTTTCTTCTCCCTGAGGAAAAGAAGAAATATCTCTTCTTTCTTTTACTTTGAACTCTGTGCTTGTGTTAGAACAGGGGTGTCAAACTTAATTTCATTGAGGGTCGCATCTGGATTGTGTTTGACCTTGGGGGGCTGGAGTGGGCGTGGCTAGCTCTACATCACTTGTGTCAGGGGCGCCTGTGGTGGGCCGAGCGCTCTGCCAGAGAAAACTGAATTGTCTGTAAGTTTTCTTTGGAATTGTCCTTTCTTCAATCCTGTCATGAAGAAAATAATGAAAATTGAATTTCAATGTCAAATGCCACGAAGGCAAGGCTCTGCTACTGATTTACCATGTTTTAAAGTAAATAGCAACATATCACGTTTATTTATTTATTAAATTTATTTGCCATCCATCTCATTTTCAAGAGAGACTCTTGATAAGCTGATTTTGTTAGATTTGCCATGCCAAACATTTCCTAGGAAATATTAAATATTAATTCTAGGGCATAAATATTAACAGGCACAATATTTTGAAAGATTATCACATATGAAAGGCTACAAGCTATTAGGCTGGATCCAGAAAATCAGATTTTGGGGGGGGGGGCGATGAGTGTTACTTGTAATTATATGCTAGATTGATGATTCTGAATTAATATTTTTAGGAATAATTGAAGAAATTAATATAACAATGTGCAGAGTTTTCAATTTAGTACTATCAAGACATAAAGAGGTTCAGACCTATATGAATTGCCTGTTTGTACTAAATGAAAATGTAAAAATATGCTGGATGTATTGTTCAAGGCTATTAAAATAACTGTTTATACTCATATTCTATTAAGAACTGTTCATAACATACTATTTTGGAGAAGAATTAGTAGTAGATAACAGTTCACTTAATGTACTTTTATATACTCACAATATTATATTTTAATGTAACTCTTTCGTTTAAGAGTCACCTATGGCAATATGGGCAGCATACAAATTTAATAAATAGATAAATTATTTTATTTTATTCTCAAAAAAAAATATAAGAAACTGCTGGAGTAAATGCGGCATAGACAAAAGATTTAAACCTTACCATTTAATTGTGTCAGTAGAGTTGCCAAAAACTTAATTACTTCATATAGATTTTCAAGTCTATTATTTTAATGAGAATAAGAGGAAAGAAAAGACCGTTTATTCTGCCGACTGAAGGGAAGATGAGAAGTACAATTAAATTCACAGGTAGAAGATATAATTCAGCTATCTTGCCTGCTTAAGTGATAACTACTGGTACGTACAAAATATTTATTTGCAACAGATATACTGCAACAAATACACTAAAGCTATTTGAAAAATGGCCTCAATAAGTCTCCTTCTCACTGCTGTTATCACTGGCTATTGAATGTCCTTTCCCCTCTGAGCATGTCCAAAATAATATTTTTAAACTATCTTCCTAATTGTCTCCCAACTTGTTTTTTTTTTAATTACATTTTTATTTAAATGTACACCAAAACACTGCAAATGAAAAGCATCACAAAGAATAAAAAGGAGATTTTTAAAAGTAGCCAATGTTAGAAAGATGAAAGAAGAAATTTGCATATTTTGGGAGTATAAATACTCTTCTAATCTTAAGGAGAGACATACTAGATGTTATATATCCATATTCATATTTGTATAGAGCAAGAAAGCGAATGAAATTACTTTTCTAATATAGTAAAAAGTGAATATGAATATGAATAAAACAATCCTTAACTTAAGCATTCTTGAAGAGTTCAACAACTCTTATTCAACAATTGTTATTTCTAATACCATTAATCTAAAGAAAGATATCTTAGTTTTCTGGTTTTTTACCAAATCTCCTACTGAATTCAAGTCCATAATACTGTCCAAAGGGAAGATGAAATGATGGTGAATACTCTATCTTTCTCTTGCTCTTCTCACCTGCTGGAAGAGACATGGGAATAGGCAGACACCCAAGAGGAACAGATGCAAGCCTGAGAGCTGGCATAAAGAACTCTACTAGAGTATGGGCCTTACTCATTAGATGAAAGTGATGACCAACTGGCCAAACAAAATGGTGGGAAGTCAGCAACAGTATTCAGTTGAATAAGACTCTGCAAGTTGCCAAAATGGATTCAAGGATTGCATACATCCTATAGGTAAAGGATTCTACGTGCCCCACCTCTCCCCGCAATTTAGAGCAGGCCTTATATTTCAATTGTAAAATACAGTTATATCAGCCAATACTGCCTTTTAATTATGACATTATGAAGACCGGCATTCCAATTTTGCACACTTGAAACTGCAACTTCTATCTATTAGCATTTACTATCTGAAACTTCAAAACCAGACTAGCTTCTGTATTGGCAGTCCAGGAGGCAGCACTTGACAAGTGAGAATTGTGGAGAGACAATGAGAAAAGGACTTTATCATAAAAGCACAGTGAAGCAGGCTGAGAAAATTTCAATTGTGTTACATTATCACTCCTTTCACACCCAGTAGCAGGATGCCTGATTCTTAACCAAAGATGTGTAAGTGAATTATTCAGGATCATATGGACTTAAGATTTATTCAGCTGCTGAATGTCAACACATTGCCTTAAAAGAAAAATCTTCCTTTAGGCACTAAAGAATTCTTTAAACTGTTCTGAAATTAACTGAAATGGCAATCAATCTCACCAAGACTACTCAACCTATCTTCAACAGAGCTACTTTGTACATTTGCTTTTATATAGCGGAGTTCAAAGCTACATCAGAATAACAAAATGACTCAGTTGGAAGGGACCTTGGAGATCTTCTAGTCCAACCCGCAGTTCAGACAGGAGACCCTATATACCATTCTGGACAAATTGCTCTCTAATCTCTTCTTGAAAACCTCCAGTATGGAGCACCCACATCTTCTGAAGACAAGCTGTTCCGCTGGTTCAGGGGTCTCCAACCTTGGCTACTTTAAGCTTGGAGGACTTCAGCTTTGCTGGCTGGGGAATTCTGGGAGTTGAAGTCCTCCAGGCCAACGTTGGAGACCCCTGCATTAGTTTATTAGTTTTACTGTGAGGAAATTTCTCCTTAGTTCTTCTTAGGTTGCTTCTCTTCTTGATTAGTTTCTATCCATTGCTTCTCCAGTGCTTTGGAGAATAGGTTGACCCTCCTCTTTCTTGTGGAGGCCCTTTGATATTGGAACACGGCTGCTATCATGTCACCCCTAGTCCTTCTTTTCTTTAAACTACGTATACCCAATTCCTGGTACCGTTCTTCATATGTTTTAGCCTCCAATCCCATAATCATCTTTGTTGCTGTTCTGATATATATCAGTATATCAATTGCATATCAGTGATACATAGGTAGAAAAGATTATCCATTCCTCACCAGCCTCTCACCCCAACTCCAGGAACTATTTTTTTGCAAGGGGAAAAAAAAATCCTTTCCCAATACTTCAAAATTCCTGAATTCTAAAGTGATGGGGACTGTTCAGTGTCAGCTTAACACAGGCTGTCTGCAAGAGCCCTGAAACAGCTATACACGCACACATGAATGTCCCTTTGTCTGCACCTTGTAAACACTGCTGATAGCAACATTATTTAAGGAAAGAATTCTACTTGGCCTTGCTATTGTGTCTTTCAGGAGAGTAATAAAATTTGGCTGAATTATAAAACTAGTACTTTTCTTAAGCCCGCTGATTAATATTGCCAAGAGCCTTCGCTGTATCTGATGCAGAAGTTCAATGTGGCTAGTTTTCCAGTAGACATAGGAGATGGCTATGGAAATAAGAGGCAGGAGTGTAGCTTATGAACAATATTAATGTGGATTTCTTCCTGATGAATAAGCACTGCTGCTCTCCTTCTTTAGAACCAAGAATTCAAGGCTGGCTTTGATTTTATTCAAGTCTTCAGGAAATCAGGGCAGTTCTTAGCCACCTTTAGACTTAAAATCTAGATCCTATTCTTCCTCGGACATAATCTTTCAGTACCTAAAAATACCTAAGTATTTTCTTAATGTTGCTAATTATTTGTACTTTAATTAATAGTAATGAAACAATGAAGCTGTCTGGCTTGGCTCTGCAACCAAACAAGACAAACACAGAGGATAATTAGAACTGCAGAAAAAACAATTGCTACCAACCTGCCTTCCATTGAGGACCTGTATACTGCACGAGTCAAAAGGATGGCTGGGAAAATATCTACAGAGCCCTCACATCCTGGACATAAATTGTTTCAACTTCTTCCCTCAAAACGACGCTATAGAGCACTGCAGACCGGAACAACTAGACACAAAGACATTTTTCCCCAAATGCCATCACTCTGCTTAACAACTAATTCCCACAACACTGTCAAATAATTTACTAAGACTGTATTACTATTATTCTTTTCTTCCTTATTGGTATCTTTCCACTTATTACTATAATCATGTTTCCTGTATCTTTCAATTTATACTGTTTTTATTTGTTTCCTAGTACAATTTGATAGTTTATTAGTAACCTTGACTATCATTAAGTGTTGTACCTTATGATTCTTGATGAATGTATCTTGTCTTTTTATGTATACTGAGAGCATATGCACTAAAAAATAAATTCTATGTGTGTCCAATCCAGAGGTGGGTCTCAGCAGGTTCTGACCAGTTCTGGAGAACTGGTAGCAGAAATTTTGAGTAATTTGGTAGTAAAAATTCTGACTGGCCCCGCCCCCATCTATTCTCTGCCTCCCAAGTCCCAGCTGATTGGGAGGAAATGGAGATTTTGTAGTAAACTTCCCCTGGATTGGGGACGGAATGGAGATTTTACAGTATCCTTCCCCTGCCACGGCCACCACGCCACCACCAAGTCATGCCACGCCCACCACGCCACGCTCACAGAACCGGTAGTACACAAATTTGAAACCCACCACTGGTCCAATCACACTTGGCCAATAAAGACTTCGATTCAATTCGATTCAATTCGATTCGTTTCGTTTCGTTTCGTTTCGTTTCGTTTCGTTTCGTTTCGTTTCGTTTCAATTCAATTCAATTCAATTCAATTCAATTCAATTCAATTCAATTCAATGTCTCTCAAATGAGCCAAAAACTGGTAAGAAAACCATTTGATGATTTTGTTTGACGGCATTTTGCCCAGACACATTAACTTGTCACAAGTTATATAAAGGGACAAAACAAAACAAAAAACCTACCCTGACTTACCTGCTATAATAAAATTTGTGACCCTATTGGGGATTGAATGACAGTAACTTTCAACAATACATGAAAGATACTTTTGCCAAAATCAATTGGCAAAAGTTAGATTTTAGATGCTTAATTTTGGGAGACTACACTCCCCTTTGTTACGTTTAAATGTGCAAATCACTTCCTAAGTCATTGCAAAGATGTTTCTGCAGCCCAACTTCACCAAGCATCAATTTCTTATTTACTGTTGATTACATATCTGCACATCAAATTTATATGAATGGGGTAAGTAGTTGTTTGGAAGAAGTGGAAGTTACTTTTTCTCTGTCACTCCCCTCACTCATCCTTTTCCTGAAACTACTGAGGATGAAAAAAAAAAAATCTCCCTTTGCCAATTTTATTTCTGTTTATCCTGCATTTGCTCTGACCCACAGAAATGACTGCTGTAGAGGCCAAACTAACTTCATTTTGCACAATCCCAGCTGGTATCAGTTTCTCTGTAACATTCTGCTATAATAGTATCCTGGACTGGACTATTATATAAATTGACAGCAAACTACTACTCAAATCCACCCCACCCCTCAAAAAAAAGAAGATTGTGGAAAAATAAGAGAATATACATATAGTCTATAGGAATGGAGGGGGGGGGGAAACTCCCCCCAAGAGAAATTTGACCCTTTTCCCCCATTTACGTGTCCCTCTCTTGTCAAAGATGATGGCATTACTGTAGGTCAGGAAGTTCAGTTGAAGAAATATCAGAAATCATAGTCAGAAAGGTAAGAGGAGAGGAGGTAATAGAAAAAAGTTGCAAATTTTAGTTTGATTTATTGACAACTGGAGGTTTTGAGAGAGAACCAGGAAAGCCAAAAGTTTATAAAATCCCAGTGGTATCATAATAGGCAAAGGATCTAATATAGGAAGAAGAAATCAGGTTTTAAAGAGGAAACAAATGTATCAGAATTTTGCAGCAGTTTAAACATCTGGAAAGAATGAGAAAAAACAGATAATCAAGAAGAAGTTGATCTGAATCCAGTTTTTCCAAGTCAGATTCTTCTAAATCTGGTGTAAGGCTGAAACCTCAGCAGACAGAAACAAACAACATAAAACAGAACATCTTCAATTTTAACTAATACATATTTGTATATTCTTGGGAAATGAAGAATTATTAACCTCAGAATTTATTTGGCAGAAGTTAAGCATCCTGGTTTTCAGAATTAAAGATAAAGATGAGGAAGATTTAGTATAAGACTTGGACATACTGGTAAGAGAACATCGATCTGAGAAATTACCAAGGCATATTAAATGTTGTTAAAAAGCAGTCTTGTTTAGCATCATGCTACAAACTATGTATCGTGTTTTAGACAAAACTATTTTTTAAACATTTATCTTAAAAAATCCTAACACAGAGGTCTTCAAACTTGGCAGCTTTAAGACTTGTGGACTTCAACTCCCAGAATTTTCCAGCCAGCATAGCTCTGTCCTAACAGGTAGCATAGCATGACCCTCATGAAAGAATGTGCTACAATTGAAAAATAACTTCTCTGAAATCATCAGCTGAGTTCTGAGTACAGGACAGTAGAACTTATAACTTGTCCAGAATGAGAATTCTTGATATTGGAGGTAATGCTAAATTGTAAGGAAACAAAAATAATAATAAATAAATCTAAAATCAAAAGAAACCAATGTTAAGAGAGGTTACACCAATGGTGGGTTGCCCCCAGTTTGGACCGGTTCACAAGAACCTGTAGTAAAACCGGTGGGAGGCTCCGCCCACTGACCCGGACGTCATCACAGGTGATCTGCGCATGCAGAATCGTGTGTGGGCATGATGCAAACCAGTAGTAAAGGTAAGTAGACCCCACCCCTGGGTTACACTGTAAAAGAATTGCTTTATGACAACCTTCATGCCACTTGACTGGGAACAAAATTTAAACCCAACACTTCCGGAAGGCACCTCATTGAGAATCATGTATATTGCGACTTTAAATACCGAAACGGTGTATCAAGTTCTCACAACTTCTACATACTGGATATATGGGTTGCATCACCTAGTTTGGTTAATGAAACGTCAGCAAGAAAACAACCAAGGCAGAGAACACCAAGGATCTCTCATTTCAACCCTGAGCTACACATATTCTCCTTTATTTGTATTAACTTTGCAATTACAGGTAGTCTTCAATTTAACAACCATTCATTTTATGATGGTTTGAAGCGGGGTGAAATCTAAAATTTGTTACTACCGGTTCTGTGGGCATGGCTTGGTGGTGGTGAGTTAATGGGACTGGGGGCGTGGCCAATATTGGTGAAGAGGTTGTAAAAAAATGCTTTCAAAAGGCTCTGACGATCCCAGCTGAATTGGCTGATCGGCAGAGACTTTTTTTCTTTTAAATGCCTCTGACAATCAGGCAACTCAGCTTGGATCATCAGAGGCATTTAAAAGGAAAAAAGGGTTTTTTTTCTTTTAAAAGCCTTTGATGATCCCAGCTGAGCCGCGCGATCATCAGAGGCTTTTTTTTTTACTTTTAAAAGCATTTTTTCAGCGGAAGAGGTTGTAGAAAAATTGCTTTTAAAAGTTAAAAAAAAAGCCTCTGATGATTTTGTGGCTCAGCTGGGCATTGGGGGGGGGGGGAGGGGGCAGGGATTTTTGCTACCGGTTCTCCGAACCACCCGCCTCCATCGCTACCGGATTGGGTGATCCGGTCCGAACCAGGAGCATTTCACCCCTGGTTTTAAGTTACAAAGCCTCAGAAAAAGTGAGTTATGACCCAAAGATTCAGAGTTACGACGACTGCACCACCGCTGCCGTCATATGATTGTAATTTGGGTGCTTGGCAACTGGCTTCCATTTAGGCTGCTTGCAGTGTCCTGCAGCCACGATGGGGATTTGCAACCTTCTCAGTGAGCTTCCAAAGTCAATTAGGTAAGCCAGATTTATTTAACGACCATGTGATTTGCTTAATGACCATGGTGACAACAACTGTAAAACTGGGTCTGGTCATGTGATGATTTGCTTTAACAGTGTTGCTTAGTTAGCACTGAAATTCTGGTTCCTATTGTGGTTAAATTGAGGACTACTTGTATTAGGTATGAAGGGATTAAAAGAAAAATAGTGACGCTATCTTAAAAAAAATGGAGCTCATGAGATACCATAAAACAACTCATGCTTTTGGAGTGGATTAAATACACCTATGTGAAACTGGTATATCCATATTGTGCAAGATGCAATCCTCTCCATCAGAAAGAGTTCTTTCTTACATTAAAATTCAATTTGTTAGACTACAGAATTAACTGTAATTCTGCTTCCAGAGCAGAGTTTTATTTGCTTGAGTGCTCATGCTGTTAAAATGTCTTCCCTTGGCAGATCAAACGTGCCTTCTTCTATATGTTACCAAGTGGAAACCTTTTATTTGAGATGCATTATGATTGTAATGGCTTGTAAAATATATTCACTGATTTAAAGCAGATATGAAAACTCACACCAGGAATGGTGCTCTCAGAAACAGATGTGGCCGGAATAATTATTTATTTACTAAGCTTACATACCACTGTATGAATCTAAATGATCTATGGTGGTTCACAAAACAATAACAAAAAATCCCAATTAAAATCAAAGAAGAAAAACCCAATAAAATATAAATTAAAGATCTAAGTCAACAGGATAGTAATTTAGCACAAACATTAATGACACTGACTATTCTACTTTCCAAAGTCATTGTGAAACAGTTTTGTCTTGAAGGTCTTATGGAATGGGCCAGGGTTAGACATCAAGGGAAGAACGTCTTGGAAAAAGCCTGGCTTTGGATCTCTACCCATCTTACCTACTATAAATGAAAAAAGAGAAAGAATCCTCAAGTGGGACAAGCATGCAGGTCAGTTCTGATAAGAGAACCACAGAAAAGACCTTGAAGAAGGAATGCAAAGGCTAACAGAAAGTAAGCAAGAGAACAAGGAAGCAAGCAAACCTGGGAAGAAATGAGAAAGATTAGAACGAAACTTAACATTGCCCCATACCTTGACCCCCTATAGTTCTAAACTTTTGAGATTCTATTATTATAGATAGCCTACATCAATAAAGTAGAGCACCAGTAGTTCTTGTAGAGTCTGTCTCCTGATCTGGCCTACTTCAACGTGCTGACAATTCCACAGGGAGGAAGTGGTCTTCTAGAAACAAAGCCACATTCAGTTTTGCAGATTAAACATTTTCCAAGGATGCCTGGAAGCTTATTGGCCACCAATGCATTTATTGAGGATCTAGTCAGATAAACTCATATGAATATCTTCTTGTGAACCAAACTTTACTGATTATGTAAGTCAAAAATAGAAAATATTAGTTTCTCTTTCAGTCTTGAGGCTAATCACATAAGTAACATTTACCTTAAACATCTAGTGTTTCCCCTTTTCTCTTCTTTGCTGAACTTCGGACATTCTTGACACACAGTAAAATAGTAAATTACTTTCTGACAAGGGCTTCTACTATTCAGTGATTAAAAAGGTCACAGCCTAGAATATTACATCTCATTTTATTATTATGGTGAGGATGGCTAAGTTAAGCTATAACTTATATTAGTGAATCTCCCCCTTTGAGTTAATCAAGGGTATTAATTATGCTTAGTTGGCCAACCCTCAGGGCTAGCAAAGTACTGATTTTTTTTCTTGGGTCTTCTTCTCCCACAGGGTAGATACACACTATCCTTATCTTCCTTGCAGCCAAGAACTCTTTGATAGCCTTGAAGTCAGTGATTCTTAAACAGCTAAAACTGCCCAAATGCAATGTAGTTTGACAGCCATTATCATTTTCTCTATTTTTCTGATTCCAAGGACAACTGTCTTCTTAGTCTAATTCTTCTTCCCATCTCCAGCATGAAGAACCAGATCATTCACATAGTGTCCTCACCACCATTTCCTTTCCAATAGCCACAATTCTTACTCCAGTTCCGTTACCTCCAAAAGAACCACATGTACTGTGCATCAGCTATGTAATTCCATTCTGCCCCAATTTTCAGGGTCCTGCTAGTACCTTTGCAACTCTCTGTAACAACTGCGGTATTTATTAATGAAGTTGTTCTGAATTGAAATGTTCCTGTGAATTTTATCCAATTCCAGTTGTATGTTCAATTATCACTTCCAAAAATGTTTTCTATGCAGTTGTTATCATTCTTATTTGGCACAATACTTCCATTACTGATCATACTAAGAGAAATTAAGTTTTATCCATAAGTTGTGGTTCTTTCATTCCTGTTCAAAACCTGTGTCTTTGAACTTGACTGTGCATCGAATTACTGCTCTATTTCTTCCTAGACTGTCTTACTGGTGTAAAAGCTCTCTGAATGTCATTAAACATGTTGAAGGTGGAAACCACAGCTTTTTTCCCTAAAGATTTATTTTTAATCATTTATTTTCTGTACTAATTTTATAAGGCTGCCCAACTCAAACAAGGTGACTTGTGGGGGGAGCATACAAAACTTTTGAAACCTAAACTATTGAAGGTATCACAGGAAAATCAATTTGCACTGGCTTCTGTCATTATTAATCTGCAGAACAGCAGATTATACTTTATCTTGCCACAAGGCATAACAGAAATATATCTGACACATGTTTGATAGTTAAATTATATACAAATACAGTAATTCCAACTATTTGGACTTATTACCGCACACAAGTAGGGCTCAGTGATGAGTATACTATCTTATGCTCATCAAAATATCTGGGCTTCGTTAGATCGCATTATATTCCTGAAGCACTCCTATTTATTCTTCAAACCTGTAAGGAATCAGTTTCCCAATCTATATTCTATATTCATGAACCAGCTGAGAAGATAAGCCACCTATGTTTTGGGAAAGGATTGTAGTAGCTACTGTGAGGTTGACAATATATGGTGACAATTATATTTCCTCTTTAGGAAATAATGCATGAATGCTTTTGCCATGAAAAATGGCAAAAGTTCACCTGCAAAAAGCAACTAGAGGAGTTCTAAAATTAGTTAAAAACAACGAAGGGAAAATAATGTCTTCAAAAAATCAAGAGTATCAAATATCTTATAACTACAACAGAAGAACACACTTAAGAAAACTAAAAATCTTAAAAGAAAAAAAAGGGATGTTGGCACAAAACACAGTAAATTAGGCCCCCAATGGTTCTTTCTGCCAAGTATATTTCACAAATAGTGGACTCTTACTAAAACGGCCCATTCACAATTAGCCGTATAACAACCCACAAGCAAGGACCACACAGGAAAATCAGTGCAGTTTTTGGGTAACACATAAAGCAGAAAAGATAAACACTTCTCCTTATTAAGCATGTTAATCCACCAACCATGTATTACTTTCTTTCTATAAAAATACTAATAAGAATCTGTTCATTTTTCCAAGGTGGCTATCACAAACATACTCAGTTGAAAAATAACTTTTCTGAAATCATCAGCTGAGTTCTGAGTAGAGGACAACAGAACTTATAACTTGTCCGGAACGAGAATTCTTGATATTGGAGGTAATGCTGAATTGTAAGGATACAAAATAAATAAATAAATAAATCTAAAATCAAAAGAAACCAACGTTAAGAAAGGTTATACTGTAAAAGAATTACCTTATGACAACCTTCATGCCACTGGATTGGGAACGAAATTTAAATCCAACACTTTTGGAAGGCATCTCACTGAGAATCATGTAAATTGCGCTTTATGCTCGGGGGCATAATCCATATAAAACAGAGCAAAAGGGGGAAAAAAAGAAAGCAGAAAACAATCTTTGGTTCTCACTCTAGTAGCAGGAAAGTCTTCTGAGTAAGTTCTCTGCTAACTGTAGCGGATACTGAAAAAAGAATGCGTGGCTCTTTGGTGTAGTGGTGTTTCCATTTTCTGAGAAATTTGAAAAGCATAAGTCATCTACTGCAATGTCTCTCAACCTTGGGCATTTTAAGATGTGTGGACTTCAACTCCCAGATTTCCAATTTCCATCTTAAAATGTCTAAGATTGAGATATTCTGCTCTCAAAGAAAGAGGTGCTGGAGGAAGCGGGAATCAAGAGGATTTGCTCCTGATAAGCTAAAATGCTCAGAGCGCTGCAAAATTACCTGTTGTTTCAGCTGCTGAACCAAGCGGTCTTTTTCACGTTTTAATCCAGCAACTTCCTCTTGAGTTTTTTTCTTAGAGGACGAGAGCTCCAGGAGAGCAATGTTGGCATCTTTTTCACTAATGGCAGCTAGAAGGGCTTCTTGTCTGGAAAAAGAAAAGAAAGAAAGAACAGAACTGATTAATTTCACTCACCCTGCTCAAAATATGCAAATGTATCTTGCCCTGTTCATAATTTAATGCCACTTCCTGCTTTGTGCTCCCTTTAAAATATCAGGATGCATCTAGTTAAAGCTATGGTCATTTTAGGACTCTGAAAGTGATGATATGTTGAGGGAACTATAAGCCCCATTGGCTTAGCATTCACTGGAGTTCATAGCAGAAGTATTTGCTAAATAAATCTATTGGGATAGCTCATGACAACAATTCTATCGGAGAACTGACAGTCCTTTTAAATATATGACTATATTTTGGATATCCCCTTTATGCAAGAAAGTTGTATGTACACACGCACACATCGACAGCTTCCTAAAGCAACCTATATCCAGTTAAACTCAGAGCAAGTTTACATGCAAGTTAGAAGCAAAACACATACACAAGCGATACAAATCACTTAAATGTTTTTTTTTAAAAAAAAAAACAAATAATTTTGCATCTTCTAGATTTTAAACATTTTCAACAACTTATTAAGTAATTTCAAAGGACTGCCGTATTGTAGATCTATTTCACTATTAATTATAATTTACTATAAATTATAATTGATGTTTGTCAGAAGAGGCAATAGTAGTACAGGTACCCAGCTAAATATTTTTCATTTATAATGAAAACATTGGAATTATATGAAACCTTAGACATGAATTATTTCTGGATTTAAAAAAACACAACTATTTAAGAATCACCTCCACATTTCTGGAAAAACTATCTAGATACTGATGAAGTCTGAACTCCCTGTAGAGCCACTGAGGGAGTCCCTTCAGATGTGTAACCAATACTACAAAGACATCTCAGATATGACTTTATAGACTGGTCTCTTACTTAAAGATACATCAAGGGTCAAGACCATGTGTTGGTTACATTTCTATTATTCCCACAGTGCAATGACGTGAAAAAAATTCAATGGCCTGAGGTCAGAACAGTCCACTCATAGAATGATTTATGGCCCAGCAGTTCCATTCCTCAGGTCTATGGATTTTATTACAAAATAAACCTCAGAACAAGATACAATTTCCTGTCTGAGCGAACAGCTTTTACATTAAGACACCTGGACAGCCTTGCAATTATTTAAGTGAAATAATAGGTCTGAACCACACTGGTGCAACTTATTGCTGATGTTCGCATCCTACAGCTGCTAACTTTTAAAATACTCTATATGACCATCAAGTAGACTGGCAAACATTTAATACTAAATTAAGAAAACCTAAATGTTGGATCTATTATCAAGATAGTACAGAAAATTTGTGACACAAAAAAATTGTACTTTGGCTGCTAGTAACTTGACTTTTTAAAACTGTGCTTTAAAACTGTTAAATCAATACAGGGGAATATTCTTACTCTTAAGATAAGCTCGTGATTGCTGTGCAGAACAAAAATGTATTTTCATAAGGACATACTTCACTATTCTTACCTAAAGGATATAAATCAGTCACTCCAAACCTCTCTCTCTCTCTCTGTGCACATGCTGGCACACACATGCTCATGTGTGTATGCAATAAAGAGGACTACATTTATATACAATATGTAAGTAAATGTGACAATTGATTAGAAAGCTTTTCATTTCTCTTAATATATATGTGATTCCTATAAGCTATGTTAAAAAACATTTAAATGGTTTGTTTATAGAGTTGTCAAGAACTCAGTTAGGATGTGGTAAATTGTTGTAAGTGCTGATCAAAATGGGATAATTTAGAAAGTAGAAAATACTAATACAAATACTACACCCCAAAACCTTCCTTGCAGCCCAAATCCTATTACGAGGTTCTTGTAGCCAGGACTGATGCATTCCTAGATAGCAATACTGAAAAATGAAACCCATCATTAGGGACTAGGGTCATCTAAATGCATCAATATGTTTAAAACATAATATTTATTTCAGCCTTCCATTAGTTTGAGTTGTGCTCATTTACTAAAATCCTAAAAGAAAACAAAAAAAAAAATGTTTCCAGGAAACCACAGTATATAGATATTTATAATTCTTTGGAAATTAGCATTAAAGATTGAATACATTTTCTCAATCTACCAAAAATAACAGTATACAGCAACAAGAACATATTAAGTTTGTTGTAGCATGGCAGCCAGACTTTATTACAAGGACTCTAAGGGATCAATCTTAATACATTTCACGTGGTGCCAGTGTTTCTTAGAAAGATAATAGGTTTTTCATCTGATTGCGGAAGTATTCTCAAAGGAGCAACAGAAATTTTTCTCTTTCCTGCAACTTCACAGGAGAACGATGCATGCTTTAACAGAAATCATGCTGATTTTTTTTTCCCTGGACACAGGTTAAGAGGTTAACTGAAAAACAGAGTAACATATTCTTGAAACAAGAATTAAATTCTGGGGATCAATAAAGATTAAGAGTCTATGAACACTATGACAAGAAAGGTGTTTTTTTAAGACAAAGAGGGAAAGTTTTAATCACTGAATTTTCCAAAAGCAATTTCAAGAAACAGAACTAAAATAAAAACAGACCCAGAAGTTTTAATTGCAGGTGCCATATCTCCTGCCAACCTGTACGTGAGAGAGGGATGAGGTAGTATTTACACAACCAGCAAGCTCAAGAGTGATTATTCCTGGTGTTTGGGGGCTCGTTGCACTGCTTTTGCATATTGGGATTGTTTTAGGTGTTACGACTAACAGTTTCTTCCAATAATTGTGGAGAACAAATGGATGGTAAATGCTAGAATCCACGGGTCACCTGAGCAAACAAGTTGTTGCAACAATAAAGATTAATGACAGCTGTTGTGTACATAACCTCATTTACATTTTTAGCTTCGGAAATCAAGAACGTACTTATGGAAATAAATTTGGTTCAACTGAGAGGGGCAGCTACTTGGTGGAGGGTAGGGTGCCTCCTATCACAGACTTTAGCAATCTGAGGTTACTCTGTGATAGTTCTAGTTCTTCTCCCAAAGTCTATAAGCAACCATTGAGAGACACTGTTCGATCGGAACCAAGGAGGGTTTTTTTTTTGTCTCAAAGCCTGTTTGTATAAAAGTACATCAACTTCAGTTACTATTCATAAGGGATCCCCTAAAGAGCTGTAAAATCTGCCTTCAGCCAGCTGCTGTAATTGCTGTCTGTCAAAACAGAACTGTTTTCTTACTAAACATTTCAAAGCCTCCGGAGTTGGGTTGATTAGCTTGAAGGTGGGTGGGTGATGGGAAGGGTGAATGAGGGACAGAGTAAGACTGATGGTCTGTGGACACTGAACTTTTATTTAGTTTAAGTACCCCAGAGAGACACTACCACTACATTGGAGGGAGGAAAAAACTTGCCCGTTCTAGCAGAACAAGAAAGCAACAGGAAGGAATTGTTGCAAATAATGCCTGGGTTCCTGATGTGGGAAGCGTAAAGAAGTTCAGACACGAGCAAACAACATACCAAAGAGAATCGCTGATATTGTTTCTCACGAAATATGTAACTGTCAAAACGAAGAAATCCCTTTTAGCACACAGCTAAGTTTTTTCCCTCCGTTAACTTTTCTATAACAGTAAAATATTTTGGATGTTCAGTGCCTTAACAATTTTATTCCAAACTAGTGACCCCAAAGCAGCACCCTAAAATAGACTGGCTGTAGTCACTATTTAAAAAAGCATGAGGATCAATATTTTTAATGGATAAAATGAAGGACCGTTAATACCTGAGTACATAAGACGTCACTGAAAGTAAGAAATGGCTTAAAAAAGAACAGGGAGAAAGTTGATGATCAAAAGTACAGCCTAGACATAATGACAATTACTTTTTTATTATCTGTTAGCAGAATGCAACTATTATGCTTCATTTCAATCATTCTTAACAAGGCTTTGTCACATTCAGGTATGAACTGCATTAAACACAAACTGTTATATTCATATAAGGCTCTTCTTCCTTTTTTAAAAAAGAATACCTTATTTTAATTGGACCTGAATTTAGAAAGGTATAAATGAGCAATTCATAGGAGACTGATATAAACAGGAATTAGTAACTGTTAGCCACAGTGTAGCCTTCAATTCATCAGTGTCTTCAACACCCGTTTTCTGAACGAAAGCACCACCTGGTAGCTATGCCTCTCAAATAAGTAACAGGTTCTTAAATCCATTCTCAAATTGTGAGCAACATGAAGTGCTGTGTTGGATTGCAGTAAGACAAAGGTAGAAGTTTAAAAGAAGAAAATACTTGTTAGCCCTGGAAACCTTGAGGATATTTAAATTACGAAGACACTATGTTGCCCAGGGTAAGGGATTTTCTACATCTTCTTCCACCATTACAAGCCCACCTTAACATATGTTGGAAACTCTTGTTTTGCTTTTGAACTATAAAATATCTGAGAGGCATATATAAAGCATCTAAGTCCAAATATGGCACATACAAGACCAACTCTCATTTGTTTTGGAGGTAAAAGTTCATTCAAACGAAATGGTTCTAGCAAAGGTGCCATTAAATTTGTCTGAAAACACCCATGGAAGTTACAGCCAGACATTCTATCTTAGCTCCCAGCACTAACTGTACAGTATAGCTATAAGGTGTTGTGGCTATTTACTTTAAAAATAGCTTACACATCAAAGCTTTTCTGGTAATTGGGAGTTAGACATACAAATACTCCATACTTTTAACTTCCAATTACAGGAAAAAAGTTTATTCCTTCCTTCCTTATGTTATACCCAAGCAAATTAGAGGTTTTTAAAAAGCTTCATGCTATGGAAGGAAATGGGGGGCATGAGGTCATAGCAAGAGATATATCTGCCATGTCACTCTATAGCAACAAATCTCTTAAAATTTCTCTGTTAGCACTCAGGGGACTTTTTTAAAAAAAAAATCTGAGTGTTGCATGTTGGGAAATGACAATGGAGAAGTAAGAAAGTACCTTTAACTATAGTTTCCTAATTCCCATTGTAAAACCAGTGGAGGGTTGCCCCGGTTTGGACCGGTTTGCAAGAACTGGTAGTAAAACTGGCGGGAGGCTCCGCCCACTGACCTGGACGTCATCATAAGTGATCTGCGCATGCACAGAAGAGCGCAGTGAGCGCGTGGGTCCGATGCGAACTGGCAGTAAAGATAAGTAGTACCCACCCCTGTGTAAAACGTACTGGAATGTTTAACCTCTTTTTACAACAAATGCTTCACTCTAATTAGTATTCCTCAGGTTTCTATTTCTCAGGCAATGCTCTTGATTTACCTTACAATATCCACTCATTTCCAAGCATGACCGCAATCAAAACGTCATCTGTTTAGTAGGGCCATCTATCTGTTAAAATTGTATTTAGATTTTGTTTGAAGAAATAGCAACAGCAATAGAATGTAGACTTATATACCGCTCTACAGTTCTTTATATTTCTCTACCATGCATAATCATCTTGCCTTGAAAAATTAATTTCCATCTATTTCTCCTCCCTTATTTTAAGGGAGGGTTTATCTCAGTTTAATCTGCTTTGGAAGACAAATTAAAATGCAATAAAAGCAAGTGTAACAAAAGAGTAATAAATAAACGACAAAGCAAAAACTACAGTAGCATTAAATTGAAATCAAAAACACCTACATGGCTTTAATATAGGACAATATTCCAGCAGGAAACAAACAAAACAGAACTGATGACTTTTTTTGTTAAACAGTCAGAAAAATTGTGCAGAGTGTATCTTCTGCAATTCTTTCCAGTCCCTTAAAAAAAAGTTCTGCTTTAGGTTACCTGAATGAGGAGGGTTTAGGATGGATAAGTTGGCAACCCTCCTGAGACATTGCCATAGGAAAACGCTGAGAAGTGTTCTCTTGGAGTTTTTTTTATCTATCTTCCCAAACAGTCGCAGCACATTTTCAAGCAAAATGTACCTTTTGTTGGTTTCTCCCATCTCACTATATTTGATACTATTTGTTCCGTTTTTGGAGTGTTAGCTTGCTAATGGAAAGGCAGATAGAGTTGCTTTGTTTAATTTCTTTCCAACATTTCTGTATGGTTGGACAGAATAAATGAGATTATAAACAAAATCTCAAAACAGTATGGCTGAAATAATTCAAAATACAGATAGTCCTAAACAACAGTTCATTTAGTGACCGTTCAAAGTTAAAATGGCACTGGAAAAAAGTGACTTATGACTGTTTTTCACACAACTGTTGCAGCATCCCCATGGTCACGTGATCAAATCTCAGACGCTTGGTAACTGACTCATATTTATGTCAGCTGCAGAGTTCTGGGGTCAACTTTTATGACCTTCTGACAAGAAAGACAGGGGTGTAATTAGCAGGTTCTGACAGGTTTTGGAGAACCGGTAGCAGAAATTGAGCAGTTCGGCGGACTGGCAAATACCACCTCTGGCTGGCCCCAGGAATGGGGAGGGAATGGGGATTTTGCAGTATCCTTCCCCTGCCCCGCCCAAAGAACTGCTAATAAAAAAATTTGGATTTCACCACTGAAGCAAACAATGGGGAAGCCAGATTCATTTAACAAACACGTTGATAACTTAACAACTGTAAATGAATCATTTAACAATGATGGCAAGAGAGGTCATAAAATGGGGCAAAATTCAATTAACAACTGTCTTGTTTAGGAACACAAATTTTGGGCTCAGTTGGTTGTAAATTGAGGGCTACCTGTACTATTAGTTTTCTTATGACAGTATTCTCTTTCCCACAATTTCACAGACTAGATATAGCTTCTCACATAAGTGTTCACAATGATCAAACAGGAGTCCAACTTTCAAACTCTTAATCTCTGGAGATGTTTGCTGAATGTTAGAAATACTAATAGGATAGCTCCTTAATATAAGCTTTAAATAAGATTTTATCCACATTTTCCCACCTGACAAGTATGATTAATAGGAACCTTAAAAGGTATTTTAAAAACAGCAGGTATGATTTCCAGATTGTATACTTATCAGATCAAGACTGTCTGGTAAATTCTATCTCTAACTTTAATAGGTCACTCCTTATAAATGAAGGAAGTTGAGAACCATTTTATGGGCTACCTATAAATATTTCTCTCAGCAAGTGGCTGACCTTGTCTTGGCTTGGAAACCATACAGGTTGGGCCTCTTGAATGAGACCCCTCCAGGGATTTTTGGGGTTATAGGCTAGGTTGGGAAGTAAGAAAAAACAACCCCCCCCCCCATGAAGGCAATTACAAACCACTTTTGTATAGGTGCTGTAAAATTACATGGACATATCCATAAAGTCAAGTTGTACTTGAAGGAGATGTTTTATGGAGAGGTTAGAACTCTTCTGTAATTTTTTTTTTAAAAAGCTACTTTAAATGAATAGGAATCATATTAAAAGTGCTCGTCTGGATTAACTTGCTCAAAAAAATTACTAGAAGCCAAAAAAATCAACTGGTCATAATTTTTTTTCCCCATTTGGGTAAAATAGAGCAAGGGGAAAATTGATTTCAAAATCTGTTATATTTGTTTGAGGTTATTAAACACACACACACACCCATTTAGAGTTCTGAATTATGTGCAGATTTGTAAATGACAATGATGGAGTAGAGCTTTGAATGGAACAGCCATCAATATTCTGAGCCGTTGCCCAACTGTTTCTCCCATAGTGATGCACTGTGATTTTTTCCCCCTCATTTTATTTTTTGACAGCTCCTGGTTTGATCCAACTTATTTTTGAACTCTATATTGCTTTTGCTGGCTTCTCCTTGCACACCACATTTAGTTCTGTTCTGCTTTCAGAGAGTTATCTTGCTAATGGAGTCCCTTTGCGTACTGTAAATTCTTTCCAAGGTTTCATTGTGTTGGAACAAATAGGAAGGACTGCTAGGTTACAAACAGAATAGATTTGAATCAATTTTGCAGCTATGTCATCAAATTTAAAATATTGCAATTGCTGGCAAATGTTGAAGTGATATGGATTTTGAATGGCTGACCGTGGCTGCAGGAAAAACCTCAATTCTGGAAAATAAGGTGGAAAATAAAATGCCATTACTTATTTTGAAATTCTGCAGAGTAATGATTGTCTTTTGTTAGAGCTAAAGAAATAAAGTTCATATCACCATCATCTCATACAGTCATGAATGAAAGATTAATGTGTCTCTATTTCTTTTGTCTGTGTTTTTCATGCTTCCCATTTATTCTATAATTTCATTGGGTTAAACCTGGAAAGCTGCAGACAATTGTTTAACTTTTTGATCATTTCTTTCTATCTTTGTAACTCTACTCATTATTACAATGTTAAGAGCAATTTGTGGGAAGTATTCAAATACTGCTAGAAAAAGATGAAGCATATCTCACTTTGCAAGTGATACTCTGCTCTCTGTCCTTACTATTCAATTAAACCCCTTCTTTCCTATCTAACATCAGCCTCTCTTATTTGTCGCATTTGGTTACATGAAAAATCAAATTAACTTTTGCAGCTTCTGATGTCTAAAATAAATGAGCCAGAAACTCACAAACTCAGTGTACAGTGTACCAAGTGAAACCAAAGTTTTATTTAGAAACATTGTAGTGACCCGTCATCACATGACCATTATTTATGATGGGGTTTTTCATCACTTTCCAGTAGAAAATGGCAAAACCCATCCATTGGATATGAAGGATTTGCTTAATAACTGTGTGATTCATTTTATGATCATTGTAAAATGATTTTAAAATTGAGTCAGTCACATGATGCCTTGACTTATGATCACAATAGTTTATGATCAAAATACTGGGCTCCATTACGATCCACCATGTATGTATGTATGTATGTATGTATGTATCTATCTATCTATCTCTTTTTTCAAAATTTTAGATTGTATGAAAGTAATAGTATTACAATTATGTATGTATGTATGTATGTATGTATGTATGTATGTATGTATGTATGTATCTATCTATCTATCTATCTATCTATCTATCTATCATCTATCTAGCAGTATCTGTCTGTCTGAGTCTATCAGTCTGTCTGTCTGTCTATCTATTGCCTGCCTGCCTGCCTGCCTGCCTGCCTGCCTGCCTGCCTGCCTGCCTGCCTGCCTATCTATCTATCTATCTATCTATCTATCTATCTATCTATCTATCTATCTATCTATCTATCTATCGTATCTACATACAATTTTAGATATATGAAAATCAATGGGGAAGGGAGCTTGGAGCTCCAGAGCCAATTACTTATGCTGTAGCTGAGATTCTTGGAGAGAGACCGCTTAAGGGCTCTGTTGCCTTCTTCCCTTCTACCTTTCACTATTTCTGTTGTTGTTATTGATGTTCTCAAAAGATTAGTAATTGTGGTATGTTATCAGTGCACATGTCAGGGCATCAGAAATTTGTTTTTTTTAATCTGAGATGGAATATCAGATACACACAATCAGAGAGACCATATCTGAATGAAGTCCTTACACCTGGAAACATGCTGTATCATTTCAGTTAATAACAATACTTCCATTTCGTATTGCCTCTTCTAAATTAGTGAAGAAATCATTGTTGTTGGCAAACAGGACTGACTCAGGAGAGAGAAGCTACAGAATTCTCTAAAAGTAAAATGCAGAAAAACATGGACACCATTATCCCTTAATATGCAGAAGGGATTCAATCGAAAGTTTTGAGGTACATGAAACAAAACAGAAAAACCTTAGAGAGCAGTTCATTACGCCAAAATAGTAGATCATGATTGTGTGGCAAAAAAAAAAAAAAGAAAAAAAAAAGAGGAGGGACCATATTTTAAATAACAAGGAAAAATTAGTTCAGTGAATATTATCTGATTTGTACTTTCCAAATCAATACAAACCCAGAGCTACTCCTTTTCATCTCAGGCTTCACACCCACTTTTGGTAATAAATCAGACACTTAATTCAGGTCTCAGCTGGGCTTGGCAGAAGACTCCCAGACACAACTCAGCTAGATTAGCATCTTTACTGCGGACAAGAATGAAGCCTCGAGATGAACAAATGATCTCTGTTGCAGTGCAAAAGAGTCAGAAATCTATGCTTCAGAGCACAGGTTAAGCTCTCTGGGCTTCTTCCTCCTGTGTGTCCAGCTGTGAACAGGCAAGAATGAATAGCATACCGGTTCTCAGAACTTTTATTAGCTTAACTGTAAATCAATTCAACAAGGTAGCATAAACAAGAGATAACACATACACTAGAGGTTGTAAATCTGGCAAGAGTATGTTTGCAGCAGAGGGAAGCATTGCCCGTGTATTGTAGCAGAGAGAGGGGGTATATGAAGAGAGACTGCCAGGGATGCTAGTCATAAATTCTGAAGTCTGGTCTGGGGGAGCTCAAATAAACCACTTTAGGAGTCAGAAAGCAGTGATCATCTCCAAGGTAGGGGGCCACCAGGAGCTAGAAACTCAGAAACAATGGAAAGCAGGTCAAAAAGGGAGTTTGACTTGAGAACGTCAAGTGCTTCCTTTCTCTTTCTGGTTGTGGGTAGCTGGAGAATATCACGCCATTTCTTGCACTTCCCATTCTTTAAAAAAAAAAATTCAGATGAAGCACTTCCTCTTATTTTTTACTTCCTTTTTCAGGCTTCTTTCCCTCTACTTCCTGATTAAGGATAGCAGGAAAGGGGAATGTTGGTTTCTTGTCTCTCTGCCAGGAATTCACAGAATTCTCCCTCACATCTTCAGTGGGAACAGGTCCTCTCTCATTTGTGCAAAATGCCCCCCCCCCCCATCTCTCCTCAAAGAACGTCCTCTCCCATTTAGAACTACTAGCAGGTGCAGAAACTGACGGAGTAGCTAGTCGGCTAGCTTAGGCATCAAAGACTCCTTCCAATATTCCAGCACTAAGCGTTCTTACACAGCTATGCACAAAGGACAAAAAAGAAAATTGTAGGACCAGGAGGAACTGATAGGAAACTGGATGTGTTTTCAGTGTGTCTGGCAGTTGAATGTGAAAGACCACAGCACAGATCCTTACTATTACACAGAACGGTCCAATAAACATCCAGCTTTTGGGATGTGGGAGGAATCTTTCTGGAAGAAAATTGCTGCTGCTTGTTAGAGTCACCACTCAACTGCTGTCCTGGGAGAGACTCATGACTTGGCTTTCTGGGGAGTTAGAGGGTGTGGTGCTTGGGAGATTCCTGTTCTTTTTGCCATCGACTGTGAGCTGGTTCACTGTTTCTAGGTCTTCAGCTAGCTCTGATTTCACTATTAGCATCCTGGACCTCTTCAATCAGTGGTTGGTGCCATGGGCTCCCAGTTGACTTCCAACTCCCTGATTCTTCTCTGTTAACATCCTTGACTTCCACTGGGCAGCATCTCAGGATAGGCTGCTCAGGTACCACCACTCCCTCATTAACTCTGTCAGCAAGTTCCACTGTTTTCTATGACATATTGCTCTCCTGTCCATCAGTTTTGTCATGCGCCATTGTTCTTCTGGGGTTCATTATTTTCTGTTCTTCTCCACGGTTCATTTTGTGGCAATGACCCACATTGGATCAATGTAGCAGAGCTCTTTTTAAAGGGCTAATTTATCTCATCCTACAGGCAAGTCTGCAAATTTTCTCCCATCATGTGTCTCTACCTTCAATACAACTTTGTTGAACTGGTCAACTGAATTCTTTTTTATTTGAGGTCAAATTCTCAGTTGAAAGCTGAAATTTAACAGTAATGTTGCTACACTGAGTTATTTATTTTTGTAATTAATTACATAATTTATATCAATTTAATAACATAATCAATTACATCATTTAATAAGTTATTAGATTAATAAACCTACCACATTTTAAAATACATCTAAATGTAATTTAGGACCTACTCACAAAAAAAGTAAAGAAGTGGTCAGAATTTCAATAAGTTGTGAAGCCAGATTGAAATGTACAGAAAGTTATAGATCCACAAGCAGGTAATGTAAGTGAAATCTAATGTTTATTAGGTAGAAACTTGGCCAGCCTGAAATGGTTAATTATACTAGCAACTCTGAGCAAGCTTTCCTTTCATGCATTCAAATAAAGAAAAAAGGAGGGGAAAAAAAGAGAAAGAAAAGCAATTTCTGGGCAGATAATTACTTGGCAGTATTCAACCTATAATCATGTTTAAAAACAGCACACTCTGGTTTCCTTGAAATATGTCACGGGAAGCAAAATATGAAGGGACTCTGAAAGCTTGGCAATAAATTTTGAAATAAACTTCTGGAGTGCTGACAAATTCTTTTAATTAAGAGTCATCTGTTTTCCCTAACTCTTATTCTAAATATGTAGTTTTTCTCTCCCCCTCCACCCCTCAAGCCAGTCTACAGGCATGCTGTGTGCCTACCTTGCACTGAAAGTAATAGGAAAATATGTATTGGTGAATGTCCATCTTCTGTTTAAAAATTAATCCAAAGCTTTGATTGCGCATAAATGGATAAACTCACACTAAAAGGAAAGGATGACTTGGAATATTATGCAGTATGGGAGAAATGGTATGAATAGATAGATAATAGAAATAAGGAATGGAAATGTACATAACGGAGTAGAATGTTTAGAAATAGAATGTATATAATGTATTAAATATTGATTCTCGTTGTATGAATAATGTCATAGATAGTTAAATATGTAATAGAGATATGTAAAGAGAAAAAAATGCAATAAAAATAAAATTAAAAAAATAATAATCCAAAACTGAAAGTTGTTTTCTTCAGATGACAACTATATGCTCCCATTTATGAACTCGTAATTTGTGAATCCCTACTTGCCACTTGATCTGCATGCCCAATCCAACAAAAATGACATCTTAAAAGCCATAAATAAAATTACAGTGGTTCCTCAGTACTCATCATTAATTGGTTCTGGGATGTACAATGACCAAAAACAATGAGTACCAAACAAAATTTTCCCATAAGGAATAATGTAATGAGTCACAAGGCAACTAATATTTTAGCTTGTACGTTGACTACCAAACAAACGATGAATACCAGGACAAAATATTCACGTCAAAATATATTGAGTACCAAATTTGATGAGTTTCAAAGCAGTTGAGTAATTGACTCCCACGTTACCACTGAACAGTTTTATGCCAGCAACAAGGCAAGGATACTCCTCCTCAATGAAAGCAGTACTTAACAACTAGTAAATGAAAGTAAGCACAGGTTTTCACATATTATATAACTGTGAATATAATGCTAACATTTGCAGTAAAAAAGGCAAAGCAGATTTTTTAAAAATTCTGCAAAGAGCAAATGGATATGGGAAAATGAACCTAGATGTTTGGAAGCTCAGACAAGGTGTAAGCTTTAGGACAAAGCTACAAGAAACTAATAATTACAAATACAAACTTAAGACAATTCTGGTGCATAATACACCACTTTTGTCTGTGGTTGAAAAGAAGAAAATGTGGATAACTGGTGTGGCATTACCATGGGATAGTAGAATAGAAGACAAAGAAATGGAAAAGATCACAAAGAATCAAGGCCTGAAAATTGAAATGGAAAGATTATGGCATAAATTGGCTGTGGTGGTCCCAAGTGTTTATTGACACACTGGGTGCCATACCAAAAAGCCTTGGCCAGCACTTCAAAAATCTGCACATCGACAACATTTCCATCTGTCAATTACAAAACGCCACAATGCTTGGATCTATTATGCCAATACATTTCAACCTCCTAGGTTCTTGGGAAAAACTCCATGCGAATGAAAGCCAGCTAAAGAACTGGCAGCTGTGATTTCATGTTGTACATGTATTACGTAAGAACCACCACCACCATCGGCCAAGGCTGAAAAACCACTGTACTATGCGGTTCATATTCAGCTCAGCCATATGGAGAAGTAATGTGAAAGAGTCACAATGGACAGTATGGTAAAACAAAACAAAAGAAAAGGAAACCAAAACGTAATTTCAGATTCAAATTTATTCAGATATTAAATTCTTTAGAGGGTCTTTGCTCACCCACCGTTTCTCAATCCCAACATGAGACTTCAGATTCAAAATCCCATTTCCTATAACCATTGTGGCCTCCTTTTGAAGTAAAATATACACAAACGTGTCTATGTATAGAGTTCCTCTTAAAATACCCAGCTTTGAAGCTATACAGATCTATACAACAGGAAACATGCAATGTGATTTTCAGCGAAGCAAATACACTCGCAATGCTAAACACAATGTTTTTCCTCTCACACATCACATGGGATGCGCTTAATTAATATTAAACTTTCCACATCTGTCTTTTATAAACAATTGCACAAATTAAAATCACTTCTGCTGTTTTCCTCTACTTGTTTAGACTGTCTAGTATTAACTCCAGCCGATGGATGCCCACATTGTATGCAGCAGAGTAGAAATATTATTTTACATATATATAAATATATTGCCTCAAGTATGTTAATAGTAGGTTAAATTACTGATATGCATCTAAGAAAGGATACTTATTACTTCTTTAACAAGATTCTATTAAAGAGAATAATAAGGTTTGCCCATATTCTTCCATCTAGCAGGGGAGCAGATGTTTTCTTCATTGTCACCTCATCAGCATTTCTGTCAGCTGCCAATGGTGAGACAAAAGACCAAGCCATCCACTAATTTCTGGCTGTTTTGTCTTCTCAAGCAACACTTTATGGAGCAGATGGACACTCTTTAACTCTCTAGACCAGGGGTCTGCAATCTTAAACACTCAAAAAGCCATTTGGACCCGTTTCCCACAGAAAAGAAAACACCGGGAGCCACAAACCCTTCCCGTACCTATTTCTTGTGCGGCCACAAAACTAGCATATGTAGTTGAGTTAAATGTTTTGTTTTCTTCTGAAACTTTTCTTTTCTTGGATTTATCCATGGTTGGCCTACTGGGGGTTGAATAGCTCAATAAATCGTGTGCTGGTGGGTGTCACACATTGGCGGTTGTGACGCATATTTTGAGTGACGGGGAGCTGCAGCAGAGGGGTGCAAGAGCCACATGCGGCTCCATAGCCACAGGTTGCTGATCCTTGCTCTAGACCAGGGGTGTCCTATCATGGCAACTTGAAGACTTGGGGACTTCAATTCCCAGAATTCACCAGTCCACAAGTCTTAAAGTTGTCAAGGTGGGACACACCCTGCTTTATATCCAACTGTTTAGTTCAGAACAGAAAATGATCAATCGCAGCATTTATACAATCACTTTGGGGAAGGAAGGAAGGAAGGTGTGCAAACATACAAGCATTGCCACTTTTAGAACAAGAACACAACAAAAACAAATAGACCCTAATTGGGTTATTTTGGGTCACTCATTACTGTACCATTTTACTTATGTGTCACCTATCAGAAACTCTGCTCTAGGTTAAAATAGCAATGTAAATTCCAAGATATTTAGCCCCCAAATATTTGCTGGAAAAGTCAAGACTTTATAGCGTTCTAAAAGACAGCACTGATCTTAGGGGAGAGAGCTTCTTCCAGAAGGCCAGGGCAGCTACCAAGAAGTTTTGTTTCTAACTTCCCATCGTCTTTTATCTTTTAGGAGAGCATGGATTGAAAATGATGTAAATGTTAAATACAGAAAAGAGCTGAAGGTATTATATACTAGAATCATGATGGCCCAGATCACTCTTCCCCTTCTAATATAGACTACGTTTTCATTTAGGAAGAGCAGAATCACTTCTGGCTAAGACTGAGGAGATCAAGATATAAGTCCATCCTCAGCGACTGATTCACATGTTCATTCTGGGCCAACCTACTCTTTTAGCCAAACCTATTCACAGGGTTGTTGTTTTGTAGAGAATTGTACTTAGGAAAAGTGAAACAAACAAACAAATCCATCCATCCATGAGTTATGTAATAAAGCATGGCTGTCCCTAACAAACAACAACCCCAAAACAAACATTGCTACAAAAAAATAATAATCCTAAACATTCATTATAGAAGTGGAGAAGACTAGATGGACAGTTAGGAAAATGTGAAATTCAAGGACCAAATTAAGCAAAAAGGAAAATTAAGAACAGGCAGTGGCTTCTTGCCAAGAAGTAACCACATTAAGAGGGTTTTTTTTTTTCAAAAGTGATACTGTTACTAACAGAGTCATCACCCTTCCTCCTGCTTGCCAATTCCACCCAGTTGTAACCAAGGCCTGTAATCAGATTCCTTGAACTGTATTAATGTTTTTCTTTTCTCTGATAGAATTGCTCTAACTTTTTTATCCATATTTCTGATGTCCAAAGCCAAGAGCTTCTCTTACACTTACATTTGTGTGTGTGTGTGTGTGTGCGCGCGCGCGCGCACACACACACACACACACACACACACACACACACACACACACACACACGCGGAAAGTATTCTTAATCTAGTTATGCCTGTTCCTAAATTTTCTTTGCCTGTTTTTCCTCTGGTGCATATATGAAATCTGTCTGCGTATGTATTCTCAGCAGAAATAAAACAAAGATTATGATAGAAACTGATAGTTTAAATAATCCACTTAAGAAGTTTAAGCATGTTTTCTGTAGGGACCAAGACTGATTAATGAAAGAAACGCTGGATTTACCTGGACATTCTTTCTATGTGTCCTACAGGAAAGTCCAAGCATGGGTTCAATTCTGTCTGATTGGCCAGACTGAGTTGTAATTTCTTTGGCCACGCCTCTTCCGCCCAACTGAGCTCCAGTTTTTCGACGAAGACTTGGATCTGGAAAGGACGTGGCCAAACCGATGAAATCGACCAGTCCTGGAGCCCGGACCATTCCAGAACCAGGGTGGGATTGGACTCTCCTATTGCGCACATAGAAAGAATGTTCAGGTAAGTCCAACATTCCTTCTCCTGTGCGCTACTTGGAGAGTGAATAAACCTTCTTGGTGGGTTGGAGCAAAATTCTATAGTGAGCCCAAGCCTCACTGTTTGTAATGCCCAAGCATCGGTAGTGGTATCCTGCCATTGGCTGGCAAACATCTTTAACCATCTGCCAATGGGGATCTGTGACGGAGTCACTTCATGCGATGGTAATGGAAGGTTGCTGGCTCCCTAAAAGGGCTGCCTGGATTGTGATTGTCTAGCCCTGTCTCGAAATGACGATCTGTCCTGTGACTGATCCATATTTTGGGGATATGATCTCTGGTAGTTTGGGGCAGTAAATCCCGTCTCAGGGCCACAAAAGGAACTGCCTTCTGTAAAAAGGGGTAGATCTTCTGTAAATATGAGGGAGGGTCTTCCTCTTATCTTTCCCTTCAACTAGGATGGGTCAAACACTTCCCCAAAAAGTTGGCTTCCCTTGAATGAAGCAGATACTTATCTCTATTTAGATTTCATGTTGGCTTGCAACTGGCAGAGCCATAAGAGCGTCTGGAGGTGACATTGGACGCCAGAGCCCTCGAGGCAAACTTAGCCGCGTTGAGCGTCACGTCTGCTGAGTACTTGGCTGCTGCTATTTAATTTACTAATATCCTGATGCAGCCTTGTATCCTCCAGGGATGCCCTGGCTTGCATTTGACAGCCATTTCAGCGATGTCCTAGAGAAAAAGGAAGCGCTGTGATTGATTGAATCACCCAAGTGGCTGCCTGGTGCGTCTTATGGGCAGACGGCTCTACTTTCCTGTCCTCCGTCTTTAACCCCTCTGCAGTGTCAGAAGGGAGAATGGTCACTGAGGCCAGAGTGGCATTCACAGCTGGAATCTTGGAAATCCTCTAGCTCTTGCTCTGCCGTATACATTCTCCTGTCCATCCCACTAGGGGCAGGGATGGAACCCACTGCCATTGTATCAACCCAGGCTGATCCCACTGCCATTGTATGACATCTACAAGAACTTGGGTGAAGAAATCACTTCCTATGCTGGAACTTGTTCCATAAAAAGGCAGGTACAGGGATTCTGAGGTTCTGTGGGATTATCTGCTAACCCCCCAGTTATCCCCATATTGGCCATTGTTTTGGCTTTAAACAATAAGGTCTTAAATAAATTAGGCTGGAAGAGCCTGGTATATGTGGGCTTGTCTGGGGTGATACCCTCATCTTCTGATAAGTCGTAGTCCCCCACTTCTTCCTCCCCCACAAGTGAGGCCTCACTGTGCATGGAAGGGAGTGGGGAATGAGCTTCCCGAATATAGCTAATATCAGGTTGCAATTGAGGTTGCAGAGCCCCTGGCAGGGATGACCCGATGTCAATGGGCCCATTAACCCCCTTTGGTGTAGGGCTGCATCAATACCCTGTGAAATGGTTTGTGCTATGATGTTACACAGTTCTACAGACAAACCATGATCTTGATTTTCCTCAGGGAGGAGCCTCGCCGCGGTAGGAATAAACGTGGCAGATGGAGAGAAAGTCTGTTGCGAGAAACAGGTTCCAATCCTGCAGTAGACAGACAGGAGGTAGGATCACAATCCTCCTCCTAAGATGTTGCCTAAAAGTCTTGTAGCCCCATGATCACATTAGGAGACCAGTTTAGCTGGTACTCCTGTAATGTTTGAGAGGGTAATTCCTTTCCTAAGGAAATGCAAGCCTCTCTTACGCTCACAGGGATCCCTGGAGCTCTCGTGGCCTCTGCCTGTTTTTGGGCCTTTGCAAACTGTTTTTTCAAGACCTTTTGCCTTCTCTTGGCATCTTTCTCAGATGCTGAAGAGGTTGATCTCGAGTCTTAGATCTAGTAGAAGGCCCCTTAGACACTGATCTTGCCCTTTTAGGCTCAGAAGCCTCTGCTCTCTGTTGTCTAGGGGAAGAGTCAGGTGAATTGCTACTGTTAGAATTAATGCAGTCTGCCATTTTTAATGCTGGAATTGCTCCTGTTATTTTGCAACTGCCAGGCAATACTAGCCCTGGGACAAATCCCCAATTCCAGGAATAATCCCCTGAAAATTTGAAATTCTCGAAAGCTGACCAATAAATCCATAGTATGCACTGCGAAGTCCAGGTTGCAGATTTGGTGCCAAACTGACAACACGATTTGCAAGCGCAATAACTACCGTGTTTTCCCCAAAATAAGACCCTGTCTTATTTTTTTTGAACCCTGAAATAAACGCTTAGCCTTATTTTTGGGGAGGTCTTATTATTTTGGGGCACGAGGAGGAAATCAGAGGAAATGGCGGGAACCAGCATTTAAATATTTTTGGGGAGGGCTTATTTTCAGGGGAGGCTTATTTTAGGGCATGTGCTGAAAAGCCCGATAGGGCCTATTATCAAGGGATGTCTTATTTTCAGGGAAATAGGGTAGCAGCAGCAGAAGCGGCAGAGGCAAAAAAAGGTGCGAAACCGGCAACACAGTCACAAGCGCCACAAAGAGTAGAAGAGTGTGAAAACTGACAACACAGTTTTACTTTGCGCACGGTCTGGCCGCCTTCCCTCACATCCGACTGAAGCCTCGTTCTTCTGAGGTCCTTCAAAGCTCCAGTGCTCTCTTCCTAGCCGACAGGCCTGCACGGAGCGACCGGTCTTGGTTTTTCTGACCTTCCCGGCAGCGTGGCAATGGCAGCTTTTGCTTTGCCGATATTGGTGCGGGAAAATGATCCGTGTGCTCCGCAGTATTCCAGCCCACTAACAATAAAGAATTGCAATCTTCACTAACTCATCTTTTCTTGTCCTGTAGACTAAATTCAAAGGAGCAACTGTTTTTGTGTCTCTTTAGGCCGACTGCGTTGAAAAACTGAAGCTGAGCCGGGCAGAAGAAGCGTGGCCAAAGAAATTACAGCTCAGTTTCTGGCCAATCAGACAGAATTGAACACATGCTTGGACTCTCCAAGCAGCGCACAGGAGAAATACTTGATACTCATTATAGTTCGATTACTTTTAAATGTCCATAGATGACGTATCTGAAAACCTACAAAGTACATGTTGCCAATATATATGGAGATGATAAAATCATAGTGAACAATTATAACCGATCAACCAACTCTACAGTTATTCTGCAGATCATTATCTATTTCCACATTTCTGTCACTTAAAATACTAGAATACCACCCTGGTTTTGTACCTCTCTTCAAAACAGAGAGCTATAATTTTAAGACTGGCTAAAATAAAAGCTCAACTTCAAAGCAAACCAAGAGCTTACATGCCATGATGAATCACTCCATCCTAAAACATTTTGTTTTCTTGGATGGTAGGAAATTTTTATTTTCAAACCCCAGCAGCATAATAGATCCAGAATTAGGAAGTAAATTCTGCTCCGGAGACATTCATTCTAAAGGTGGCGATAGCTGAATTGATTACTGTAAATGGATTAAGGACCTACATTTGGTGAGTCCAGGGAGACGTGCCTTCTCTGCCATGGGACCTACTTCCAAGATTAGATTAGCTCCATGCCTTTTGATATTTGGAAGCCCCTCAAGATCTCATTATGTTATCAGGCCTGAGGCTCCTGGGAACCAAAAACATGCTTTGATGGCTCCATTGTTGGGTTGGCTACTCTTCTTCTTCTTCTTTTTTTTTTTTTGCCTAGGGTTTGTATATTTGTTTGTAGCTGTAACATTTATTTTTCAATGTGGATTTTTGTAGTTTTATATTTGTTGCTTTATTGATTATTGTACACCACCCAGAGTTGCTCTTAATAAATTTTAATAAATGAACAAATAATGTTCTTATATCTTTTAACAACATTGTTTATGAATCGGCAACATATAATTCCAGATTTAACAGAATAATGTTCAGTATGCATACAGCACTGTGATGAATCACTTCCTGCAGTTTTTAAATCTTGAAACTTGTTGTTGCATTAGAAAATAAATAGGCTGACTTTACATTTTCCCATACTCTTCTTTAAACTGACCATTCCTATAGAATAGGAAGTATATTCCTATAGCATGGAGCGTACATGTATGGTCATGGTCGTATTTGTGTAAAAAAGAAAATAGCAGGAAAGAGTTTTGATTCACAGGAACGCAGACAGAACTGGAAAAATAACAACCTTCCAAAAAAGGTGCCAATCGATTCAGAACTGGGAAAAAGAGATCCAGTAATACTCTTCTGTTAGTTTTTGTCTTATCTTTGATTCAAATGTTTTGATATATTTTAAGTTCAACAGTTTTTAAAGTATACGCTATGGCCACATCTCATTTCTGAACATATTGTATTGGAAGAGAATATATGGGATTTTTTTTTCCAAAATACAATTATTTTCTCTAAGTAATGAGGGATCAGGATCAAGGTGGTGATAGCAATAGTGCCCAAAAGCAGATTATTTTTAAAAAAAAATTGATTCTGTGAATCTCTTCTTTAAGTGGCTTTCATATTTCAGGTATACATTTTTAGAATAACAATACGCAGCCAACTTCTATTAAGCAAGCTACAAGTATTCTTCTGGGTTTATCAGACACTGTGACTGTTCTCTCAAGGAAGAACAAATTATCAGCCAAGAATGGTTTTCAAAATACGCTGTCTGTAAATCTAAGTTTTCTGTACAAATGATGTACAGGTGGCGTAGTGGTTTGAATGCAGTACTGCAGCTACATCAGCTGACTGTTAGTTCAGCAGATCAAATCTCAGTGGCTCAAGGTTGACTCAGCCTTCCATTCTTTCGAGGTGGGTAAAATGAGGACCCAGATTGTTGGGGGCAATATGCTATTTAGTATACTGTCTTTGGTATAAGCCGCCCAGAGTCCTCGGAGAGTGGGCGACATAGAAATATGTATAATAATAATAAAAAATAAATAAAAATAATACTTTACACACTCCATGTTGCAAAGGAATGGTAAACTATTGTGGTCAACATTATCATAATATGAAATATCTAAGTCATATATGCAGAGCTACTTGATTAGCCATATATGGAGATTCGAGGTTCTTTTATTTGTGGGCAAATATTGCTGATTTAAATACAGCTACAGGATTTTATTATACTTTTAGTTCGACACTGAGCTATTTATTCTGCCTTGCAGCTCAAACAGGCGTTGAATATTGCTCGACTGCAGTTCTGATTAATCCCAATGTTTTTGAAGCTGTACCGTTCATTGACAACTTGTCTGCAGAAAATACAGAACGAGCTCCATTGGCTCCATTACCGTTTTTTGCCAGTTTGTTTCATGCCTCATTTGACACAAAGGCTATGAAATTATACCCCAAACCAGCTCTCCATTTTCAAAGCCAAGACCTCCAAATTAGCACATTTTGTGTGCAGTTTGTGAAGTTTGTGAAGATGCCAGTGGTTAAACTATTCTCTTTCCGCAGCCTTTAATTCTAACTCAGCCTTTTAGACCTCTTTGAAGACAAGGCAGACAGATGGTGAGGAGTACATTGAGCACATATTCACTTTGAAAATTTTATTTAGGCATGTAAACGTATAGAACAGGAAGCACAAATATTCTTAGTCAAGATCTTCAATCCTGAATGAAAGCATGAGCGAATGATTTTTTTTTTTGCGTGCAAAATTTCCTAGATGAGATTATTATTTTCAGAATTAAGGCAAAGTATTCAGGATACTTGAAAACTGTACCAAGATAAAACTATCTTGCAGCTTTTCCAGAGATCATTATTTATTTATTTATTTAAAGGCTCATTGTATTATGTAGCTAGTAAGCTGAAATGAAAGGTTTCATAATTATTTCACATTTCTTTCACTATAAATACGCGAACTTTGCTGGTTGAGCCAGCAGATATCAGCATGCATCTTATCATAAAAGTGATTGCATGCAGAGGACAATTTAAAAATTTATTTTAAACATCAATAATAAAATTTGATTGGCATCTATTCTCTTCATCATCTTGTCTTTTCTCTGATCAAAGAAGTCAGTTTAGCCTTTTCTGTTTTTCTTATTCGGTTTGTCAAATCTCCTGTGAAAATTAAATACTTTTTATATGTCTAATTCAGAGGATTTTAAAGAGTAGCATACAATTAAGACCAGAGGGTCTTTGTTTTGTGACTGATGGACAAAGAATTGGGGAAAAAAATATCGGAACTTCTTTGTTTTTGTGTATGATAACCAGATATACTGAATGTGCAAAAATAGAAAGGCTCAGCAATTATCACAATGGAGGAATGTTTGATGAAGACTGTAGAACTTGCTGAGAAGGCTAAATTGGCTTCTTTGATCAGAGGAAAGACAAGATCTATGTTTATTTGACGACTGAAAACCTCTTGTGAACTATTTGTGTAAAACAGAAAAAAAATATAGTATTGATGAATATATTACAATATATTACAGTACATATTACAGTAAAAGAAGAGTTTGTTGTAATTACATGGTGAGAGATACATTTATAATTACTGAAAAGAAGTTTGGAAGATACTTTGTATCTTTTATTCTTCCTTTTTTGTTTTTCTTTTTTATTACATTGCTAGCTTTCTCTTTGATTTTTGTTTTAGTTATTTTGTAATAATTTGGATTAGTTTTTATCTTCCTTTTAAAATTTATCAATATCTATTATTTATTCCTACCAAGCAATGGAATATGCTGTCCATGAAGTTACGATTGGCCAAAAGATTATTTTAATTCAATGAACTTTTTGACCAAAGGATGATTGTGACTAATTTCATGACATTTTTCTCATTTCTTTTTTGCCTTGTATTCTACCCCAGTCCTAGTGATTGCATGTGGCATACACAGTTGTAAAAAAATATATCCAAAAATTGTTTTTTTTCCTATTAAACACTTCTGTGGATTCCTATTAAAAAGGCTTAATATTCCTGTTTTACAAAAATCTGTATCAACTACAGCACCATATCTTTAAAGAATCTAAGGAAAAATAGATATTAATTAGAAAATTCTTTCTACACTTAATATATGACTCAAAACAGATTGCAAGCTAATTTTGATAAGGCATATGGCAGGGATGGCTAACCTTTTTGCCATTACGTGCCAGAAGCGGGGTGGGTGAGTCGCGCGTGCGTGTGCCCACACCCATAATTCTATGTGCCCCGTCGTTTGCCAATTTCCGGTCCCACCGGAAGGCTCTGGAGGCTGGGGAGAGCAAAAAATGGGCCTTTCTGTCCCATCGGAAGTTGGCAAACGGGCCAATTCTGGCCTCTCGAAGGCCTCCGGGTGGGGTGGGGTGGGGTGGGGAAGGCTGTTTCAACCTCCCGAGACTCCTAGAAAGGCTCTGGAGGCTGGGAAGATAGAAAAACTGGCCTTCCCCAGCCTCCCTGAGGCCCTCCGGAGGCAGGAAACAGCCTGTTTCCCTACTTCTGGTGGGCTCAGAAGGCCCGAAAATCAGCTGGTGTGTGCCAGAGCTGAGCTTGCCTGCCCACCAATATGGCTATGCGTGCCATAGGTTCGCCAACATGGGCATACGGTGTAGTTTCCCATTTTCCCTTTTCTTGCAATTTTGCTCATTTAAAAAAAACACCATAAAAGAAACTATATGTATAAAATAAACTTTAAGATGTCTTTTTTTCCAGTTTTAACTAGATTACCTCTCCAGGATAGAATTGGCAACTATTAAAAGCTAGTATTTATTGTAATTCTATATTAAATCAATAATGACGAACCTTAGTACAGTAAATTAATTTTACTTGAAAATTATGTTAAATAGAGCAGGGTCTATACTAGGGGTCTCCAATATTGGCAACTTTAAGACTTGTGGACTTCAACTCCCACAATTCCACAGCCAGTGAAGCCACAAGTCTTAAAGTTTCCAAAGTTGAAGACCCCTGGTCTATACTTAATGAAATATGTAGCAGATTTTTAAAAAAATTTGATTTATATGCCGCCCTTCTCCGGAGACTCAGGGTGGCTTACAATGCGCTAAGCAATAGCCTTCATATTTTTGTATATTTTATACAAAGTCAGCTTATTGCCCCCACAAACTGGGTCCTCAATTTACCTACCTTAGAAAGGATGGAAGGCTGAGTCAACCTTGAGTCTGGGGAGATTTGAACTTACAGTAATTGCAGACAGCTGGTGTTAATCACAATGCTTTTAGTCTGCTGAGCTACCAGGCTCTTTTTAACAATGTAAATATACTAGTAAGTGCTATGAACATTTATGAGAAAGGGAATGATACCCTGGGGAACAGGTAGTTTTTCTTTACCTACTGTAATGGCCAAAATTGTGGAAACCTTTTGGGAAAAGTGTATTTTCTAAAACTAGCTAATAACAAAATCTTTTTTTTAAGAATAGTACCATAAAATTATATATCAATGGAAAGATAATTTAATCAAAAATGTAATGCAGTAACTTTTATGAAGGATTTGCTATTAGAATAGCAGTTACAGTATAAAGAAGAAAAGTGAAACACGTAGAAAAAAACGAGATATACAAAAATTATCACCATGTCAGTTAATACTTAGTTGGGTAACCTTTAGCATGAATTACAGCCTTACAATGCCTTCCCATGGAGTGAACCAAGTTCTTTAGTTATGTAGCTGTTATAATGTGAAACCAAGATTGAATGATTGCTTCTATTAACTGGGTTTTATTGCTGGGTCACCACTGACTAACAAGTTTCTTTAATTGGCTCCGTAGATTTTCAACTGGGTTAAGGTCTGGGCTATTCCCAGGCCATTCCAGCAGTGGAATATGATTATCTTGAAACTCAAAAAAAAAAAAAAAAGTGATGTTATTAGTCACCAAACCTGAAAAATACACTTTTCCCAAAAGATTTCCACAATTTTGCCCACTACTGTATGGCTTTGGTAAAATTACACAAAGCCTATGGAAGTCCTAAAGTATTAGGACCAGTTTAGTTGTGAGTGAAGACACCTGAATGTGGAATATATGGAACTGCTGTGGTGTCCTTACATATATGTGTACTAGTTTGATGTGGGCTTAAATCTACATGCTGTACTTCCTCAAAAAATGCAGCCAAAAGTCCAAGGTGATTTGCAATTTTTCCGTTTGATTAAATTGGACCACAAGTAAACATAAGAACGTTTGCAAAAAGTTAAGAAGCATACAGTAAGCACAGCTAGTCTATCTTTCAGCTGCTGCATATTGTGCAAAATCTCTTTTGAAAGGCTTCTGAAGGAAACTGTCAGTAATTGAAGAAATGTTGATGTAAGGAAAGCTTCATAGTAATCATTCAGTTGTTGCACAGAGGAAAACAAAACAGGGAAGATAAAAGACTAGCTCTTTGCTATGAGTGATTTTCAAAAGCATCTATATGCTGTAATGAAATACAGATTTTTAAAAAAATAATACTGATTCTTTCATGCATTGTAGTAGTCAGAGGAAGGCTTGGCATTCGGTAGGTTCTCTCAAGAGTACTGAAGATCTGTGCATAAATTTACAGACTTCATAAAACAAACAAAAATAATACTGCATTTAGATATCTTTTGTGAAAGTGTCTATTTAAAAAAAGAGAGAGAGATCAGGAATAAGTAACAGAATCTTCTGCATTTGCAGCGTTTTACTATAAGATTCTGTAAAAGAGTTGGAAACAATTCTGGCAATTTTTATTTATGCATTTAAAACATCTGTATCTTACTTCTCTTAAAAAAATCTCGAAGTAGCTAAAGATACCAGAACCAATCAAAGGTTCTCAAGCAAAAGACAAAAAAAAAATTGAAACCTGGATTGGAAGCACTATTAGAAGAACATATTGTGAATGACGTAAAAATTTATGCTGGTCTAATATTTATGAAAATAAATTGGTTTCTACTGAGACCAAAGGCAGAGGTTCATTAATGGGGGTTGGCAGCACAAATCCACTGATATTTCAAATTAACTTAAAATCATCAATCATGAGTTATGCTGTGCTGTATGCCCACTCTGCTACTTCATCTGAAATTTAATTTCACAACATATAGACTGATTTAACCATTTTCAGTTGGGAAAATATGACCATCCTAGACCAATACAAAAAATGCTAGGGAATTTCTAGAAGCCTGGCACTCTGACAAATCAACCATCACTAGAGACACATGGACATTAACAACATCTATAGATTATACAAAAAACACTATCACCCAGCCCAAAAAGGAACAAAAAGATTGAAGCACCTCTCCACCAGCAAACCATAACTCAGATCAGCACAGATTAACTCCAAGGTTAACATTAGACCAGCAATCAAGTAAACAATATTCCAATCAAAAAACTGCCGAAGAAGCCAAGAAGCAAATAGCCCCCCCCCAAATAAATCTCTAAGACCACTACCACCAACACTGACAGGCAAGCCACTAGAATATAAACTGACAACAAACTGCATTCCTTAGTAGCACTGATGGTATTACCTAATTTGGGTAATATGCAAGAAAACAAGCAAGCTCAGAGGGCACCAAGGACCCCGCATTTCAACCCTGCACTTACAAATATTCTCCTTTATTAGTATCACCTGAAATTGGCAGCAATATTGTGTTTACGCTCCAGAAGCTGGAATATTATTGCTTCGCAATGTAGGAATGCAGTTTGGTGGTCTATGTGGCTACAACCACAAACGCTATTCCCTCCTGCAACCAGGCACAGCTCCTAGGCTTGTTCCAAACACACATAAAAAATTCCGCAGAATTCCATGTTTTGGATGATAGATACAACAAACCACAGCACAACCGGTTGTAGTTCATTAGCTACACTGAAATGCTGGAGCAGCTAGTGGGCCAGATTACAGCAACCAGCCATGGCAAACTTTGATCCTGCCACTTAAAGTTCACACATAACCTAAATGGAAAGCTGGCCTACAGTGCAATGTTCTTCTGATCTACGATCTTTGGATCAGACCAAAGAAATTAATCCATATTCTATGGAAAGTTACTGAAGAGTTCAAAGTCAAATGCCTTGGCTCTGAACATGCGTCGTTTGTGTTTTATACTTTTTTGCTGGCATTCGCCAGGCCGTTTCTTTAAATGAACCATTTTTTACTTATTTAGGAAGCGTACAACTCAATTTTCATTGTAATAATTTCAAAGCTGGAGTAGAAATAAATTAAAACAATGAAAGCATATGATGGTTAAATATTATGCAAGAAAGCAGGAACAGTAATTCATCCATAACTGTTACTGACACACCAACAAACATTCAAAATCTAGATAAAAAAAAAAATCTTCAGTTGATACTAAAAAGTGAGAAGTGGAACTCAATATTGAAGGACACTTGACTGTGCTACTGAAAATGAAGTGTTGTCAAAGGGCCATCACCATGTTATTGTCAGGGCGCTTGCAAAAACAAGTTACCAATTTACAGTATATAAACAGTAGAATAAGTTCGATTGATTTCATACTTTATCCAGTGATCGAGCGATCTATGTAGGTCACTATCCAGTTTTTCTTGAACAATTTTGATTCCCTTCTAAACCTAGCATTAAAATAACGAACCCCTCAGAAAGGGGTATCCTGTAAATTAATAATATTCATTTATTATTGCTTCAGCTGCCTATTGCTCAGGGCCTGTTCCTTTTTCTAATGATCTAATAACCTCAGTAAAATATTAATTAAAAGATATCTGCTTTGCCTCTTGGAAAATATGGTTCCATCTGAGAAACTTCTTGTCATGGTTGAACTCCTGTCCAGGCCTCCTTTGTTGTGGCCTGCTAGAGGCCAGCGGATCCGGCAGCAGATTCAGACAGTGAGGAGGTTGGGGAGGAACATGGACGAGTCCTGGAGTCTGAGGAAGGCTCTGATGAGTGCTCTGTGTCGGAGGCAGAGATGGGGCCAGGACCGTCTGACAGTTGTCAGCTGCCTTTGGAATTGGACCTCAGTGGGGCAATAGAACAGTTGGAGCCTGTTCCCAGTGTGCACATGCACAGAGCTTGCAGGAAAAGGGAACAGCTAAGGAACAAGGGTTGACTCAGGAGTAAAGCTACAGGTGGATGGTGAACAGCCCCTTCCATAGGGAATAAAGAGGAGCAAAAGGGGAGGGGAGTTTGCAGGAGACAATTATTTTGCTTAATTGGTTCGTGACTCTCAGAGACTCCTTGCCAAGTTTTGAAGATATTGGCCTGGCAGCTCTCTGAGCCAGATAAGGTCTGTGACTGTAAATTCTCCCTTGAAAGGCTTTGCTGGATGTGAAGGAGAGGAATTCACAGTAACTTAATAAAAAGGGTATGTGTATACTGACACACATAGAAAGTAGGTAAAGGGAATGAAAAAAAAATAGCAGAACATTAATTTGCTCAGGAGGACCAAATTCTAAGTTTACATATCTGAGCAGGAGCTATATAATTGCGTCATCTCTTCTCCAATGCTTCATGTTTTACAGAGGCTATTCCACTTGGATGCATGAAAAATAGGATTAGGCAACAACTAAATTTCTCTTTTTCAGTACTCCTCCAACCCTCTCCTTGCCACCTATGAAGCAGAGTAAGAATTTCATATTATGATCAAGCTGCTAGAGAAGACAACTACTGTATTTAGAAAGAACAAAAATACCTAAGAGACATACAGGGCTGCATAACAATTTGAATTCAAAGGGAAGGCAGCTGTGGGAGGCCTGGAGAAGATGCAGCTGCTTTCAGATGATCCTGACAAGGGCTATAGGCACACCCACAGATGCTCTGAATCACAGTTTTGCACTCTTCAAATCTGGTTCTTGGCACTATCTTATTATTTAGTTAGTCGATGTCGTTTATTAGTTTCTGTCTTCCAGACAAGTAACACCTATCCAAAGCTCTTTTTTTTCCTTGCAAAAATTACCACAAAGAATAAAAACTTCTGCTCATCCAGAATATCCCTTTGAGACTTCCAACAACAGCACCAAACATAGCATTCCAAAAGCACATGAGATTTTTCTCCCCAACTACATTTCTATAAGCATTTTATAATCTAATAATACGAGAGGAAAAATGACTCCAAAGTTGTGTATAGCTGACTGGAATTCAGACATCTGTTCTGATTAAAAAGCTTCCTGAGTGGGGTCCTCCATCTCACTATAAATATTTAGCTTTTAACTCAATTAAAACAATATAAGACAGGTTTTATTCTCCACAACCTGCAACTGGAATTGATGTGCTAGCTTTTTCTGGGGTTGCCTTAGAATGAGAACCAAATTTTTACAGCACCATCTTACTGTTCATAACACCCCCTCTGTAAACAAACTGAGGAAGAGTGGCAGTGGTAAGAAGAGTTTACTCTGAAAACAGAATGGAAACAAGAGTACAATAGTAGCCAAATTTTAAGAAGTGAACAGCAGAAAGAATCTCCTTTTCCAACATCATTAACATCTTGAGCAATTGTTGACTGGAACAAGGCCTTAAATCACCACCTGGTCCTGTTTTCAGCAGTTGGTTTTCCTTCCAAAACTGTCATGGCTCATTTAGATAGTATAGCACATTTTTTCCCCTAAAGGATGATTCTCAGGGATCTTGGAATTCAAAACATAATGAGATGCACTCATGTTAAAAAAAATCTCTATAACATAACTTGCTAGTCACATTTTTCAGAATTTGTTTTTCGTCGACCACATGGAACAAACAACGTATTAAATGGTGAGTACAAAGTACGTGGAATATTAAAACAAGCTGCACTAATCTCAGACGCTGAGAAAATTATGGACAATTTGAACTGGCAATTTCTCTTTGAAGCATTGGAAGATATGGACTTTGATAAGAATTTTATTCACGGAATCAAATAGTATATATATCTTAAATGGTGTTTAATGCTTTAATGAATTGACTAAACAGTGATATCCAGAAGGGGACAAGACAAGGTTGTCCACAGTCCCCTTTTCTGTTTATTTTGGTTCTTGAAATTTTGAATAGATATTAGACAAGATGAGAAGATAGTGGATCTAAAAATTAAAAATTAGACTTTGAAATTCAGAGTCTTTGTTGATGATTTGGATTTGATTTTACAAAAAAACATAAGTTTTAAAGTAAAAAAAAGTTAAATATTTGGGTGTTATTTGACTAATTCGAATTGTATATTGTTTCAAAGTAACTATGTTAAGGTATGGTATGAAGTTAAAAAGAGATACATTGAGATGGGAAAAAATGTAATTGTCACTGAGATTTTTAAAGAAATCCCATTTGTTTCCCATTCTATCTTCTCCCCATATTATTTAATATCTATGTAAAACTAACAAGTTTGACTTAAGGTTTGGAATGGGTGATATCAGTATCCTGATTACCTTAAGGTTGACTCAGCCTTTCATCCTTCAGAGATTGGTAAAATGAGGACCCAGACTGTCAGGGGCAATATGCTGATGTTGTAAACCACTCAGAGAATGCTGGAGGGCATTGTAGAATGGTATATAAGTTTCCCAACTCTATTATTCCTTACCAGCTAATTCCAAGGATGTGAACAGCATTCTTGACTAAAGCATTAAGTTTAAAAATAGTCTGTATGAGAGTGAACATGCAGAAATTAAATCCAGGCAAGAGAGATGCCATTGGTAAATAGGAATCTGGACAATGATATTTGAATGAACTAAAAATTAAGACTATTAGAAGTAAAAGGAAAGAACTTTATAAAGTTGGTTTATTTGGTTAAAGTTAAAGCAAGATATCTTACTTCTGGAAATCCTTAATGGACCTTCTGCTGACCCAGAAGATGATTTATGGATTTGTTTATAGATGACAGTTGGGATATGGGATGAAGAAATAAACCTTTGTAATCTTAGAGGCAGTGAAGAGTTGTTAAATTTGTTTATACTTATGATGAAAGTTGGAAGTCACTTCTTTATACATTTATTTTCTTTTTCATTGTATTCTTACTTTTTCTTTTCCTTTTTATTCTTTCCATTCTTTTTTCTTTTTATTATTATCATTTTGTCAACACACACACACACAACCTATTCGAATTTCGAATTTCAGATAAGGGCTAATTCAAATACTGCTATCTATGAATAAGAATGCATGTGGTGCCAGGTGGGAAAAATATACTTCTATCAGAATATCCTCTATTTTTTTATACATAACTCCATTTTAAAAAGTTGTCATTACAATTGAAGACAACAGTTGTTTAAGTAATTTTCTTTATCAATAACTTGAACAGGAGTTAACCAATCATCCTTAAAGAAGAAGTCAGAATGAAATATTAAGAGAAACAAAGACATACTTCATCTCTAGCACCTCCTCCAAATGCTTCCTCCGTTCAGCCCGCAAGTTGGTTAAATGGGTTTCCTTCTCAGCCAGAGACTGCTGAGTAGAGGACAGCTTTGCTTTCATAGATTCCAGTTCTTGTTTTACTTTCTCCATAGCCATCATCAACTCTTCTACCTAAGGAATTTAAGAATGATAAAGAGGAAGAAGAGAGAAAGTATGTGATTATGAAACAATATTTGCCATTCATCAGAGTTATAGCGTGATGGAACAAAAATATTGCAAATGTTCAATTTATTCCTGTTGAAATAACATGGTTAGTCTAAAATAACATATATTGATACTATTATAAATTACAGGCAGCACTTCTTTATTACACATATGCCTATTCACTATTGGGTTTTAATTTATAATCACTGATAATAAATCTTTTATGCCCTATCTTCATTAAAATGTAGAGAAAAGTTACATTACAAAATTTTAATTACAAAGCCAATATTCCTAATTTCAGCATCTCAACAAAACTGTACTAACACATTCTCAAATATATTAAAGTAATTCTCCTATGCATATTCAGAATATTCAAATAGATCTTTCTCACTCAGAGCAAAGATTTAGTTTATATGGAGTGAAAGTTGTTCTTTTAACTAATTGAAAAGTTTTGTATTTGTGCTGGAATTCTATTCCGTTTTGTTTATCTCTATGGTTTGATTAAAGGCAGTGGACGGAGCTATCTTATTTATCTATCAGCTCTTGAACCATCTCCGACCTCGCTGGACCATCAGATCTGATTCAGTTCAAAATATATTTGCAAGGAAGTGTATATTACTAAAGAAGAAAGATATCAGCACAAGTTAGCCTGAAGAAATCAGAAACAGGACAAAAAGACAACCCCTTCTTATCTAACCAAACCTAAAACCAATAAAAGAAAGGTAGATATGGAAGAAGTTTTATGCAGAGGCAAATTGGATGATTTCAATAGGATAGAACCACAGATACCCCTGAAGTCTTCCTTGTTAATGTCACATTGCACACAGCAACGGGAAACAACAGTTCTGGTGAAATAACATCTCCTATTGGGAAATTGCTGCCTGCAATTACTGCGAGTTCAAATTTCACCAGGCTCAAGGTTGACTCAGCCTTCCATCCTTCCGAGGTAGGTAAAATGAGGACCCGGATTGTGGGGGCAATAAGCTGACTTTGTATAAAAAGAACACCGCTGGGGGGGGGAGGGGGCGCAAAGGCCCTACTAAGCTGGTATATACAAAAGTATGAAGGCTATTGTTTAATGCATTGTAAGCCGCCCTGACTCTCCGGAGAAGGGTGGCATATAAATCGAACCAATAAATAAATAAATAAATAAACGAATGAATGAATAAATAAATAAATAAATAAAGGCAAAGATGGGATGAAATGAAAACCATTATGGCAGCACACTCAAGCAATGGCTCTCAAACAGTCTTGTTTGTCTATGCCAGAGGTCCTCAAACTACGGCCCACCGAAGCCATTAATCTGGCCCGCATAGGACCACAAAGCTGACCCTTCCACATCACCCCACCTACCCACTGGCCCCCACCCACCTTCTGGAGGCTGAGGCCAAAAACGGGATGCGTGGAGGCCTCGGGTGGCCAAAAAGGGACCAAAAATGAATGCTACTAATTTTTTTTTATTCATTCATTGTTTAAAAGATTTGTATGCCCCCAATTTGAAACACAACTATGGGTGGCTTACAACACCAGTAAAATGCTCAAACCATTAAACATATAACCGTAACATGGTTGACTTAAATCCTGCCCCCTCTGGCTTCCTGAAGTCCTCCAAATCTGCTCTAGAGGGATTTCTTTTTAAATAGATTTGAGAGGCAGTATCAGGGAAAGGGAAAGGGAAAGAAAGTATGAGCTCCACCTTCAAGAGATTTGCTCACATAGCAACAAATTTAGTTGAATATTTTTTTTTCCTATTTAATCATATCCTATTTTGGAGATTGCCTTGGCAAAGTCCATGCAGTTTTCTTGGCAAGATTTTTTAGAATTCAGATTTTGCCATTATCTTTGAGTGAGGGTGCCCTACCGGCCGCTTTGAAGGAGGCGGTGGTGAGGCCCCTCCTCAAGAAGCCCTCCCTGGACCCAGCTGTTTTGGCAAATTATCGTCCTGTCTCCAACCTTCCCTTCCTAGCGAAGGTTGTTGAGAGTGTGGTGGCGCGGCAGCTCCCCCGGTACCTGGATGAAGCTGTCTATTTAGACCCGCTCCAGTCCGGCTTCAGGTCTGGTTACAGCACCGAAACGGCATTGGTCGCGTTGGTGGATGATCTCTGGAGGGCCCGGGGTAGGGGGTACTCCTCTATCCTGGTGCTGTTAGACCTCTCAGTGGCTTTTGATACCATCGACCATGGTATCATGTTGCGCCGGTTGGAGGGATTGGGGGTGGGGGGCACCGTTCTGCGGTGGTTCTCCTCCTACCTCTCCGACCGGTCGCAATCGGTGTTGACAGGGGGGCAGCGGTCGACCCCGAGGCGCCTAGTGTGTGGGGTGCCACAAGGGTCGGTCCTCTCGCCCCTTCTGTTCAACATTTATGTAAAGCCGCTGGGTGAGATCATCCGTGGTTTTGGGGTGGAATTCCATCAGTACGCTGATGACACTCAGCTGTACATCTCCACCCCAGACCACCCCAACGATGCCGTGGAAGTGATGTCCCAGTGCCTTGAAGCTGTGCGGGTCTGCATGGGGAGAAACAGGCTTCGACTCAACCCCTCCAAGACCGAGTGGCTGTGGCTGCCGGCATCCCGATATAGCCAACTGACTCCATCGTTGGTTATTGGGGGCGAATCATTGGCCCCCACGGAAAGGGTGCGCAACTTGGGCGTCCTCCTGGACCCACGGCTGTCTTTAGAGGAGCATACGACAGCTGTGGCCAGGGGAGCTTTTTATCAGGTTCGCCTGATACGCCAGTTGCGGCCCTTTCTAGATCGGGACTCCCTACGCACAGTCACTCAGGCGCTCGTCACGTCTCGCTTGGACTACTGTAATGTTCTCTACATGGGGCTCCCCTTGGGATGCATCCGGAGGCTTCAGCTGGTACAGAATGCGGCCGCGCGGGGGATTATGGGAGCGACAGGGCGCTCCCATGTGACACCTCTCCTGCGTGAGCTGCATTGGTTGCCGGTTGACTTCCGGGTGCGTTTCAAGGTGTTGGTAATCACCTTTAAAGCGCTCCATGGCTTAGGACCAGGGTACTTACGGGACCG